>VTFQ01000006.1:691334-1291334 GCA_036281575.1 Ancherythroculter nigrocauda
TCATTTGAAAGTGAACTAATCCTTTAACGTCCGTGACGTAGTACACAATGACATAACACGCGTTATAACGTAGAACATAGCGCAGTACATCATGGCGTAGCACAGTGTGTCATGTTATGTGTACTACTTTGTGAAGTTAATGCTTTTTAGGGGCTGTTTACACAACACAGTTTTCAATTAAAAACAAAAATTTGTATGCGTTTTGGCCATTCATTTAGATGCCGTTTTGGTGGCCTGAAAATTCAAACTTTTGAAAACGGGTTTCAAAGTGGAAGTATTTGAAAACGATACCATTATCATCTCTGTGTAAACTGCAAAAACAAATCTGTGAAAACGGTGAAGTCATGCACATGCTTATTACATGTTTAGTCTATCCATCTTATTTTGTGAAACTTACGATTTGTGAGCCGCTATAGGGAAATAAGGAGAAGAATATGCAGTAAACTGTAAAAATAAGGTGAAAGGCGTGTGCGAGGCGAGTGCTCTGTGAAAGAATGCGTATATGCGCAGGCGTGTCGTCTTTCTTTACAAAGTGACATCGCCATCTACTTGTCTGGCATGAGTAATACAGCGTTTTTAATCATTTTCAAGGATCCGTGTGAACAGGATAGTTTTCATAACGATGTCATCTGTACAAAGAAAAAACTTTTCTGTTTTTAGTCCATCGTTGTCGTGTAAACGTACCCTCAGACGAATGTGTGAGGAACTCAGGAACTCAGTGGATCAGTGGAAGTTCATCTCACGTCACTCATTCTGTCAGACTCACCAAACCTATAAAGATGCAGAAGAGCTGGACGACATCGGTGTACGCCACAGAGTACAGTCCTCCCACCAGCGTGTAGAAGATCGCGATCAGGGCCGAGATCACCACCGACACGTTGATGTTGATGTCCACGATCACGCTGAGCGTCGCACCTGTGCAGAGGACGAGGGTTTGACACAGAGAAGACCGACGGACGCAGAGGCTTCGCGTGTGTATGTCTGCTCTGCTCACCCAGGGCGGACAGGATGGCCGCGGACCAGAACATCTCTCCCAGAAGAGCAGGGATGAAGAGAAGGCCACCCATCCTCTTCCCGTACAGCTGCTGGAACGGGTCCAGCATGGTCACGTATCCCCGGGAGCGCATGGGCTTGGCGAAGAACAGCCCGCCTGCAGCAACGAGTCACAAACCTCTCAGATTTCATCAAAAATATCTTAATTTGTAATAAGGGTGTGGAACGACATGAGGGTGAGTGATAAATGACAGAAACTTCATTTTGGGGTGAACTAACCCTTTAATGTGGTAATGTGTTCATTTAAAAGCATGAGTTATGATGGAGTGATGAGTGTGAAATCGTCTCACCCACTACCAGACTGAGAGCGTATCCGAACGGAGCCTGAGCCCAAGCCAAGCCGGAGCCGGGAAGATACACGGACTCCGCCGTGCCGTTGATGTAGCCGCCGCCGACCCACGTGGCTGCAGTCAGAGACACCATCATCAACACACACACACACACACACACACACACACACACACACATGTTTGTTTTTGTGAATTGTGGGGACTTTCCATAGACTTCAATGCATTTTACACTGAACAAACTGTACATTCTATCCCCTACCCTGCCCCTACCCCTAAACCTAACCCTCACAGGAAACTGTGCAAACTTTTACTTTTTCACAAAAACTCATTCTATATGATTTATAAACCCATTTACATTGTGGGGACCGCTGGCTGGTCCCACGATGTAGGTGAACTCAGGTTTGATTACATCATGGGGACTGGTCCCCACAATGTAATATAAACAAAAGCACACCACCATCATCAACACACACACAAACACACACACACCACACACCACCATCATCATCAACACACATACACACACACACACACACACACACACACACACACACACCATCACAACACACACACACACACACCATCATCAACACACACACACACACACACACACACAACATCATCAACACACGCACACACACACCATCATCAACACACACACACACACACATGTTTGTTTTTGTGAATTGTGGGGACTTTCCATAGACTTCAATGCATTTTACACTGAACAAACTGTACATTCTATCCCCCTACCCTGCCCCTACCCCTAAACCTAACCCTCACAGGAAACTGTGCAAACTTTTACTTTTTCACAAAAACTCATTCTATATGATTTATAAACCCATTTACATTGTGGGGACCGCTGGCTGGTCCCCACGATGTAGGTGAACTCAGGTTTATATTACATCATGGGGACATTTGGTCCCCACAATGTAAACAAAGCACAAAACACACACACACACACAAACACACCACCATCATCATCAACACACATACACACACACACACACACATAACCATCATCATTAACACACACACACACACACACACACACACACACACACACACACACACACACACACACGCACACTATATATATATTCCTTGATTATTCCATTCATTTTTAATATCCCAATTAACCAAACAGAACAAGTGAATGACTTTCTTTAATGCTTTTATTCTAATTAGCATATTAGAAACACTATAATGGTACTTTACTTAAAGCCTTTATATCATGCATTATAAATGAATTTTAATGCAATAATCATGCACCTTATAATGCATTATGATCTCATGAATATTAGTAACCACAGTTATAATAAATTATAATACTGATCTACTCAATGTTGCACCTTTAGAAAATTTAATACATTAAAACATGACAAATGTACTAATTTCAGAGGAATCTGCAAATATAACACACTTAAACTTTGGTTACATTTATTTATGAAAAGATATAATGCATTATACATAAAGGTTTAATAAAGTGTTATCCTCATTTCTTCTGATATTAAGGCTTTACAGTTTTAATGTTGTATTCCAGCTGTTCAAAACGAGTCACTAATTCAACAACTTCCTTCCTATCAAACATTGTGAATAATGTCGTAAATATAAATAAATAAACATCATTTTTCAGCAAGTTTGTATGTCAGCGCTGTTTCTGTATTATTGTGTAAAACACACCATCATTTTGCATTATATTTAACTATTTTAATATAACAGCTCTGAAGTAAGAGAACTTGAGAGAAGCACCCTTAGGGTTAAGGGTTAGTTAAGGTTAAAGGTCAGTCCTGAGCAGATGGAAACACTGACCGGTCATGGTGAATGCTCCCACGAACAGGCCGATGTCTCTTCCTCCGACCATGATGGATTCGCTGCGGTCTGTTCCTGCTGAGATCCCAGAGTTCTTGTTCTTCCAGGCGGCCCAGATCCCGACAGCTAGGATGAGCAGGTAGAAGATGACGATGGCCAGCAGTCCTTCCACATGGATGGCCATCATACGGCGCTGCACGGGTCACTCACACCACTGATGACCACTGAAGAGTTCAGATAAATCACTTTCTTATTATACATGTAATAATAAACGCTTTAACATTCTGACACAGAAAGAGAAATACACAAGTCATATGATACACTTTGGCTGTTTATTTTTAGAAATAATTAAATGATCTGTTTATGGGTGTGGATATATAATGCACGCAGCTGTTTTGTTTTTTCTTTGAGCTGTCATAACACTTTAGTACAATACAATTATTGAATCTGTCTATCCAAATGCAACTTTCTTTAGTTATTAGAAAAACACTTATTTTCTTATTTTCTTTTCAAATTAAACAGCAGTGAGAAGCAACAAGTAGCAGCGCGATGCATTATAATTCATGCATGATAAAGAAACACACAAACACATGATCAGTATAGAAGTGTACCTGTGGAGAAGCGGGAGCTGCGCTCATCACTGGAGGCTGCGCGCGTCTGAAGAGCGCGAGCTCACTGGAGAACTGCTTTATATCGCTGCGCGTGTGCGTGCGCGCGGGGACGAGCGTGGAGAACAGCTGGATCCACTGATCCCAGTGCATTATCAAACTAAATAACAGATTATCGTGCTAGTTCATTTAATGAACCGCGTTCCGTTGTTCTTGTCATAACTACAGAAACATGATCCAGTCTTTAGTCCATCTCTAGCAGCTGATCTTGTCTCCACCTACAGGCCAGAAGAGAGAAGGCAGTTTATCTCAGGCTATAACAATAGCATGTCATTTTAAACATTTTAACATGTTTGCTAATAATAATAGAACAACTGATTATATATAATAAGTAATTTAGTAATTTAATGCTGTTATTTCATATGGTGATATTTCATATCACACCTTAAGAAAAATTGTGCTTTTCACTACTCTCAAAGTGTATGATTTCAGGAAAAATATATATGTTTGTATTGAACATTGATTGAGCAGCAGATTTTGTGTGAAAATAAATCATAAAGTGGTTAATTTTGTTTAAAAATCGTATAAATGTATGAGGTGGTGAGGGGGGGCACACATGGGGTAAAAGGCACACAGTATACTTTAGCTAAAATAATATGTTTTTTAATAATGTCTAGGTTAATACTTGTTCAAAAGAATCACTTTTTTTTATATCTGTTTATATTTTGATAAAAAAAGAATTAGATTAAAAAGAATTAATTTTTTGTTCAGTAACTATATTGTCATTAAAATAGGCCTATGTGATATAATATTTTATACATAAAATATAAAAATATTTTTTAAAAATACAGAAATACAGAAACAAATTTATTTTAAAAAGTAAAGATTCTGAAAGCATTGAAGGAGATCCCATAATAGTCTATTTAATATCGATTTACAGAAACGATAAATGATATGTTATTATGATATGATTAATAGGCTATATTTTAAAATATGTTTGTTTTATTATAAATATGGGTATTATCTCTAAGATGGATACCTAATCTGATATATGATATTTGCTATGTGAATCTAACCATGTCACGTCAACAAATGGAAAAGTCAGTCAGCTATTCATTATCATGTTAATTATTGTGCTTTTTACCCCAAATACCATACTTTTACATATTCTTCCGTTATTGAAAAACTGTTGCTTGAATTACCTTGAACAAAACTGAAAATCATTAAGAAGACCATTGTCTGAAAATACAAACATTAATTTAACGATTCTCATTTTCTACTTAAATCAACAACATTTTAAAAACATCAAATATTAGATCAAACTACCTCAGAATCAGCTTTGTGTTGCTGCTCGAGATCGCGTCAAGGATCAGACAAATTTGCACGTGCATTCTGAAAAGCGGATATTTAGGAAAGTGCTGCGGCAAGTTTTTGCGCCATCTAGTGGTTTAGAGGAAAATAAAATCAAAGGCACCTTTAGCCCCGTTGTACCCTACTTCTTACTGTCCCAGAACAGATAGAGACAAGACATGTAAGTAGCAAACAGGTATCTTTATCTGCAGGTATCGGAGAAGCAGCGGGAGACAGGAATGGCTGAGTATCAAGCAGTGAAGGTTTGGTTCAACTTAGCTTGTTGGGAACCATGTCAGAACCATGGAAGACGACCTGCAGGTGGATGGATCTGGACGGCAGGAGATGTAGAAGGTATCTCAGGTGAGTCGAACTGTGAATGCTGATGGTCAGTGACGAGACCGGTGCAGGTGCGGAGAGTCAGTAATCAGGTGACTGTGAACGGGTGGATCTGAGGGATTGGGTCGGTGTGTGTTGAGCGGCAGAACCTGTGACACTTACTGCACGACTGCTTCAGACAATAACACATACTGTAAATCCACTGTAAAACACCTTGATATCCTGTCAGGTAATGCGCTGTACTTTATTCTGCACTGTCAACCTGCTGTAATGATGCTGAGGTGTCGATATGAATCTTTGCATCGTTTTTGAAACTGAAATACACTTTATTCTCTCCAAAGGGAAAATTTGTGTTGGACTCAAGGTGTTTACATTGACAAAATCATTAAAACATACTGTATATATAAAACAAAGATAGTGAAATAAAATTACATTCATTTATTCATCATTTAACATTTTAATTGAAATAGGTGTAAAAGACTTCTTAAACTGACTATACCTACAGTTAATTGTATTAAAAGCCAAACTAAAATCAACAAACAACAGCTGTGAATAAGCTCTTGGATATTCCAGATGTTTAGTAATAAAATGAGTGACAGTGTTAACAGCATCTTCTGTGCTACGACCCTGCCTGAACGGGTCAAATAAAGAGTTAACTTCTGTCATACTTCTCAACACTTTTCATTAGACAGCATGTCAAAGCTACTGGCCTAAAATCATTGTTTTCATTCTTTGATACTGGAACAATTATTGATTTTTTCCAGAGATTTGGTGTAATATGAGAGTCCACAGATTGCTGAAAACTCGGACACCGTGCCACAGTGAGATCCTCTGCACAAGATTTTAACAGTGAAGCAGAGATACCATCAGGACCTGTGCACTTCTTAGTCCGTGTGAATCAACTTGGATTTGTGTGTGTATTGTAGTGATGTGTCATTCTTGAACGAAATCTTTAATGTGACTCGGGAAGAACGAGTCGTCTCGGGGGTGATTCGTTCAGTCGCGCATGCGCAATATTCTACAGGTTCTGTACTGCTAGTAGTAGTTCACCTGTTTCAGTCAATGCAATCTGAGCCGGAAAGAGAATTGATTAGTTCATTTCATGAGTCTTTCGGGTTTTTGAGTCGTCTAGTTTGTTTCTGCTAATTGGCTGTAAGGGCAGAATTTTCAAACCCAACTTTTTCCTACAGCTCAGATGTAACCATGAGAAATTTACAAATAAATTTATTTGATTCGTTACATTTTTAAGTACTTCAGTAATTTATTTTTGTTGAATACTATGTTGCCCTGTTATGATTAAATACAATGTCAATGAACAGTATTTGAGTTCTACTTGTTTAGTATAAAAAAATATATATAATAATATTGGGCTTGATAAAAGTTTACAGGAAATGTGTTTTGAGTTGCAAAAAATAATCATAAGTAGGTTTTATAATTATGACCTTTACCTTTTTTAATGATTTGCTCACATTTTGAATATCAGGTAGGTTATTGTTTAATTTAATTCAATAGCGCTTTTCACAATTTTGCATGGTTGCAAACAGATATAGCCTACATATAGAAAGTAGTTTCAGTAAATATTTGTAATTATGACAAATAAAGAAAACAACATTTCAATCATGACAGCTCTCGGAGTGGGTTAAATTCAACCAGCATTTATTGGCATGGGGCATGAGGTATACATGGCTTGATTTTGGCGTACGAGATCTGCTACGCTGCTGCTGAGCAAATACAAATTTCTTCAGCTTATAAAATAAAACAACAAGGAAAAGGCTGCTGCAAGAATGGTAGAACCCCCTCAAAGCAGTGGACTGAAGCAGTTGGGTCTGTGCTACCCAAGTTAAAGCGGCCGAGTAGCTTCGGCCTGATACCCCCCACACAGCAGATCTGAACGCCAAAATATGTGTACTGCTGCTGCTCCGTAGAGCTATAGGCGCGTGTATGACTATCTATGTGAGCCTGGGCCTGCTTTGCCGAGTGGCTTAACGCTATTGAACTTACCTATAAATGTGCATCTGACCTAGTGGCCTAAGCTAGAATGATACTGAGCCAGAGCTCATGTGCATAAATGACATGCCTATAAAATGTGATTAGTTTTATCTAATGCAGTGTATGGTATGCTTTTTTTTTTTTTTTTTTTTTTTTTTGGAATGGTGACCGCTCTGAAAACATTTGTCCCTGGTCCCCTGCATCAACTTAAATCTCGCAGCCGAGATCCTCCCCTCCACTAGCTGAAGATTCGGATGCTGTAAAATGCTGCATACACGTCGTTGCTAACGTCTGCAAATAATCAAATCGAATAATTGTATCTGAATAATAATTACAGTTTTTTACAATCACTTTGCTACTATTTTCAGAACCTTGATGTCATTTTTCACAACTCTAGACACAAAACTCACAACCAATGATCAAAATGCACATTTTTCAAAACTCTAACCCTTTTCTCAATTGCTTGGATACAATACACATAAAACTTAGATCATTTGTTCATTCAACAAAAATCACCTGTTCAATATGACACAACTTAACATCAAATTACTACTATTTCAAAAGGCAATTCACACATTACATTTCAAATGAGTGTCTATTCATTTCCTTACAATGATCTAACTATCAATTGATACAACTGCTCAAAATGATAAGTAACTGTTGCATTACTCTTAATGCATAGTTGTATGGAAACAGAAAAACAATCTTCCATATTTACTGTAAATCATGAAAGTTTCAGGTTAATGAGATTCATTGTCACCAATTAGCGTGGAGCATGAAGCAATTAGACTACAATATCCATGGATGTAGCCCAATATTTTATCATAATGCTTCATCAGACACTGTGATATCACAAAATATCTTAAAGTTCTTAAATCAAGAAGCATTTTCTTGACAAATAAAAATTATTTTCTTGTTTTCAGGAAAAACTTACTTAATTTTGACTTATTTTTCCTGAAAACAAGAAAATAATTTTTACTTGTCAAGAAAATGCTTCTTGATTTAAGAACTTTAAGATATTTTGACTAGAAACAAGACAAAAACTAAGCAAGACAGCATGTTTTGCAGTGCACTCCTGTTTTGTTTCTTACAGTACAAGGAAGTTGAGGAACACTGCATTTGATGTTTTACAGTACTGTCTTTTCTTTTCTATTTCATAGCTAATTATTTTTGCTTTGATTCAAATAAAGCCATGTTGTGATTGTACTGTAGTGTTTTGCATCAATATATTACAAACTTTGTTCAATGATTCTGTGTCTGTAGTATTCTCTCTACTACTGCAGTACTTTTACAGAGATGTATTTACTGTACATGTAGTACCATAATGAAATCTGTATCACCTATTTTGTTCTACAATATTTAATGATTGTACGAACAATGACACAGTGAAACTATCGGTTGCTTGTGTGTTGGTGATCTATAGTTATGTAACAATGGTATTTCACAGTAAATTTGTGTTTTGAACCAATGATTGTGCAAGTGCAAGATTTCTTTAAAGATGTGAATGGACAATGCAATGTTTTGAACATTAGACAGTCTGTGTTACAAATGATAACTGTTTTGAGTTTTGTGTCTAGAGTTTTGAAAAATGACATCAAGGTTCTGAAAATAGTAGCAAAGTGATTGTAAAAAACTGTAATATACCAGAATGCCCAGCGCCACCTGATAATTTAAATCAGATGTTTCTTGTCCTTTCAAGTCTTTGGAATTATGTCTGATGTAGCATTTGTGGACTGCCGAATCCCAGCGGCCCATTTCTTTAAGGGTAGTGGGTGGTACTCTGGACTGCTGACATTGCTGCGCCAGTTCTGGATGAGTGGTCAGTGTAGACTTCTAGGTTTAAGCCACGTGAATGACATGGGTGTTTTAACGAACCAGGCCATCGGTTTCCATCAGCTGTGAGGAAACAGTGGATCTGAGCAGCTGCATCTCCGAATTTGCAGGGATTGTTACATGAAAGAAGAGCAAAACACAGAATTAATGCTAGATAATAAAGTGTGACCTGTTAAATCTGCCGTTTTTGAGTGCTTAAATGTAAGACAAACAATTTAATTTATTTATATAATACAAGCTGTGAGAACTGCCTCTATAAAAGTATGGAATGTGGATCAAGTGGTGAAACATGTAGCGCAGGTGTGTAGGAATAGCTCTGGTTGTTGGGAATGTCTTTACTATGCTGTTCAGTAGACGGTTGCAGGGACTTGGAGAGGCTTGGTGCGCTGGGGTCCAGAGTCAGCAACAGGGATGAAACTGTGAATTGAAGAAGCAGATTTTTTTTTTTTATAAAAATTTAACTGGTAGTTTGCTTAAGCTTGGCTCTAACACAAAATGTCTAAACCTAATGGCTAGATTACAGTCAAAAGGTGCGAATGTGTCCGATTAGAACGTGAATAAGTGCTTTAACAAGATGGACGCATTGCAAGCTAAGAGATTGAAAAAATATTTGAACAAAATAAAAAAATGACCTCAAGTGAGCATTAGGCTAGCTTGATAGCACAGTTGGCTCACTGATGGAAGGTGGTTAGGTGACCCAATGATAAATCATAGTGGCTTTTAATGCATTTATTGAATATATTTCACTACATAAATATACAAATTTATAAGTTTAATATTTATTTAGGGTTTTCTGTGTGTTCTTGGTGATAGTGGTGAACAAATACATCAATTATCAACCCCATAAAGGCCTAGTGTAGAAATCTCAACCTCAAATATATATTTTTTCTCTCCATATAGATGCGGACATATAAAAGAAAAAGTAACCGTGGTGCTTATACAGAGCAAGCTCTACAAAATGCCATCAGAGCGACTGAAGAGGGAACTGCTTTGAAGGCTTTCAGCCCATCAATCTGGAGTCCCCCCAAAGACCTTGAGGCCACAAGATGCAGCCATTAGACCGCACCTTTTTCAAGTCTTTTAAGGCAAAATAAAACACAGCTGCAGATAACTGGATGACCTCTCACCCAGGACAACGAATATATATGTATGCTGTGGGCTTTTCGATAAAGCCTACTCAGTTTCAGCGTGTGTGGGGAAGGGCCAAAAGGGTTTCAAGGCCTGTGGGATGTGGCCTGTTGACAAGACCGTCTACAAAGATGAAGACTTTGAAGGAGCCGAAGTAACTGAGGAGCCAGATCCAACCCTCGAGGACAGCAGGGAGATTGAGGAGGAGATAAGTGCTGGTAAACAATTACAACTACTATTACTATAAGGCTAGTGTCATCTTCATCATCACTAAATTGTGTGTGTGTGTTCTCTTGACCGGCCCCAGTGGATCATCCGTGGTCCCCAGCTATATGTATTATAAAGAGCTTAATTAAACTTCCAGTCACTTGAAAACACAATCCAGCGGGTAATTTAATTTGTATTACAACCTCTATTATGGTTAGGCTACTGTCATCATCATCATCATCTTATTCATCACTAAATTTTGTGTTTGTGTGTGTGTGTGTGTGTGTGTGTGTGTGTGTGTGTGTTCTTTTGACAGGCCCCAGTGGTTTTCTGTATTCTAATGTATTTTTATTCCTTTTTAAAGGACCGAATCAGATGAGATTCGAGGGGAATTCATCTGTGAAATGTGCATAGATTAAAAGTTAATGGTTAATGAATTAATGTTTATTTATTTATGTATTTATTTATTACAACATATTTGTTTGCATGATTTAGTTATATGTATAAATTTAAATGTTAAAAATTTGGATATGTTGGACATTCCTCAAATAAATATTTATATATATATATGCCTATACATGTTGATACATTACTTGCCTTTTACTTTTAGAGATGAAGCAAACTTGTTGGTAAGAAAGGGTGCATTTTACCCCACTGCTGCCCCCTTTGTACAAAAATATTTTCAGTCAAAATACTAATTAATTATGAAGGCTGAGCAATTTTAATATTTGGTGAATAACTCCTGCCATAGTCACTCAAAACCGGGATGGCATTTCTAGTCACATTTATGTTTTGTTTCACTGTAATGACACATTTTCCTTAAGGGGGGCGTTTTCCCCACTCTACCCTATTAAGAAGTGTATATTTCCCAAAAGAGTGTATACGTTAGCTGCTCACGTACTTAATATGCTAAGTGAATATATACGTTTTTATCGAGAGTAATCGATCCGTGGTTAGCAGATAATTGAACTATGTTACTAGATTGCGAAACAAATTTACTTCTGCTAGCGTTCTGCTGTTGATATCCGCTAATATTTGTTTTAGCATGTTGCTGCTGCTTAAATATAAGGAATCGCGGTATCTTATGTGCGAAAACGGAGTGAAGCCCATTTCACTTAAATTTAGCAAGCTATATTTCTGTATCCTTACAACATATTGCTGCTTCAAATGCGATGCATGTACGCTAGCTGCTAATGCATATAGTGATCACTGTGGGTTGGAAGTTGACATGAATTGAACCTCGTGTATGATACTTCAACAAATTGAAAGCATATACGCAAAGCATTGTGCAATGTCATAGAGTATGCCGTCAGGGACCAAGAGAGATGATAGGAAGGCATAGGTGAACACCGGGATAATCCAATGAGCGCTTTTTATTAAACCAAGCATCAACAGCTGGGGTGATATTTACAAATAAGTGATTAACGCATAAAGAAAAATAAATAAATAAATGAGCAAAAAAAAAACTGAAAAATATTACAAACGCTTTACACAGCGTACACTTGCTCTATCTTACCAAGAACAAAGTAAATTGCTTAAACAGCATAAACGTAACCTGCAATTTTACTCACTGACCCCTCTTTTCCCAAAGGCTGAGAAGGTCTGGCTTAAATATCTTAAATTCCCGCCAGAATAGTAAGTGGACTATACCACCTCTTTAGCCAGACAACATAAAGAAAAAACAAAAAACAAATAATAATAAAAAAAGAACACTAATCTCATGTTTAAAGAAGAACCGGACAGCCATTGCAACAGAAAATAAACAGATATAGAAAATACAATTAATAAGCATAACAGTTAGATAGTCAGTTCATTTGTCAAAAGAAAACACCTGAAAAAAAAACAACAAAAAAAACAATGGACTATATTCACGGTTACTTCCTGGTTGTGGTTAAGCCAGCTCGGGCATTTCCGGTGAACTGTTATCTGTTCATTCTGTAGTCGCTGTACATCGACACAAAACCATCTATGGTTGACTTTTTAATGTTGTATTCATATTTTAATGCAGTAATCACATTTACCTAATTTGCCAATAAACCAGTTTTATTGATTGCAATAAAGACGAAGCTATTCAGACCGTTTAAAAACGCTGTGTCTGTAGACACACACACGCATTTTTTTCCTCAGCACTTCAAATGTTATTTTTAATGTGATGACCACAAACATTACTTGTTCATCCTTCTGAGATTGTCCCCATTGTAAAACCGATCGTTTAAATGTAGTAAATTCAACATTTGATAGAAAACACTTATTTAAAAATAAAAAAAAGACAATATTACCACTTTAACCAGCAGGTGGCGGCAAAGTAGCATGTATTTGCGCATTTGTGAGCCATTTCCTCTAATCGTTTTTCACTTCGTTTTTGACTAAATATTAAACATTATAAAATAACTAGGTTTACAAATACAATTTGCCAATGTGAAGTATGAAATACTTACAAAATCCTAAGAAAAACAATAACTTTTATAGTGAATTAATTAAACAGAAAGTGAGTACCGCACTTTTACCTTGTAATCACAGCAGCTGTCAGTCAATGCAGCGCAAGATCTATGATTTCAGCACACTTATAAAAACACACATTTTATTCAATGAATCTAACTAAAGTGCACAATAAATATTTAATTTTTGAAGCTTTTTTTCACATAAAAGTGTGAAAACTGATGGTCGAATTGAATTTAGCCGAGGAGGAACACTGAGGAACGTCTTTATTTATTTTTTTATGCGTGTTACGTTTGAATAACTAAATTAATGCTATGCCTGTCTATTCAAGCGACTATAATCTGATTATAAACTAAGTATTACACTACTGATGCTCAACACACCAGCAAATGACATCTCACCGGAAGTTTTCGAGCTGGCTTATATTAATGCGGAAGTTCTAAAGAACGCTCCGTGCATATAGTCCATTGGTTCGTTCCCGATCCAACCAGGAAGTGAGTGGAAGCGTCTGAGCCAGAGCAGACGAAACGGAAATCATCTTTACTCTTCAATCTTACAAATAAACGGTATAGTAACAAAACAATTGTGTCATGTCCTTATTTAATGAAAACTGAACTGATAAATGAAGCGTGTTGTGATGTTCGCTGATATGTGCACCCATCACGAACATCCACCACAGTGTCCTCATTCCCCCGTTCATACTTGGGTAAAGTTGGTTTTATATTCGCACATTCGGACATCCGTATTCAATAGCCTTGTTAATCACACTACATTGGACATTCAGTGGACATTCACAAGTAAATATGCCATTAAAACAATACTTGCCTATTTTGATCGACTGTGAAAAATGTTGTAAGTTGACAATTGTTGGTTGTCAATATCATGTCGCTGCTTAAAATGCGCAAACATTAATTTATTGCACATTTATTGGAAAGTCTGAATTTATCAGAAGTCCGAATGTGCGAATATAAAACCAACTTTACCTAAGTCCCGTCCATGCCATCTTACCCAAAACATGACGACTGACCAAGGTAACTAAACTTTTTAAATATAAACGGTTTTATTGTCCGAGTGTGGAAATAATTTATGTGAATCATGTAAGGACTGTATATCACACAGAACCGGTGACGATATAAATACATAAACGCATCTCATTGTCACATGTAATATCATAAGAAAACCTGTTTACTTAGATGTTGGATTTCTGTAAGCATAACAGCGCTTCATATTGCGCAGCTTGTAGATCGCAGGCTAGGGTACGATATATGGTTGTGTGGATTTGGAATTTCTTCTGATTGGCTGATGCCACGGCGTAAAAAGAACCAATCAGCGCTCGGTTAGAGTTTCATGAATGAACTTTGTATTATTATTATTGAAACTTTGTGTTTATGATTAAAAGAAACTCACAGAATCATACTTTAAATCTCATTAAATTTCTTCTTAAAATCTCACACATTAAACTCAACTGCAGATCTTCCAATGTGGTGGCTCAATTGGGCTTTGAGAAAGTTTTACACAAAAAAAGAAGGGTGTTCAGTCTATAGGCTATTAGCGTAGATGCAGTCCTAGACATTGACATAGTGTAACCGAAGTCTGTCTGCATTTGTAATGCTTAACCATAACTTCAATGGCAAACAGTTGGATCTTCTTTTTATGGTGACTCCTTTAATCTTCAATCTAACAGTCTCTTCTATTTCTTTTTTTCTTTTGTACTGTTTTTAATGTCTTTCCATTATTATTTTCATTTTATCACAGACGTAAAGCTTTAGAAGTATGCCTGTGCCAATGATTTCTTTGTTTTTCTTGGTTTTTACACATAGTGAACGCAACACATAGTGAATGCTGAGTGATATTTTCCTTTCTTCAATAAAGGTTTTGCACACTGAGATTCTTTAAAGATGCACTGAAAATAACTTATCCAAGGATTTTTCCATCCAAAACTCAATGATGTCCCACTGACGTGGCTTCCTAAAGGTACAGCTTTTTTGTCTGACAAAAAGGAACTCAATTTCCTATACTTCAACAGATTAATACAACAGATTTGACTTTTATCTTACTGAGGCTGAAAACGGCAGTGACTCAAAGTGTCCACTAGATGGAGCCAGAGTTTACTTTGTTTCACAACTAAACACTGAGAGTTTTGTGGGGTAAAATATATAATTATATATATAAATATTTAAATCATACATATATAATGCTGCATTAAACAATTTAGTAAGGGGATAAAATGTAAATAATAAATCAACTCAAGTGTATGGGACATGTGATTGTCTTTTAGTTATTCCACAAGTTTTGATGCGTTTCTTCTTATCTTGTATTCATAACACGAAGTCCATAGTTTCCTTTATCATGGTTTATTCTTCCAAGAATCATATTTCTCAAATACAGCATAATCCTCTTGCTCAGCGATGTCTTCTTAACTTATTTGTAAATATACTATACTTGTGAGGCAATTTACGCTATATCTCAATGATAAAACGGTCATTAAGAACACATATAAACCACATAAATATATTCAACAATAAATGACTTTTTAACCAAAACAATTATTGTACCAAATTTACATAATAAAAATGTGAAAAAATAAAATTGTGAAATATGAAATATGGCTCTTACACCAAGTGATCAAGGGCTTAGGACATTCCACTTCAGCTGATTGCAAAGGTTTCCACCAGTAGTGGGCACTCGTGCAACAAAATGACTTACATCCGAGTCAATGTGACTGAGGGAAGTTAGTGAGGGAAGGGCATAAAAAACTAATTGGAATGTAGCCAATGTCCCAAAGCATTGCAGAGATGCATTTCAGTAGTTAATTTGGTCCCACTTTATATTAAGTAGCTTTAACTACTATGTACTTACATCAGAAAATAATAGCAATGTACTTATTGGGTTCATATTGAATTGCAAAACACATTTGCAGCTTGAGGTGGATACGGGTAAGGTTAGGGAAAGCTCTGGTGGTATGGGTAGGTTTAAGGGTAGGGGTAAGGGGTAAGGGATGGGTCAACAGTGTAATTATAAATGCAATTACAGAAATTAATTATAGATGTAATTACATAAAGGTGTTTTAAAATATAAGTAGAATGTAGAAACATATATGCACACAATAAGTGCATTGTATCAAATGATTAATTTAAATGTATAAGTACATAGTAGTAAAGGCCACTTAATATAAAGTGGGACCGTTAATTTTGTTGCTGTGGTATACGAAAATGTCTGGTTTTGTCTATCAACTCAAAATAAGTTTCTTCCAGCACAGTCTAAAAATGATACAATTTGATTTTGGTGAAAATCGGACAAAGAGTTTTGAAAGAGAAAAAAGAAGATTTTGAAGGAAAATAAAAATGGAAACATGAAAAACATGAAGTTCGGCCAATTATGGCAAAATGTGTATGTTCTCGGAATGACCAAATTAATCTATTAAGACCAGGTTAATTATAAAAGGGTAATTTAATCAAACGTTATTAGCATTTTTGGAAAATTCATTGTAACTTTTGACCACAAGGTGGCGCTGCCCCAAAACTTTGAGTGTCCTGCCAGGGAATTGGAGTGATTACCGCTAAGTGGTATTAGTGATCTTGGTCATTTTGTAATCTTATGATCCATGATCTGATTTGTGATCTTTGCGTTGTTGTGACAGTATCATTGTTTTTTGTATTTTATGTGTATTTTTAATTTTTTTTTTATTTTTGTAAAATTGATTCTTTTGTTAATTTGAGTATTGTGAGTTGTTTTTTTCCCGGTCTGAGACTTGAGACTTTTTCACCGGCATTAAATCTTGCGCAAGGTTTGCACCTTGCTTCTTGTGTGATATCCATTGGCTCCCTTTCTTGTTTTAAAACGGAAAGATTTACAATATTTTGACGTATCTCCCATCACTGCCTGTTGACGTAAATGTGAACTTGCGCACTGCATAATGCGTGTCAACATTGCACTGTGCATCGCCCCAGAGACTTCTGAATTCGACTGAGAATGTAGTCGGATTCAAGCATTTACATTTACAGTAATTTGTTGCTGTTGGATCGGATTAGAAAATGAATAAATCACCCCTTCCAATCCGATCCAAATTTCATTCAAATCAAGCTCAGTCGGATCGATTAAGGTGTTTACAAGAAAGGGTTTAAGAGATTCTCAGACATATAGGGCTGTTTTAATCTTTAAAGAACACAGGATGAGAGCACAGGATATGATGTGTGGAGGATGAGGAGTCAGAGAGGAAGCTGAACACACTCCAGCATTACATCCTCATACACAAACACAACACACATCACCCATCTAAGATATACAGCTGATGGCAGTAATACTCCTGAGGAGTCAGTGGCCATTAACAAGATTAAGAAGATCGCTTAGTCACAGTTCTGTGTCCCTGCGGAAGGTAAGGAGGGTTCTTGCTCTTCTCTGTGATATCTATTCAATTTCTTTAATCATATTGACCATACATGCTAGTTAAAGAAATATAATGTTGTTAAGATGTTTATTTATGTATATGTGTGATTGTTTTTGATGGATGGTTTTGTATTTGTAATATTACTGAGTGTTTTGTAAATGTGGCAGAGCATATATTTTCCGTATATGTTTGAGATTTATTTGGGTATGTTGGGGTTTTATTCTTTGTATTTTGGATACAGCTGACATTTATCTTTATTTGTCACATGTTCAAGGTTTATTTTTAGTGAGTTTGTGTACCATGTGCTTAGTATTAATTTAACTGCAGCCACAATTACATTATTTCCTTTTATAATTTGCAGTGTATTGTTATTTTGATGTTGATCAGTAACACAGTTGGGTTTCTTAAAGCTGTAGCAGTTCTGTGATGAATGTGGAGATGCTGCTGTTTGCTGACTAGTGGCTGATGAGGAAAAAGAGCCTCATAAAAAGAAAAAGCTGCTCTGCTTTGACTGAACCACACCCTCACAGAGACATTAGTGGGAGCACACCGACAAAGAGGATTACATGTATACACTGTATACATACATATATATATATCAATTTCAAATTAGCTTTATTAGCATGACTGTGAATCACAGTGTTGCCAAAGCATTAACATATTATACATAAATAATAAAATAAACAAACAAACAAAACATATATGTATACATCATGTTACATGCAGCAATGTAAACAAATCCAATTTAGTAAATTAATAAATAAAGCAGGTCTAGAGAGTTATCCGTCACTAATGTTGTGAATGGCTAACACATATTTTGCAGCTATAGCTGTGTTGTCATCTTCACCAAGCATGAAGGGCATTTTCTCAGTATCACTCAGTTCAATGAATGATGGAATTAGTGTTCCAAGTATGGAGAGAAATGTTTCTCTTGCATTGTGATATTTAGGACAGATGAGTAGGAAGTGTTTCTCATCCTCTTTTTGCTGTAGATCACAGTGTCTACAGATCCTCTGCTCTCTCGCTGTCCATGTTTGTCTATGTCTTCCTCTCTCTATTTCTAGATCATGGTCACTTAATCTGTATTTGGAGAGGATTTGTCTTTCTTTAAATTGTTTGATTAATAAATAATTTGCCAATTTAGTGGTTCTATTTAGGGTCGAGTAACATTGGAGTTTATTTTGGATCTCAAAATGTGCTTTTAGTGATTCATCATGAGTATCTTTTAGATTTTTGTCAATTTCTTTAATACTAGTTTTGGGGTTGTAGCTGTGGTCAATTGGGAATTGAGTTTCATGGACAAGTTGAAGAGCGAGTGTGTTTAGAGGATGAGATACTGCTGAGATTTCATTGGCGAGGAGGGCTTTATATTGGACTGAATCAGGATCAGACTGATGGAGGTGATGCCAGAACTGAACACATCTCTTCTGGATCTCAATGTTCAGCGGGTACAAACCTAATTCAGCCCTACAGGCGTTGTTGGATGTGCTTCTGTGAACCCCTAAAATGTTTTTGCTAATTTCCAATTGTAGTTTTTCTGCTGAAGTTTTATCCCAATTTCTAAAATTTTGTATTA
This sequence comes from Ancherythroculter nigrocauda, assembly GCA_036281575.1. Classification (NCBI taxonomy): domain Eukaryota; kingdom Metazoa; phylum Chordata; class Actinopteri; order Cypriniformes; family Xenocyprididae; genus Ancherythroculter; species Ancherythroculter nigrocauda. The sequence goes on from VTFQ01000006.1 coordinate 710,346, forward strand.
GTCCCCAAATTTCACATCCATATAAAATAATTGGTTTTATTATTGAATTATATAATTTTATCCAAGTTTTAATGGGTAATTTTAAGTGACCGCATCGTGACTTTATAGCATAAAAAGCCCTCCGAGCCTTTTCACTCAGTGTTTTGACAGCCAGACCAAAGCTTCCCGAAGCACTGATGTCGATGCCCAGATAACTGTAGCTGGTGCTATGCTGTAGGACCTGGCCTTTATAAGTGAACTGGTGTTTGTTTATATATATATATATGCAGCATGAATGAGTACACCTCCTCTGAAACTTAAATTCAGCAATTACTCTTTACTCAGAAGACATGTTAGGGTTCTTTAGAGATAAAAATGTTCCAGCAAGTTTGCTTGATCAATTACCAAAGAAGCATGTCAAAATTATTCAGGAAAATAAGATTTTCTTATCAAAGTGATATGATAAGTTGTGTTGCAAAAATAGAAGAAGTTGTTTTATTTATATAGTGCCTTTCCATAGCTCAATGTCACTTCACATAGTGCTATACATTTGCATGCACAATACAAACACATATCCATCCAATGCTTGATATCCCTGATGCATGCAGTAAGTGAGTCAGACATGATAGCCTATCAGAGCTGGTGGTAAGGTAGATTTGAATGTCATCAGCATAGCAATGAAATGGATAGCAGGAGATCCAGGAAAGAGCGGATCCAGTGATCCCAATATCAGAAAGGCGAGAGATGAGTATTTCATGGCAGACTTTGTTAAATTCAGAGCTAAGATCGAGAAGAATCAGGATGGTAGAGGGAATGCCATGGCATGCACCAAAAATTGCAGTGAGTGGGCAATGATCGGTCAGCAACATGAACTGATTTTAGGTTAGGAAGTAACCAGGTGAGTGTGAGGATATGGGGTGGTGGAGGGATGCTGAAAACTGTTGAGGATGCATGGGTGAGTTGACTGTGATTATATATAGGCCTGAACTCATGCTGATTGGGTAGATATGTTGAATACTGATTGTTGACAGCTGGTTGGGATGACTTGACAATTGGATAGATTATTTGACATTGTTCCTCCTGAACTTTGTTAATAAAACATCATATCATTATGTGGAAAGTGTATATGTGTGTGTGTGTGGTTGCTCATGTCTCATATGGTTTTCTTTTCCCTACAGAATTGGGTGCCAGTACTAGCCAGAGTCCTCTGTGTGTGGTGGTGGTTCAGCTGTCAGTCTGCAGTGTTCACAACGGGGGTTTTGCTGCTGTGCTGTGAGAGAGCACGAGTTTCCCACTTCATGTTGTAAAATTGTGTGTCCGTGTGGGTGTGTAACATGTTGTATGGATGATGCATTCATTTTAATGTTTGTATATTAAAGTGATCAGTTTTGTATTATTCTGAATAATGGTTTTTTTTTTTTTCATCGTTGTCTGATATCTGACTTAGCCAAGCTATGCATCTGTGTGCTTTGTGTACTTGATGTACCTCTGGGTCCCCAGACAATTTCCGGGATGGCGTAGTCTATTTAGTGCCATAATTGTGTTAAGCTTTTGAGAGCATACTGCCACATATATAAAGCTGTTTTAGTAATCAATGAGATCAATCTATAGAAGGACTATATTAACATTTGGTGTGGAGATTGAATGTTTGGATTATTCTGTGTTGCAGGTTCAGACATGATGAGCGGCATTATTCCCAAGAGCAAAACAAAAGGCACTGACATCTGTGGAGTAGGTAACTGGTATTATTATATAATCCGCTCTGATCTCGGCTGTTATTTGCAGTCAAGAAATTTAAATAAAGGTTCAGCCATCTCTATTCGGAGTCTGCACCCTTCCTGCCAAAATGGAGACCATTACCTTGGAGATTCAGATAACTATTTTTACATCATCAAGGGCAATTTCTACCGCAGAGTCAGGGACCTGACGAAAGACAGCGATGCTAAAGTTTACAGCCTTCATCCCAAATGCCAGGGTGGAGACCACTACTTCTCAACTGGTATAGATTTTTTCATCATCTTCCTCCCTGGTGGTCTGTCAGTAACTAAAGGTCCAGCCTTTGGCATTTGGGAGAATATTAAAACTATATCTAATGACAGCGATACACCAGTGACATGGACAAAGAAAATCACTAAAAAGGTGGGATGGAATAAGGAGAAGATGACCGAGATCACACACAACTGGAAGATAGACATATCAGATAAATCTGGAGCCCTTGCAGCGTTAAAGAACTTTTGATTTCTTCCTTCTTCATGCTTTAAATAAGGAGGGAATATCTTTGTTCTACGAGCCGCAGGAAGGTAAGTTGGGCCCATATTTTTGTTTATAAAAAGTGTGGACCTTGTTTTTCCTGTATAGCTTTCCTGAGTCAGTAGCCAGTAAATGTTAGAAGGGTTTTTTTTGGGCAAAATAACTGTAGCTTTAGGTTGGCTAGTTTCAAAACATGCAGGCTGCTTTATGGCCGCTATTTTGTAGCCTCCTATGTTAGAGTAGCTTCTCAGCTAATACTTTAGTTTGGTTTGAGTTAGCACTCGTTGCTTCAGTTATTTGTGTGCAGGACGGCTTATCGGCCGCCTGACACTGTTTGCTTGCAGTGCTTCATTTTCTCCTCATATTTGAAGGTTTCAAGATGAAGCCCAAGCTTTGCTTGGCCCAGTAGGCCTTAGCTAGTGGCTAGGCTAGAGCTAGGTTAGGTGTTTGTTTACATTCCTCTGTTATTTACTATCCCCTTGTGGTCATATAGTTCCTAGTTCTGGCCTCCTCCTGAGGGAGTTGGTGGCCGTTTTTGCCCATATTCCCCTTCATATTTTTGTATGTAGGTGCTTCAAAGCATTTTTTGCTTTGGGGTTCTTAGACTTTAGCCCTACATATTTTTGTGAGCTTACTCTAGTGCTGCCGCAGGTTAACACCTGTTTCTGTGATAGCAGGCTGTGTCTAGCCTCTGTCTATGAACGTGGTGTTTTGTTGTACTCCCCGGTTAGGGTTTGTGTTTCACTGAGTGCATCACCTGTTGGATTGCACACTCAGGGTGAGTGTAGAGAGTCCTGTTCTGGTTAGAATAGTATATTCTCGACTTCCCCCAGTCGATCATGACCACAGCAGCTGTTTTACACTTGCTGTTAGATTGTTGGCTCTTTATTATAGCCTCTCTTTAATACAGCTTGTTTTGGGGCGCTGTTGGTTTACGATCACTAGTTTGCTCAAGTTTTTAGCACTGCCTCAGGCTTATGCTCACGTTATTTGAGGTGTTAGGCCTTATAGGCCTTCCTTAGACCGTGATAGCATATTTATATGTACATTGCCTGTTGGAATGTGTAGGCTTAAGCTCAGGTTGCATAGCTAGTTCCCCACAGTTATCGTGCAGGATCTAGAACTGGTCCCCTTTGAGCACTGGCCCTGTTATGACCACGGGCTGGCGCCACATGGTGCTTAAAAGTAGTAGGCCTTACCAGGCCTCCTTTGTAGCCTCTGTGCTGGCCCAGCTGGGTTGGTTATATCTAGATTCTTTCCATGGTTGAATCATGTCTTATGACGCATGCCGCCATTGGCCACGCCCCCTCCGTACGAATAAGCCTTAGCTCAGGCTTTTCGTTGAGTTCTGTGGCGTAGTGTGTACTTCTCCTACCTATGGGTTTTTCGAGTACTGGCCTGTTGGCTGGCATTTGTCATAAGTTACCACTGGTTGCTGCCATGTGTTCATGGAGGTTGTAGGCCCCCATCAGGACCTCCTTTCGGTCTCCATGTTGGCACAGGTGTTTCAGGTGCTTGGCCTTACGGACCATGGAATGCTTAGTTCATTATTAAGAACTCTAGTTATGTTGTAGGCTCTTTGTTCCCGCCTCCATGACTATGTGCCCACAGTACAGTCTGTCTGTTAGGCTGAGCTTCGTACTTCCCTTTTGGGTTGACTTTGTAATTGTGCTTAGCTCCCTAAGCTGGTCATTGGTTGTAGGCTTCTATGAAGTTTCCCACTGAGACCTGCCCTTAGGCTGGTTTGTGCTCCCTTTACCAGGATTTTTCTAGTGCACAGCCTCCTCAGTGCTTTATCAGCCACTGAGTAGATCCTAGGATGAGCGGATTTTACTCCCCTCAATACGAGGGTTTATAGCGCTTAGCTGAGTTCTGCTCTCCGGGATGCCCATCTCTTAATGGCCGCTAGCTGACGCTGCGTGTAATGGGTAGGCCCTCGGGGCCTCCTTTGGGAACATGCTGGCATGTACCTTTTGCTTTTCTTTTGACAAGAAACGGTGAAAGGGATTCTGTCGCTGGCTGGCCAGGGCTCCGGCTGACTCATTAACCTACTCCGTAGTTGGTTTGTTCTGCCTGGAGCTTGATAACACTGCCACGAGCTGATGCCACGTGTCTGCTGAGGTTATAGGCCCACGGGGCCTTCTTTAGCACGTGATGGCGTACGCTGTACTCCTCTTACTTAAAGAGTAGAAAGGTGCTTTTACCGAGTACACTGTTCATTGGATTGTGTTGGACGGGCTGTTTCGTGGGCACTCACAGCTATCTAATCATTTGGTTGGTCATGCACTTAGCATGCTATGTTTTCAGTTGAATGGCCTTATGGGTCATCCTGAATACCACCTTATGGATTGGGTTCTTGTTGTGATATTAGTTCATTTATAAGAACTTTAGTTATGTTGTAAGCATTAAGCATACTATTTTCATTATGTAACTCTTGGTTAAGTCACAGTAATGTCAAATAACAATAATAAAGATTAATTTAAACCATACAAAATCATTAAATAAGTAATTTAATTAAAATTATTTGAAGATGGGTTAGATTATTTTCATTGCATTTGTTTTTTTACAACAGTTCTTATGAGCTTGTTAAGATAAGGTAAAATAAATACTGTAAAATAAATCAAGTTTTTAAAATATTGTGCTAATTCTAAAATGGGATAGAAATTGAAATGAAATGTGGATTGTGTATAGACTTGTTAAAAGTTCAGTCTGTTCAAATAATGAAAACAAGGAATTAGTAAGGAAAACAAGCATGTAAAATGTTTTATGTATGTTGTGTAAATAAATTGGCATATATAAATTAAACATATATCTGTGACGGGTCATAACATATAATATTATATAAACAAAAATCATATACATGGTATTAATATATGTCAATATATTTATTTAATATGAAATTTTTATATATGTTACAAACATATATCAACATATATCTAGAGATATGTATATATGTGATAGCAATATATTGTCATGTATTTTGCATATATGACAATGTCACTTGCGATATAGGGACATATATGTCATATATTACATTTCCGTATGGGCGGGCGTGCTCGTATACGCCAAGTACAGAATGAGTACAGAATGCAGCGCTTTTTATGAATTGTGAATAAAAAACTTCAGTAGGCTTCAGTTACAATATGAAAATGTCTGACTAAATCTACAATAATATACACTAAGCCCCCATTTTTTTCTAGCAAAACTTTCCTAAAGCCCAATTTAGCCACCATATTGAAAGATCTGCAGTTGAGATTTAAAGTAGGATTCTGTCAGTTAATCATAAACAGCAAATTTCAATAACACCATAATGTTGTCATTCGTAGTTACATTGACTGAAACTGAAAAATCTCTTTGCTATTAAACGATTCCAGGCTCATTTTAAACAACGCATGCAGATTTCTAAATAATTACTAGAGAAGTCATAATAAATGTATTTAACTGAAGCACTTGGTTATCTTTGGAGTTAAAGCATCCTGATGTGTTTTCATGATTGTGCGGGTGGCAGCGGGACTTCAGTCGGAGGCTTTGGATCATTAGTGATCTTTAAATCATGGCAGAACAACACTGGATCTTCACCAAGACCCATTCTGTACTGCCACAGATATACAGACTCGTTTGGCTTCAGCTGAAATGAGAGTTGTTCTTCCACTTCAGTCATTTCATTCCAGCTTTCTTTTTCAGTGCTGACATGTAAACCTCCATATTCTGCAGAAAAGGATAACTGAAACTTTGTAATTAATGCTGTAAGCTCTCCAGATTCAATCAAGACTGACGTGGCTATCTTCCAGTTGTGTGTGATCTGGGACATCTGCTCCTTATTGTATCCCACCTTTTTATTGATTTTCTTTGTCCATGTCACTGGTGTATTGCTGTCATTAGTTATAGTTTTAATATTCTCCCAAATGCCAAAGGATGGGCCTATAGTTATTGACAGACCACCAGGGAGGAAGTTAAGAACATCAGGATGAACAGAATAGACTCCAGGGTTATCATTATTGCTGAGGTCGGTAGTGCCGCAGTACTCAACTCCCCACTCTGAGCCCGGCTTGAGGAAGAAGATGTTATTTTTTATGCCCCAGTAATAGAGGCCGTTTCTGCAGTCGGGATGCAGGTCATATTCTTCAGCATCCGAGTCTGTATTCATGTCTGTTGTTACTCGATAAGTGCCCTTTTCTTGGAAGATGATGTAAAACTTGTAATTGGCTGAGAAGTAGTAGTCTCCACCCTGACAGTTGGGATGAAGGCTGTAAACTACAGCACCGCTGTCTGTCGTCAGGTCCCAGACTCTGCGGTAATTATTGCCCTTGATGATGTAAAAGGAGACATTATCATCACCAAGGTAATGGTCTCCATCTTTGCAGGCAGGATGCAGACTGAAAATAGAGATGTCTGAACCTGAATGTAAATCAGTTGTCCACATATAGTAGCCAAGATCAGAGCGGATTATATAACAATACCAGTCACCAGTTGCACAGATGTCAGTGCCTTTTGCTTTGCTCTTGGGAATAATACTGTTCATCGTGCCTGAACCTGCAACACAGAATAAGACAAACACTCAATCTCCACACCCAATAAAATGCTGTTATTTTAGTCCTTCTACAGATTGAGCTCACTGATTACAAAACAGCATTATGTATGAGGGAGGAAACATGAAAGCTAACTGGTAATATAATCCTGAGCTTTTATTCAATGTGTTTATCATTTAACAGAACTAACACTTTTTATATCAAAATGCACCTCTTGAACTTGAGGGTTTTTTTAAAGTACATTTTTCCCCCGCATTTGCTTCCTTGGTTACTCATTGTTTGATTATGACATACACCTGTTTCTTGTTTCCGTTCATTAGGCTGCCTTTGTATATAGGGTTAGGGTTAGGGTTAGTGTGGTGGTGTGTTTGTTCTGTTCATTGCAGGTGCACCGTTAACACGGGGGACAGTTTTGAAAAGATGGCAATCGACCCCCGTGCGCCAAATCTTCTGTGCGCCAAATCTTCTGACACTGCCAGAATTTCATCTGAGGTAAAATTTGATCGCAACAGTGATTAACCGGCTGTCTGTGAACATGTCAAACTAGCGACCAAAGACAACAGATTTTAGGCTAGGATTTGTCTCAGATGAACAAATCTTGGCCAAAATCGCACAGTGTGAACCAGCCTTTAGTTCTTAAATAATCAACTATTTTGTTGCAGATGTACAGAACAGGAAATGCGCTCTCGAATAGAGAAACACTCAACCTCCAAACCATCGATCAAAGCGTGCTAGCATTTTCTGAGGACATGCTTGGTATATGGTATATAAATCATGCCAGGAAATCTGTGTCATGTGTCAATCAAGGGAACCATCCATTCAGAAACCGACAAATTTGACACTTCAAGGTCAGGAGGCTGATCTCTCAGATCAGTTCCAGTTGACATGCACAAGCTACTTTTGTTTTCGCAAATTTTTTATTTTGATAATTACATCTAGAAAGGGAAAAGCATCGATGGCATCTTTGAAAGTGAAACTGAAAGCTAAAGTTTTGATTGCCTTGGCCAGAGATGCACTGGAGAGATCGAGGACCTTGCACATTTGGTATGTATACTGTATTACTGCATTTACAATGCTTATACTCATTTTTTTAAAATTATTATTATTACTTTGAAAGGTGAAAGCACAGCAACCAATCCGATAAACTATTATTTGACAAAAAAATGTAAAGACTACGTTTAGGATATGGCAAGACTGCTTGCACAGCACTCTGCAAGTATGCAGGCTTGAATAAAATAGCCATTTCTGTAAATCTGTCATGTCCCTGGGCTGATTTGTCAGTTGTTCCCCTGTCTGTCGTGTGTTGTTGCTGTCTGGAGCACATGTGTGCGCTGCAAGGTTATTATAATTTTGCATTTTTCATTAGTTTTTATTTTTATTTCGTTTTGACTTTTTGTTTTCAAATTCAGTTTAGTTTTAATTAGTTTTTAAAGTGGGTTTGCTAGTTTAGTTTAGTTTTTATTGGTTTTAGTGTTACTTTTAGTCTTTTTATGTAATTTGGGTTATTTGTCAGATGCAAGATTCAAAAAGGTCAGAAAAGGTATTGTGTAATAATAACTCAACAAAAACATCATACAATTTTAGAAAATATTAATTCAAAAATAAAACCAGTACATAAAATGTACATTTGGGCACAAATATGTAAACAGTCTCAACACTCTGCAGTAAGTGCAAAATGTGTAAGTGACGTGTGCCAGTAAAAAACCTAAAGAGCCAACAGACTAAAGAAGACATGCATGAATCGCATGTATTCAACCCATTTTTGAGCCACAACAAGACATTTCTGTCAGATTGTCAGGGAGCTCAATCTGAGAAAAGAACATGACAAATAACACATAAAAAAAACTTTAAATACAGCTTTTCGATTTTTTTCGTGTGTGCGTGAGTGAGTGAGTGTGCAATTCCTTCGTTAATAATTAGTTACACAGAACTTTATTATATTAATTTATTATATGATTCACACCTTCGTGCACACGTCACTTGTGCTCTTCTCCTGAATTCCCAGGCTGGCCTCCCCTGCATTCAGTCATGGTTGCGCTCCCCGTCTCCCTGCACGGATCGCTGTCTCTTTGCCCTGCTTCACGCACTGCCTGAGCGCCACCCGCCTACCGCCTCAACAGCGCCCCCTGCTGCATGACACCTTCCTATTCAGGCACTTCAGCGCTTGTGTTATTCTCTGAAGACCGCTGCTCTAATTAGGGCCCAAGCCAATGTAATGGCGAAGGGCCCTTTTGTTTTTCTACGGAGAATTATTTTTTTTTCCATCATCCGGGGCTTTTGGTGGGCCTTAACATGCTCAAAAACTCTTGAAAATTGGCACACACATTGGAATCTGCGGCCATTAGGATGCCACAAAGGATGGGACCCGGCCGTGGCAGGGGGGCTCGACAGCGCCCCCTTGAATGGTGTTTACGAAACTTGGTCCATATATCAAACATGCTTGCATGTATTTGTTTGAAACTCTGTACTCATATAGACCTCATCTGGCCGAACAACTTTCATGCTCTAAGTTATATGCCAGCTCAACAGGAAGTCAGCTATTATGGGTTGTTTGAAAAACGCACACTCTGGAATTTGATATACTCCTCCTAGGCGACTAATCCGATCACCACCAAACTCGGTCAGCATGAAGTCAAGACATTGAGGATGTAAAATTGCGAGCGGATTTTTGATATCTCGAATGGTTTGGTCGTGGCGAGGCAACGAATTTATGTCGAGAAAAGGGAAACAGGAAATGTGTTATAACCTCTGCATACATTGATTGATGTTTATGAAACTTCAGCGGTGTGTTCGTTATAGGAGTCTGATCACATTGATGTGACTATTGTGAGTCAAAGTTATAGTGCCATCAGCTGGCAGCAGGAAGTGTGTTACTTTCAAAACGCTTTAAGATCACCCTCAAAATTTTACCCAATTTTCTTCAAACTTCATTAGCATAATGTCAAGACAACAAATGAAGACCTGTAAAAAGATTTTTTATATTTTTCTAACACTGTTGCCATAGTAACAGATCAAACTTCAATATTTGTTTTGGATGGGTTTGAGACACTTAGCATGCTTCAAATTGCATGAAACTCGACTCATATGTCAGGATTGTCATCCAGTAGACATGGGCAAAGCCTCAAAAACGGGCAGGAAGCAGGGCCTCTATAGCGCCACCTTTTGAAAAAAATGTGGGGGGTTAGTTTAATCTACAGTCACCAAACTCGATACACATATTGTTCTCATTAAGCCGGACAACTTTCTAATTTACAGTCATTAGCTCTGACCAACAGGAAGTCCAATATTTTGGTTTGAATGTGGATTTTTTCACCCTCTTTCTGTGGCACCCCCCTCCCCCTCACTCCCTCCTCACTCTCAGTCTGACTCTTTCTGTGTGTGCGTGAGAATGTGTGTGTGTGTGTGCGTGTGTGTGTGTGTGTGTGTGTGTGTGTGTGTGTGAGGGTCTCTGTCTGTGTCCCTCTCTGTACTTGTTTTGACTATACTTGTGAGGACCAAATGTCCTCACTTACTCTGTGGAATACTTTCACAACCCACTAGTGAGGACATTTGACTGGTCCTCACTATTTTAAAAGGCTTTTAAATAAAAACATATTTTGGCTGATTTATATCTAGTGATGGTTACATGTTTCTGTGATGGTAGGTTTGTGGCCCCGGTATACTTCAAACAAAATTGAAGAATGAACTGATGTGAAAATATGAACAAACTGGATATCCGCTTTATAGTACAAAATGAAGTTGTGCTTGTAAAAAAAAAGGAGGCACTAACACTGTTTTTCATGTTTGATACTGTAAAACTGCTTGATTTTAAGCAATCTATTGAATAAAGTGCTACATGAAGACGTGACGTGACTGGAGTGCAGAGCTCGTGCTAACATTCCCTTGTTGTTATGATCAGATGCTTTTCTTATGCTTTCTATAATAAATGCTTGCTGTTTTCTCATTTTCGTTGTGTTTATTTTGTTACTGAGAAGGAAGTGCATGGGCATATTTACATATTCATCTAATTGTCTCCCTCAGCAGTGTGGGCGGCGTCAGAAGTTCATTTACAGTTTATCGCTGGTCAAGCATTTAGGTCATTTTACTCCTAAATGAGAACGAAAAAGAACTTTGATTGAAGTATACCAGGGCCTTTAGGAGTAGGGGTTGGGTTAGGTGATAGAAAATATCATTGACCCGATTTAAAATCAATGGAAGTCTATGCAATGTCCTCACAAAGACAGCAATACAAACCTGTGTGTGTGTGTGTGTGTGTGTATTTTTGATGAACTTATAGAAATATTGAACTGCAAATGGTAACTTCACACTCATTTGAAATTGAACCATGACATTATATCACTATTTGGACGTTACTACTTTTCAAATGTCATTTGAGTTACAATTATTATTACCAACACCTGTGATTTCATGTTCTGATTCATACAAGACTTAAATCTTTGTTTTGTTTTGTTTTTACGAAGGAGAGTGTGTTTTCTCAACATGGATGTTATAGAAAGTCATGTGCTGTGTTTGCAAACATCATGTACAATGCATGCCTTTAAATTATTTATTGATATAATTCAAATTTATTAAAAAATCACTATTTAAGTAAATTTCACTTGATTTTATAAAAGTGTCTGTTTAAAATAAACTTGCATAAGTGAGCAGAAAAATTTAGACATGTACCTTACTATTACCTGAGACTGATATTAAAATCGTCTTTGCAGGTTCTGTGATTTGGCTCTATTTATTAATTTTATAATTTTTTTATACCACACATATTGAAATTTAATGAAAGCATGGTTTTGGAGCATAAGACTGTTGCACAAACGATAGTTCAGGGAGGTTTTAAATGCATATTACCTGCTGTGCACAGTTGCCGTGAAGCCACCATGTTGGCGGTGCAACTGGGCTTGGGCCCGCCATCGCTGCTTGCAGCTATATTTTTTCTTTTGAGATCGCTCCTGTCTGGATTATAGACTGAATTTTGTGTTTACTGTTTGAGAAAAGACTTTAAAATAAACTTTTTGAGTCTGTGTTCTGATCTGATCTGACAAAATCTACATTTTGATATTGTGAAATGGATATTATTACAGTGCAAAAACTGTGTGTATAAACAGATTTTTTTTGTTTTCGTTACTGTTGAAGATTATTGAGCAGCAGCAGCTGGCACAGCAGGCATCATCTCCAGGAGGCAGCCGGGTGATGCTGAGGTGATACTCAACACAGGTGACAAATGATGCACATATAAGGAATTATAAAAATCTAGAGGATATAGATCCTGTTCCAAATTGTAATAGATCAATTTATAAAATCTTGTCTCCTGAAAGAATAAAACTGATCAAAATCAAAAAGCATCTCTCTTTTTTTGTTTTATTATAGCACAGACGACATATACTACAATATTTATCACTTTCAGCAGTGTTTAAGGGTTTTCTGTAAAATGATACTGGGATATTGCATTCATATTACTGTATATGGGTATGGTGAGACTTTAGATTTGGGTAGGTGGAAATTACTTTAAAAAAATTAATATTCTTCCCTTCAGGTGCATTTGAATAACTCTAGCATACAAAACTGTCTGGAGGGTGCTAGAGCACACAGGGCCTGAGTTATACACTTTCAAAAGCTTTTCAATTTGGGTAGGCCAAATCCAGGTGGAAATCCTCAAAATGGTCCTAGTGCTTATAGTAGGTTAAGGATCAAGTTTAATATATGATGGTGGTCCGATATCTGGAAATCTGATATTACTATCTGGGCTTTTGCTTACAGTTTGGTCCCCCCACTATGAAAATATCTCCTGCGACCCTGGTTCATTGTCTGATCTCGTCATTACATAGCGGTTGTTTTGTTCGCCAAGTTATTGGTATTCTGTTATTCTGAGAAGTGTTCCCTAGTGAAAAAAAAAGAGAAAACTTTATCAAAATATATTTAAAATAGATTTATTTTATACTAAGTATACTAGAAATTCATTAACATATTTACTGACAACCCTGGACCACAAAACCAGTCATAAGTCACACTGGAATCTTGTAGCAATAGCCAACAATACATCGTATGAGTCAAAATTATCTATATTTTTTATGCCAAAAATCATTTAGATGTTAAGTAAAGATCATGTTCCATGAAGATATTTTGTAAATTTCCTACCATAAATATATCAGTATTTTTGTGAATGGATATGCAAACTTAAATGCGATTTTCTCAATATTTAGATTTTTTCACACTCTCAGATTTCAGATTTTCAAATAGCTGTATCTCAGCTAAGTACATCAATGGAAACTTATTAATTCAGCAAAAATACTGATATATTGTAGTATATGTCGTATATCCTAGACCCGCCCTGGAAACCTCCGTACCTGTCTCACACCCCCCTGCACCTGCGAGGGCGCCCACCCCCCCTCCCCCGTTGTTACATCTTAAGCCGAGTTCAGACTGCACGATTTTAGCCCTGATTTTGGCTCGCCGACAGGTTTTGAGAAATCGCCGACAAATGCCCGAAATCACAGGCAAATCGGTGCTCGTTCATGCGAGTGACAATCACGCAGTGTGAATGAGCAAAGACGCGATCTGAGAAAATCGCAGACGAGTCGCCGACACCCGTGAGATATTTGGCATGCTAAATATCTGGACCTGTCGGCGATTCAAAATCCTGCAGTGTGAAAAGTGCTCTGACTGAAAACTACATCGGCGATGACCGACAACCAATGAGAGAGCAAGATCCAGAGCAGCGGGGAGTTCGGGGAGGAGTTATAGACCACAACATCAGCAATATAAATATCACAATATCTCCCCAACTATTTCCTCCTCCATATTCTTCTTTTCTTTTTCTTCTTTTCGCTGCAAATCAGCGCACAGGCAATTGCAAGCTTCTTTTAATAGTAAACCCAAGGTGAGTCCCAATTCGCGTACTTATGCACAATTCTATGACGTTTTTAAGTATAAATAGTGCAGTAGTGCGTTCACACTGAAAATTCCAAAAAGAAAAAGTTCACTTTAAATACCCGGATGATGCACTAAATTAACGGAAAAAACGAAGTGTGTAATGTTGGACACTTCGTGCACTCAACTGTCGCAGCTTTAATTACGTAGTGGAGGGGGAGGGAGGATCGGACTCCATTTTTAAATGACAAAATAACCTTAAACAATTCACGAACTACATGGATGAGTGCATAGTGCACAAGTACATAGTGTATAAGTGCATAGTGTATAGTGCGTTATTTGGGACGCAACTCCAGTCTCACGTGAGAACTCCGGTCTTGCACGCATGATATCGCGTTGTTTCCTTGTCACATCTCGCGTGTGTTTGGTTGTGAAACGGAGTTTGCGTGCCAGACAGAGTTGTCGGCGATTCTTCCTATTGTAAAGTCATGCAGTGTGAAACCTTCTGTCGCCGATCCATCGTGCAGTTTGAACACAGCAGCGACTGAATGCTGGCCAAGATAGTCATGCAGTGTGAAAAGAACAGTGACCCGACTGCTTTGAAAATCGTGCAGTCTGAACTCGGCTTTAGGCGCGCGTCTAGTGTTTGCTGTTCTGTTCCTTTCGGTTATTAAAAACCTGTTTGTAGAAGTCCAATTCTGACTCATCCCTGCTGCAGCAGCACACATCTGTAACAATGTGCGGAGAGCATTCGCTTAGTATCATTATCTTATTTTTGAGGTGGTGTTTAGCAGCTTTTGTAAGCTTATATAAGATTATATATGGATTTATACAGTTTTATACCACATGTGAAATACCTATAGTAAAATTAGTATATTTGCATATATTAGAGATATTTAAATAGTGAATTTCTATATTGTGCAGTATGTTAAGACCATACAGTGGCAAGAAAAAGTATGTGAATCTGTGAAGATGTGAATAATTTTAATAAAATAAGTGAGATCATACAAAATGCATGTTGTTTTTTGTTTAGTACTGTCCTGAGTAAGATATTTTACATAAGATGTTTGCATTTAGTTCACAAGACAAAACAATAGCTGAATTTATTCAAATAACCCCATTCATATGTGAACCATTGATTCTCAATACTGTGTGTGGTTACCTGATGATCCACGACTGTTTGTGTGTTTTGTGATGGTTGTTCATGAGTCTCTTGTTTGTCCTGAGCAGTTAAACTGAGCTCTGTTCTTTAGAAAAATCCTCCAGCTCCTGCAGATTCATCAGTTTTCCAGCATCTTCTGCATATTTGAACCCTTTCCAGCAGTGACTGTATGATTTTGAGATTCATCTTTTGACACTGAGGACAACTGAGGGACTCAAACTCAACTATTAAAAAAGGTTCAAACATTCACTGATGCTCCAGAAGGAAACACGATGCATTAAGAGCCGGGGGGTGAAAACTTTTGAACAGGATGAAGATGTCATGTATATAAGACCATATTTAGTAATAAGTTTATTTAAACAACATATTTGTAAACATTTTGTATGATCATAGAATTCTCTTATTAACTTTGTCCTGTCTACACTATCAAATTTTGTTTTTAATTTTGTTTGAAATTGGGTAACTGTACAATACAGATAACGGCAAATGTCCATAGCTTGTATTAAAATATATGTAGCCTAACAAATATAAGAAGCCATGTTTAACACAGTATATGAGCAATATCACACGAGTAGCCGTGCGATATGGCTGTATATCAGCACGCTGTGATTCGTCCGTAGGTAATCACAGCGTGCTGATATACAGCCATATCGCACGGCTACGAGTGTGATATTGCGTTTATACAACAGTTCGACGGCACGAGTGTGTAAATAAATAAGAACAACAACGGAGTGTCTTTAAAACCCTCTTTTGTGCAGCACTACTTCCTTCCACCACGGATTCAAATCTCAGGTTGTCAGTTGGACCAAGCCTCCGTTACTAACTCTAAAACGTCACTTCAGAACTAGTAACGAAGGAACGTTTCAAAACTCAAGTTGTCAGTTGGACCAAGCCTCCGTTGCTAACTCTAAAATGTCACTTTAGAAGTAGTAACGATGGAACGTTGAGTCGCTTCATTGAAACACATTGAATTTTGTACAGTATTAGAGAGAGAGAGAGAGAGAGAGAGAGAGAGTAGGCTATTACCTGTGTCTGGTATATTGCATTACATTCATTCTTCAAGTTGATGTCCATAATATTATATCCTTTATACAAGTCCGTTTGAATGTCCGCTGAGGAAAGCGATCTTTGTCTTTTTTACAGCTTTGGGAATTTTCCATATCCATTACACCACAGTGCTAAAACAACTTCCTTTTGCAAAAGTTCCTTTCAATTTAAAAATCTCTTGTGCTTCACTGACTCATTCTCCTGTAAAGTGTTGCCGCCATCTAATGGCGTATTAATGTAATGTTCACTCAATCCATATTACTTAATGGACATATTTATATAAAATAATATTTATTGAACAGTTTGGACATCTCCTCTGTGCAATGCAAAGGTAAATAAAGATCTGATGTTTGAAAAAAAAATTGTAAAGTGTTTTCTTTACTCAAAAAACCATATGTTTATAAAGTTTAATGTTTTACGTATTTGAAGAGCGGAGAAGAGTCTGATATGTCCCGTCTAGTTGTAGCCAATATGCTATATAAGGATGTAACGTAACGTGTAGCGCGGCCACTTTATGGGGAACATTTATACTGCTGTGAATTATTCTAATTAATAATATAAGTACAGCTGTTTTGTATATATGTTTTCCCCTGTGTTATGTTGCCCGGATATGTGTTTGTGTTCCCGTTTTACTCACGCGAGACTGCTGTCGGGAAGATCCAGGGAATCCCCGTGACGTCATGGGGTTGGACAGCTGATTGTCACGTCTGATAAAAGAAGCCGGTTTACCGGTGTTCGGGAGAGGACGCTCTCATTGCTACGTGGATAACGCGATCGATCGCTCTACACACTACTTGTTTGTCATCGTCTGTGACTGATCATCTCGTTGTGGAAGTAACATCCATTGGATTATTTCACCTTCGGGATACGGGACAGGACAACGCTATACATCGTGCTCCCGGTCTAAAAGCCTTTCCGGTGAGGCCGATTCAACACACACCCGCACACACACACACACACACACACACACACATTACCTTGGACTGAAACGGACTATTCCAACACGCATACATACATTTTTGTTTATATATATATATATATATTGTATATATTGTTGGGGTTGTGGTATATTTATGTTTCTTGTATAATACACTTTGGTTTGACATTTATTCTGTTTATTTTGTGGAGTATTTTATTCAAACACGTTTAAAATAAAGGGATTAAGAACCGGTTGACGTTGTGTAAACTGCCTTATATAGGCTGAGTGTTACATATTGGTGGCCCGTACGGGGACTTTTCCTGAATAAGGTGTTTGTTTCGTTTTGTTTTTTTGTTTTGTTTTTTTCTTTCAACTGGCATTATGGATAGGACAAATACTGAAGCAGTTGTTGAAGTTCATGTTGAGCAAACTGATGACACTGTTACACATGGAATTGTACAAAGTGAGAATGAACCAAGTGATAGGCCCACTGCAGGCCCATTTGTGACAAGGCGTAATCCAGCTGCAGAAATATCGTCTATGATTAGTTCACTGTACATTTCTGATTCTGAACAGTCTGATGATGATGATAATGGTATAAGGAATGTTGATATGGCACAATCATTACACACAGACCTGGCACAATGTAAAGTGGATTTATTGGCCCTTAACCAAAAAGTACTCACTTTAGACAAAGATTTCAAACAGTCAATGGACAGCACATTGAATAGGGAAACCAACTTCAGGCAGGCAGTGGATTCTAGCTTGGCAGGGTTGGAGGATTATTTTATGAAGGCACTGGAAAAATTAGAAAAGGCTGTAACAAATTGTTTTCTTAGGAGAGACCATAAATGGGAAAGTCAAATGAGGAAATTGAGACTGACTAGCACTCCCACACTCTCCAGATTACAGGCCTACTCTCCGGATGCCTCACGCTTTTCGGCTGTACGTCATCCTCAGACCCCAGTTCCAGTATCTAGGGAGAAAATTCCAGCTTTTAAACCTCTTGATGATACATATGACATTCCCCCCCCTGTGCATACTAATCGTCAAAATGTGCTTACCTCTTCTTCAGTAGGGGTTGGTGCTTCCTCATTCTGTGCTCGACCTCCCATCCGCATTGAGTTCCCCTCTTTTGGCGACTCCTGTGAGACCTCGGAGGTGCTAAACTTCATAGAGCAATGTGAGAACTTCCTGGAGATCAGGCCCCTTCCTTGTGTTGAGCTTATTGGAACCTTAAGTACGGTCCTGAAGGGACCCGCTCTGAGCTGGTGGAAGGCAGAGAAGGCGAAGGTAACGGACTGGAAGTCCTTCAAAAAGGCATTCATGGCTGCTTTTCTTTCAGATGATTACCTCTCTGAAGTGGAGGAAAAGCTGAGGACCCTGGTTCAGCAGCCACAACAACGCCTGAGGGACTTTGCTTATGACTACCGGGCCCTCTGTCTTAAATGGAAGCCAGAGATCTTGGAGGAGGAACTGGTGAACCGCATCTTGAACAACATCAACCCCAGGGTCGCAGGATGCCTGAGAGGGACAGTTCACTCAGTGGAGCAACTGGTGAAGGTGGGGTCAAGAGTGGAGAAGGACTGCATGGGAGCCAAAGACTACTGGCAAAAAGTCAGCACTCAGAGCAGCAAAGAAAAGCCATACAAAAAAGCTGGAGAACGTACCTTCAACAAAAACCTGGCCGGAGTAAACCTAGCCCAACCCCATCCTGGGTCTTCTCTCCTTGTTGTGCCTATAAGGGTGAATGGCAGAGAAGTGAGGGCGGTTCTGGACACAGGAAGCACGTACACATTAATGCAGGAGAACCTGTGGAAACAGTTGAAGGGGGAGACACCAGCGGTTGTTAACTCCAGTCCTCAGAGATTTATTATGGAGGATGGCACAATTCACCAATCCAGAGACCTGCAAAAGATCAGGTTTCAGTGGCATGATCAAGAGTGCAGTATGGATACTTACATCCTGAAAGACACTCACCTCGCCTTTCCTCTTATTGCTGGTCTGGATTTCCTGAGTGCCACAGGTGCTGTCTTGGAGGTGGGTCAACGGAGGTATGGGTTAAAATCTGAAAGAGGATACACATATTACCCTTTCTTGCCTTCACTGATACCAACAGGTCCAGTTACCTCTACAGGACAGGCTCATTCTCTTACAGCGGCAAAGCTGAATCTATACTACGCCTTACCACCAGCTGACACTCTTCCTGAGCTCACGTCATTCAACCCCGAGATCACTCAGTGGGATTCAGACAATCAGGAAGAGATGATGAAATTGATCTCCACCTGGCCACGCACTACCTCTAACACCCTGGGTAAAACATCAGTGGTACAACACAAGATTACATTAATGGACGACATACCAATCAAATCCCGAGCATATAGAGTGTCTCCTCTCAAGAAACAGGTCATAGAGGAGCAAGTTGATCAGATGCTGCAGGACGGCATTATTGAGCCATCCTTCTCACCTTGGTCATCCCCGGTGGTCCTAGTCCCCAAACCTGATGGGTCATATAGGTTTTGTGTGGACTATAGGAAGCTAAACAGCAAGACTGTACCTGACGCTTACCCAATGCCCTTGATTCATGACATCCTTGAGTCCCTTGAAGGTGCCTCTTGGTTTAGTTCATTGGATTTACAGTCTGGGTACTGGCAGGTTGAGATGGAGGAGTTGAGTCGAGAGAAGACCGCTTTTATCACCACCAAGGGGTTATACCAATTCAAGTCTATGCCGTATGGACTCAGAAATGCCGCTGCCACCTTCCAGCGCTTGATGGAGAGGGTGCTAGCTGATTTGAGGGGGAAAATATGCTTTGTCTACATCGATGACATCATCATATATTCAAAGTCACAAGATCAACACATTCAAGATATCAACACGGTTCTACATAAACTTACCCAAGCCAATTTGACACTGAACATGAAGAAATGCCACTTCTTCAAACGCCAGCTCAAATTCTTAGGCCATATAGTCTCTAAGAGGGGGGTGGAGATTGATCGAGAAAAGACCAGGGCCGTTGATGAGTTCCCCCCTCCACAAGATCTCAAAGCCCTTCAGAGGTTTTTGGGCCTGGCAGGGTGGTATCATAAGTTCATTCCCCACTTCGCTGACATATCTGCTCCCTTGAACCACCTCAAAAAGAAAGGAGTAAAGTGGGAATGGACTCCAGAGTGTCAGGCTAGTATGGATGCTCTTAAACAAAGATTACAGAACTCACCTGTGTTGATACAACCTGACCTCAACAAAACCTTCCAGGTTCACACGGATGCGAGTGATGTTGGACTGGGCGCCATCCTCACTCAACACTCGGATGAAGGAGAACAAGTGGTGGCGTATGCATCACGGACCTTAACAGGGGCCGAGAAGAATTACAGCACTTCTGAAAAGGAATGTTTAGCAGTGGTGTGGGCTGTTGAAAAGTGGAGGCATTACCTGGAGGGATGTCCTTTTGAGGTTTTCACGGACCACTCAGCACTCTCCTGGGCATTCAACTGCCCTAAAACCTCCTCCCGACTAACCCGCTGGACACTCCGCCTGCAACAATTCAACTTTCAGGTCCATCACAGAAAGGGCTGCCTTAACTTGGGACCTGACGCTTTATCCCGGGTCCAGGAGCCGTTTTCTACTGATGATGCCCCATGTCTTTCCATGTCATCGCAACATTCATCCACTTTACCCCACTCGCTGGAAGAAATCGCTCAAGCACAACGTATGGACAATACTATCACTCACCTGCAGTCTGGCATCAAACCTCGATCAGTCAAGGAACAACCCATCACCTTTGAAGACCACCAGGGGGTGTGGTACCGCAAGGTTCCTTTAAGAAATAAGGGAGAGAAGTATCAGATGGTAGTACCATCCTCGTTAACCACTGACTTCATGCATTATTACCATGATAATCCCCTAGGTGGCCATCTTGGACAGTTGAAAACCCTGCTGAAAGTCCTAGATGTGGCATGGTGGCCATCCGTCAGGAAGGATGTGTGGCAGTATGTCAAAGGCTGTGAGGTATGCCAGAAATATAAACCCAGCAATACAAAACTGTCTGGATTTATGCAGAGTTCACCTATCACAGAACCGGGATACATGCTGGGAGTGGACCTAATGGGACCATTTCCCAGCAGTAAAAAACAGAACACTTACCTTCTTGTCATTGTGGATTATTTCACTAAGTGGGTGGAAATGTTCCCATTGAGAGACGGCAAGACCCAGAGAATAGTGAAAATACTCAGGGAGGAGATATTTACCCGATGGGGGGTGCCCAAATACCTGGTGTCTGATAGGGGGCCCCAATTCACTTCCAGCCTTCTGGGCGATCTGTGCAAGACATGGGGTTGTGTTCAAAAACTAACCACGAGCTACCACCCACAGTCAAATCTAACTGAGAGATTTAACAGAACGATAAAGACCATGATTGCTGCTTTTGTGGGTCAACAACATCAGACCTGGGACCAGTGGCTGCCAGAGTTCCGCTATGCCATCAACAACGCCCAACAGGAAACCACAGGAAGGACACCTGCTGAGCTCATGATGGGTAGGCAAATTCTGGGACCACTGGAACGCCTGATCCATCGGCCACCTTCACCAGATCAAGCTGCATATTCCCTGGTGGAAAGACAAAACATCATGGCGGAGGAGGTGAAAAATAGAATGAGGAAGTGTCAAGCCAAACAAGCTAGGTATTATAATTACCGTAGAAAAAATGCGCAGTTTCAATCGGGTGACCTGGTTTGGATTAAAACTCATCCTCTCTCTAGTTCATCAAATAAGTTCTCTGCCAAGCTAGCGCCCAAGTGGGAGGGTCCAGCTGAAATAAAGAGTAAAACAGGGCCAATAAATTACACTGTGTCCTGGGGCAACCCACCTAGAACAGACGTATTAAATGTGGTAAACCTGAAGCGTTATTATGGACGTTCTCCTCCGATGCCGCTGGCTGGGGGGGGGGGATTTATGTAGCGCGGCCACTTTATGGGGAACATTTATACTGCTGTGAATTATTCTAATTAATAATATAAGTACAGCTGTTTTGTATATATGTTTTCCCCTGTGTTATGTTGCCCGGATATGTGTTTGTGTTCCCGTTTTACTCACGCGAGACTGCTGTCGGGAAGATCCAGGGAATCCCCGTGACGTCATGGGGTTGGACAGCTGATTGTCACGTCTGATAAAAGAAGCCGGTTTACCGGTGTTCGGGAGAGGACGCTCTCATTGCTACGTGGATAACGCGATCGATCGCTCTACACACTACTTGTTTGTCATCGTCTGTGACTGATCATCTCGTTGTGGAAGTAACATCCATTGGATTATTTCACCTTCGGGATACGGGACAGGACAACGCTATACATCGTGCTCCCGGTCTAAAAGCCTTTCCGGTGAGGCCGATTCAACACACACCCGCACACACACACACACACACACACACACACATTACCTTGGACTGAAACGGACTATTCCAACACGCATACATACATTTTTGTTTATATATATATATATATATTGTATATATTGTTGGGGTTGTGGTATATTTATGTTTCTTGTATAATACACTTTGGTTTGACATTTATTCTGTTTATTTTGTGGAGTATTTTATTCAAACACGTTTAAAATAAAGGGATTAAGAACCGGTTGACGTTGTGTAAACTGCCTTATATAGGCTGAGTGTTACAAACGTTTATTATTATCAAATTTAATATAGCACAATTCGACTTGCTCTGGAACAAATAATAGATTAATAAGACCAAAGATTGCCCGTTCTATGTACTCAAATTGAATTATGTCTCATGTTTAACCACTATAAGAGCCAGCGGCAAATCCCCGAGGCACTGGCCGAGATGAAGCTGTTCTCGGCGGTTACAGAAGCACTGAACGGCCGCTGACGCACTCGAGCTCGCATCTCCGAAAACGCCAAAACAAATTGTAAAATAGGCTCTGTTATTAAATATGAGTCACATATTTCAGGTCTAAACAACTACATTCTCGCCTAAAAAACTATTAAAACTACAGTTCGTGGTACAAGAAGTAGTATTTGTAAAAATTACGGTTGATTTGATCGGCCGCCATGACGGTCACTTCAAGCGGAGTGATACAAACGGTGAAAAGGCAGTAGGAGTGCTGTTATCACTGAAATATCGCATGGCTATCAGCCAATCAGATTCGAGAACCAGACAGAACTGTTGTATAAATTTGTATAATTATGCAATTCAGGGGTAAAGTTTTGCTTGGCCAGTATGCACTCTTCTGTCTGTGTGTTGTGTGTTTTGTTTAGCACGCGGCTTGTGCTCATCATCAGCTGCATACTTTCATGTTTTGTTCTGTGTAGAATGCAGATAGTGTTCATTGTACATAACCCTGTTATTTGAGTAGTTTTTGTGGTTTAACCCTTTGGGGTCTGAGGGTGTTTTGGGGCCTGGAGAAGTTTTGACATGCCCTGACATTTATGCTTTTTTCAGTTGCTTATAAACATATTAATGGCAAAAGTGCCATTACACTGTATTCAGCACAAACTAGGCTACCATAATATGTGAGGAACATGTATGTATATTAGGGCTGAAATGCTTCCTTGAGTAACTTGTATACAAAAAAACATTGAGGCGAATTATTTGCCTCAAAGCTTCGTTTTGTCCATTTAACTACACGCGGAGCACTCTGTTTTCACACGGACCATTGTTACTGACGCACAACCCGCTAAACTTTGGACGTGATGTAAACACAGAAGATGGGAAGCCAGTCACACCCAAAGTGGACGGAACGGCGCAGTGTTACAGAGCTTGCGTCGCACTGACGTGTCATCTGATGACTGACTCGACCTCGCAGTGAGGACGTGGCTACATATATGTGCAATTCTTCAAAGTAGCCTGTCAAACACTACTAATGTACTAATTTAAAAGATAAGCAAAAATAATTTGAATAACTTCATGCTGATCTTCGTTATTTAATATGCAGGGGAAAATCCCTGAACTTCTGCCGAGCAGTAAGTAATGTGGTTCGCGCTGTGCTGTTAACTGGACAGCATTGCATTGTCTGTTCAGTGACACTAGCAAACAAGTCCTCACTGCACTGTTGTAATACCGACGAGCTCTGAAATACCGTGCCATGTCTTCCCACTTTCTGCATAGTCGATACCAGGAAACATTATCGTTTGCATTTAGCCTGAATCAATATGATGTCCCGTTAGCTAAGTGTCATTCATGTTAATAGTCTCACTCTCTCTCTGTCACACACACACACCTACTCCTCTCACAGTGATGCATAAAAATACCTCAGAAAGCAAAATATCAGGTAAATATAGTAAATGAATGTACATTTGCCAGTCTTGGGAACTTGCTAAGTTCATAAGACACTTCCATCAAAATACTGTTCAAATCAAAATTGTGCAGATTTCATTAGAAACACTGTCTCACTGTAATGTATTGTTTGGTGAGTCGAGTCAAGTTAACACTAGACACTAGAAGAATATATCGACCATGCCCTGCTGCTGAGCGGCTCATCATTTACTCTGGGAATTGCAGACGAGGAGCCCCACAGTCCCACAGTACATGCCATAGCCAGCACACCAAGTTCTTTTCACACCTCAGACTGTTCACGCCATGCCTGTCCAGCCAAGTCCTGTTCACATTATTCCTGCCATTCCAGAGCCTCTTTCTAAAATGTCTGCCATACCAGAGCCTTGTCCCAAGATGGCCGTCATACCAGAGTCTCCAAAGGATGCAGCACTCATCATTAGGGCCACGGCCATTTTATGCGTGTGGGCTGCACAAACATAGGCTCCAGCCCCTGACCAGTGTCTAGAGATGGCTGCCACACCTGAGTCCTCAGCCAAGATGGCCGCCACGCCAGAGCCTCGTCCCACCACTTCACAGCAGAGCCTAGTCATGCCACGGCTGCCACGCCAGAGCCTTGTCCCCACCACTGGACCACGGCCCAGGTCCGCCAGTGCACCAGGACCCTCTACTCCACGGACCAGGTCCGCCTTTGCTCCTTGACCCAGGCCCGCCATTGCCATGCTGTGGTCCAGGTCCTGTCCCCCTGCACGGGCCTGGCACACCATCCCGCCCCCAAGACCACCTCCGCTCCACCACCCTCCTGGACTGTCTTGTTTTGGTTTATGTTGGCCATCGGGAGCTGCCCTTAGAGGGGGGGATTTTGGGTAACACTTTACATTAAGGTTCCCTTTGTAAAGGGTTTATAAAGGTGTTAGGTAATGAGTAATAAGTCATTTACAAATGCATTATAAATCATTAATAATGCAGTTATAACTGCATGAATAAAAAGGCGACTTTAATGCAATACCTGCCAAATAGTGAGCCGTTTTTAACTCACATGTTATAAATGCTTAATAAATGTATTTATTAACATATTTAACTCAAAATCAGATTTCTGGTTTATTTTATGATGCAGCAAAAATTGACTATCATAATTAGACTGAAGGTTGTTGTATTTGTGCTTTCTTATTAATATCTCATGACTGCCACTTGTCTTACTATGTTGCTTACCAGAAGTTTCTGTCTTACCCATGATACTCTCCAAAAAGGTCATGATGCCTCTCCACAGCAGTGTATAAAAACAAAATTATTGTTTTTTAAAGACAAAATTCCAACTTTATTTTGAAAATAAAACAAAAGATAATAACCATAACTTGATTAGATATTAAAGTCTGCGTGAACCGGAAGTTGCAAACGACTCTTCTCCAGTGTTGTGACGTATTTCCAAGTGAAACAGAATATTGAATAGAGGGCAGAGTTTTACTTTAGTGCTCCTCCTTTCCATCTCTCGCACTCCTCCTCTCCATATCTCACTCATAGCAGACGAACGGTTGCAGAAGAGTGGTTTACACGTTTTCAACCCAAGCCGTCAAACTGACGTTATCACAGAAGGAACGCCATTCCAGACCAGAAGTAACTTTTCAGATTTTGATTAAAGATTACTGCGGCAAACAAGTTTTTTCTGTGTTTTAACTTGCACGGATTCATTGTTCACCACAAGACCAGTAATATGACCAATAATAATGTTAATGTAAAGTGAAAACCTGTGAACCATTTATTAATGAGTTATGAACATTAACAACCTATGAAAAGGAACCTTAATGTAAAGTGAAAACCTGTTAACCATTTATTAATGAGTTATGAACATTAACAACCTATGAAAAGGAACCTTAATGTAAAGTGGAAACCTGTTAACCATTTATTAATGAGTTATGAACATTAACAACCTATGAAAAGGAACCTTAATGTAAAGTGGAAACCTGTTAACCATTTATTAATGAGTTATGAACATTAACAACCTATGAAAAGGAACCTTAATGTAAAGTGGAAACCTGTTAACCATTTATTAATGAGTTATGAACATTAACAACCTATGAAAAGGAACCTTAATGTAAAGTGGAAACCTGTTAACCATTTATTAATGAGTTATGAACATTAACAACCTATGAAAAGGAACCTTAATGTAAAGTGGAAACCTGTGAACCATTTATTAATGAGTTATGAACATTAACAACCTATGAAAAGGAACCTTAATGTAAAGTGAAAACCTGTTAACCATTTATTAATGAGTTATGAACATTAACAACCTATGAAAAGGAACCTTAATGTAAAGTGGAAACCTGTTAACCATTTATTAATGAGTTATGAACATTAACAACCTATGAAAAGGAACCTTAATGTAAAGTGAAAACCTGTGAACCATTTATTAATGAGTTATGAACATTAACAACCTATGAAAAGAAACCTTAATGTAAAGTGGAAACCTGTGAACCATTTATTAATGAGTTATGAACATTAACAACCTATGAAAAGAAACCTTAATGTAAAGTGGAAACCTGTTAACCATTTATTAATGAGTTATGAACATTAACAACCTATGAAAAGGAACCTTAATGTAAAGTGAAAACCTGTGAACCATTTATTAATGAGTTATGAACATTAACAACCTATGAAAAGGAACCTTAATGTAAAGTGGAAACCTGTGAACCATTTATTAATGAGTTATGAACATTAACAACCTATGAAAAGGAACCTTAATGTAAAGTGGAAACCTGTTAACCATTTATTAATGAGTTATGAACATTAACAACCTATGAAAAGGAACCTTAATGTAAAGTGGAAACCTGTGAACCATTTATTAATGAGTTATGAACATTAACAACCTATGAAAAGAAACCTTAATGTAAAGTGAAAACCTGTTAACCATTTATTAATGAGTTATGAACATTAACAACCTATGAAAAGAAACCTTAATGTAAAGTGAAAACCTGTTAACCATTTATTAATGAGTTATGAACATTAACAACCTATGAAAATGAACCTTAATGTAAAGTGAAAACCTGTGAACCATTTATTAATGAGTTATGAACATTAACAACCTATGAAAAGGAACCTTAATGTAAAGTGGAAACCTGTTAACCATTTATTAATGAGTTATGAACATTAACAACCTATGAAAAGGAACCTTAATGTAAAGTGGAAACCTGTGAACCATTTATTAATGAGTTATGAACATTAACAACCTATGAAAAGAAACCTTAATGTAAAGTGAAAACCTGTTAACCATTTATTAATGAGTTATGAACATTAACAACCTATGAAAAGAAACCTTAATGTAAAGTGAAAACCTGTTAACCATTTATTAATGAGTTATGAACATTAACAACCTATGAAAATGAACCTTAATGTAAAGTGAAAACCTGTGAACCATTTATTAATGAGTTATGAACATTAACAACCTATGAAAAGGAACCTTAATGTAAAGTGAAAACCTGTGAACCATTTATTAATGAGTTATGAACATTAACAACCTATGAAAAGGAACCTTAATGTAAAGTGAAAACCTGTGAACCATTTATTAATGAGTTATGAACATTAACAACCTATGAAAAGGAACCTTAATGTAAAGTGGAAACCTGTTAACCATTTATTAATGAGTTATGAACATTAACAACCTATGAAAAGGAACCTTAATGTAAAGTGGAAACCTGTGAACCATTTATTAATGAGTTATGAACATTAACAACCTATGAAAAGGAACCTTAATGTAAAGTGAAAACCTGTGAACCATTTATTAATGAGTTATGAACGTTAACAACCTATGAAAAGGAACCTTAATGTAAAGTGAAAACCTGTTAACCATTTATTAATGAGTTATGAACATTAACAACCTATGAAAAGGAACCTTAATGTAAAGTGGAAACCTGTGAACCATTTATTAATGAGTTATGAACATTAACAACCTATGAAAAGGAACCTTAATGTAAAGTGAAAACCTGTGAACCATTTATTAATGAGTTATGAACATTAACAACCTATGAAAGGGAACCTTAATGTAAAGTGAAAACCTGTTAACCATTTATTAATGAGTTATGAACATTAACAACCTATGAAAAGGAACCTTAATGTAAAGTGGAAACCTGTGAACCATTTATTAATGAGTTATGAACATTAACAACCTATGAAAAGGAACCTTAATGTAAAGTGAAAACCTGTTAACCATTTATTAATGAGTTATGAACATTAACAACCTATGAAAAGGAACCTTAATGTAAAGTGAAAACCTGTGAACCATTTATTAATGAGTTATGAACATTAACAACCTATGAAAAGGAACCTTAATGTAAAGTGGAAACCTGTGAACCATTTATTAATGAGTTATGAACATTAACAACCTATGAAAAGGAACCTTAATGTAAAGTGGAAACCTGTGAACCATTTATTAATGAGTTATGAACGTTAACAACCTATGAAAAGGAACCTTAATGTAAAGTGGAAACCTGTGAACCATTAATTAATGAGTTATGAACGTTAACAACCTATGAAAAGGAACCTTAATGTAAAGTGAAAACCTGTTAACCATTTATTAATGAGTTATGAACGTTAACAACCTATGAAAAGGAACCTTAATGTAAAGTGGAAACCTGTTAACCATTTATTAATGAGTTATGAACGTTAACAACCTATGAAAAGGAACCTTAATGTAAAGTGGAAACCTGTGAACCATTAATTAATGAGTTATGAACGTTAACAACCTATGAAAAGGAACCTTAATGTAAAGTGAAAACCTGTTAACCATTTATTAATGAGTTATGAACATTAACAACCTATGAAAAGGAACCTTAATGTAAAGTGAAAACCTGTGAACCATTTATTAATGAGTTATGAACATTAACAACCTATGAAAAGGAACCTTAATGTAAAGTGGAAACCTGTGAACCATTTATTAATGAGTTATGAACATTAACAACCTATGAAAAGAAACCTTAATGTAAAGTGGAAACCTGTTAACCATTTATTAATGAGTTATGAACATTAACAACCTATGAAAAGGAACCTTAATGTAAAGTGGAAACCTGTGAACCATTTATTAATGAGTTATGAACATTAACAACCTATGAAAATGAACCTTAATGTAAAGTGGAACTCATTTAATGAGTTAAAAACATTAATTACCTATTAAAGTGAACCTTAATGTAGTGTGAACACACGTTAATCATGTATTTATTAATTATTAATGTACACAGAAGATAATATCTTTTTCAGATTAAATATTTTATTTTTGATGAATGTCTCAGTAAACACAACTTTAAACTTGAAAAAAATAAAAAATCTTTTACAGCACAAAGTTACAGAGCATGACTTCTCATGAAAAGTGGCTTATGCAGGTAAATTTAAATTAAAACATTCAGAGAAACAATCAAGTATTCAGAAAAGATAATAAACATCACACCTATAAGCCAAACATATTTGATACAAGCTTAATAAAGGCACCTAAATATGTATTTTTTTTAATTAACAGTTGTGTAAATCATTAAATCAATGACCTAATGCACCATTACAGAACATTAGCAGCATATTAATATGCATTTAATAGATATTTATGATATGATAAAGGCCACTGTAACTTGAGTACGTTATTTGGCTTTGGTCATCCGTACAGTACATGCGCGGGTGCGCCGGAGCGGTTATTTGTTTAAGATAACTACAAACTACTAATTATAATTACTAATATAATATAAACACTAGAAAAACAAAGTCTGCGATTTCACCTCAGTTAGCTTACCCATCAAATCAGTAAACACAAATTCACTTCAACGCATGTTGGAACAGTACTGTGTAACTTCTTCTCAAAAGTGGCAAGGCTTTATTGAATGCTCACTAGCGCCAACTCCTGTCACACGCCAGAATCAACACGCATAGTGATGAGAACCCGAAAGAGAATAATAAAGTATATAGCCTACTACTACTGCGTATAATAATAATAATAATAATAATAATAATAATAATAATAATAATAATAATAATTATAAATAGAAGAAGAATGCATTGCTCATTATACATTATTGTCACATTTGGTGTAAAGAGCAGTCAGGGAGCAGGATTCAGATGAAGCATTTTTTTTTATTATGAAGAAAGTTATAGAAAACTAGACATGACAATAATATATTAGGCTATACTAATATATACTCTTTATATATACTCTTTATATACTTATATACTCTGTATACTTATATACTCTTTCAGGGTTACATCACTAAGCATGCGTGTTCTGGCGTGTGACAGGAGTTGGCGCTAGTGAGCATCCAATAAAGCCTTGCCACTATCATGAGAAGAAGTCATGCAGTTACCAGGGCATGCTCTAAAGTAAAATTTGTGTTTAAAGTTACTGATTTGATGGGTAAGCTAACTGAAGTGACATTGCAGACTATGTTTTTCAAGTGTTTATATTATAATCGCTGTGTTAGTTTGTATATTATATGTTTATTCGCGGTGTTAGCTTTTTATATTAAATAAATAACCGCTCTGGCACTCCCACAAAGTTACAGTATCCTTTATCATGATATCAAGAATAATTATTAATTGCTTATTAATATTTCAACAATAAAATATGTCACCAGGAAAAAAACAAAAGAGATCTGCGTCTGCTTTAATAAACACGATGCACACTACATTAAGGTTCACTTTCACAGGTTATTAATATTCGTAACTCATTAATAAATGGTTCACAGGTTTTCACTTTACATTAAGGTTCCTTTTCATAGGTTGTTAACGTTCATAACTCATTAATAAATGGTTAACAGGTTTCCACTTTACATTAAGGTTCCTTTTCATAGGTTGTTAATGTTCATAACTCATTAATAAATGGTTAACAGGTTTCCACTTTACATTAAGGTTCCTTTTCATAGGTTGTTAATGTTCATAACTCATTAATAAATGGTTCACAGGTTTTCACTTTACATTAATATTATTATTGGTCATATTACTGGTCTTGTGGTGAACAATGAATCCGTGCAAGTTAAAACACAGAAAAAACCTGTTTGCCGCAGTAATCTTTAATCAAAATCTGAAAAGTTACTTCTGGTCTGGAATGGCGTTCCTTCTCTGATAACGTCAGTTTGATGGCTTGGGTTGAAAACGTGTAAACCACTCTTCTGCAACCGTTCGTCTGCTATGAGTGAGATATGGAGAGGAGGAGTGCGAGAGATGGAAAGGAGGAGCACTAAAGTAAAACTCTGCCCTCTATTCAATATTCTGTTTCACTTGGAAATACGTCACAACACTGGAGAAGAGTCGTTTGCAACTTCCGGTTCACGCAGACTTTAATATCTAATCAAGTTATGGTTATTATCTTTTGTTTTATTTTCAAAATAAAGTTGGAATTTTGTCTTTAAAAAACAATAATTTTGTTTTTATACACTGCTGTGGAGAGGCATCATGACCTTTTTGGAGAGTATCATGGGTAAGACAAAAACTTCTGGTAAGCAACATAGTAAGACAAGTGGCAGTCATGAGATATTAATAAGAAAGCACAAATACAACAACCTTCAGTCTAATTATGATAGTCAATTTTTGCTGCATCATAAAATAAACCAGAAATCTGGTTTTGAGTTAAATATGTTAATAAATACATTTATTAAGCATTTATAACATGTGAGTTAAAAACGGCTCACTATTTGGCAGGTATTGCATTAAAGTCGCCTTTTTATTCATGCAGTTATAACTGCATTATTAATGATTTATAATGCATTTGTAAATGACTTATTACTCATTACCTAACACCTTTATAAACCCTTTACAAAGGGAACCTTAATGTAAAGTGTTACCGGATTTTGTAATTTCTTGTTTTGGGTGTTATGTTTTATGTTCATGTTTCGTGGTATAATTTTCATGTTCATGTTTTGTTTTATTGCTTTGTTTATGTTTGCCATGTGCTCCCTGTTGTCATGTGATTTCCTTGTCCTCATGTGATCATGTCATGTGCTTCTCCAGTCTCATGTGTTATGTTAGGTGTGTTCGACATCGGCTGCGGCTGGATGTAACCGATCGGCGAGATTAGCCGCGTGCAGGCGGGGAGGAGCTGAAAATGGAGACGTGAAGTCGGACACTTTCTGCTTCCCGTAGTGACGCTCGCGCTGCGTTTGCATACTTTATCACAGCTGAAGTGAAATAAATGCAATATTTGACTAATACACTGATGTTTCAGAGACATGTTCATTCAATACTTTATGTCCTGCTTACAGCGTCTGTTTTTACAAGAATAAAGTTCAACATAAGCATATATTATATAAAAACTAATGTAGTGGGGTCTTTGTTTTTTATCCGTTTTATTTTGATAAACATGACACAATACAACATCGCGACTACATGAAAAGAGCTTTAACTGTTATAAAAACACAGATTTTTGAGCATTAGTGGAGCTGAAGGCGTGACAATAAACACGAAACACGTGATCGTTGTCATGCGGTGAATCCGGCCAATCATGAAACAGCTGTGTCGTCATCAGCGCTCGTGCAGCTCCTCTTGAGAAACTGCGCTGGCTAACTCAGGTGGCTGATCTCGAATCGCTCTCGCGGTACTTTAAAGCCACACGTCACAGTCACATGACGTCAGCGCTGTCTCAAGTCGGACAACATTTCTTACCGGCATGCGCTGCTTCAAGTCAGCCGCCGATCGGTCTGTGCGGCGCTGCATCAAGTCGAACAAGCCTAAAGTCATTGATTGTTCGTTCTAGTCATGTGGTTATCAGTTCTGTTCTGTCATTGGTTCTTTGTGTCATTGTTCTCAGGTGTGTCTTGTTAGCTCATTAGTCTCTTTGTATAAATAGCCCTCCTGTTTCATTGTTCTGTCATCTAGCTTTGTTCCCTGTAATCCATTGTTGATGAATTTGTTTCCAAGTCAAGTCTGTTTAAGTTCATGTTTTCTAGTTTAGTCAAGTCAAGCCCCATCACGTTTATGTTTTGTATTTAGTTAATGTTTTTGTTTAATAAACTGCACTTGGGTTGCAAAGCTTGCCTTCAGTGGACATTCATTGCACTCACCTTATTATTTTGATTTATGATTATTTTGATTTATTTTATTACCTTTTTTAAGTAGTCCAGGTAATGCATCTCAGCTGGGTGTGGTAATTAGTCCAAGGTACGGGGCAGATGGGAAATGCAGTGCATGTGTGAATGTGAGTGTATGCATGTGTGTTAGTATTCAGGAGAGGGTGCCCTCCAGTGGTCAGAGGAGGGAATCACGGAGTTCGTCTCTGTGACACCGCACATCACTATTGTATGCAATTGATATGGAGACAAAATTGGACGATTTGTTTATTGAATGTTTGTTCTGATTTGTTTGTTCTGGTTACATTGATGGTGTTGGGTCAAACTTATGTCAAACTTATGTTGGGTCAAACCAATTACCAGTTGGTCTGTTAAAACATCCAGTCATAAAAATGTATATGCAACTATAAATACATTTAAATGCATTATAAAACTTAATATAGAAAATAGTTAATATTGTTGAATATTAACTGTCCCCAACTAAACAAGCCAGAGGCAAAGAACTGTAAGTCCAATACTCCTGATAAGGCTGAACACAATATCTTTTTTTTTTTTTAATAAAAATAAATAAATAAACAGACACCATGCAATAAAACATCTATAAACTTATTTAAATCATTTAAATATTCAATTTCTAATGTATATTAATTACAAGTTAGCATATTTAATATATCTGTATCACAAAATAATCTTGGCTACAGAATACAGGTGTTCAAATGAACTATGAGCTCACAAGTGCTCTTTATTAGAAACACACTTACTTGAATGACTGTAGACTACAACACTGAGTCAGAAGAGCTGCTTCTCCTTGATCAAGTCTGAGAGATGTTTGTCTGACAGATTTCTGTCTTATATAAAGCTCTTCAGAGGGCTGGACAAACACACCCACAGACAGACAGACCAATCAGTAACACAGCTTGTTTTTTATGAACAGTCAGTGCATTGATGTAAAAAGGTATTTTCCCCTGTTCCAGTTTTCATACTAGAGAAAAAGCATATAGTGGATGGGAAAATGGAATAGAGTAAAATAAAAGAATTTTCATCTTTATAATGATTATATGGCCAATCAATGATTGTTAGGAAGGATCATCTGTCTACAGATTCAGTGACTTTTGTTGTAAGTAAATTGTAATTGTCAGGAGTAATATCTATGCCCCAAAATTGGAAGCCATTGATTGCATTTATAAAGTGAAGGTAGTTGATGCCTTTATTATTGGTTTTGTAAAGTTGTCTGGCTATAAATCTGTCAACCAATTTGAGCGACACTGGAACAGATCTCTCAAGCTTTGTTAGAAAAAGAGTAGTAAAAAAAAAAAAAAACGACACCATTCAATAAAACAAACTTACTAATCTGAAGAAAAGATCATGAAGCAAGGACACAGAAAAATAGTTAGCAAAGAATGGCAATATATACCACATATGATTGTCACAGACACGCCAGGCTCTACCCTCACACAGACACAGTGCACGTCATCACCGGAGTACTAACCACGCACACCTGTCATCAGTCAGCACCATAAAAGACACAAGCTCACACTCAGTCACTGTCCAGTCTCATGCATTTACTTACCTGTCTCCAGCGTGTTCCCTCATCTACTTGTGTTCTCCTCGTCTGCTGTGAGTTACTCTTTGTCTGATCTGCTCCAAATCTGCCAGTGATTTTCCATAACTGCAAATACAAGACAAGTATCAGTTCTACAATCTCATCTGTCAACTTATCTACCTACTATCACTCACCTGCACACTGCCTGTAATTCCTTGTCACGGTTCATGAATCCGCTGTCTCATTCTGGTGTCTGTGTGTTCTGTAGTGTGTCACCTGATTGTTTGTGTGGGCGTCGCCGCTGATTATCTGATCAGCGGCAGCTGTTTGCAATTACACCTGCCTTTATAACGCCTTGTCTTTCGTCTCATGTTTGTCAGATCGTTGTTTGGAGTCCTGGTGTTGTTGTCTCGTGTTGCTCGTGTTGTTTGTTCCTTGGACTGGATTCTCGTCGTTGTTTCCTGGTTCCTCGTTTGGATTGTTCTCTGGATTTCACCCACGGATTACACGGCACTGTTTCACGGACGCACTTCACCAGTCACCATTCATCTGGACTCTCATCGCCCGTCGAGGTCCCTGCGTCACCACTCTCCTGCTGTGTTCGTTGTGTTATCTGTGACTGACCATCTGTGTGTGAAGCTCTTAAATAAAGAGATTAACTTGCTATTGCATCCGTCATTATTTACGTGACAGAACGATCTGACCAACCATGGATGCAGCAAGCTCAGCAGCTTTGACGGAGTTCATCAACCACAGCATTTCCCGCATGGACCAACAGCAGGAGAGTATCTCTTCCACCGGACGCGCTGTTCAAGCGCTGGTGACGCAGGTGTCTGAGCTCTCCCAGCAACTTCAACAGCTTCGAGCTCCCACTGCGCCAACCCCACCGCCGATTCCCCCCACGCCGCTGGAGCGGTGGGATCAGCCAGAACCACGCCTTCCTGTTCCTCAGACTTATGCCGGTGAGCCGAACTTTTGTAGAGCGTTCTTGAACAAGTGTTCCTTGCATTTCTCGTTGCAGCCACGCACCTTCGAGAGGGAGGAATCCAAGGTGGCTTTTGTGATCACGCTCCTGACAGGGAAGGCAGCATTGTGGGGAACGGCGGTGTGGGAGAACCAGGATCCATGCTGCGCCTCGTTCCAGGCACTCGCCGCCGAGATGAGGAGAGTGTTCGACCGTGCGGTGGCTGGCAAGGACGCTGCCCGACAACTCACCGAACTCAAGCAGGGTAACCGCACGGTCGCAGAATATTCCATCGAGTTTCGCACTCTCGCGGCGGAGTGCCGCTGGAACGAGGAGGCGCAGTGGGATGTGTTCCTGCATGGGTTGGCCGACCGTGTCCATCGAGAAATCTATGTCTTGGATCTTCCTCAGACACTCAACGGACTCATCGATCTCGCGCTGCGAGTGGATGCTCGACTTCAGAGGCTGGAACGTCTAGAATCTGCTAACGCTAAGCCTCATGGAGCGGAGGGCCGGTTGGCCAATACAGCGGACACGGTCGGCTCCTCTATAGATCCCGAACCCATGCAGGTAGGGAGAGCTCGGCTTTCCCGGGAGGAGAGAGAAAGGCGGAGATCCCAAGGCTTATGTCTCTACTGCGGAGCATCAGGTCACTTCCTCAGGTCTTGCCCAGTAAAAGATCAAGCCCGGTAGTAAATCTGAGGCTACTATCGGGTGGGATCTCCGCCGAGAAGTCCTCACCATCCACCCTCCTCCCGGTAAGACTGAGATGGGCGACTCACAACATCACCTGCCAGGCACTCATCGACTCCGGGGCTGAGGGGAACTTCATGGACACCAACTTTGCACAACTTAACAGTTTACCCATCATCCCACTCACCCGCCTGATCACTGTCGACGCACTCAATGGACAACGACTTCCCAGCATCTCTCACTCTACGGACTACGTTACTCTCATCTCCTCTGGCAATCACAATGAAGACATTCAGTTTCTCCTCATGGACTCACCTCAGGCACCTATCGTTCTCGGACACCCCTGGCTCACCAAACACAACCCTCGGATTGACTGGCAGCAGCACACCATCACCGAGTGGAGCACTCTTTGTCACAGGTCTTGTCTGTTGTCTGCTTGTCCCACTGTGTCTGTTTCTGTGTTACAGGAGGAGGCGGTGGATTTGTCTAACGTGCCCGCAGAGTATCAAGACCTGAGGGAAGTGTTCAGTAAGTCCCGGGCTGCTTCTCTCCCTCCGCATCGTCCCTATGACTGTGCCATAGATTTAGTACCCGGTAAGTCTCCGCCTAAAGGCAAACTATACTCTCTGTCTGCTCCCGAGAGGGAGGCCATGGAGAAATATATTTCTGATTCTCTGGCAGCGAAATTCATCCGCCCTTCCTCTTCTCCAGCGGGGGCGGGGTTCTTTTTTGTGGGGAAGAAGGATGGGTCTCTGCGACCTTGCATTGATTACCGAGGGCTGAACAACATCACGGTAAAGAATACTTATCCTTTGCCGTTGATGTCTTCAGCCTTTGAGAGGTTGCAGGGAGCATCCGTTTTCACTAAATTGGACTTAAGGAACGCTTATCATTTGGTTCGCATCAGGAAGGGGGATGAATGGAAGACCGCGTTTAACACCCCTAGAGGACACTTTGAATACTTGGTCATGCCCTTCGGGCTGTCCAACAGTCCAGCGGTCTTCCAGGCACTCGTCAATGACGTGTTGAGAGACATGGTCGATCAGTTCATTTATGTCTACCTGGATGACATATTGATATTTTCCTCGTCTCTCCAGGAACATGTTCAACACGTCAGACGAGTGCTTCAGCGTCTGTTAGAGAATGGGCTTTTTGTCAAGGCGGAGAAATGCGAGTTTCATGCACAGTCTGTTTCTTTTCTAGGGTACATCGTCTCGTCTGAGGGAGTTCGCATGGATCCTGACAAGGTTAAGGCTGTGGTGGATTGGCCAAGTCCAGATTCCCGTAAGGCCCTACAGAGGTTTCTGGGATTCACCAATTTTTACCGGCGTTTTATTCGCAATTTCAGCCAACTAGCCGCGCCTCTGACCGCCTTGACCTCCCCCAGAACGACCTTCAGGTGGTCGGATGCAGCGGAAGCTGCATTTGCCAAACTGAAAAGTCGCTTCGTTTCGGCTCCTATTCTCATTGCCCCTGATCCTTTGCGTCAGTTCGTGGTGGAGGTCGACGCGTCAGAGGTGGGGGTAGGTGCAGTACTATCCCAGCGTTCTCCCACGGACGATAAGATGCATCCTTGCGCGTATTTTTCCCATCGTTTATCTCCAGCCGAACGCAACTATGACATTGGTAATAGAGAGTTGTTGGCAGTCAAATTAGCGTTGGAAGAGTGGCGTCATTGGTTGGAGGGTTCGGGGGTACCCTTTATCGTATGGACAGATCATAAGAACCTTGAGTATATTCGATCGGCTAAAAGACTTAACTCCAGGCAGGCTCGGTGGGCACTTTTTTTCGGACGTTTTGATTTTTCCCTATCGTACCGCCCGGGCTCCAAAAACATCAAGCCCGATTCTTTATCTCGCATTTTTGATCCTTCCGAACGCCCGTCTACTCCCGAGTGTATTCTTCCCGAGACATTAGTGGTCTCCACTCTTACATGGGAGGTCGAATCGAAGGTCCTGTCGGCCTTAGAAGGGGTAACGCCTCCGCCCGGATGCCCACCGAACCGTTTGTTTGTACCGGAGAAGTTAAGGTCCTGCGTTATCAAATGGGGTCATTGTTCCAACGTGGCTTGTCATCCAGGGGTTAATCGGACCAGGTTTTTGGTTAAGCAACGATTCTGGTGGCCAGCTATGGCTCGTGACATTCGCAGTTTTGTTTTGGCTTGCTCGGTTTGCGCCACTGGCAAGACTTCCAATCGACCTCCAGATGGGTTACTCCAACCGCTGTCTGTCCCTTCGAGACCTTGGTCCCACATTGCGCTAGATTTCGTTACCACCCTCCCACCCTCCCAGGGGTACACGGTCGTTTTGACCGTGGTGAACCGGTTCTCGAAGGCGACTCATTTTGTTCCCTTAACTAAATTACCCTCTGCTAAGGAGACAGCGGTTACCGTCGTAGACCACATCTTTCGGTTACATGGCCTCCCGATAGATGTGGTGTCCGACAGGGGTCCCCAATTTGTGTCCAAATTTTGGCAAGAGTTTTGTAGACTGCTGGGGGCGACTGTCAGTCTTTCCTCTGGGTTCCATCCCCAGACCAATGGGCAGACCGAGAGAGCCAACCAGGATTTGGAGCGAATGTTGCGATGTTTGGCGTCCAAGAATCCTTCCTCCTGGAGCCAACAACTCTCTATGATTGAGTACGCACATAATTCATTACCAGTGTCTTCGACGGGCCTCTCTCCGTTTGAATGTAGTATAGGTTACCAGCCACCTGTGTTTCCCAGTCTGGAATCTGAAGTCGCGGTCCCCTCCGCTCACGCCTTTGTCCAGAGGTGCCACCGCACTTGGAACAGAGCCCGTGAGACTCTGCTGCAGGTGAGGGCGCGCACCAAGGCTAAGACTGATCGCCACCGGTCGAAGCCTCCCGTATACGTCGTTGGTCAAAAAGTGTGGCTTTCTACTAAGAACATTCCGCTCCGCTCCGTTGCCAATAAATTAGCTCCTAAATTCATAGGCCCGTTCCCTGTCACCAAAATCATTAGTCCGGTGGCAGTCCGACTCAAATTACCTCCAGCGTACAGGAGGATTCATCCCGCCTTTCATGTTTCCAAAATTAAACCCGTTTTTCACTCTCATCTTAATCCGCCTACTCCGGTTCCTCCACCGCCGCGACCCGTAGATGGGGAACCTACTTATTCGGTCAATCGCATTCTGGACTCTAGGCGGAGGGGACGCGGATTCCAGTACTTGGTGGACTGGGAAGGTTACGGTCCGGAGGAGAGAAGTTGGGTTCCTGCCAGGGACATCCTGGATCACTCCCTCATCGATGATTACAATCGACAGGTAAGGAGCTCTGGGAACGCCGTGAGGCGTTCCTAGGAGGGAGGGTACTGTCACGGTTCATGAATCCGCTGTCTCATTCTGGTGTCTGTGTGTTCTGTAGTGTGTCACCTGATTGTTTGTGTGGGCGTCGCCGCTGATTATCTGATCAGCGGAAGCTGTTTGCAATTACACCTGCCTTTATAACGCCTTGTCTTTCGTCTCATGTTTGTCAGATCGTTGTTTGGAGTCCTGGTGTTGTTGTCTCGTGTTGCTCGTGTTGTTTGTTCCTTGGACTGGATTCTCGTCGTTGTTTCCTGGTTCCTCGTTTGGATTGTTCTCTGGATTTCACCCACGGATTACACGGCACTGTTTCACGGACGCACTTCACCAGTCACCATTCATCTGGACTCTCATCGCCCGTCGAGGTCCCTGCGTCACCACTCTCCTGCTGTGTTCGTTGTGTTATCTGTGACTGACCATCTGTGTGTGAAGCTCTTAAATAAAGAGATTAACTTGCTATTGCATCCGTCATTATTTACGTGACATTCCTATTCCATCTGTGTCTCTTTAAATGTATCAGTGCAATCAGTAAAATAGTCTCAATATCACAGCAGTCATATTACAATAAAGATTGAAAACTTAGAAAAACTCAGTAACACTTTAGAATAACTCACGCTATGAAGCATTAGTTAAGCTTTAGTAAATAGTTAATTCATCATTTATAAAGCATTAATAGACATTAGTAAGCAGTTTATAAATACACCTATAAATGCTTTGTTCTTGATTTATACACATCTATAATGTGTAATAATTGTATTTTCAAACTTTATTAATGTTCAATTTAACATTTCTAAATTATGTATTACATTATTTACAAACCAGTTATATAGGAGTTGTCAGTGGTTCATAAGATCATTGAGGAAGTGTAAGTAAATGATTAATAAACTATTTAAATGTACACTTATGCATCTTATTACCTTGACATATAGTAATAGTTAGTCAGTGTGTTAAAGGTGCAGTATGTAGGATTTCTGTCCACTAGAGGTCGCTAGAGGCCTATTCAAAACAAAGGCGTAGCTTGATGACGCCAAGTTTGAGAGTGGAATCTTGGGACATGTGGTCTCCATCTCAACGGACGGTGCAAAAGAATAGGGATAGGACTCGGGAAGAAATCATGTTCATGGATGCTATTATTAATGTTACTGTAGTATGAAGCAGAGCAGGAGCGAGTGTTGTGGAGCTGAACGAGGAGCTGGAGCGATTGCACCGAACACGCCGCAAGCAACAGAACTTTTATTATGACACAGTCACTGGCACCGCTTCTGTTTTTCCGGTCATGAGTATGAGCTAACACAGCTCTGTTTATCATATTAGATACATCTGAGTGTGTTGAAAATGATGTTATAACGTTACTCTGTGTGTCTGCTCTGCGGCAAATTTAAATGTATGAAACCTTAAAAGAAATATTATGTGGCTGAAAACACTACATATTGTGATATATGACAAGAGCTGCGCGCATCCATCTCAGAGCCAAAGCGCGTAAGCACAGTTTGAATCTGGCAGTTATGTGACATCGCTGAACGTTCTAAATCCATGTGGGACCATACCGCTCAAAGGGTTAAGGGGACGTAATATTTGATGTTTGGCGCATTCTTTTGGGAAAGTGTGCTTGAATTTGAAATATTCGATATTTGCAATATTTTCAAATTTTACATCGTTATCAAAATTTTTGCTATATCATCACTAATATTCGATATATCGCCCAGCCCTATCTGGGACTAGTCTGGGATTACACCATGATGCAGGCACGTCTGTCTCCTGCTCGTCTGAATTCCTTTCTCTCAGCCGTGAATGGGGTGAAAATAGGCCAGTCCCTCACTGTTAAACAGCTTCAGAGACTGTTGGTGTGATACCTTTTGGCCTGCTGCACATGAGACCCTTACATTGGTGGCTCGGGACCAAGGGGTTTTCTCCAAGGGGAAATCCTTTTTGCATGATCAAGGTCACGCGGCGATGCCTTCGTGCCTTAGTCATGTGGAAGAAGCCTTGGTCCCTGTCCCAAGGACCTGTGCTGGGGGCTCCTTGTCGTCATGTAATGCTAACGACGGATGCTTCCCTCACAGGCTGGGGGTGATCATGAGTGGTCGCTCAGCTCAGGGTCTGTGGGAGGACCATCTACTTTCCTGGCACATAAATCGGCTGGAAATGATGGTGGTATTTCAATCTCTCAAATACTTCCTCCCAGACCTGAGGGGCCATCATGTGTTGGTCTGCACGGACAACATGTCGGTGGTCTCCTATATCAACCATCAAAGGGGTCTGAGGTCTCGCCATTTGTGCAATTTGGCCCACGGATCCTCCTGTGTGCCCAGGGGAAGCTCCTCTCCCTGAGAGCAGCTTACATCCCGGGGCATCAAAACGTGGGGGCAGACATCCTGTCGAGGCAGGGGCCATTGTACAGACGTGGCCGAGGCTACGCCTGTGCGCATTTCCTCCACTCTCCTCCCAGGAGTTCTGGAGAGGGTTCGCCGGGACAGGGTCCGTCTCATATTGATAGCCTCGTTATGGCTGACCTGAGTTTGGTTCACGGACCTTGTGTCTCTTCTCGACGCCTCACCGATGGAGATCCCCACCAGACAGTTGCTCCCTCATGTCTGGAATTTGCGCCTGGTATGGTCAAGGCTTTCCTTCATCCTAGACTTGGTTATGTACCTAAGGTCTCCACCAACATCCCAGGGCCGATTGGACCGCAGGCCTTCTGTCCTCGATTTTCCATTCCAGATCAGGAAAGACTTAATCTGCTGTGCCAGGTCAGGACATTAGACACTTATGTCCACAGAGCTGCCCTGTGGTGTAAATCTGAACAGCTGAATAACATCTGTTACGGGTCTCCTAAGAAAGGTGGCTCTGTGTCTAAGCAGAGAATGAACAAGTGGGTGGTCGAGGCTATCTCACTTGCTTATGAATCAAATGGATAGCCTTCTCCTCTGGCTGTCCAGACACATTCTACCAGGGGTATGGCTGCCTCAAAAGCTTTTCAAAAAAAAAAAAAGTTTCAGACACCAGTTCACGAGGGGGCGTTTCAAACGCAGTGTTGAGTTCCCTTTCGAAAGGGAATCAAAGTTTAAGTAAGCAGAACTGGCAGATTTTTATTTTGTACTACTCATACATTTTAATTGTTCTTAACTTGAAATGTTCACTCATACATTAAACTTAAAATTATCATGTAACCCCAATGTAAACATTTTTATTAGTGTAAATGTAATTTTCAAATATTGCTTGATCGTTTGTTTAGTATATTTGTGTTTCTATCTCTGTCATTTTGTTGCTTATTTTTTGTTTATATCCACTTTCTTGCTTATTTTGTTCATTTTGTTGCTTATTTTTTTCCTTTTTTCTTATGATATTGCAGAGGTTTATTTTTCATTTTATATGAAGTGTACAGTTGTACAGTTTAATTTTTTCATCTTTAAATAACTAGTTCTGTGTTGTGTTTATTTCCCTTTTCTGTTTAGAAGATAACTGAGCCTTTAAATCTCATTTGTAAAAGCTTTACGAGGCATAAATAGTCCTCACTTTAGATGAGCTCACAAAAATAGTTAACTGACCACTTCTGTATGTTTTATAACTATCTGAATTAATCATGAATTACACTAGGAATATGTGTTAATAAAGCATTTATTAAGCGTCAAGTTTTTTTTTATCAATGGCTGAGGCCAGGTTTGGGCAAAAATACATCAAAATTTATTTTAAAATAAAATACCAAATACATTCATTTTAAGTGTATCAAATTAAACTACAAAATACAGCAGCCACACCATGTATCAAAATAAACTACTGTATTTTTGTATTTTAAAAATACTACAAAATACTTTTACAAGGGAGCATGAAATTTCTTCGCAAACCTTCCATCAATTGGCCTGTTTGATCAATCCCTTCACCATTACACTGACTCAGCTGATTTAAGTAAACAATGTTTGATAGCAACAGCTTTTCTCTGCCCGAGTCATTCAATAAATCTGACATATGCAACCAGTTATAGGCACAATATGTACAGTAGGATTTTTGGATTAAAATATCCAAAAACCACTAGAACAATATTATGTATTTTGTTGACTTGTGTACTTACATTATCTTAAATGTTTCCAAGAATGTTTAAATCCAGAGAAAAAAGCTATTTTAACAGGACACGGGCTGTGTCCATGTGACGCCTATCAATGACATCATACCAGCGTTACCCTCGATTTCTGGTTTTATTTTGCAGAAACCATGAAAACACCAAAGACGCATTATATTCCTCATCTCTCTAATAAAACATATATTTGTGCAAGTG
The DNA here is from genome assembly GCA_036281575.1 of Ancherythroculter nigrocauda. Taxonomy (NCBI): domain Eukaryota; kingdom Metazoa; phylum Chordata; class Actinopteri; order Cypriniformes; family Xenocyprididae; genus Ancherythroculter; species Ancherythroculter nigrocauda. The sequence goes on from VTFQ01000006.1 coordinate 754,198, forward strand.
AGATGAGTAAATGCATGTTCACATTTAAGCGAGTACCATGTTTTACCATGACTAATATTGATCTAGCTTACTTCAGTGTGCAACTTGAGTCTGCCGCCAAGCGAATGCACAGAGTAGCATTATAACAACTTTCAACACACAAATGTATCTAATATGATAAACAGCACTGCGTTACCCCACCTAGCTAGACCAAAAAAAGTGTAAGCATAATAATATAAGTCCCACTGCTCTCGAGACATTTCAAGCTCGTCTCTCATTAGCAATCACTCCAGCAGTCTTGTTCAGCTCCAATATCACTCGCCCTGCTCTGCTTCATACTACAGTAATGTTAATAATCTCATCGATGAACATGATTTCTGCCTGAGTCCCATCCTGATTCTTTTCCACTGGCTGTAGATGTGAAGACAACACCTCCCATGATTCCACAAAATCAAGGATAAGTGACTGAATAAGCAACCTCTAGCAGCGAGAATTTACATATTGTGGCTTTAAAAGATCAAATATTCACATATTGATATCCCTGTGATCTCTGAGATGAAGGTCAGTTTTAAAGTAATCAACTGTTTAATGTTTGTGAATGACTCATAATTGTATCCTAATTTAGTTACTTGAAATTTGGTAACAAAGGGCCTACTTTGCATCAGCAACACTGACTCAATGACAAACAAGTCATTCATAAGAAGACAACTGATGGCACCTGTGTTCATAGCAACTAGTTTCTAACTAATTAATCAATTGATTGTTAATCATAAATATAGGGGGCTGCTGCTCTGTATAATAGTTTTCAAGAACATTATGTAAATCGGTAAACTATTTAGCTTAGGCTACTAAAACGAACACCAAAACTTAACATTTGTTCTGAACTCAAGTCTGTGCAAACCACTGAGTAAGCACCAATCAGAGGCCGCAGTATTATGATGTCATAATGTAGACTTCTTACAATGTCTTTTACAGTATTTTAAAACTACAAAAATACAAAACACTAAAGTATTTTGATGAAAAAAAAAAAACAGAGCCATTTTCATCAACCCCATCAAATACAAATGACAAAATACTATTTTGTATTTGAAATACGTATTTGAAATACATGTATCATAAATACTGCTCATCCCTGGCTGAGACTGACGCTCATATTTCAATGAAAAGGTAACAACTCCGTTTTTCATATTCATAACTCCTGACGCATACACTCACCTAAAGGATTATTAGGAACACCATACTAATACTGTGTTTGACCCCCTTTCGCCTTCAGAACTGCCTTAATTCTACGTGGCATTGATTCAACAAGGTGCTGAAAGCATTCTTGAGAAATGTTGGCCCATATTGATAGGATAGCATCTTGCAGTTGATGGAGATTTGTGGGATGCACATCCAGGGCACGAAGCTCCCGTTCCACCACATCCCAAAGATGCTCTATTGGGTTGAGATCTGGTGACTGTGGGGCCATTTTAATACAGTGAACTCATGTTGTAATGTTCAAGAAACCAATTTGAAATGATTTGAGCTTTGTGACATGGTGCATTATCCTGCTGGAAGTAGCCATCAGAGGATAGGTACATGGTGGTCATAAAGGGATGGACATGGTCAGAAACAATGCTCAGGTAGGCCGTGGCATTTAAACGATGCCCAATTGGCACTAAGGGGCCTAAAGTGTGCCAAGAAAACATCCCCCACACCATTACACCACCACCACCAGCCTGCACAGTGGTAACAAGGCATGATGGATCCATGTTCTCATTCTGTTTACGCCAAATTCTGACTCTACCATCTGAATGTCTCAACAGAAATCGAGACTCAACAGACCAGGCAACATTTTTCCAGTCTTCAACTGTCCAAATTGTAGCCTCTTTTTCCTATTTGTAGTGGAGAAAAGGGACCAACAACCGTCTGGCACCAACAACCATGCCACGCTCAAAATTGGTTAAATCACCTTTCTTTCCCATTCTAAAATTCAGTTTGGAGTTCAGGAGATTGTCTTGACCAGGACCACACCCCTAAATGCATTGAAGCAACTGCCATGTGATTGGTTGATTAGATAATTGCATTAATGATAAATTGAACAGGTGTTCCTAATAATCCTTTAGTTGAGTGTATGTAAGGGATAATCCTCGGCTAGCCATGCATTAAAGGATTTTAATAAACGTCACTTACCTGTTCTCCATTGTCTCCGACCCTTCTGTATTGTAACAACCCTAACCCCAAAATATTTTTTGCAATGTTGTGCAACAATGGTACAGAATCACAGAGAAAATTATCATCAAAATCAGAATTTAAAAAAAATGTCAAGAAATCATTAAATAAAAAGGGAAAAACGCTTGAAAGACATTGATATATTGAATTTGATACATGCATAGGTCTGTATCATGTAGTGTGTCATTCCATATAATGTACTTCATGTAATAAGATTTCACTCCGTACGAAACTTCAAAAAGCAGTTCTTCTCTGCTGTGAAATAGAGGTGTATGTTACAATTTTTGCACATCACTTTGGGTGTTCCTGCATCTTCCCATCTTATAACACATTGTTGTCAACGTGAGGTACAGTGCCCCTTGAAAGTTTGTGAACCCCTTGCAGAATCTGTAAAATGTGAAAAATTTTAACAAAAGAGATAATAGAAAATGCATGTTATTTTTTATTTAGTACTGTCCTAATTAAGATATTTTACATAAAAGATGATTACATATAATTCACAAGACAAAAAAAATAGCTGAATTTATTAAAATGACCCCGTTCAAAAGTTTGTGAACCATTGATTCTCAATACTGTGTGTGGTTACCTGAATGATCTACGGCTGTTTTTTTGTTTTGTGACGGTTGTTCATGAGTCTCTTGTTTGTCCTGAACAGGTAAACTGAGCTCTGTTCTTCAGAAGAATCCTCCAGGCCCTGCAGATTCTTCAGATTTCCAGCATCTTTTGCATATTTGAACCCTTTCCAGCAGTGACTGAATGATTTTGAGATCCGTGCTTTGTTACGACTCAGGTTGCTATTATAAGTCCAATAGGATCGCAACATTCAAAGTATTAATTTAAGTTCCATCCAGTTGAGGATCGTATTCATCACGCCGGTATGGACGGTTGTTGAGGAGCTGCGCCACTGGTTGTCGTGTTGATGAGGCCTTCACGATAAGTGATCTAGTCGACTCAGCCTCTGCTGATACTTCAGGGCTGCGTTGTGGTCATGTCAAGGCGCAGGTCCTTGGTCTCACCTAGATACGGCCCGGATTCGGTTGACTACGGTAAACCTCGGGATAAACAGAAAGACTAATATTAGCGTAGATGCCATTCTTTTTCTGATGTAACGAGTACATCTGGTGTTATAGGAAGTGTTCCCGGTTCCGGCTGACCTAATTTACACAGCCTAATAATCCTTTAACGGATTTGAAAATATAAATTGATAATGTGTTATGTGTATGCCAGGTTAAAGAGATGCGTTTTTAGTCTAGATTTAAACTGACAGAGTGTGTCTGCTTCCCGAACAATGCTAGGAAGATTGTTCCAGAGTTTAGGTGCCAAATAGGAGAAGGATCTACCGCCTGCAGTTGATTTTGATATTCTAGGTATTATCAGCTGGCCTGAATTCTGAGATCGCAATAAACGTGAAGGACTATAATGCTTTAAGAGCTCGCTCAGGTCCTGGGGAGCTAAACCATTTAGTGCTTTGTAAGTAATTAGCAAGATTTTAAAATCTGTACGATGTTTAACAGGAAGCCAATGCAGTGATGACAGAACTGGACTAATATGGTCATACTTCCTAGTTCTAGTAAGAACTCTAGCTGCTGCATTTTGTATGAGCTGTAGTTTATTTATTAGGTGAGCAGAACAAACACCCAGTAAAGCGTTACAGTAATCTAGCCTTGAGGTCATGAACGCATGAACTAACAGTTCTGCATTTTTCATTGAGAGCATATGTCGTAGTTTAGATATATTTTTAAGATGGAAGAATGCGGTTTTACAGATGCTAGTAACATGGCCTTCAAATGAAAGATTGGTATCAAAGAGCTGTAAGGAACCCCGCATCGGCCCAAAAACGGAATCCGACACGCCCGGGCGAAGGTTAACGCGTGTATGTCTTTTCAGTGTCTCTATGAAGTTCACTTAATTTCACTCGTTTAATCTGACTCCAGTTTCAAATTATTCTTATTCTTAGGTTGTGCTTCCAATTAGAAATGAATCATTAGTTATGCCTTAATTTAGATATTTGATTATTCTGATTACCTTATAGTTTCAATTATTTCGTTCACTGCAGTCCCAGTATCGCTTTAGAAGAGTCACTTCAGCCTTTAAGTTCTCTTCCCGAACACAAACTCGTCAGTTCTGACCTTAAACATTGGATGCAGGGTAAATATCTACCTTTAAGTGGGTCGCGCTCTGCTTACTCGTAACAAAAAGCATAGTTTTTTATATATTTATGAAAACTGCAACTTATATAAGGCAGTGATAGTCAGAAATCGAAATGGACTTAATTGATGTGCCCCATGCTCCATCTATTAAACCTTCCGTATGATCAATCCTGAACACAGATTTGAGGTAATACCTTCGCTTTGATCTACTAGAAATAATGAATTAAGAATAATACAGACTCAACCAAATATAACATTTTATTTGTCAAGTAAAAAATATATCATGCCAATTACATTACAGTTAGACAATTAGAAGGGGGGGGGGGGGGGGGGATACTGTAGATGTGGGGGCAAGGCGTTGTCCTATGCTATTCTTTTAAGAGCTTTATTCCTTTGCAGGATGCTTGATCTCAGTTTTCGTTTAGCAGGAAAATCAAGCCTTACAGAGCACACCCAGGTTCCTAACTGATGACGAAGACTTAACAGAGCAGCCATCAAGTGTTGGACAGTATTCTAGGTTATTATGTGAAGAAGTTTTTGGTCCAAAAATTAGAATCTCTGTTTTTTTCTGAATTTAGTAATTATTAATTAATTAATTTAGGAAATTACTGGTCATCCATTTCTTTTATATCAGCTATGCATTTCGTTAATTTTGTGAATTGGTAAGTTTTGTCAGGGTGCGAAGAAATATAGAGCTGAGTATCATCAGTGTAACAATGAAAACTAACGCCATGCTTCCTAATGATATCTCCCAAGGGTAGCATGTACAGACTGAAAAGCAACGGTCCTAGTACTGAGCCTTGCGGTACTCCATATTGAACTTGTGATCGATATGACATCTCTTCGTTTATTATTACAAACAGATAACGGTCAGATAAGTATGATTTGAACCATGACAATGCAATTCCTCTAATGCCAACATGATTTTCGAGACTATTTAAAAGAATATTGTGATCAATAGTGTCAAATGCAGCACTAAGATCCAGTAACACTAATAGAGAGATACAACCACGATCTGATGATAAGAGCAAATCATTAGTAACTCTAATGAGAGCAGTCTCAGTACTATGGTACGGTCTAAATCCTGACTGGAAATCCTCACAGATACTATTTCTTTCTAAAAAGGAACATAGTTGTGATGATACTGCCTTTTCAAGTATTTCTGACGGAAAAGTGAGATTTGAGATCGGCCTGTAATTGACTAATTCTCTAGGATGAAGTTGTGTTTTTTTAATAAGAGGTTTAATAATAGCCAGCTTAAACGTTTTTGGTACATATCCTAGTGATGAAGATGAATTGACGATATTAAGAAAAGGATCTATGACCTCTGGAAGCATCTCTTTCAATAGCTTAGAGTCGGCATAGGGTCTAACATACATGTTGTTGATTTTGATGATTTAACAAGTTTAGACAATTCTTCCTCTCCTAAAGCAGTAAATTAATTGAATTTTTCCTCAGGGACACTACAGTGCACTGTCTGATGCGATACTGTAGTAGACGGTTGCATGGTTATTATTTTTTCTCTAATATCATCAATCTTGCAAGTAAAGAAGTTCATAAAGCTGCTGTGCTCTTTGGAAACATCAGAAGTTGAAGCTTTATTTCTTGTTAATTTAGCCACTGTATCAAATAAATGCCTAGGGTTGTGTTTATTTTCTTCTAAAAGTTTTGAAAAATAGGCAGATCTAGCAGATTTTAAGGCCTTTCTATACTCAATCATTCTCTCTCTCCACGAAATGCGAAATACTTCTAGTTTTATTTTCTTCCAGCTGCGCTCCATTTTTCTGGCTGCTACCTTTAGGGCCCGAGTGTGCTCATTGTACTATGGCGTTGGATTCATTTCTTTAATCTTTTTTAAATGCAAAGGAGCAACTGAGTCTAATGTGCTGGAAATGACAGAGACAATAGTTTCTGTTGCAACATCGAGGTCTTCTAAGCTGTCTGGTATGCTAAGGCGATGAAACTGATCAGGAAGACTATTTATAAAGCAATCTTTAGTGGTAGAAGTGATGGTTCTACCATATTTATGGCAATTTAGCCGCCTTGACTAAATGTAGTATACACGTAGGTAATACTAAATTTTACAATACTTGGAGAGGATAACATGACTCACCGTGTTTGTAGACTGATCCGAGTTACCACAGCTGTTTGATGAATGCGTTGAAAAAGGAGTGCGCGAGAGACTGATGACACTAGCTATTAACAAGCTAGCGAGATGCAAACGCGTTGTAACAGCGATTTAGATTCAAAGATTACAAGCTAGCGACATCAGATTAATGTGGTAGGTGTCACATATCCCGTGTCTCCAGAACTCCATTTCCCATCATCCTCTTGTCTCCACACCTGCACTCACTTCCCTCGTCATCTCCCCATCATCACTGATCATCTACACCTGGACTTCCTCGTCAGCACTCCCTATATATATGGACTCACTCCCTTCACTCCTTGTCTGTTCTAATGTTATACTACGTGTGTTTGGTTGTGTCTTCTTCTTTGTTATTAATAAATACCCATTAATTGTGGCTCTCTGTGAACGCCTCATCTCTACTACAACACCAGCACGTAACAGAAGAACAGACCTTAACTGCCGGACATCCACAAGAGACAAGATGGGTATCTTCCTGGTCCCTGTACCCCCAACGGCTCGTCATACTGAGGCTCCTGCTCCTCCACAGCCTCTTTCCACCACCTCTGCGGAAAACATGCTCATTGGACTGTTCCAGGTTGGACGTTCACTGGATAGGTATGTGGAGGAGTTCGTAGAGCTTGCTTTTTTGACTAGCTGGTCAGATGCTTGTTTGATCACCCTGTTTCTGGACGGACTGGACGAGAACACTATCCGCTTTGATGAACCTGACGATTATTTCTCCTTAAACGAAACTATTAATTTAATTTTGTATTTAAACGGCGAGCCAGTGTCTTCAGTCGAGCCAGTGTCTTCAGTCTCAGCCGCCAAGCCAGTGTCTCCAGTCTCAGCCGCCGAGCCAGTGTCTCCAGTCTCAGCCGCCGAGCCAGTGTCTCCAGTCTCTGCCGAGCCAGTATCTCCAGTCTCTGCCGAGCCAGTATCTCCAGTCTCGGCCAAGCCAGTATCTCTAGTCTCTGCCGAGCCAGTATCTCCAGTCTCGGCCAAGCCAGTATCTCTAGTCTCTGCCGAGCCAGTATCTCCAGCCGCCGCCGTCGAGCCTGCATCTCCAGCCTCCGCCGAGCCTGCATCTCCAGCCTGTCACGAGCCTGCTCCAGCCCACGAATCCAGTCCAGACTATTCAAGCCGCCCCTGAACCTCCCTAAGTATTTTTTTTTGGGGGGGGGCTAATACCCGGGGGTGGGGGACTCCTGGGCGGGCTCTCAGCATCTCCAAGGCCTGCTAAGGCCCCTGACCCTCCATGGCAGCCCACGGCACCTGATCCGCCATGGCCGCCATCGTCTGCAGACCCGCCATGGCCGCCATCGTCTCCAGACCCGCCATGGCGGCTCGGACTCATGGACTCGTCCTGGAGACCTCCGGTTATGTCCGTCCCTCTCCCTGCACCGGCGTGAGGTCTCCAGGACGCCCACCCCCCTCCCCGGTTGTTACATCTACGGCGCGAGGACGCACCTACTGGGAGGGGGAGGTACTGTCACATATCCCGTGTCTCCAGAACTCCATTTCCTATCATCCTCTTGTCTCCACACCTGCACTCACTTCCCTCGTCATCTCCCCATCATCACTGATCATCTCAGTAGGCAATATTATATATAAGGTAATAATAATATAAGCAACAATGAATAAAAGTAAGAGATTCAAAACAAAGCTATACAGAGTTACAGATGCAAACCACTCTGAGCAGCGAGGCAGACTGAAGCAATCGAGCCCATTCCATATAATGTACTTCATGTAATAAGATTTCACTCCGTACGAAACTTCAAAAAGCAGTTCTTCTCTGCTGTGAAATAGAGGTGTATGTTACAATTTTTGCACATCACTTTGGGTGTTCCTGCATCTTCCCATCTTATAACACATTGTTGTCAACGTGAGGTACAGTGCCCCTTGAAAGTTTGTGAACCCTTGCAGAATCTGTAAAATGTGAAAAATTTTAACAAAAGAGATAATAGAAAATGCATGTTATTTTTTATTTAGTACTGTCCTAATTAAGATATTTTACATAAAAGATGATTACATATAATTCACAAGAGAAAAAAATAGCTGAATTTATTAAAATGACCCCGTTCAAAAGTTTGTGAACCATTGATTCTCAATACTGTGTGTGGTTACCTGAATGATCTACGGCTGTTTTTTTGTTTTGTGACGGTTGTTCATGAGTCTCTTGTTTGTCCTGAACAGGTATACTGAGCTATATTCTTCAGAAAAATCCTCCAGGCCCTGCAGATTCTTCAGATTTCCAGCATCTTTTGCATATTTGAACCCTTTCCAGCAGTGACTGAATGATTTTGAGATTCGTCTTTTCACACTGAGGACAACTGAGGGACTCAAACACAACTATTAAAAGAATAGTGTCAATGCAGGCAGATCAAAGCACTGTTGAATATCAAATGTCAAGTCAAATGTCAAGTGTCCTCAACTAAGTCAAGTCAAGTCAAGTCACCTTTATTTATATAGCGCTTTTTACAATGCAGATTGTGTCAAAGCAGCTTTACATTGATAAACTGGTATATAATTTTGGCTCCACAGCAGCTCTTAAAGAATAGTGTCAATGCAGGCAGATCAAAGCACTGTTGAATAAATGTCAAGAATACTGCTGAATATCGAATGTCAAGTCAAATGTCAAGTGTCCCCAACTAAGCAAGCCAAAGGCGACAGTGGCAAGGAACCCAAACTCCAACAGGTGACATCAGGTGGCAAACAAGTGGCAAATAGGTGTTAAAATGGAGAAAAAAACCTTGGGAGAAACCAGGCTTAGTTGGGGGGCCAGTTCTCCTCTGGCGAACAGTGCTTTGTTATGAATCAGGTTGCTATCATAAGTCTGATAGGATCGCAACATTCAGAGTATTTATTCCAATTCCATCCGGTTGAGGATCGTATTCATCATGCGGGTATGGATGGTTTGTTGAGGAACTGTGCTACTGGCTGTCGTGTCGATGAGGCCTTCACAATGGATGATCTAGTTGACTCGATCTCTGCTGATACTTCAGGGCTGCGTTGTGGTCGTGTCAGGGCACCGGTCCATGGTCTCATGTGGATACGGCCTGGATCCTGTTGACTATGGTAAACCTCGGGATAAACAGAAAGGCTGTGTCCGAAATCGCCCCCTATACACTTAAAAGGGCACTTTTTTTTTTTTTTTTTACTTTATTATGAATACACACAAAAACAAAAAGAAAGACAAAAACACATGAACATTGTCCTGAGAGTGGGTTTCATACATTATTTACAATCAGAAACATAAACAAATTAAGGCATAGATTGTGTCTTATTTCAGAAAGTCAATAGCTGGACCCCATCTTCTTTCAAAAGCTGTGACTTAATTGCTGTTGTGCTGTCAACCGTTCCATTAAATAAACTTGTCTTAACTTTTATATCCATTGCATAACAGTAGGTGGCTCAGGCTTTAGCCAACAGATTGTTATCACGCCATCCTCCATAAAAACTCTCAGCTGTGCCGGAAAAACACACTTTGCCCTAGTGTTCTTCGTCTTTAGCTGCTTAACTGTTTCACGCACCAGTGCCCTTTTCTTCTGCAGCTCGGGAGAGAAGTCGTGATCAAAGTAGATCTGTTTTCCTTCGTACATAACTTTTTTCTGCTCCCAGGCCTGTCTCAGTATGATTTCTTTTACTGAAAAGTCCAGAAACCTAACGACCAGCGAACGAGGGGCTGCCTCAGAGTTTTTGGGCTTAGCAGTGAGCGCCCTGTGTGCCCTTTCAATGACGATGTTAAGATCAGAGGGAAGCTGGAGAACAGAATTAAGCAAATCATGTACAAACCGCTTAACATCTCTTCCCTCGCACCCTTCAGCCACTTTATAAATTCTCAGATTGTTTCGCCTTAAACGATTTTGCATCTCTTCACATCGTGCATTCAAATCCATCTCTCGATGCAGTAAGTGACAAAGGGCCCGCTCAGGACGCCTAGCCATGTCTTCATTAGCACTGATACGGTCCTCCGCCTCCGCAGTTCTCTTTTGTAGATCAATAAGCTCTCCTTTCAGTTCCCCGAAAGACATTTCCAGCCATATTAAAGACGGCTGAGTCTGAGTGTGTCCATCTTGGTTGTCTTTCCTCAGCTTCTCGAGCTCTGCCAGAATTTTTGACTCGGAGTCCTGCATGTTAGCATCCGATTGCGCACTCTGTGCTTGCATCAGAGTTAGCTGCTTCAAATTTTCGCCTTTTTCCTTAACTGAGTCCTGTTTAGATTGACCTCTACCTCTAGTTGTCGACATGTCGAATTTGTTAAAAGTCGCAGAGTATTATACTGGTTTTATTATAAAATTATTAAACTTTTGGACGGAGCGATTCCCTCAAGCTGCTGTCAGCATGGCGTCACCCGGAAGTCCCATTGTTGGTGATTTTAATATCCATGTAGATAATAAAAAAGACATTGGGATTGGCATTTGCAGACATTCTAAACTCTATTGGTGTTAGAAAACACGTGTCAGGACCCACAATCATACTTTAGATCTAATATTGTCACATGGAATTGATATTAATGCCGTTGAAATTCTGCAGCAGAGTGACGACATCTCAGATCATTATCTAGTCTCGTGTATACTACATTTAGTCAAAGAGGCTAAACTGCCTCCCTGCCATAAATATGGTAGAACCATCACTTCTACCACTAAAGATCGCTTTATAAATAGTCTTCCTGATCAGTTTCATCGCCTTAGCATACCAGACAGCTTAGAAGACCTTGATGTTGCAACAGAAATTATTGCCTCTGTCTTTTCCAGCACATTAGACTCAGTTGCTCCTTTGCGTTTAAAAAAGATTAAGGAAATGAATCCAACGCCATAGTACAATGAGCACACTCGGGCCCTAAAGGTAGCAGCCAGAAAAATGGAGCGCAGCTGGAAGAAAACAAAACTAGAAGTATTTCGCATTTCGTGGAGAGAGAAAATGATTGAGTATAGAAAGGCCTTAAAAACTGCTAGATCTGCCTATTTTTCAAAACTTTTAGAAGAAAATAAACACAACCCTAGGTATTTATTTGATACAGTGGCTAAATTAACAAGAAATAAAGCTTCAACTTCTGATGTTTCCAAAAAGCATAGCAGTAATGACTTTATGAACTTCTTTACTTGCAAGATTGATAACATTCGAGAGAAAATTATAACCATGCAACCGTCTACTACAGTATTGTGTCAGACAGTGCATTGTAGTGTCCCTGAAGAAAAATTCAATTCATTTTCTGCTTTAGGAGAGGAAGAATTGTCTAAACTTGTTAAATCATCAAAATCAACAACATGTATGTTAGACCCTATCAGTGCCGGCCCTAGCCTCTTTGGCGCCCTAGGCAAGATTTTTTTTTGGCGCCCCCTTATATTGTGATTTATCCAAAGGGGCGAATCTAGAAAATTATTTATAGGGTGGCAAAGGGGTGGCATGAGGTCTATGAGGGGGGGCAATACCAAAGCAAGCGCTCATGCATAGTTTTTGAAGATTTATAGCCTTACATACACAATTGTGTTCACAAACATTGCATTACCAGAAAGTATCTATACACTGTTTAAAATTAATTATTAAAATTAATAAACAACAAAATTTCAATATCCATCATGGCACCAAGTAAATACACTATATGAAAAACTTCTAAATGAGTCTGAGCTTGTATCACTAAAGGAGATGAGCAGTTTTATTAATATTACACAGGCTACTTCAATGGTTTAAATTACATTTTAGTGCAAGTTAAATCGTTTTTGTGTTTCTGTTATTAACAGAGGTGGGAATGTCTGTGTGCGTTCGCCCAGAACACCCTATCAACCACATACTCTAGCAACACATCAGCAACTGTATAGCAAGAGCCTAGCAACCACCCAGAATCTCCTAGCAACCACCTAGCAACAGTTTAGCAATCACCCAGAACATCTATATTATTCTGGACTAACTGACCAAAGTTTACATTTTTTAAACAAGACTTGAAGTTGGGTTTATGACAAGCCAACATAAATTTGTCCTTCAAACTTTTCAGTCTCTATTGTTTTTCTTGATTGCTAATGCACAATTCATGCAACAATTCACTTTCTTACAACTAAATTCACAATTCATTTTCTCACAACTAAACACAATATCAAAACTATACACCAACTTGCACAAACCTCAAACATCCAGGTCAAAATAAAATGTTCTAGTCAAAAACTTATTCTTGTCTGACAAAATCAAACTTTGGCATCAGATGACACACAAAACATAACAAATACACAGACTACTGCACTGCCCAGTGAACACTAGTGAGATCAATTCATATAACACTGTAACAAAAATACCTCTTTTTCATTTTACTATTATAAATTGATATTGCAGTAGATGAAAAGCCTGAGAAAATAAGTATGAACTTGGTATGCACCACAATACAGTATACTGTCAATTACAGTAAAAGTAAATTCAGCATCCTCTGCACATTTGTCTAAATTTCATTACAGTACAGTACTATAGCAGGGTATTGGTCTTCTGACTATATCCCTAGGCAATCATTTCTCAATGCTGCAACAAATACAGTATACATATAACAAATGGCTACAAAGAAAGTTGACAATCACATTATTGAGGGTGTACAACGTTAAATTTCCCTCATCTAAAGTAGCCTACTGGTACTGTGTAAGTTTAAAACCCCTGTAAATTATTCATTCAGCTCTCTCTCAGATTTTTGACTGGTGTGTGTCATCAGTTTTGCTACCTAATGTTGTCATTGTTAAACGTTTTGAGAAATGTGTCTTTGTTTTGATAACTGAACGAATGGTTTGGGAAACTGGGCCAACTGAATCACTTATAATGTGTTAGAAATCGAGAAAAGCTAAAATACGTTTAGATTATTATCCCAACTCTGCTATTAGTTTCTGTGATCGGGATCTCCGTATTGATTTCATGTTATTGGTTCGTCGGATGGCAAAAATACCTTTATCCATGATGAAAGTGGAGCAGGCGGTCGCTGAATCAGCTCGCCAAAAAAATACGAAAATTAAAGGTTCTCTAAGCGATCCTGAACGGAGTAACTTCCTGTTGACGTTCGAAGTGTTGTCAAACAAAACAGAGGCTAGCTAGACCCTCCCTCCACCTCCTCCTCCCCTCCCATCCGTACTGAAACAGTCATGAACGCGCATTTAAAATCATTCTTGTCGGTTATTGGCTGGAGCGTGTTTATTATGATTCGTGGTCCAGGCTGCACCAGTTTGTTTTTGTTGCCGTTTTTGGAGCTTGTGGCGACTACAGAGACCGCGTTTTTTTACAGTGTGTTCAGGGGACAGGCAGCTAGCGGATAGTGAGGAGATGTTTGCTGTATGTGACAAAAAATGTTTTGGCCTAAAAACGCGTGACATCGCTTACAGGACCTTTAATCTCAGACATATTCGGATGGGACTACATTTCTCACAGGACTTCAAGCCGGGAAGCAGTAATTTTCCGATTCACGTACAAATATGGGAAAAAAATCGTAAGTGAACTTGGCTGCGCTGTGTTTTTGACTCTCAAAGAACCGGTTCATAAGAGTCATTTGTTCATGAAGCACACTGGGCGCGCTGCGTGTGCGTGAAAACATCATGCACAGTTTATTGAAAGATGTGTTTTCTTGCCATTACTTTGAGTTACTCTATTTTTTTTAGTCATCATATTGAAGCGCCGCTCCAGTACTTGAAACACTGCTTACATATTATATTCTGTGATAATTTTGGGGTGGCAAAGCTTTTTCTTAGGGGGGCAGATGTCACCCCGTGCCACTCTGGTAGATCTGCCCCTGTCCACGCATCTGGCCTCTTTGGCGCCCCCTAGCGAGATTGCGCCCTTAGCATTTGCCTATACTGCTTATATAATGGGCCGGCTCTGGACCCTATACCGACTAAGCTATTGAAAGAGATGCTTCCAGAGGTCATAGATCCTCTTCTTAATATTGTTAATTCATCTTTATCACTAGGATACGTACCAAAAACTTTTAAGCTGGCTGTTATTAAACCTCTTATTAAAAAAACACAACTTGATCCTAGAGAATTAGTCAATTACAGGCTGATTTCAAATCTCACTTTTCTATCAAAAACACTAGAAAAGGCAGTTTCATCACAACTATGTTCCTTTTTAGAAAAAAATAGTATCTGTGAAGATTTCCAGTCAGGATTTAGACCGTACCATAGTACTGAGACTGCTCTCATTAGAGTTACTAATGATTTGCTCTTATCATCAGATCGTGGTTGTATCTCTCTATTAGTGTTACTGGATCTTAGTGCTGCATTTGACACTATTGATCACAATATTCTTCTAAATAGACTCGAAAACTATGTTGGCATTAGTGGAATTGCATTGGCATGGTTCAAATCATACTTATCTGACCGTTATCATTTTGTAGTAGTAAACGAAGAGATGTCATATCAATCACAAGTTAAATATGGAGTACCGCAAGGCTCAGTACTAGGACCGTCTGTACATGCTACCCTTGGGAGATATCATTAGGAAGCATGGCGTTAGTTTTCATTGTTGCGCTGATGATACTCAGCTCTATATTTCTTCACGCCCTGACAAAACTTACCAATTCGCTAAATTAACAGAATGCATAGCTGATATAAAAAACTGGATGACCAGTAATTTCCTACTACTAAATTCAGAAAAAACAGAGATTCTAATTTTTGGACCGAAAACTTCTTCATGCAATAATCTAGAATACTGTCTAACACTTGATGGCTGCTCTGTTAAGTCTTCGTCATCAGCTAGGAACCTGGGTGTGCTCTTTGATACCAATCTTTCATTTGAAGGCCATGTTTCTAGCATCTGCAAAACCGCATTCTTCCATCTTAAAAATATATCTAAACTACGACATATGCTCTCAAAGAAAAATGCAGAACAGTTAGTTCATGCGTTCATGACCTCAAGGCTAGATTACTGTAACGCTCTATTGGGTGGTTGTTCCGCTCGCTTGATAAATAAACTACAGCTCGTACAAAATGCAGCAGCTAGAGTTCTTACTAGAACTAGGAAGTATGACCATATTAGTCCAGTTCTGTCATCACTGCATTGGCTTCCTGTTAAACATCGTATAGATTTTAAAATCTTGCTAATTACTTACAAAGCACTAAATGGTTTAGCTCCCCAGGACCTGAGCGAGCTCTTAAAGCATTATAGTCCTTCAAGTTTTTTGCGATCTCAGAATTCAGGCCAGCTGATAATACCTAGAATATCAAAATCAACTGCAGGCGGTAGATCCTTCTCCTATTTGGCACCTAAACTCTGGAGCAATCTTCCTAGCATTGTTCGGGATGCAGACACACTCTGTCAGTTTAAATCTAGAATAAAAACGCATCTCTTTAACCTGGCATACACATAACACATTATCAATTTATATTTTCAAATCCGTTAAAGGATTATTAGGCTGCATAAATTATGTCAGCCAGAACCGGGAACACTTCCTATAACACCAGATGTACTCGTTACATCAGAAGAAGAATGGCATCTACGCTAATATTAGTCTTTCTGTTTATCCCGAGGTTTACCGTAGTCAACCGAATCCGGGCCGTATCTAGGTGAGACCAAGGACCTGCGCCTTGACACGACCACAACGCAGCCCTGAAGTATCAGCAGAGATCGAGTCAACTGGATCATCCATTGTGAAGGCCTCATCAACACGACAGCCAGTTGCACAGTTCCTCAACAAACCGTCCATACCGGCGTGATGAATACGATCCTCAACTGGATGGAACTGAAATAAATACTTTGATTGTTGTGATCCTATCGGACTATTCACCAGAGGAGAACTGGCCCCCCGACTAAGCCTGGTTTCTCCCAAGGTTTTTTTTCTCCATTTTAACACCTATTTGCCACTTGTTTGCCACCTGATGTCAACTGTTGGAGTTTGGGTTCCTTGCCGCTGTCGCCTTTGGCTTGCTTAGTTGGGGACACTTGACATTTGATATTCAACAGTATTCTTGACATTTATTCAACAGTGCTTTGATCAGCCTGCATTGACACTATTCTTGAAGAGCTGCTGTGCAGCAAAAATTATGTACCAGTTATCAATGTAAAGCTGCTTTGATACAATCTGCATTGTAAAAAGCGCTATATAAATAAAGGTGACTTGATATGCCCCATTGGCCAAACAGCACTGATTTTAACAGTGAGGTGTAAAATTTGCTAGGGTGACTTTTACCCCACAATCAAAGGAAAAGATGGTCACCATCAGCTCCCAACAGATTAGAAGAAGCCAGATACCCAGGATTCACCAAAATGTCATAAAAATGCCAATCTGGGGTAAGATACAACCTCCATAAATTTACCCATATATCTAAATACTCACCCTATATCTCACTGACACTCTTGACCTGCCAATCAGGGGACAACAGCCATAAATTCAGCCATAAAAACACCCATTGACAACCACTGACCTGCCAATCAAGCACAGCCCTCATAAAACATATTTGACATCCACTGTCCAGTCAGCTTGAGTGACAACACAGAAATATTGCGGTCATAAATTAGGGCCATAAATTAGGGTAATAAATCATCATTCTGACATAGTGTATATGATACTCTACTTACTGGCCTAAAAGCATTGTTTTCACTCTTTGATACTAGAACAATTATTGATTTTTTCCAGAGATATGAGAGTCCACAGATTGCTGAAAACTCGGACACCGTGCCACAGTGAGTTCCTCTGCACAAGATTTTAACAGTGAAGCAGAGATACCATCAGGACCTGTGCACTTCTTACACAGTAGACTGAAGATTAAATAAACTTTCTGTGGATCCACACTGACCCGATCAGATGTATCCTCTGTTACAAGTAACTCCAAAGCTTCTCTCCATTCTAGTGTACAGTCCTGCGTGTCAAACCTGAGGTAAAAGTCATTTAATTAATTTGCCTTCCTCAGGTCATTAGTAATCCACATTAGTAATAAGACGGATGCTCTTTGTATTCATATTAGTCATGACTTTAATGGTGTCCCATAGTTTCTTAGAATTTGTAGAAATAAAGTTCTAAAATCTCTTTTTGTGTTTTCCTAGTATTTCTTAGCAAACATTTCAATTCCATCTGGATCAATCTCATACCCGCTCGATCATGTTCTCGAAAGGCTTGTTTTTTTCTGGTTGATACAGTCTTTTATCTCCTTTGTGATGTATGGCTGGGTCAATATATAATTGTGGGAGATTTTGAGTTTGAATAATTCTGGGAAAAAATATATTTATTTACAAAATATTATTATCTTCCCTGATAAATCATCCCTGAAATATTTTGTTTTTAGTAATTGCCAAGCTCAGGCATAATTGATTTCAGATATTTAGTTTTAAAAACAAGAAGTTTACTCATTATTTGGTCAACTATGTTACGGACAAAACCTATAAGTTTTAACTTTATGTAAATGGCAGACATTTAAAAAAATCATTACTCTTGGAAGAATATGTCTATTTACCTACCTTTTCAATTAAAATACCCAATTAATTAAGAAAATACACATTTTGTTCAATTGAAACCCCAAATTTCAAGTACTGAAGTAACCAGTCTGTATATTTTGTTTCCAAACTGCTTGATTCATGATAATTTTCTTGATTAAATTATGCTGAGGTATATATTTGACAGCTACTCAGTTTCTAAATATTTACTTGGAGATTAGGGAACCATTGAAATACATATATTTTTTAAAAAACATAATGGTAACTTAATTGACAGCCCAGTATCATAGTTGACAAAAGTAACATAGTTGACTGGACATGACAAAGTAGGATGATGTATTTAACAAACACAATCCTAAACTATATCAATTATTATATGTTAGCTAATCTTTTATTGCATTTAATCAAGACCTGTTGAATATTTCATGACATAAAGGAGAAATACAGACGCACATCAGTTTACAAGGATCAATCACAACTTTATTAAAAAGCACATATATCATCGCAAGAGATCCTAACATAGAAAACAACAACAACAAAAGTATCAAAAACAGCACTTACACAAAAATTCCACCATGTAAACATTTTGAAAATCTTGTTTGTGGAATGAAATACAGTAGTGCATTGTATTGAACAAAAAATAATATTGCACTGCAATAAGTAACAATAACCAAATAGTGTTTTATTCTGTTGGTTAACAAAATAAGTGTGCTGCATTGGATCAAAATTTTAATATTGCAAACAGTTGTATCTCAAAAACATTCATATGTCAGAACCCAAGTAAAACATTGGCATACCCTCCAACTTACAGGCACCCATGAAACCGGCGGAGACAGAACACACTCCCCATTTTCTAACCCCCCATTTTTCAATGACTTTGTCAAGTTCAATCAAGTAATCTTTGAGTGTGTGTGTGTGTGTGTGTGTGTGTGTGTGTGACTGTCTATATGTGTGTGTGCTTGACCGTGTGCTTGGGCCACGTTTGTTAGTGTGTGTGTGTGTATGTGTGTGTGTGTGTCCTTAGCCATTAAGATATGATTTGGCAATATCTTCCCACACATCTCTTTTTATTTCAACATGACGTGCTGTCACGTGCTGTGGGGCAGGAATCAACCTGAGCACATCCTCAAATGGATACCAGAGCGCATCCTCTCGCATTGGCCAGAAGTAACGATTGTGTCCCACTCTGTGCATGCACTTAACATGAACATGTGTCTCACTCACTTCAACAATGGTTCCAGGGTAAACCTCATCGTCATATCTGATGACACACCACTGACCAACAATGTCATCTCTATCCCATGTTCCTCGCTGTCAGGACTCAGTGGTGGGGTAACAATAGCAGAAGCCTGTTTCTTTCTGCGTCTGCTCTGTTCCTGGGCTCTTCTCCAGGCCTTTCTCTTTGCACGTTTTTCCCCTCTCACTCTGTTCAGATATGGGCTTATAGTATGCACCTTGCTCCCTCTTTTCTCTCCATTTCTGCCGGCCTTTTGCCAAGTATGCCTCCCTTTTCGCAGGATCAGCATCTCGCCGTGCACGGTAACGGCGCTGCTTTTCTGCAGCAGATAATCGTGGCATCTGCCTGAAAACAAGTTTACTTTTATAATATTTGTTGCAAAGTATTTTATAGTTACTGTACAATTAGAATATTAAATGAACTCCTGAAAACTATAAGAACATGTCATGAATGTCAACTATGTTACTCTTGGTCAACTAAGTTACCTTTGCAGAGTAACATAGGTGACTGGTAACCTAGTTGACATTTTTGCTGTTTTTAGGGATAAAATCAAAATGGTTGCCTAGCACCAGACACCACATGGCATTTTACGGAGAGGTTCTTCTAAATATTATATGTACAACTGAGTGGAATTGAAATTCAAAGTTATTTATGAATTCATTGTAGTAACATTGTTGACATATGATAAGTACACATTTGCCCTAAGCACTACTTTAGGTGAAATAACTGAAAATGTGGAGGGAGAACATACCTTGGAGTCTTGCTAGTTTTCTCTTCAGGAGGAAATGACATCATGTGGAGCAGGTCATGTGATTTGGAAAACACACTCTTCCTTGAGGGGTGTATTTGCTCTGGGTAACTTAGATGACAGCGACTTCTCGGACATATATTCAATTCGTCAATTTCTATTGAAAATGTGACATATTGCCCAAAAAGACACATTGTTCACAATTACTTCAACTTAATGTAAATAATATAATTAAAACTGTTTTTAAATAAGTTTTTTAAATGTTTTTTTAGGTAATGAGATTGTGGTTGTAATTCATTTCGGACGGTTATTTAGTTGACATTTTAGGGATATCTAGTAAATTTTTATAAATAAATGATTATTTCCATAATAATTAACTATGGAATTTGTAAAGACAAGATCATGAAGAACACTGAAGACTTTTAAAATTTTATTTTAATAAGCATGTTTGCGAGATAAATCTCATGGACATGAAAACTCCCTCAATTATATATTGACCCGGCTTATTATTTGGATAAATAGCCACACACTTCTTTTCAAGCACATTGTCCACACAAAAACTGATATAATCATGATAGTGTCTGTAGCCTCATTAATGTCCAAGCTGTGAAATATATCCCAATCCGTGCACAGAAAGCATCCCTTTAGCTTTTCTATGCTATCCTCGGACCACACAGAAATAGTCTTTACCTCTGGTTTTATGGATTTATATATGGGAGTTAAATTAATTATGTTGTGGTCAGAATTTGCCAATGGTGGTTCTGGTCCAGCAATGTATGTCTTTTTATATTACCATAACATTTATCTAAAATATTTCAGTCACGTGTTAACACTGAACATATGGTTCAAAACCATTGAGAACCTGCTCCAATTTGCAATGATTAAAATCTTCCATAATTTTGTGTAGTTGTTGCTGGACACAGTCAGTATGATGACAGAAATGCATCAATGAAACTCCCACTGGCAAAACAGAGAAATGCTTCAGTTTGTGTAAGGATCCCAAACCACCAGGGGGCCTCCTGATCTCAAAGATGATTTAAGGCAAGCCTCCGAATACTGCCCTGTGCAGGGACGGAGAGGCATTTTTTATTTTTTGAACTTCAACATGTTTATACCAAAAAAAAAAAAAAAAAACACATTTGTATTCATCTCATCCCAAAACGTCTTCACTGATGTTTCGTAATCTTGCTTAGTTATTACTTGTACATAGCATTTATTTTATTTCCTGCTTCACTGATATCTCTTTACCCAGTAAATGTTCTGTATTGTCTACTTTAATAAGTGTTTTATAAATATTGTAACTACAACAATCATGCAAATAAAGCTTTGATTCTATGTGACTCTGTTCATCTAGACCTGATGGCAATTAATGAATCAATTGAACATGTTACATTGTACTATTCATTTATTATTTACTATATTATTTCATTTCGCCAAGTCATTAAAAGACTATATTAATAAGTATAATTATGAAGATTAGAGGTGTTTCGTTGAGGAATGATAATAATAAACAATTTTTTATATTTTCACTGGCCCCACCACACACGCAAAAAAGTAATAGCTTACATGAATAAAATAGTTATTGTTTTTGTTGTTTTCAGCCCACGTATCCTTGTATTGTTATAAATAAGGTTATGACACCCAAAATTTTAGATACCACTGAAAAATTCTCGATTCCAATTTCGATACCACAGTTAAAACTACTGACTAACTAATACACTTCAGAGATTATTAAAGACCAGTAAACCATAATTAATAAAAAATAATAATAATAATTAAACTACAAGCAATAGAACAATATAAATAAATACAATAGAACAAAAATACAAATGAAATAATCAGCTCTTTTAAGGTTTTTTAGGTAAAAATAACAGTAGTTATTTCAACATAATAACTCGTTATTTCAACATAAGTCGTTATTTCAACATAAGCTGTTATTTCAACATAAAATTATTTTGACATAACTCGTTCTTGTATATCAAGTTTAATAAACACAACAGTAACGTGTCGGCTAAATATCTCAGTTTTTACTGATCGCCACGGTTTCAAATCCGCCTTTTGCCGAGCTCCCCATCACACATCACACCAGAAAGGCATTTATTCATTCATCATTCAGGTTGAATTTCAGCTTTAATTGTACTTTTTTTTAACAAAGCAGCTGATATTGCCATAGGAACTAGTGGACTAGTGGACAAACACAGGACCGCTCAATGGAGCGTTCTATTGACTGTCGCTTCTTATTAGTGTATATTCCTTGATTCAGAGCTGTTCACGTCCTTGGACTGGGAATTATGCGTTTCTATGGCACCACTATCAACACCTAAGAATCTACAGCAGTCAGGTGATACATGTGGGAGCTTTCAGAAAATTCCCAGCTTACAAGCTGTAATTACGAGCTCTATGAGAACGTGAACGCTTTTTACAAGCTAGAATCTAGTAACTACAGGAATTATGAGGCCGCGTGAACAGACCTATTGAACCACCATGAGCGCGTTCACAGCGAGTCCGCCATTGCTGCACTGACGAGAGGGTCTCCCAAGAATTTTAGCTGTTCTGTAGCTGGATGGATTAATCCACATAGATCTCTTCATTTACTCCCTAAATCTGAGCTGCTGAAAACAAGGTGGATTAACTTGGTTTTCCAGGAAAATGCTCCCTCAGTTCTGCCGAAATTCGTTTATGTCTGCGCTAATTATTTCACACCGGACTGCTTAGTGAACGAATATAAATACAAAGAGACAATACAAAACAGAGACTGTGCTAAAAATGTGCTACTCAAGGATATACAAGTAAAAACTTTGTGATCCAGCTTACAGTCTCCAGAGTGATACTGGATACGGCAGTAATGAAGGTGAGAGCACTTTATTACAGTTCATCTGAGTTTATTTATGGATATAAAGTTTATCAGTTTATTAAGCACTGAAAGGCATAAGGTCTTTATATATTTGTTTACTGTTAGGTGTAACGAATGTTTCTGTGTTCTTCGCTGTGTATGTTGGTGATGATAATACAAGGGAGAGAGAGAGAGTTTATGGATAATATTTTAATGCACATTTGCAGTGTTTTATTAAGCTCTTACAGTGATTTTCTAGAGTGAAAACGGACGCTTCATCTTTTGTGTGAAGTACAATAAACATCATTGGTAAAGTCGAACGGGGTCCGGCACAACAGGCTTGTAGTAATATAGTGGATAAAACAAGAAGACAATATAAGTTATAACCGTAATTTAACTAAACTATACATGTTCTATCTCCATGCAGCATATACCTATTTGCAGTTTCTGACATTATAGCGCGTCCTGACTGAATCCTGTCACAGGAGAATCAGCTCTTGAAGCTCCGCCCTCTCATCACAGCAGCTCATTTGCATTTAAAGGGACCACGCTGAAACGGCGCGTTTTTGCTCAACCACTAAAAGTGGCAATTTTAACATGCTATAAAAAATTATCTGTGGGGTATTTTGAGCTAAAACTTCACATACACACTCTGGGGACATCAGAGACTTATTTTACACCTTGTGAAAGAGGGCATAATAGGTCCCCTTTAAAGTAACCAACAGTTTAATGTTTGCGAATGACTCATAATTGTATCATAATTTAGTTACTTGGTGTTTGGTAACAAAGGGCCTACTCTGCATCAGCAACACTGACTCAATGACAAACAAGTCATTCATAAGAAGACAACTCACCGCATCCGTATTAAGAGCAACTGATGGCTCCTTTATTCATTGCAACTAGTATCTAACTAATTAATCATTTGATTGTTAATCATAAATATATGGGGGGCTGCTGCTCGGTATAATAGTTGTCAAGAACATTATGTAATCGGTAAACTATTTAGCCTAGGCTATTAAAACAAACACCAAAACTTAACATGAACTGTTAAAAATTATAGCCATTTATGCAAAAAATGGATGGAAAGCTGGCAGCCTGCACGTTTCTAGACCACCTTCTTCCATTTGGATAAATTTTCTGTTCTGAACTCTAATCTGGGCAAACCACTGAGTAAGCACCAATCAGAGGCCGCATTTTTATGATGTCATTATTCTTACAAAGTATTTGACGGTATTTTAAAACTACAAAAATACAAAACACTAAAGTATTTTTATACAAAATACAAAGCTATTTTCATCAAACCTATCAAATACAAATATCAAATACAAAATTTGAAATACGTATTTGAAATACATGTATCATAAATACTGCCCATCCCTGCCTGCATGTGTAACAGTATTGATATCGCACACAGAAAATAAAAAGAACATAAGGCAACATGCACTTAAAGTATGAAGTCAATTTAATGGTAATTTTCCTTTATTTTATTTTAATTGTATTTATTTATGACTGAAACTTTGCAAGCAGTTCTTTTCTTGTGGAGAGTTAAAACTGTTTACTCATGTCCTGTAAAGAAGCTGACAGAAATGTAAGTAATACCACAACACCACAGTGCTAAATGGTTGCTTTATCTTTTTGTTGCTTTGTTTGAGAGGCATTGTCAGGCTTCTTTTACAAAAACAATACTTACTGTTTTTCTTTTAGCAAGCAAATAACACAAGAAAAATGCAACCGAAATAATTAATTCAAGGGACAAACGGTACAAGAGGTGTACTGTATATTTATATTTCACAAAAACACTGTTCTTTTGAACATTCTAAGGATTTGGAAAAAAATATGAAGCAGCACAACTGTTTTCAACATTGATAATAATCATAAATGTTTCTTGAGCATCAAATCATCATATCAGAATGATTTCTGAAGGATCATGTGACACTGAAGACTGGAGTAATGATGCTGAAAATTCAGCTTTGATCACAGGAATAAATTACACTTTATGTTATAACACAAAATATTACAATACTGCCCTACAAAGGCAAAATACCTTCACTTTCTAGAGTGTGGAACTGAGAAATTTGTCTAGCCAAATTAATTATAGGTAGGACACTGGAAATCTGGCAATTAGATGTTTTAGTAATGAAAATGATCTACATAAAAAAATCGTGAGCTCAAAGTTTTGACCACCAAGTCACACTGAGGCAAATGGCAGAAACTTTTTGTTTATCTAATTTGTTTGTCTAATGCATCTTTTGTGTTACACAATTTCTTACCTTGATCTTGATGTCTGCATTTCAAAACCATCTCAGCCGTCATTTTCCTTTGAGAGCAATGGGCCATCCTTAAACACTATTAGCAAAAACAGCACTCAACTATTTGTTTTACTCACACTTTTATTCAAGTATTGTGTGCGTCAGAAGTGCTTCAGTGACAGATGTATGATAAAGGCTACACCATAATTTCAACATAGCAAACTTTAGTAAAACAAAGGCAGAATACTGTAACTCCAGACCGGCACAGTAACTTCTAAACAATGGCTAAACATTAGCAGAGAACCCAATCCAAAAAAGCTGAAGAGTGGTAACTGCTGTTACAGTGTTCTGCCTTTCTCCTGGGCTTTTTCTTTATGTCACGTCACATTCATAATTTCACTGTATCAGATGCATAACATATTCTAAAAAACATTAGCTCTGCATCCACATCATGTAGTTACAGGGAAAATTTTGCAATTA
This sequence comes from Ancherythroculter nigrocauda, assembly GCA_036281575.1. Taxonomy (NCBI): domain Eukaryota; kingdom Metazoa; phylum Chordata; class Actinopteri; order Cypriniformes; family Xenocyprididae; genus Ancherythroculter; species Ancherythroculter nigrocauda. Next base: position 779,598 of record VTFQ01000006.1, read on the forward strand.
CATAAAGAATAATCACAAATAAGTAAGGTAAATATGTAGTAAATTGCATGTACTGCAAGTACAGTATTATATTGAATATTATATAGTATTGAATGCCTACATATTCAGAACTTGAATACTGTAAAAATACAACAGTCTTAATGCAGTTTTTATTTATTTATTTATTTATTTATTTACAAATCTTCTACAACCAGGTGTTTTTATTTTTTCACATATTTTATCAAGCTGCCGATTGAAATGTTCCTGAAAAAACAAAAAACATTGTAAGTGTTCAGTTCTTTCCTAACAATAGACACAAGTATCACAAAGTAGAAGATAAGGGAGAAAGCAGAATATTGCTAATGGAAAGAATTTTTTCCCTTTAAACCATGAACCTACTTTATTTACCTATTTGTTCTCTGTGACAAACAAACCTCATTTAACAGTTGCACATAATTAGTAAAATGGTCATTGAAGACTTGAGTAATGTTTAGACACATTAATTTTAATCTTAATTTTCAAAAAAAATTAAATCTTGCTAGTATTGCTGAGATCTGCTGAGATTTTTATATTCAGATTTCTGGATTTTCAGAGACCGCAGGAGAAAAACAAGTGATTTTTTTTTTTTTTTTTTTTTTTTTTTTGTCATCTCTGTATCACAGTCTTCAATTATCACTAGACACCTGCCTAATATGGCTGAATATTCTTATGGTTAACGAGGGAAGTTAATGAAGATATACAAGTTGCTGACGTACAACATCTTGACAGTGCTGTCAGCTGAAAACTTGTTAGATTCACACTTCAAACCACTTGTGAAAAGAAATGCACAACGAATGTGCACTCGTGGCATACTTTGTATCTTAAAACTATATTTAAAAAAAACTGTACTTGCAGATAATATTAACGAAATAAAATGTAGTTAATTGATCATTTATAAAACATTAATAGACATTAGTTAGCAGTTTATAAATACAGCTGTAAATGCTTTGTTCTTGATTTATAAGCATATCTATAATGTGTTTAATAATTTCATTTTTATTTATTAATGATCAATTTATTATTTCTATTTTAAGTATTAAATTATTTACAAACCAGTTATTTAGGAGTTATCTGTGCTTCATAAGATCATTTACCAAATGTAAGTAAATAATTAATAAACTATTTAAATATACATTTATACAGCTTATTATTTAGACATATAATAATAGTTACTCAGTGAGTTAATAAAGGATATTAACATGTATTCCTATTCTAATTCATGATTAATTTGGGTAATTAATTAATAAAACATTTAGTAGTTGTCAGTTAGAAGATAACGGAGTCTTTAAATCTCATTTGTAAATCTTACACAGTCCTCACTTTAGATGAGCTCACAGAAATAGCTAACTGACAACTACTACATGTTTTATATCTACCTGAATTAATCATGAATTACAGTAGGAATACATGTTAATAAAGCCTTTATTACAGTTTTTCTGAATTTCTAAAACACATTCACTCATTTTTTCAAAACATTACATCCAAATCTTCAAACTAATTTCACAAAACCTCTGACTCCTATGGCAAAATCAAACAGTTGATTCAAAACCATTTCACCTATACTCAAAATCCAAGCGATATATAAACACCATAGATCATTCATTAGACACTACACCAAAAAAATGGAGAACACAACATCCAGAGCATGTAGTTCCGGGGAAGATTTTGCAATTACATAAAGAATAATCACAAATAAGTAAGGTAAATATGTAGTAAATTGCATGTACTGCAAGTACAGTATTACATTGAATATTATATATTATTGAATGTCTGTATATTCAGAACTTGCATACTGTAAAAATACAGCAGTCTAAACGCAAAAGCCTAAAAGATCAAAGAAAACTCTAAATGAAAAGCATGTTATGGTACACTCAAAAAAAAGTGCAACTGAAAAAACAAAGTCAATGAGAGATTAATTCTGTAACACACTGACTAACTATTACTATATGTCTAAATAATATGTATAAATGTACATTTAAATAGTTTATTAATCATTTACTTTCACTTCCTAAATGATCTTATGAACCACTGACAACTCCTAAATAACTGGTTTGTAAAAAAATGTAAAGCTTAATTTAGAAACAATAAATTAATCATTAAAAAAGTATGAAAAATTATTAAACACATTATAGATATGCTTATAAATCAAGAACAAAGCATTTATGGCTGTATTTATAAACTGCTTACTAATGTCTATTAATGCTTTATAAGTGATAAATTAACTATTTACTAATGCTTAACTAATGCTTCATAGCATGTGGTTATTATAAGGTGTTACCATACTTTTTTTTGTTTTTGTTTTTTTAAACTGGGTACAATGAGATGGCATTATTGTACTCACCCTTCAACCATCGAACATTAAAAGGACATTTAAAAATGTAAAAGCATCAACAAGGTACTTTCATCAGACCACGATTCTTTCCACAGCAATAACAGATGGGTTAAATGCCACTGTAGTAATATATATCTGTATTATTTAACATACGTTGCCTTAATCGGAAATGTTCATTAACTTCAGAATTGCGTGATACTATTTCAAAGTGATTCCGTCATTATGACAGATAATAAATTGTATTTACCTGCAAAAACAAACCTGGAAAGAGACGAGAGGATCTGAGGAGAAAAACAAGAGATTTTGTGCATTCCAGTGAATTATTAATGGGATATATCATAAGTTAAATCAGGAGAACAGACCACAATTGTGCAGTATATGTTGTCCTTTTCTCATACTATTACAGCAGAATCCAAATGGGAAAAAAAATAATCATGAGGAAAAGAACGTCTCAGGTTACACGTGTAACCATGGTTCCCTGAGAATAGGGAGCGAGATGCTGCGTCCCCTAGGGATCACTATGGGGGGAATGCCTCCGGCATGCCAGGTGTCTGAAGCGTGAGTCTAAACATGACAATGAACTTAACATTGCCTATGACGTCACCACAGGTGCGACCGTGAGTATAAAAGGGCACCTGGAAATAATCTCATCCACTTCTTGTCTGAAGGAGACCAGAGCAGGAATGCCAGGAGCATGGCAAAGGGTCACAGCGTCTCATTCCCTATTCTCAGGGAACCATGGTTACATGCGTAACCTAAGATGTTCCCTTTCAAAAGGGAACTTGTGCTGCATCCCCTAGGGGTCACGGGAATGGAATGAGATGGACAGTTATGTCCCGATAGAAAACGATGATGATAAGAGAGATAACATCATCATCCGGCAGCTCGCCACAAATGAATGAGAAATAAACATACCTCTCTGAATTCATCTACAAGCTCCACCTGTGAGCCCCACAACTTCAGTCTCCCACTCGCCTCAGCCGCATCAGGACCTAAACCATGAGATACAGATGGCTGGCCCAAAAATGCCAGGGAAACATGGAGACTGAAGAGAACAATAAAAAAATTAAAAAGTAAAAGAAAAAGAAAAACTAAACTGACTGATCTGAAGGCAAAAACCACAAGCAGAAAAAAATAAATAAAACAAAAGTAAGTAACCAGAAAAAACTGTTATGCCAAGAAAAAAAGAAAAATTAATTCAAGTTGGTTAAAACTAAAAGTCAAAATAAAGCTAGAAATCAAACAGAGCTCTAGTCACAGCAAAAAACAACAACATAGAAATAACCTGAATTTAGGCACAAAAAAATCAAACTAAAGAAAATAAAGCTTGACTAGAAAACTAGGAACGGCACAATAAAAACAAGATGTGAACAACAAGACTCATTAACACAATCTGGCACGGAACAAAAAAACACAAAGGGAATATAAAGGGAAGCTAATGAGGAGTAACATGTTAGATTAATAATGAGTTAACAGGGTAACAAGAGGGCGGGGCAACAATAGACAGTTGAACGCATGACGCAGACACCACAACAACACGTGCCGAAGCACATGCCGAAGAAACACAAACACCACACGGCGAAGCTCGTGACTGGACAAACAAGACAGCCATGTGTTCCGGACGAACAGTGGTACAAACACAAGGTAGATCAAACCGCCGTCCTGACACCTAACTGACGGCGAAGACTTAACAGAGCAGCCATCAAGTGTTAGACAGTATTCTAGGTTATTACGTGAAGAAGTTTTTGGTCCAAAAATTAGAATCTGTTTTTTCTGAATTAAGTAGTAAGAAATTACTGGTCATCCAATTTTTTCAGCTATGCATTCTGTTAATTTTGTGAATTGGTAAGTTTTGTTTATGACATCTCTTCGTTTACTACTACAAACTGATAACAGTCAGATAAGTATGATTTGAATCAGACAATGCTATTCCACTAATGCCAACATAATTTTCACGTCTATTCAAAAGAATATTGTGGTTGATAGTGTCGAATGCAGCACTAAGATCCAGTAACACTAATAGAGAGATACAACCACGATCTGATGATAAGAGCAAATCATTAGTAACTCTAATGAGAGCAGTCTCAGTACTATGGTACGGTCTAAATCCTGACTGGAAATCCTCACAGATACTATTTCTTTCTAAAAAGGAACATAGTTGTGATGAAACTGCCTTTTCTAGTATTTTTGACAGAAAAGTGAGATTTGAGATCAGCCTGTAATTGACATTCTCTAGGATCAAGTTGTGTTTTTTAATAAGAGGTTTAATAACAGCCAGCTTAAAGGTTTTTGGTACGTATCCTAGTGATAAAGATGAATTAACAATATTAAGAAGGGGATCTATGACTTCTGGAAGCATCTCTTTCAATAGCTTAGTCAGTATAGGGTCTAACATACATGTTGTTGATTTTGATGATTTAACAAGTTTAGACAATTCTTCCTCTCCTAAAGCAGTAAATGAATTGAATTTTTCCTCAGGGACACTACAATGCACTGTCTGACATGATACTGTAGTAGACAGTTGCATGGTTATAATTTTCTCTCTAATATTATCAATCTTGCAAGTAAAGAAGTTCATAAAGTCATTACTGCTGTGCTCTTTGGAAACATCAGAAGTTGAAGCTTTATTTCTTGTTAATTTAGCCACTGTATCAAATAAATGCCTAGGGTTGTGTTTGTTTTCTTCTAAGAAATTTGAAAAATAAGTAGATATAGCCTTTTTAAGGCCTTTCTGTACATAATCATTCTCTCTCTCCACGAAATGCGAAAAACATCGTTTTGTTTTCTTCCAGCTGCGCTCCATTTTTCTGGCTGCTCCCTTTAGGGCCAGAGTGTGCTCATTGTACCACGGAGTTGGATTAGTTTCCATAATCTTCTTTAAGCACAGAGGAGCAACTGAGTCTAATGTGCTGGAAAAGACAGAGGCAATAGTTTCTGTTGCAACATCGAGGTCTTCTAAGCTGTCTGATATGCTGGGTGGCAGTTTTGCAGACTTGGCTAAATAGAGTATACACAAGACGAAATAATGATCTTAGATGTCATCGCTCTGCTGCAGAATTTCAACGGCATCAATATCGATTCCATATGACAATATTAGATCTAAAGTATGATTACGACAATGAGTGGGTCCTGACACGTGTTGTTTAACTCCATTATAGTTTAGAATGTCTGTAAATGCCAATCCCAATGCATCATTATCATTTTCTACATGGATATTAAAATCACCAACAACAAGGACTTTATCCGCAGCCAGTACTAACGCTGATAGAAAGTCTGTAATGTGCCTGTATACAGCAGCCAGCACAAAATGTCAACTTACATAGCGTTACATAAAGCACCATCTCTTAAAAGGATTATATTTGAAGGACTTTTGAGTAATACTGAAGATATTACTATAAATTCTTTGTAATGATTTGTACAGTTATTAATCAATTTATGGGTGGAATATGAATATAATAATTCATAAGGTTTTATGAATTATTATTATGCACATACCGACCCAAGGGGGAATTAACCATATATGGTGAATTAACTACAACGAATTATAATCAATCACATATATGATTAGTTCTGTTTTAATAATTATGTAGAGTATTATCGGTCTGTCCAGCAAACCGGTAAGTTATCCACAGACTCTTACGACAGAAATATTATCCTCTGGCCACGAGGGTAAATTTCTACGGTAGCATCCAAACGTAAAGCAAGGATATTAGAATCAGAACATTAAAGTGACTCGGTTGTTGCTGAATGAGCAAGTGAACAAAAAGCATGGATATGATGTATTTAATATACAGAACGGGTAATACAAATGTTATACGGATAAATTTACACAAGTAGATACAGATACATACAGGTGAAAGTAAAGGCAGAAAAGAGCGAGGTGATCAAAGAATGGCCAATTCCAGCAGTTAACCTTAAAGAGTTAACGTCTTGATAACGTCCTCCAATGATAGTGTTGCAATTTGGCAGTTTTCCACATCCCTTTGTCCTGTCTCCCGGGTTAATTTATGGTATGTCAAATCGGTGCATTTTCTTCATAGTACTATTAAACATTGAACGATGCATTTGACAGAAATGTAACGTACATGAGACGTTTGATCTCTCCGCTTTACGGAGAGATCAAACTCGACAGGTGTCGCTCATCCTATACAGAAAATACACTCTATAGTCTCCTACTATTGTTTAACATGAAAACTAACATACTATAGTCAATTCTACGATTCTACACTAGTAACACATACATGCAACAAGCACTACAATGGCAGATACATTCATATTTGCAGGTATAATATCTGTGCATACAGTCTTTATGTAGGTCTTTGTGTGTGTGTGTGTGTGTGTGTGTGTGTGTGTGTCTGTGGGTGTGTGCGTGTATTTTCCTTTTTATGACCGTTTGGAATTTGGGCCTGTCTCCTAGAAACCCGATCCGTGGTGTTCGCATCTCCTTTGAAGTCGCAGAGGAGAGGTTCGGGACTTATCGAAATAGTCATAAAAAAGAGTCTCGTGATCCATTAGTGTCTGCCGGGCCGGAATCAATGTAAGATTTACAAACCGAAGTTCTGTGAATTGAGACTTAAACACAGTTTATGGTGGGACCTGCTCATCTTTGAGACTGTGCAGACCCTACATCTTTCTTATGACGATTGTGTCGATAATCGTAACCTTGAGGGCTAGACTAATTTAAAGTAATGTAATTGTCTGGTTTTAGCCAAGTTTCTGTCAAACACAGCACATCTAGATTATTGTCTGTGATAATATCATTTACAATAAGTGCTTTTGAAGAAAGCTTTTGAAGAATCAGTGTCCTGAGAAGCGCGCTTAGGGTTGAGCATATGCATTGGCTGGTCTATAACCTGAAAATCAAGCTTTTATAACACTATTTGAGCATAAGAAACAGAATTTGGGACAATTCATTTGTAACGAACTGCTCCGAGACATGAGGGTTGAGGATCCAAACACAGTTTATTGAAAATCCACAATTGAATCCAAAGTACAGGTAACAGGTCAAAAACACAGAAAGGCTGTCAAAACAAACAAAAAGGCAGAAACACACAGGCAAAACAGGGAAATCCAAGAACGGGCAGAGATCAAGAAACCAAAAATGCGGAGGTTAACACATGGGCTGGAGCGGGCTCTGGAGTGGACTCTTGGGCTGGAGTGGACCCATATGCTGGAGAGCAGTGCGTGGCCCAAACACACAAAATAGCCATAGCCATAATGGGTAGGAGCAAGGGAATGACCTCTGGAAAGGACAGCGCAGGTACTGGCAGGCTTGAGAGTGTTGAGGCCGGTGGGCTAGATGGCGCTGACCTAGGGATGCTGGCTGCACGTACTGACTTCAATGGTTTGTCTTCCAGATTTGAAGCCAGTCTCAAGAGCTTAGGGAAAGCCTGAACGTCTTCATGTGCAGCACTCATGACGACCGGGAACACAGATGTGGTGTCCATGATGGCTGAAGACTCTGGTGAGGCACCTGTGAAGGCTGGAGACTCTGGCATAGTGGCCATGGCGGCTGGAGGTTCAGACGTGGCAGCCATCCTGTCCGAAGACACAGGAGGAGCGGCAATCTTGTCTGAAGACACAGGCGGAGTGGCCATCATGTCTGAAGACACTGGCTTGGCGGCCATGAAGGGACAAGACTCAGGAATGGTGGTCATGACGGGAAGAGACTCTGGTATGGCAGCCATCTTGTGAACTGGCTTTAGTGCAGAAACTACAGGGCAGGAAGGTCCATATAGCAAAGGGCTAGCAATCATCAGAACTGGGCATGCTGGTGACTGTGATGGGCCAAGCTCTGTGGCCACTGGAGCTTGGTGTATACTGCCCGTCCCCAAAAAATGTTTAGGGAAAGTGTCCTTGTCCATTTCCCCAACAGTGAAGGAGGAGAGGAACCAGCCAACAGCAGAGCATAGTCCAGAAACTCAACGAGTGACCCTCAAGGACCATCACGTATGAGATTAGATTGATAATATTCATTAAGTCCATAACAGAAGAAGTCTATGAGAGCATAGTCTGGGAAGTTAGAGAAATTGGCAATGTTCAGAAAGTCCTGGATATAGTCTTTGAGTGGTCGATTACCTTGTGCTGTGTACATTGTAAATGGTAAAGGATAAAGATCACCAGAGCTGTTTCATATTAAGCTGAAAGAACCTAGTGACAAATACATCAGCTGTGATTTTGAGACTTGTATGAGAATGGCAGACGTGTCTACGGAATCTCGCCCCTCCTAAAAAAGAAAAAGACATAAAACTGACATTTCCTGTGAAATCTGACAGCTCAAAGTTGTGAGTCGGGGTAAAGCAGAGAGACAGTGTTGATTTTAATTATCCATTTGCTCAATAATTGATTTTGGTTCATCTTTAACCAAAATAAATTTCCATAATGACATTCTGCACATGACTTCCCTTTTCTGTCACAGGGACTTAATTTTTAAAAGATCTTTTCATTTAGAAAAATAAAACATGACTTACAAGATTAACATGACCAAATGTTCACCCAACACTACATAAGAACAGACGTACAGTTGTGTATAAACATAAGGTTGCAGAAACTGGAAATGTAAATATTTTAAACTAATTAAAAGGGATCATGAAATTGCTTGTTGTTTTTTATTTAATGCTGCTTATTAAACTAAGCTACTGCACTGAACAGATGTTTACATGTTGTCCACAAGACAAAATAACTGAGTTTTACTACATAGCTATAGTTTGTCCTTAGCAGTTAAACTATCCATCATTTTTCAGAAAAATCCTGCAGGTCCTGCAACTCTGGTTTTCCAGCATCTTCTGCATATTTCTAAAAACATCACACATCAAACAGACATGTGTGTGCTGTCTGGGAGTGGATATTTGTCAAATATACACCACAACAATGTTTTTTTCACAAAGAAATAGAATGCCAATGAAAACACCAAGACTTTAATAGCAGTATCCACCTTTATTAAACATATTAAAAGCAAAATCCATATGGTATACGTATGCTGTAAAGTAAAATATGTCAAAAATACGTAAAGTAAAATATGTGAAAAAAGAAGCTTTTAATTACATGTATACGCCAAATGCATGAGTACAGAATGCAGCTCTTTTCATGAATCTTTTGTGAATCAAACGCATCAGTAGACTTTGGTTACACTATCCAGATATATGACTGTATCAATAATATACACTAGGCCCCCAATTTTTCTAGCAAAACTCCCAAAACCCAATTTAGCCATCATATTGAAAGATCTGCAGTTGTTTTGAATGTGCGAGATTTTAAGAAGAGATTTCTTGAGGTTTAAATTAAGATTCTGTCCGTTTCCTTTAATCATAAACAGCAAGTTTCAATAATACCATAATGGACAGTGTTGTAATTTGTGGTTACATTGACTGTAATTGAAAAATCTCTTTGCTATGAAACAATTCCAGCCTCATTTTAAGCAATGCATGCAGATATCTAATCACTCGATAAGTTATAATTAAGGTATTTTAACTGAAGCACTTGATTATCCTTAGAGTTAAAGCATGCTGATATGTTTTCATGATTTTGCAGGTGGCAGGGGGACTTCAGTTGGAGGGTTTGGCTCATCGTCAATCTTTAAATCACGGCAGAACAACACTGGTTCTTCACCAAGACCCAGTTTGTACTGCCACAGATATAAACGCTCGTTTGGCTTCAGCTCAAATGTGAGTTGTTCTTCCACTTCAGTCATTTCGTTCCAGCTTTCATTTTCAGTGCTGACATGTGAACCTCCATATTCTGCAGAAAAGGAGAACTGACACTTCGCAATTAACCCTGCAAGGTCTCCAGATTCAATCGAGGCTGACGCGGCTATCTTCCAGTTGTGTGTGATCTGAGTCATCTTCTCCTTATTGTATCCAACCTTTTTATTGATTTTCTTTGTCCATGTCACTGGTGTATTGCTGTCATTAGATATAGTTTTAATATTCTCCCAAATGCCAAAGGCTGGACCTTTAGTTACTGACAGACCACCAGGGAGGAAGTTAAGAACATTGGGATGAACGGAATAGACACCAAAGAACTTATCTTTGCTGAGGTCGTAACTGCCGCAGAACTCAACTCCCCACTCTGAGGCTGGCTTGAGGACGTAGCAGTGGTTTGGCATGCCCCAGTAATAGAGACCATTTTGGCACTCTGGGTGCAGCTTGTATTCTGCACTATTTGTGTCTTGATGCAAGTCGTTTGTCACTCGATAAGTGCCTTTTGCTTTGAAGATGATGTAATATTTGCCAGAGGTTGAGAGGTAGTGATCTCCACCCTGGCAGTTGGGATGAAGGCTCCAAACTTGAGCACAGCTGTCTGTCGTCAGGTTGTTAACTCTGCGGAACGACTTTCCCTTGATGATGAAAAAGGAGCCATCTTTACTACCAAGGTAATGGTCTCCATCTTTGCAGGCAGGGTGCAGATTGAAAATAGAGATGTCTAAACCTTCTTTTACATCAATTGTCTGCATATAGCAGCCGAGATCAGAGCGGATTATATAATGGTATTTGCCCTCTGCACAGAAGTCAGTGCCTTTTGTTTTGCTCTTGGGAATAATGCCTGTCATTGTGTCTGAACCTGCAACACAGAATAAACCAAGCATTCAATCTCCACACCCAATGGAATGCTGTTATTTTAGTTCTTCTATAGATTGAGCTCACTGATTACCAAAACAGCTTTATATAGTAGGGAGGAAAAAAAATAATGCTAACCAAAGATATAATCCTAAGATTTTATTTCAATGTATTTAATCATCCAGTAGAAAAGTAGATAAAGCTTTATCAGGTAAAACTTTAAGCATAAAAGGTTCATAATTAACAGATGTGGTGGTGGTGGTTACAGATATATCTCAGGCTACGCTTCCATCTGGTATCCTTCCATTTCATACAGTAATCTGATTCATTTTCTCAGATTACAGGTATTCAAAAAAAATGATGAGCCCACAAATGCTCAGTATTAGAAACGTACTTACTTGGACAACTGTAGACTACAACACTGAGTCAGAAAAGCAGAGTCTCCTCGATCAACTCTGAGATGCTTGTCTTACAGATTTCTGTCTTAAATAAAGCTCCTCAGAGGGCTGGACAAACACACCCACAAGCCTCAGGGCAAACCAGTCATCAAGAGTTATCAACTGCCATGTCTAGTTTTGGTTTTGTTCAATGTTCATGATTCATGTCTTATTTTGTGGTTTTCACAGTCTTGTTTTACCATGTGCTCCCCTTTGCCATGTCAAGTCAAATCAAGCCAAGTCTTTGTTTTATGTTTGATTATGTTTGGAATTATTAAACTGCACTTAGGTTCTTCAAGCTCACCTCCACATCAACAGTCAGTGCACTTTCAAGCAGTGGCTGCAAGTGTTTTTTTTAAGAATATAAATACAATATACAAATGTACTTAATAAAAAACATTCATTATTTGTGACACGTTGCAAAGTGCAATATGAATGTCAGACCATGGCAAATAAAAGTTTGTTTCCATTTGCTCAGACAGCAAACAAAAATTCATTTAAATAAAATAAAAAATGTAAAATATTTGATGTTTAACTAAAAGTCAATTTGATTTGTATGGTTAAATCATCAAAGGTCAACAGTGACGGTGGTCTGATTCAGTCCATGTACTTTTGCATCCATCACTTTTTCCTTTATAACCATGATGAGAAAAGCAAAGTTACAAAGTGACATTCAGGTATGCAAAGGAGCAGGCAGAAAAGACAATCCATGTGCAGCTTGATTTATTTATGTGGGAGGTGGAGTGGAGGCGGAACAGTGGGTGGGATGGTGGGCCAGGTCCATGGAGAGAAAGAAGGCCTGGAAATTGAGGCAGGGCAGATGGCGCGGGCGGAGAAGGCTGGACAGACGGCCAGGAGATAGGCTTGAAGACCCCCATGGCGGAGCGGATGACCACCACGGCAGTGCAGACAGGCTTGAAGACTCCCATGGCGGAGCAGACGACCACCACAGTAGATCTGGTAACACTGGGAACCAATACGGCTGCTCAGGTGAATCTGAAACATAGAGTTCAGGTAGGTTAGTTTTGGCCACAAGGGCCTTAATACAACAGGCTGGGAGCTCAGGAACACTCTCCAAGGATCTGACTAGAATGTCCTCTCTGGTCATGTTGCTGCAGGCAGACAGTTCAGGACCGACCTTTGTGGTCGTGACGAGGCAAACAGGCAATTCTGGTATGGCCTTTATGGTATTGTCGAGGCAGACAGGGAACTCAGGGACGACCTCCGTGGTCGTTTCAGAGCAGACTAGGAACTCATGCATGACCTCTGTGGTCATATCAGGACAGACAGGAAGTTCATAGCTTACAAGACTGAGCTCTGGAACCGGGGCAAACTCGGGAGTGGACTCATGGACAGAGGTGGACTCAGAAGTGGAGTCATGGACTGGAGCGGGCCCTGGAGCAGTTTAACGGACTTGAACGGGCCTTGGAGCAGATTCATGGACTGGAGCAGGCTCTGGAGTTGATTCATAGACTGGATCCGATGTATGCGCAGCCATCTTGGCCGAGGGCTCAGGCGTGGCAGCCATCTTGGCTGGGGGCTCACAGACAACCACCTTAGCCATGACAGGACAGGGCGAAAGTTCATAGACGGCCTCCTTAGCTGTGACAGGACAAGTCGAAAGTTCATAGCTAAGTACTGCTGACACCACTAGAGGGTCTGCAGCAGATGCCACCACCTCTGGAGGTTCTACAGTGGTACCATCTGAAAACAGGAATCATAAATGGCCTCTGTGGCTGTGTAAGACTTGATTTTCCTGCTAGACAAAAACTGAGATCAAGTGTCCTGCAATAAAGCAATAGAACTAATATGGAGAGAAGATCTCAAATAAATAGCATAGGACAACGCCTTGCCCTCACAACATCTACAGGATGATATAATCAGAATAATCAAAAATCTAAATTAATGCATAGCCAATGATTAATTTCTAATTGGAAGCACAACCTAAGAGTAATAATCATTTGAAATTGGAGTCAGATTAAACAAGTGAAATTAAGTGAACTTCACAGAGGCGCTGAAAAGGCATACACGCGTTAACCTTCGCCCAGGCCATCGGATTCCGTTTTTGGCCCGATGGGGGGTTTCTTACAAAGTGGTGACATTCCCTCCGTGATCTCCCATATCCTGTAGGCGAGTGTCTTTTCAGTGGAAAATTAGGATTTGCAACAAGCAAGAGGTTTGATCTTCTTTTTCTTCAGCTGTTGTGGTAAGTCCATTATTATTTGCCTTTTAGAAGTGTTGAGGGAAAGATAGCCGCATCCTATATAGACACATTTGTAGAATGGGTTGGCATACCCAGATTTAAGACCGGAGACCGAAATCCGGTGGGGTTGGAGAATTAGACAACCACATTTTATCAGGGACATGATAGCGGCAGCATAGATGAGGAATGATATCCCTTGCTTTAAACTTTAAAGAACTCCTTGTTTGCCTACGCAACAAGAGATTAACCTTAAATTGGAATAACATCATCCAAATTTTATTCTGGTATTCAACAGAGGACTGTACATTAAAATCTAAATTCTGAGGTAAAGAATTCTTAGCTACATGTTTATTTGCTTTGCTGCAACAACGTTGCAACATTGAAAATAAGCAAATGGTCATGTTAACTTGTGAAAAAATCTTGTGATTGGATAAACCAAAAGATAAGGAACAAAATCTCTCACTGGAACCCTTTGTGTGTGAAATATAAAGCTGGACAAAACAGTGTTATGAAACTAAAAATTTATAAAAGAAAAGATTCGGTTAACATTCTGTCTCAGTTCTGGAGAACTGCTGCCATGCAGAAGTCCTGGAGAGACTGCAATTGGGAAAATACACTAAATTTTAAAACTGATGTATATAAGGATAATTACGATGTCACTGAGAGGCTTGTAACCAAGCCTGAGGGTTTCACCCATTCAGAGGACATGTTCAGCTTGTCTTTGTTTCATAAAAGAAATTTAGCCAAAGAATAAGATGAATCACATCACTTTGAAATTGTTCAAGAAGTGCTAAGAAGGTTTACGACTGATGCATAAATGGTGTAAACAGCACTGGTTAAGGTTCAGTCTTATAAAACATAATTTTTACCTTGGTCTTATTTCAAACTTTAATATTACTGTGCTCTTGTATGTTGTTCAGTGTCTTAAAAGAGACTGAAAAAACAAACAGACCAAAAATTAATCTTTGTGCTCTCAATCAAACCTGTGTTTGTCCAACCTTTCTTTTCATATCCAAAGAGATTCTCAGAGGAATGTAATTGATAACTTCTTAGTCCAAAAATAAGAAAATTGTGTCAAATTCTATATTGTAGTCACAAAAATCTTTAAATGATTTGAGTAATGATTTGACCCAATATTCACAGCATCAAAGTCTATAACTGTTTCCAGTTTAGCCTGTTGCTGTGAACAATGCAATGCCATCACAGTTGTAGCTGTGGGGCCAAATGCCTTCTAAAAGATCAGTGAGGTGATAAGTCACTCTTCACAAATTACTCAGCCAAGACCCTCTTGATACCAGCAAATAAAATTATTTTTAATTTATACTATTTTAATATAATATAATTTATATTATGATCACATTATGATATATATTATATTATGATGGCCAGGGATGGCCTTTAATCTCATGATGATTCAAGCAATGGTTTGGAAGAAGAAAGGATTTTGGAGAGGAGCAGAAGGAATTAGAATGTAGTAAGATGGAACCAGACTGTAGACAGAAGTTGGGAGCACTATTGGTGCTGAGAGAATTATGAGGAATCAATGGAAGGATTCAAATTTGTAATTGTGTTAGACACATTGTTCTCATAGAACACACATTCTAGTTGTTTGTGCTACATGTGCACCTAGACTAGTTGAATTTATTCTTTAAAACACATGACTGCTTTACTGTAAGTGATGCTTTGACACACTTAGGTTTGAGGTTAGATGCTATGCATTCTAGACCATGTGTCTTGTGTAAATTGGAATAACTAGTACTGAAATAGTACAACATGTGTGTCTGTGTTAAATTTGTTTGTCTCCTAAATGGAACACTCAGCTATCTTCCATATAGCTGCAGTTAAACCATGCACAGGAGCATAGAACTGCCATAAGGCTACAATGTGCTTCACAATTGCATTAAATGAATTGTTAAGAAAGAAAAATGGAAGGAAGAAATCAAATTAATGGGAAATAACTTCTTTATCTTCTATTTGTGCAAGAATCTTTAATGAGAAAAGTTACAATGCCCAGTATTTATCAACTAAAATAATCAACCTGATTGTCATATCTTGAATAGGCTAAATCCATTCAAGAAACATGAAAAAACATGATTTAAAATTTGATTCTATTGATCTGTAACCCAGTGACAATGGGAGGTACAAGTTTTGATTTTCCTTTGCAACAAAACCACAAACAAAGTGGACAAGTGTTAGCAAACTCCTCTCTGGGAGCGCTAGATCATATGGGATCCATCTCATGAACACTTGACAAACACGGAACACACAACACTATTACACATTATTTACTTAAAACACTTATTTATGTCTCAATTTGCACACATAACTGTACATACAATTGTCTATATTATATATTGTTTTTTGCTTTTTTTTTTGCACTTTGTCTGTCTTGTAAATTTGTATATTATTATTTTATTCTTTTTATTATGTGTCTTATCGCTGTCACTCTGTTGCACTGTGGAGCTTCTGTCACTAAAACAAATTCCTAGTATGTGGAGAATGCATCTCTGAAGTCCAAGGTAATGGATTTAGAGGCCAGATCTCGTAGACAAAATATCAAGATCACTGGTCTTCCTGAGAACATCGAGAAGGGCAACCCCACACAATTTGTCTCTGGCCTATTGCCTTCACTTTTGGGAGAAGCTAACTTTCCACGTGACGTAAAGGTTGACCGAGCTCACTGCATTGGCCCCATCGTGAACAACAGACCACGAGTTATGATTGCCAGGATACATCATGATACTGTTAAGACTGAAATACTGCGGCTCGCCCGTAACCAAAGCCCGCTCTCTTTTGATGGGAGTCGTGTCAGTGTATTTCCGGACTTTCCAGCAGAGGTGTCTTCCCAACGCAAGCTGTTTGACAGTGCACGGGAGAAACTAAGTGCTAAAGGAATAAAATATGGCCTGTTGTACCCTGCCCGTCTCATCTTCACTTATGAGAAGACGAAGAAAATATTTTCGTCCCCGCAGGAAGCCGAATCATACATTGACAGTCTCTCACAGTGATGGAACGTAAAGTGTATAGAGGTACATCATGGTAAGACTTTATTCCTAGCTGCTGGTGGCCTGCATAATCCACTGGAATTTTTATTTATATATATTTTTATACATATATCTCTTAACGGATCAGTTGGGCCATCCGTATATTTTTTCACTAAAGATTTAATTGTCAGGTCAATAATGTTAGAAGATGTTCATGTATGTATATGCTTGCCTTTGCTTTATGAGAATGTTTATTCATTTATTTCTAAAGTTCTTCCTTGACTACTACGAGTGTAGACGGAGCTGTGTGTTACTGTTTCGCTGAACAGTTAGTTCGTCACCAATCGATTTTCACTTTTTCTTTGCTTTATCTTTTTTTCTTTCTACCTTCTCTTTGTGCTCCGTTCAGTGGTCCCACGTTTAAATGCGGTGTTTTGACTTTCGCGGGGATTCAAGAAGCGAGTTTTATTGGGTTAGAATTATGCCAGCTCATCTCTGTATTGGAAATGTTTATGTTTTTTCTTTGTTTTGCACATTTAACAATACTTATGCGTATACTAATTCATCGCTCATTTTACCCTATGGTTTATTTCATGCTGTACTTTGATGAGTTTCCTTAAAAAGCATTTGAATATTCTGAGCTGGAATGTGCATGGTTTAAATAACATTGTTAAAAGATCTAAAGTCTTAGTGCATTTGAATTCTTTGCATGCAGACATATTGTTTCTACACGAGACTCATATTAAACATTACTGTGCTCACAGACTTAGATGAAGGTGGATAGGCCAAATGTATCACTCTACCTTCTCTACAAAAGCCTGTGGAATGTCTATATTAATACGTAAAAAAATATTCCTTTTCAACATTTGTCCACTAAACAGGATATTAATGGTATATATGCTCCCAATTTCGATTACCCACATTTTTTCCGATCTGTTTTTACAGTTTTTCACAATCGCTATGAATCATGAATCGCTTAACAAGTTTCCTAAACTCTTAACACGGTTAGCACAACATCCGTCTTTGTAGGCTATACAATTAACACATTTCTTGTTGCTTTGATACAAAATGCATACAGTTAACACCAATTTAAAATGCTTGAACTTCTTTTACACACAAGCTCAACCAAGACCAAAACAATGTAATTTTACAGTCAAATTTACAAATGCTTTCACACTGTATGTCAGAACAGATAACATCATGTTCTAAACATAACTTATATAGGCTAAAGTCAAAGTGAACAGCTGTTCATATTGTGAATTGAAACACAAATATATTCCCTGTATTTTATTCCATTGCTAATGAGAAACAGCTTATTGCAATTATGCAAATATATAAATCACAGCTGATTCCCATCTAGGAACCACACTCAGGTGTTGAGGTTTTTTCAATCGCATGATCACATGTTCTAAAAGAGGACTATTTGGGCTGATCTTGTGTGGAAAAGGAACAATATAGAGCAACACAAAGAAAGAAAGAAAGAAAGAAAGAAAGAAAGAAAGAAAGAAAGAAAAATGCCTGCACAGTCATTACTGTACTATACACACAGTGTGTTTTGCAGTAAACTACTCTATAAACCTGGAGTACATTAGAACATACAGTAGATATACAGTACAGCACAGCATTTACATACACTGTGTCTAAATACTTTCAGAGAGTCATGGAGTTGGAGGCCAATCAAGTCCCACATGAAATTATCTATGTTGACGAGGCTGGCTTCAACTTGGCGAAAAGGCGTCGCCGTGGGAAAAACATAATTGGCAAAAGGGCCACAGTTATCGTGCCGGGCCAGAGAGGAGCCAACATCACCATGTACGCCGCAATCTCCAACAACGGTGCACTCCTGCATAAATGTGAGATTGGCCCCTACAACACTGACCGCCTTCTCCTGTTTTTAGAAGACCTGCACGAAAGACTGGTGCCAGAGGTAGAAAGGGGACAGGTGGGAGACCACTTGCAAATATATGTTATCACATGGGACAATGTGGCATTCCACCATTCCCGTGCAGTCACAGCCTGGTTTGACGCCCATCCAAGGATGATGTCCCATTTCCTTGCCCCTTACTCCCCTTTCCTCAACCCCATTGAGGAGTTTTTCTCAGCCTGGATATGGAAGGTTTTGACCATCGTCCACATGACCAAATGTCCCTCATGGATGCAATGGATGCTGCATGCCAAGACATCACAGCTGAACACTGCCAGGGGTGGATAAGGCATGCCAAAAGATTCTTGCCAGAGAAGATATCAGGTGTGATGTGGATGAGAACATGTGGCCAAATGCAGAAGACCGGGCAGATTAGAAGATTACTTTGTTTTTTTTTTTTTTTATTATAATTCCGGTTCTTTTTCTGTTTGAATATCTTGCAGTAATGTCCTTTTGCAAATAAAGTCTTCACTGCAGCAATTCTGTGTCTGTATTTTTTATTTTTTTTACATAAACTTTTACATTTTATAAAGCTACTCTGAGATGGTCATTCATTTTTTGTATTGAATTTCTGCAGCAAAAGAAACGAAATGCATGCATTTACTAAACCCAACAAAACAAAAATGTAGAGAGGCTTCAAAAGAAACTACAATGCAAAACACAATCTATGATCAATACAGTATACTGTCTATTGTATAAGGGCAGACCTGACACATAAAATAATGCAGTTTATGTAATTTTAGCTTATGATAGTGTTTTTTTTTTTGTCATTGTGCTATGATTGACTAAATGTTCCTGTTGGAAGAGAACATGTGTTAGTGTTTTGAATAATTATTTGATTTTAAAACATGTTTGCAGTGTTTTGTTAGACATAGTGTATTGTGTTAGTTTATTATTGTATTTTGTAAATTAGTTTTGGGGTTTAGTTTACAATGTGTGATTTTGAGCATGAAATTAACCGTTTTGCCAATTGTGTGTTTTAGGTGTGTTGGTGCGTTAAGAGTTTAGGAAAATTGTTAAATGTATCGAAAAAACTGTCATAGCGATTGTAAAAAACTGTAATATCATTCCTGATATTGACTCCACTCATCTTATTGTTGGAATTTATTTATTGATCTGCTGAAACATCTGCTCATGCTCTCTTGTTTTAATTCACCTGCACTCTGCACTTTTTGCACTATGCAATTTATAAAATAAATTTTGTACTTTCTAGACCTCTTCAGTCTTTTTGGATTCAGTGTGCGGTCAGCCATTTTTTTCTGTTTTGCTCAAGTATTTTATTGTTTCAGGCGTAAGGGTGGGTTCTGAGCGTGTTTCAGGCATAAGGGTGGGTTCTGAGCGTTTCAGGCGTAAGGGTGGGTTCTGAGCGTGTCTCAAGCGTAAGGGTGGGTTCTGAGCGTGTTTCAGGAGTAAGGGTGGGTTCTGAGCGTGTTTCAGGCGTAAGGGTGGGTTCTGAGCGTTTCAGGCGTAAGGGTGGGTTCTGAGCGTGTCTCAAGCGTAAGGGTGGGTTCTGAGCGTGTTTCAGGAGTAAGGGTGGGTTCTGAGTGTTTCAGGAGTAAGGGTGGGTTCTGAGCGGGTTTCAGGCATAAGGGTGGGTTCTGAGCGTGTTTCAGGAGTAAGGGTGGGTTCTGAGTGTTTCAGGAGTAAGGGTGGGTTCTGAGCGTGTTTCAGGCGTAAGGGTGGGTTCTGAGCGTGTCTCAAGCGTAAGGGTGGGTTCTGAGCGAGTTTCAGGCGTAAGGGTGGGTTCTGAGCGTGTTTCAGGCGTAAGGGTGGGTTCTGAGCGAGTTTCAGGCGTAAGGGTGGGTTCTGAGCGTGTTTCAGGCGTAAGGGTGGGTTTTGAGCGTGTCTCAAGCGTAAGGGTGGGTTCTGAGCGTGTTTCAGGCGTAAGGGTGGGTTCTGAGCGTGTCTCAGGCGTAAGGGTGGGTTCTGAGCGAGTTTCAGGCGTAAGGGTGGGTTCTGAGCGTGTTTCAGGCGTAAGGGTGGGTTCTGAGCGTGTTTCAGGCGTAGGGTGGGTTCTGAGCGTGTTTCAGGCGTAAGGGTGGGTTCTGAGCGTGTTTCAGGCGTAAGGGTGGGTTCTGAGCGAGTTTCAGGCGTAAGGGTGGGTTCTGAGCGTGTTTCAGGCGTAAGGGTGGGTTCTGAGCGTGTCTCAAGCGTAAGGGTGGGTTCTGAGCGTGTTTCAGGCGTAAGGGTGGGTTCTGAGCGAGTTTCAGGCGTAAGGGTGGGTTCTGAGTGTGTTTCAGGCGTAAGGGTGGGTTCTGAGCGTGTCTCAAGCGTAAGGGTGGGTTCTGAGCGTGTTTCAGGCGTAAGGGTGGGTTCTGAGCGAGTTTCAGGAGTAAGGGTGGGTTCTGAACGTGTTTCCGGCGTAAGGGTGGGTTCTGAGTGTTTCAGGCGTAAGGGTAGGTTTTGGGAGGGTTTCAGTGCAGTCTGTCATAAAAAGATGAATATAAGAAGTAAATAATAAAGAATTAGGTATGAGGGTTGAGTCTTCTTGATGCACAAAGTTAATGATGAAGCGCGATTTTCCCCCAAACCACTTCACAAGAAATCCCAGCCTGCAAGTAATTGCATTGTGATGGGTAGGTTTACGTCAGTGTTTGGTAGGAAATCAGTGTCACCAATAAAATCTGCAGCTGCAGGGTGGCATTACTTGCTGATGTCACACTTGGATGATGCTCATCTCAGTCCACTGCAGTGACCGCAGGCTGCAGCGAGCCCTACTTGAATGACACTGCAAGTCTGCTGCCAGACCCCCCCCCCCTTACAGGAGTGAATCTGCTATTTAGTCACAGACAGTTCTGTCCAGTGCAGTCGACAGCAAGACGCAGTGCGAGTCTGACAGTGCAAGTCTGCATCCAGATCCTTCTCGACGGTTCTGTTTCCTTGTGGAAAGGTAAGGATGTGTTATTGTTCTCTGTGTCATCTATTTAATTTTTTTAAATTATATTGGCCAATCATGCTAGTTAAAGAAATATAATGTTTATTTATGTATATGTTTGCTTATTTTTGATGAATGGTTTCGTATTTGTAATATTATTTAGTATTTTGTAAATTCATCTGACATTTATCTTTATTTGTCATATGTTCTAGTTAATTTTTTAGTCAGTTCCATGTGATTAGTATTCATTTAACTGCAGCCACAACTATATTATTTCCTTTTATAATTTGCAGTGCACTGTAAATCTTTGATCTTGATTGGTAACTTATGCTGCTTTCACATGATCGAAAATTTGATAATTCCCACTTCTGAAGTCGTAATTACGAGCTCAGTGCATTCATGTTTCAAAATGGGAGGGCGTTCATGGACACTCTGATGTCGTGTTTACCACTTGGAAGTTCTGAAATAATTTTGATACCCAAATTGCTGGCCATAAACTTTAAATGGGGTTTTATTGGTCCCACTTTATATTAAGTGGCCTTAACTACTATGTATTTACATAAAAAAATAAGTACAATGTACTTATTCGGTTCATACTGAATTGCAAAATACTTTTGCTGCTTTTGAGGTGGGATACAGGTAAGGTTAGGGAAAGCTTTGGTGGTATGGGTAGGTTTAAGGGTAGGGGTAAGGTGTAAGGGATGGGTCAACAGTGTAATTATAAATGTAATTACAGAAATTAATTATAGATGTAATTACATGCAGGTGTTTTTAAAATATAAGTACAATGTAAAAACATGTATGTACACAATATGTGCATTGTATCAAATGATTAATTTAAATGTAAGTACATAGTAGTTAAGGCCACTTAATATAAAGTGGGACCGTTTTATTTCCCACAACAGCTAGATCGTCTTGTCTTATCATTAATGTAGTACATCTAGATACAGAAAAAAATGTTTGTGAATGTTTATATGGTTGTCAATGCCTATAATATTGGCTTTAATAGGATTTTCCCAATAAACAGGCAAGAATAAATCTGGTGTCCTCCATGATTCCTGTTCATTCCGACAACAAAGCAGTTGAATAGAAAAATAGCTCGTAATCATGACTTCTGAAGTGGGAATTATGAAATTTTGCTGTGTCATTTGAATGTGATGAATGTGGGAGATGTTGCAGATTGCTGTTTGCCGCATAGTCTGTCGCCACCCATTAACCCCCAACCCCCCAACCCCCTCCCTCCTCCCTCCTCCCTCCCCCCTGCCCCGCCTCGCCAGGCCCCGCCCAGTCCCAAGACCAGAGCCTTATATGATTTTGTGGAAGTTATGAATAAAAAAATAAATAATAGAATTATTCACATATTCTTGTCTCATTTGTCTTATCCTATCCTTATCCTAGAATGAGTAAATTAAGGCTAATGCTAAATTTAGTTTAGACTTATGCTAAATAGCAGGCTAACCAAACTAAATATTTATTTATCGTAGAGGGGCTCTAACTCTGAGGCTTCCACTACCAACATCTACACAACTCGGAAAAGACGCAGCTTACTCTGCATTAGGTAGGCCTAAGATGTTTTTTACTCTTTGTCATTCATTATAAATTTTAAATGTTGAAGATATGATACATATAACAGTATGAAATGTAGAGTATATGCTGTAACCACAATAGACATTTAGAAGTCTCTCCAAAAACAATTGTGATGTTGATGTTGAGGAAACCCCATTCTCATTCAAATCAGAGTTGTGGCAGCTTTCCAAAGACTAAAAATGATAGTGGTGAGGTGGTAACAGACAAAACAAAAACTGTGTGCAGACACTGCAAGAAGATGTTAATATACACTAACAGCACAACGGATATGATGCAGCACATAAACCGTCGACACAGTGAAAAGCTCACAGCCGTCTGTATGTAAAAAGCTATTAATAGGCCAAAGCATACTGACCGGAGGAATTGCAGCCCCACTTGCAATACTGAGTCTGAGAGCTGCGGAGATCACACCTGCAATGGTGTTTTCATGGCAAAAGATATGAGGCTGTTTTTTGTCATAAAAAAAAGGATTTTGGCTAACAGTGAACACACTGGAACCCAGATACGCCATCCCATCATCTACATGACATCGATACTTTGGATGGCTCAGACATCCATGATGCGGACGACATAGTGAGGCTTCTTAAGCCACTAAAAATGGCCACCACTGTGCTGTGTGATGAAAAAAATCCAACTGTCTCTCATTGTGCCCTTGAAGGATTAGTTCACTTTCAAATGAAAATAAGCCCAATCACACGTAAACATTCAGCCATGCTTCAAAAAAGGGAGTTACATTTCAACATTATTAATTAAGCATTATCATGTGAGCATACCACATCAAGGACAAGGAATGACTGTGAATGAACTCCGGTCCAATGGCATATGGATTTTAGTGCAGTCTCTTCTCATATCTATAAATGTTTGAAATGCAGGAAGTTCAGAATGTGTACAGAAGAACAAACAATGGTTGATCTCCCTGAAGATCGCACGCAGATGACTCTGCCTTTTCTGTTTTGTGGGATGGATTCTTTTGGCCCATTCTATGTCACAGATGGTAGAAGAGAACTCAAGTGTTATGGCTTGTTGCTAACTTGCCTATGTTCCAGGGCAATACATATTGAAATGCTTGATGACTTATCTACTGATGCATTTATTAATGCCCTACGTTCCTTCATTGCTGTTCGTGGAACTGTTCGCCAAATCCGATGTGATCAAGGCACAAACTTTGTTGGTGCAAACCGAGAGTTTATGGGTGCAATAGAAGCAATGGATCAAGAGCAGTTGAAGAAATTAGGATGTGAGTTCATTATGACTGTCCCATTTGCAAGTCATATGGGTGGTGTCTGGGAAAGACAGATACGAACAGTAAGAAATGTCCTGACCGCTGTTCTTGATCAGTCATCTAAAAGACTTGATAGCACCTCCCTGCAAACTCTGCTGTAGGAAGTTATGGCTATTGTGAATAGTCAGCCCTTGACTGTTGAACATCTAAATGACCCATTGGATCCAGAGTCTCTTACACCGAATCACATCTTGACTATGAAGTCTACGATTATTGAGCCACCCCCTGGAGAGTTTATTAAAGAAGATCTTTATCTCCGTAAACGATGGCGTAGGGTGCGATATTTAGCCAATAGCTTCTGGTCACGTTGGAAGAAGGAGTATCTTTTAAATCTTCAGCACAGGCAGAAACGGAGTAAGAATCGCAGGAATGCTAAAGTAAATGATATTGTTATCTTGCAAGATGACATCACACCACGTAACAAGTGGAAATTGGCCAAGGTGATCGAAGTGTACTCAGGAAATGATGGCAGAGTGAGAAAGATGAAGCTTTTAATGAGTGACTCTTCCCTGGAGGAGAAGGGTTAACGTTCATCTAAGCCTAGCTACCTAGAGCGTCCAATCCAGAATACAGTTACACTCTTGGAAGCAGACTGAAGATTAATGAAGTTTTGCATATGTACTCTATCATTCCATGGCTTAGTTGACACTTCATGGTTATATTTCAAGTGTTACTTAATACCATACTAGTTACTATAAAGAAATCACAAGTGATTGGTGGAAGTGTAACAGATGTCTAAATATGGTCATGAGACACCGTTGGTTAAGCGGAACTAATTATGGTGGAACTGTTTTACCGGGAGCCATAAACAGACGCAATATAACCAAGAGGGTCATATTGAGAGGCTAGCACTCTATAAATATTGCACATGGTGGGCTCCTCTGTGGATAGTGGGTGGTTTCAATAGCCAAGCTTGTCGGAGGGGCAGTTCCAAGAGAGCCCGAGTGTAGACTCTTGTGGGTCTGTCTTGTTTAAAGACAGCCATAGCTCACAGCTTTCCGACCGTGCTTCAGTTGGTAGATTGACAATCACCTCTGGGTGGTTACTGGCCCACTGTCTTATTTCAAACCCCCCAGCAGATAGCAATGTTCTTTCTTTTGTCTATGAGCTGTTTGGCCTCATCGGGGCATATGTGTCTAATGTCCTTGCTATGGAGTCTGACCTGAACCACTTTCAACGTGACTCTACCAGAGAGAGTTATTTGATCAAGGTTAACTGTGCGGGGTACTGTATTCACAGTAAGGAGGCTCTTTTTGATGTTGGATGCAGTTTCATGAAGAATTGACAAGTGTTGTTCACCATAATTGGAACATGGATTTTTCAGGGTGTAGTTTGCCGGCTCATGACCTCTATCACATCTCCACTATCTGTTGTTGTCCTTTATACATGCTGTTATTTGTGCAATGTTTCGTTTACCAAATTCAGGACAAGAGCTGAGGTAATGCTGTTGGCATTTGCAGAAGGGGCAGTACAGCTTTAAGTTTTCCCATTTCTTGGCTTTTGTCTGCTTTTTCTTTGTCTGGAAAAATGAGGTGGAGGGCCTTTCTGTTGCATGATCCATGCCATAGTAGATTGTGGACTGTACCTTTGTTGGCTTCAGGGTTTTCTGTTCTCTATTCTCAGAGCGAGGTCTATCTGAACTGTAGAGATCAGCCGCTCTCTTTGATATCTGTAGTGCTTGTGATTTTCTCTCGAGCCACTCTGCAAACTCAGGCAGAGTCTAGGTTCTATCAGTCCCATTCTGGATAATGCCCTTGGTCATGCAGTATTCAACAAAGCTATCTCTATGAGAGGATGGAAGCTTAGTGATCAATCTGTTGACATGGGAGTCACACATGAGCTCCGTCATGGAAGACCCCTCCAATGTATTAAGGAGGCCAACAAGAGTACTATCTAATAATGCAAAGTCCTCAAAACCTTGAGCATCCCCTGGTTTCAGTGGAGGTGTGCGGAGAACGTACGTAATTCGGATTCCCAGTATTGCTCTGCACAGGTGTCATCGAAGGTGCATAAACTGGCAGTTTGTTAAGTACAGTTTGCTACACTGTAGATGTAGATGATATCATTGGAGGTACACATCTTTGTGCAAAGGATGGGACTTGTGGCTGATATGTCTGCTGACTATCACCAGTCTGTTGATAAACATATGGCTGATGTATCATACTTGCTGGAGCAGACCCTGGACGTGGCTCATATTGTGCTACATGATGCTCTGTAACAGGAACAGATGCTGGATGAGACAAGGACTGTTGAGCCTGAGGTAATAACCCTGACGGTAGCTGGACTGGAGGCTTACTGTGTAGCTGAGGTAATGCTGTGGTTGATGAGCTTTGTGAATCTGGTCTTGTGTCTGCATAGAGAAGAGGCAAGCTGGCACTACATTGCTGTATGGATTGCTCTTGACTGCCTAATTGAGGGACTGACTTTTGGTGTCCAGCACCTGCGGCATGGAAGTAGTCCTGATGCATGTGTGGTGAACCTTTACCTTGCTTGAGAGACAATTGCTTTTTGAGAATGTGCTTTCTAGTTCCATGATTTGCTCTTGAACATTCCAAACACACTCCTCCACTCTACGTAACCTAGTAGTCTCAGTGTACTGCTCTGTCCAACGTCTGTCAGGTGTAGAGGTTCTATAGTCCACATCTGAAGCAGAGACAGTCTCACTAATATGCATATATATATATATATATGCTTATGCACATACATCATACATATACAGGGGTTAAATTGGGCCATGGAGGAAACGAATGACTAATGGGTTCTTCCCAACAGTAGTACCATCCACATGGGCATGGTAAGCAGATATAGTAGACACATAAACTTTAAGTGTAGATGGGGTTAACCCAGATGAGAAGCGGCACTGTAGGAACTCAAGTACTGAAACAATCGGGCAGTAGACTGGATCCAACTGCTGTTCTTGACACCAGGAAGTGAACAGTTTCCACTTCAAGGCGTATAGTTTCCTCGTGGAAGGAGCTCTGGACTGAAGAATGGTCTCTACAACCTCAGTTGAGAGACCAGCTTCTATGAGTTTGGCCCCCTCAGAGGCCAAACCCACAGATTCCACATTTCTGGACGGGGATGCAGAATCGTTCCCCCTGCCTAAGACAGGAGGTCCCTCCTGATCGGAATCTTCCAAGGTGAGCCATCGAGAAGAGCTATCAGGTCTGAGAACCATATGCGGCTTGGCCAGTTAGGTGCTACTAGCAATAGACTTATCCCTTCCTGGCGAACTTTCTCCAGAACTCCCGGGAGCAGAACAACTGGGGGAAATGCATACAGACGCAGCCTCGGCCACATCTGTACCATGGCATCCAGTCCCAGAGGAGCTGGATGTGTGAGGGAGAACCAAAGTGGACAGTGCGTCGTATCCTGAGACGCGAACAGATCCACTTCTGCTTGGCCATAAATCTCCCATATGAGCTTCACCACCTCCAGGTGAAGTCTCCATTCCCCTGGCCTCAGCCCCTGCCTCGACAGAATGTCTGCTCCAATATTCTGAATCCCTGGAATATAGATAGCTCTCAAGGAGAGCATCTTCCTCAGAGACCATAGAAGGATCTGTTTGCATAATGGGAGCGACCGCAGACCCCCCTGCCGATTTATATACGAGACCACTGATGTATTATCTGTTCTGACTAGCACATGATGGCCCCTCAGGTCTGGAAGGAAGAACTTCAACGCATTGAAAACTGTCATCATCTCCAGGCAATTTATGTGCCACGAGAGCTGATGACTCCTCCACAGACCCTGAGCTGAGCGGCCTTCCATTACCGCTCCCCAGCCTGTGAGAGAAGCGTCCGTCGTCAAAGTGACACGACGACATCGAGCTCCTAACACAGGGCCCTGGGACAGGAACCAATTCTTCTTCCATATGATCAAGGCATGGAGACAGCGCCACGTGATCTTGATCATACTAAGTGGGTTGCACCTCAGGGAAAACCCTTTGGTCCTGAGCCACCACTGTAAGGGTCTCATGTACAGCAGGCCAAAAGGTATCACGTTGGACGCTGCTGCCATCAGACCCAACAGTCTCTGAAACTGCTTTACAGTGCGTGACTGGCCTAGCTTCAATTCTTCTACAGCTGATAGAATAGCAGTGATGCGAGCTGGAGAGAGACATGCTCGCATTGTCACTGAATCCCAAACCACGGCAAGAAAAGTGGTCCTCTGTTGTGGAGTAAGCACGCTTTTCTTGGCATTCAGTCTCAACCCCAATTTCCGAATGTGTGCGAGAACGACATCTCGTTGCCGAACCGCCATCTCCTCTGACTGTGCCAAAATCAACCAGTCGTCGATATAATTCAGGATGCGTATGCCCTGCAGCCTGAGCGGGGCCAGCGCTGCATCTACGCATTTTGTGAATGTGTGGGGTGAGAGAGCTAGGAAGAATGGAAGAACCCGAAATTGGTACGGTTCGCCCCCGAAAGCGAACCTCAGGAACTTCCTGTGCTGTGGAAGGATGGAGATATGGAAGTATGCGTCCTTGAGATCTATTGTGACAAACCAATCCTCGGATTTGATTTGAGTCAAGATTTGACTTAACGTCAGCATCTTGAATTTTAGCTTTTGTACTGCTCGATTCAGATGACATAGATCTAAAATAGGGCACAATCCCCCATCCTTTTTTTGGAACCAAGAAATATCGGCTGTAAAACCCCGACTCCCTGTCGGCAACCAGAACCCTCTCTATAGCCTCCTTTGCTAATAAGGTTTTTATTTCTTGTTCCAACACCAAAGCCTGCTGAGGAAGCACTGACGTATGCAGCACTCCTTTGAATAGAGGTGGAAGGCACCAAAACTGGATTTTGTAACCTTTCTCTATAATTTGCAGGACCCAGTGTGAGATATTTTGAAGAGATTTCCACTCTACCAGAAAATCTACTAAAGGAACCAGCCTCTCAAGGCTGGCCTCTGGTGTTTTGTTCACAGCACATTTTTTATGTAAATTTATCCTCCTCAGAGGATGTGACGCAGTGTCGTGTTGATGTTCTGAACCCTGCGTCACTAATTCGGTGGGAACCGCTGCGCCCCGAAGCACCAGAGGTGGCGGGGTTGGCAGAACGGCCCCCTGAGGGCCACGAGGTGGAACGGGCACCATATACTGAGGTGTGTACTGCACCACCACGTATGGGACTTCTTCTGCCCAGCCTTCTTCGCCTGAAGCAAAACCCTCAGGTCTGTCTTCGGCTTGGAAGGCTTGGGCTGAGAGTGCCGTCCCGGCCCACCGTGTCTTTGGGGTGGAGCACGAGAGGTGACACTCTCTTTCTGCTGCGCTCGGTATGAGGAGCTGTACGGCTGGGGCTGCTCACGCCCAGCAGCCCCAGAAGGTGGATGGCGGCGTGGTAGATACTTTTTAAACGCCTCCGCCTGCTTTTTAGCTTCCTGGAACCTGTTGACGACAGATGTGACTGCGTCGCCGAACAGACCAGATGGCGCAAGCGGTGCGTCGAGGAGAAAAGCCCCGTCTTTATCCTTTAAATCAGACAGATTAAGCCACAGGTGCCTCTCTGTCGCCACCAAGGCTGCCATAAACCGCCCAACAGCTCTGGCGGTCTCCTTGGTGGCTCTTAGAGACAGATCTGTGGCTCGATGCAGTTCTCAAACTGCATCCGGGCCAATCCCCTCCCCGCCATCCAAATCCTTCAACAGGTCTGCTTGGTACGCTTGCAAAACAGCCATAGTATGCAAGCATGCACCAGCCTGACCTGCTGCCATGTACGCTTTTCCCACTAACCCTGATGTAGCTTTTAGTGGTTTAGTGGGAAGCGTGGGGGCCTTCAGGGACGATGCTGAACCCGGGGACATATAACTCTCAAGCATCTGTTCGACCCGGGGCATCGCCCCATAACCATGCTCTTTCAACCCTCTTATATTGGAGTAATGTTTCACATGAGGGCTGAAAAGACGTGATGAATATGGCTTTTTCCAAGTTCTAGATATCTCATCATGTAAATCAGGGAAAAAGGGAAGGCCCTGTGGTGGAGGTGCTTTATTTGATGACAGAAAACGCTCGTCCAGTTTGCTTTTTGGACGAGCGCCAAAATTCTCGGCTGGCCAATCGATGTTTAATTTAGACACAGCAAGAGAAAGCACATCCACCTGCTCCTCGTACTCAGGGGAAAGTGATGGCGAGTCATCTTCCCCCATATCGACGCTCAGCACGTCTAATTCCTCAGAACTAGAGTGCTGATGCGACGAGCCCTCTCCCTGGGCGGAAGAAGCCGCGGGGCGGGCTTCCGACACCAGAGATGGGGTGAGGGATCTGCCAGGTGAAAGCTGAGAAAGAGTGCCCGTGCTCGTCTCAAGCCCCGCTGACAGATCCATCTGCGAGCCCCACGTCATCTTTCTCCACGCTGCCTCGGGATCCACGGGTCCAGAGCCGTGGGGAACGCTTGCCTGTGCACTTTCCTCGAAAAGTGCGAGGTGGGAGCGGAGCGTCCTTAGGGGAAGTTTTTCACAATGCTCGCATTCAGCCCCCTTGAAGGCTGAAAGAGCATGCTCCGCTCCCAAACACATAACGCACAAATCGTATGTATCCCCACTCGTGAGAAAACGAGGGCAGGGAGGAACACATGGTTTAAATGCTTGTGTGTTCGCCATAACTGTGATATTGAGCTGTATTGGTAACGAGACAGACAACAATAAATAGACAAAGACAGTTTCACATAGAGCCGGTTGCACCAGATGTGTATTTATCCTTTCCTGGTCGTGACGTCACCCGCCCGTGACGTTCACTCTCGCCATTGGACTAGTTGACAGTCGTGCATCAGACGCTATCACGCTGGAGGCGTTCCCAAAGCGTTCCTATCGGACGCAGTGCGAGTTCCCTCGAAAGGGAACTTGTTTGTGCATGTCTCTGACTCCGCCCCCATGTGATGTCACTAACTAATTCAAAATAAGAGTTCAACAGGGATTTTATACAAGACAAGTATACCTAAATGCAATTTTAAATATATTCAGTGAAGTACATAAAAAGTAGATTCAAAGTATACATTTTGATTTTTAGTTTAAAAGAAGTATACTTATAGCACACTTATAGCACACTTGAATAAACAAGGGATATAAAGCTGTTTTGGTAATCAGTGAGCTCAATCTATAGAAGGACTATAATAACAGCTTTCATTGGGTGTGGAGATTGAATGTGTGTCTTATTTCTGTGTTGCAGGTTCAGGCACGATGAACATCATTATTCCCAAGAGCAAAACAAAAAGCACTGACATCTGTGGAGCGGGCAAATACTATTATATAATACGCTCTGATCTCGGCTGCTATATGAAGATAGGTAGCGTCAATAGAGGTTCAGACATCTCTGTTTTCAGTCTGCACCCTGCTTGCAAAAATGGAGACCATTACCTTGGAGGTGAAGATGGCTCCTTTTACATCATCAAGGGCAATTCCTATCGCAGAGTCACCAACCTGACT
This sequence comes from Ancherythroculter nigrocauda, assembly GCA_036281575.1. NCBI lineage: Eukaryota > Metazoa > Chordata > Actinopteri > Cypriniformes > Xenocyprididae > Ancherythroculter > Ancherythroculter nigrocauda. The sequence continues at coordinate 811,220 of VTFQ01000006.1, forward strand.
ACAGACAGCAGTGCTAAAGTTTACAGCCTTCATCCCAACTGTCAGGGTGGAGACCACTACTTCTCAGCCTCTGACAAGTTTTTCATCATCTTCCAGGAAAGGGGAACTTTTCGAATAACAACAGACATGAATACAGACTTGGATGCTGAAGAATACAAGCTGCATCCCAACTGCAGAAACGGTCTCTATTACTGGGGCCTGTCAAACGACTGCTTCTTCCTCAAGCCAGTCTCAGAGTGGGGAGTTGAGTATTACAAATGTACCGACCTCGGCGAAGATGAGTGCATTGGTGTCTATTCTGTTCATCCTGATGTTCTTAACTTCCTTCCTGGTGGGCTGACAGTAACTATAGGCCCATCCTTTGGCAATTGGGAGAATATTAAAGCTACTAATGACAGCAATACACCAGTGACATGGCAAAAGAAAATCAATAAAAAGGTTGGATACAATAAGGAGCAGATGTCCCAGATCACGCACAACTGGAAGTTAGGAACATCAGCCTTGATTGAATCTGGAGAACATGCAAAGTTAATTTTGAAGTTGCACCTCTTCTTTTTTGGAGATTCTCATGTCAGCACTAAAAAGGAAAGCTGTAATGAAATGATTGAAGTGGAAGAACAACTCATATTTGAGCTGAAGCCAAATGAGTCTGTATATCTGTGGCAGTAAAAAATGGGTCTTGGTGAAGAAGCAATGTTGTTCTGCCATGATTTAAAGATTGACGATGAGCCAAACCCTCCAACTGAAGTCCCCCTGCCACCCGCACAATCATGAAAACATATCAGGATGCTTTAACTCCAAGGATAACCAAGTGCTTCAGTTAAATGCCTTTATTATAACTTCTCTAGTAATTATTTAGAAATCTGCATGCATTGTTTAAAATGAGGCTGGAATTGTGTAATAGCAACGAGATTTTTCAGTTAAAGTCAATTTAACTACAAATGACAACACTATCCATTATGGTATTATTGAAACTTGGTGTTTATGATTAAAAGAAACTGACAGAAACCTACTTTAAATCTCATGAAATTTCTTCTTAAAATCTCACACATGCAACACAACTGCTGAACTTTCAATGTGGAGTACATATAAACAAATAAATCCTTTACCCCAATTCACAACATTAGGTTTATAACAAAATCTGAGCTGTCAGATTTCACAGAACATGTCCGTTTCATGCTTCTTTCTTAGGAGGGGCGAGATTCTGTAGACACGTCTACTACTCTCATACAAGTCTCAAAATCACAGCTGATGTATTTGTCACTAGGTTCTTTCAGCTTAATATGAAACAGCTCTGGTGACCTTCATCCACCAAGATTTACAATGTGCACAGCATTTGTTGTGGTTTGGTTATAACTTTTATGCCAAACCCTTGTGAAAAAGAAGTGCACTTTAGTATACTTTTTTAAAGTGTACTTATTGCACAAATAATATACTGTAAAAGAATTGAATTAAATGTAATGTTTTCACCACTTAACAGCATTTTGTTTGTAATTAATTTAAAATTTATCACAGATTACGTTCATATTAAATGCACTTAGTTGAACTTTTGAGTGATTTTTTTTAAAACCACTTAAGTGGGACTTTAATACAACTTTATTTATACATTTATAATTGCTTTTAATGTATTTAAAATATAGTTAAAGTGTACTGCTCAATGTACAGACAAGCAATTAATGTGAACTAAAATATACTTTAATGTCAGTTAACAATACACTTAAAGGATTAATTCACTTCTGAATTAAAATTTCCTGATAATTTACTCACCCCCATGTCATCCAAGATGTTCATGTCTTTCTTTCTTCAGTTGAAAAGAAATGAAGGTTTTTGAGGAAAACATTCCAGGATTTTTCTCCATATAGTGGACTTCACTGGGGTTCAACGGGTTGAAGGTCCAAATGTCAGTTTCAGTGCAGCTTCAAAGAGCTCTACATGATCCCAGACGAGGAATAAGAGTCTTATCTAGAGAAACCATCAGACATTTTCTATTCAAATTATATACGTTTTAACCACAAATGCTCATCTTGCACTGCTTCTTCTTCCTCTTCTTCTTGTAGAATTCCGACAATGCAGACACTGTTTTCCTCAAAAACCTTCATTTCTTTTCAACTGAAGAAAGAAAGACATGAACATCTTGGATGACATGGAGGAGAGTAAATTATCAGGACATTGTCATTGAGAAAGTGAACTAATCCTTTAAGTATAAATTCAAAGTAAGGTTTCAACTAACTAAATACATTTGTAAATGCATTTAGTTAGTCAAAATGTAAATGTATCACAGATTAAGTTCATATTAAATGCAATTAGTTGGAACTTTTGAGTGATTTTTTTAACCACTTAAATGGGACTTAAATACACTTTTACATGTACTTTAAAATATGTTTAAAGTGTGCTTCCAAATGTACTGACAAGCAAATTAATGTGAATTAAAATATACTTTAATATCAGTTACATGTACATTATTATTAAATACATTTGAAAGTGCATATTTTCTAATGATGAATTTGCAATTTAGTACATTTCAAATGGTATTTAAAAAATCTCTTACCAAGTTACAATCAACACAAATGCAAGTTGAAACCCTCTACATTTATTGACAAAACAATTTCTAAAACAAATACACAAAAACCTTTTTGTTGATGCACAAGAAAACCCCCCCAAAAAACACTATACACATACAGTTATAACACTTTAAATCTCCTTTAGAAAGAGTCTGGAGGACAATGAGGATTATGTACAAATAATTTTCTCCCTCACATACAGGTACCTAAACTTAAGCCTACCCATCACACAAAACTTTCTGCATTTGGGCATTTTCAAACAACATTCTGTATGTCTTATGTATTATGATTTATAAGACTGTTTCCTCATGGAGACCTTAAAAATGTCCCTACAAGGTCAAAATTTACTGGTATTACTATACTTGTGGGGTAATACCAGTATGTAGGGAATAGCAGTACACACACACACACACACACACACACACACACACACAAAATCATAGAAGCAAAAACACAGTACCTCACTCACACACACAACCCATCAATTAATACAAACAAAATGTAAAGAAAAGTATGATTCCATGTACAACACTAAGATTCAAAACTTAAATGCTTTACAATAAGGTACATTTTATTAGTTAACTACTTCAGTTAACAAACTAAGAATGAATAATACTTTAAGCATTTATTAATCTTAGTTCATGTTAATTATAACATTTACTAATGCATAATTAAAATCAAATGTATATAATTGTTTGTCACCAACTTTTTTGAAGTTGTTGGAAAGTGCTGTTTGTGTCAATATCCCAGAAGCTCTCCATCAGCACAACTTTAAATGTCTATGAAGCTGCACACCATCTCTCCACATTATACAGTATATGTCAAGTAACCTTTATTTATATAGTGCTTTTTACAGTGCAGAATGGACATGTATAATATGTGAATGGACATGTTCCAAAGAGGGAGGAAAGTCAGAAACACCTTGAGGGGGGGAAAAACAGAAAGAAAACAATTGTGTATAAAAACTGATCCAGTCCATTAACATCTCATCTTCTGTGTCGTCACACATCTAAGAAATGATCGAAAGATCTAATTTAGGACGCTTTCCTCATTTTATAAATGAGGTCCCTGGATTCCACTGACCACACATCTTCACTGACGCTGGCCTTTAAAAATAGATTTTTATAAATGTTTTTATTCCTACTTTACAGAGAATTAAACATAACTTATTTAGATTCCACACTGTTGCATTGTATCTCCAATAACAAATTTGTACTGATACTGCAAAATTAATAAATAACTCCAGACATATTAGCCGACAAGCAGCGCAGCAGATCAAGCTGTCGATCCAGTGCTCTACGAGCGGATTTCAGAATCGCCTACAGTGTCTGCAAGCAGCTGATTCACAAGTCCCCTGCCACCATCCCGCAAAGAGCAAATTTCACGGCATTGTTTCAAATGTCGCTCCACTCCTTCACCTAACTAACAGCCAATCATTTTTACAGTTTAGTCTGTTTAAAATTTAATGTATTTTAACTGACTCTGAATTCCAAATTAATTTTGTTTAGATTTGTTAAACTTTTGCTTACAATTAATGTAATGGAATGTGTGGAAAACACTTTATTTTAGGGTCATTGTGAGCCAGATACCCGTGTCAAGACAGAAGTGGGTTGAGTTTGCAGACGCAACAGCAAGTGACAGCATATTAAAGGAAATCATTTGTAAAATAAACTCACCTGGAGATGAGAAGCTACCAAGTCCATATCAGCATTTCAGAGATGAGCTTTCGGTCATTGACAGAGTTCTTCTAAACGGAAGTAGGATTGAAGTCCCTAGTACAAAGAGATAACAAATGACTGAGCTTGTACATAAGGCCATATGGATATTGAGAAATGTAAACGGCGTGCCTGAGATGTGATGTACTGGCATTATATGAAGAGAGACATAGAGACGCAAGTACAGCGCTGTGAGATTTGTCAACAACACAGATACAAACAGCAAAAAGAGCCACTGTTACCTCATGTAAACCATGTGAGCCATGGAGGAAAGTCGGAGCTGATTTGTTCCAACTAAATGGGAAAGATTACCTGGTTGTCATGGATAACTTTTCCAACTATCCAGAGTTTGCATTTTTGATAGACACCTCCACAAAGCATATGATCTCATATTTGAAAACAATTTTTGCGAGACATGGAATCCAGTTACTTTAGTTAGTGACAATAGACTTCAATTCAGTGGGTTGACATTCAAAGAGTGTCATGAGCAAAACTCATGTGCCATTTAAAAAAAAACAAGTTTAAAAGATTGTCAATTAATTCCTTTGTATTCACCTCAAGAAAGTAATTATTATAATGAAATGCTTGGTTATATGTTCAAATAATTGATAATTGTGACTATCAAATCACTTTATATTAAGGCAAGATGCATTTTAATAAAAACCTCAAAGCCATTGTTTCATTTAAAAAAGACAGAAGTGTAGAGTTAAGTGGCTCTAACTTAACAAATAAACACAGAGAGACATGTCCAATGTGTGCTCTCTAAGCATGACTTTATTACAGTGCCTGGTTTACCACTTCCCCCACCTAACCACAAGGGGGCAACGTCAGAAGAAGAAGAAGAAGAAGAAGAGGGAGAACAGATAATAAAGCGTATGTGACACATTGTTAAAAGTTAAGAATGTTAAAATAATAATAAAAAAAATGTTGAAAGAAGTTTTATTTCATTTACTAGTTGATTATTACATGGGAACATAAAAAAAAGAAAAAAAAAGGGAGATGTACTGATGAGCGCCACTAGGGGGCAGTAATGATTTAGTAATGCAAGTGCAACTGTTCAAGTGAATAAAGCTGCACATGGTGTGGAAACTATGCATGAGTGTCAGTGGTCTGTGCACAAGATAGATGAAACAGTGTATTGGTCAATCTCAGGCAACTTTATTTAATCTTTTACAAGGTTTCTAAGCAGAAGATGGAAGCATGTTTTCTCAGTCCTGTTACCAAAACTCATGTGCCATTTAAAAGTCAATTAATTCCTTTGTATTCACCTCAAGAAAGAAATTATTATAAAGAAATGCTTGGTTATATGTTCAAATAATTGATAATTGTGACTATCAATTCACTTTATATTAAGGCAAGGTGCATTTTAATAAAAACATCAAAGCCATTGTTTCATTTAAACGAAGACAGAAGCATCAAGTTTATAATTTTTTTTAAATAATTTATTTAACAACTGTATAAATGATGGGCCAAACAAAACTGATAAAAACGGTTGTTTAACTTTATTTTTTTTAGTAAAAGGAATGAACACTTGTTAACAGGAATGAACACTGGAATGTGTGTGTGCGTGTGTGTGTGTGTGTGTGTGTGTGTGTATGTGTGCGTGTGTGAGATTTCTGTGTTGAAGGGATGTGTTGTATTAGTAGTACTAACCTAAAGTTGATATTTTTTAAAGGTGCCCTCGAATGAAAAATTGAATTTATCTTGGCATAGTTGAATAACAAGAGTTCAGTACATGGAAATGACATACAGTGAGTCTCAAACTCCATTGTTTCCTCCTTCTTATATAAATCTCATTTGTTTAAAAGACCTCTGAAGAACAGGCGAATCTCAACATAACACCGACTGTTACGTAACAGTCGGGATCATTAATATGTACGCCCCCAATATTTGCATATGCCAGCTCATGTTCAAGGCATTAGACAAGGGCAGCCAGTAATGTCTGGATCTGTGCACAGCTGAATCATCAGACTAGGTAAGCAAGCAAGAACAATAGCGAAAAATGGCAGATGGAGCAATAATAACTGACATGATCCATGATGTCATGATATTTTTAGTGATATTTGTAAATTGTCTTTCTAAATGTTTCGTTAGCATGTTGCTAATGTACTGTTAAATGTGGTTAAAGTTACCATCGTTTCTTACTGTATTCACGGAGACAAGAGCCGTTGCTATTTTCATTTTTAAACACTTGCAGTCTGTATAATTCATAAACACAACTTCATTCTTTATAAATCTCTCCAACAGTGTAGCATTAGCCGTTAGCCACGGAGCATAGCCTCAAATTCATTCAGAATTAAATGTAAACAATATAACGGTATACTATACTCACATAATCCGACGCATGCATGCAGTATGCATGACGAACACTTTGTAAAGATCCATTTGAGGGTTATATTAGCTGTGTAAACTTTGTTTAGGCACTGTTTAAGGCAAGCGGGAGCTCCGTGGGAGGAGAGCACGAGAATTAAAGGGCCAGTAGCCCTGAATCGGTGCATATCTAATGATGCCCCAAAATAGGCAGTTAAAAAATGAATTTAAAAAAATCTATGGGGTATTTTGAGCTGAAACTTCACAGACACATTCAGGAGACACCTTAGACTTATATTACATCTTGTAAAAAAATTTCTAGGGCACCTTTAAATAAATCACATCTAAGAAATAATGTAGGTAACAGGACAGTACGTTGAGATTGACCTTCTCAGTCATAGCTACAATTTCATCAAATATAGTTAAAATGAGACGACCTGTAATCATTGCAGGGAAACTTATGGCCATGAGCGCATCACACTGCAAATTAACAAATACACTTGGTGCATAGATCATAAACCATTAGACTATTGTTGTTTGTTACGGGACACTTTTATATCTGGTTAACTCGAGATGAGAACGCAAAAATGAGAATGATTCATGAACATAATGGTCTAAATAGCCTAAGTGGTCTAAGCTCTCGTTAATTTACAAAGGGTTCAATTGATCGTACTAAACAATGATGATTTATAGCTGAATTTAACTAATTTAATAATTGATGAACTTTACACAGTTATCAAACAGGTTTGAATCATCTGTAAGGGTGGGACTCCTACAGGGGTTCAGGCTGTAAGGTTTGCCGAGCGACTAAAGAAACTTTATCAGTAAGATGTTAGAAAACTGTACATTTCTTGTCTATTACCACCCACTGCAACTTATACCAACGACGGAAATAAGCGCAGTTATAATAGCAAAATATGTGGGAGAGCGTTGCTATAGTGTGACAATATTGTATTGCAATAGGGTGCACATTAATGTTAATACTAAATCAAAAACATAATTTGTAATTAAAAGGGTTTAATGACAATATCTGATTATGGTTACACTTAAAATAATTACAAAATAGATGTATGAGATGATAATCATATACCATTAACCGTACACAGCGTGTATGTAAAATGTTACCTGAGAAAGAGAAAGAGAGAGAGAGAGAGAGAGAGAGAGAGAGAGAGCGCCAGAGAGTGCCCAAGAAAAGCCAAGAATCCAAGAAAGAAGAGCCAGAGCAATAGTTACAATCTTATTTTATCCCTTCCCTGACCATGTGACCAAAACCCAAATGTGAGACATTCAGACTGACCAATCAGAAGATTAAAACTTCCCCCACTGTACTAAAGGTGTGACCATTTGTATACCCCCAATGTACATACATCTTGGCCTACAGGGCTTGATCAATATCAGCACCTTTGTGCCTTCCAAATGGCTTCTTACACAACACTAAACGGACTTCAGCTGAACAATGACACTATTTTCTTGTTAGAGCTCCGTTGAAGCACTGAACTCTGTTTGCATCATTAATCATTATTTTCCTGTTCCTTAGAAATCTGTATTGTATAAAGTGCTGTATAAATAAAAGTGACTTGATTTGACTTGATCAGAAATGTGCAGTAGAGATTAAAGTGATTTATATTACAGTTGTGTTTTCGGAAGCAGCTAGTTTGTACTTTACAGTAACATGTATATGTGTATATAAAAGTGTTACATTTATAATTATTCCCTGACTCCAGTTCACTCACGCCACACTCTTCATGAAGATCAAATGTCACATGGAGCACGTTGCATTGTGGGAAACAGTATCCCATGCAGTGTCCGCAGATGCGTACATCTGATTTCAGCATGTATAGTAGGTCATTGCATGCATACAGAAAATGTGTATACTACGCACAGTATACATACTGGTAATTGCAGAAATACTAAGAGTAGCATGATGGTATGTCATTTCAAACGCAGCCCTTCTTCAGAGAATGTATAACTGGATATTAGACTTACTATTTGAACATACATTCCAGATAAGAATAGGAGAACATCAGCATAATATCATATTTTGACACCACAAGGAAGTGTCATCAGCCCAATTTAATTTAATTTAATTTAATGATTAATTATTTATTTGAAAAAGTTAAACCAAATATTGGAAAGTCGTTATATACTGATGATGGAGCACTATGGAACAGAGGGAGGAATTTAAGAAATGTAGTTAAAGGAATACAAGAAACAATAAGTGAAGTTGAAGAATGGTCAATAGATTGGGGATTCAAATTTTCAGTACCAAAGACTCAATATATGATTTTTACAAAGAAAGAAAGAAAAAAATGGAACTAATGATTGTTCCATGATTGTTCTATTGTTGCCAAGGTAAAGGTATAATAAATTGCATGTCTTCAATAGGCAAGTATGGATGGGGAGCCTGAACCCAATGTTGAAGTGAGACTATTAGAGACCCGAGAAAAGGCAGAACAAGGGTATAGCAGTAGTAGTCACCTTTTTATTTATTATTTATATAGCGCTTTTTACAATGCAGATTGTGTCAAAGCAGCTTTACAGTGATAACTGGTACATAATTTGGCTGCACAGCAGCTCTTAAAGAATAGTGTCAATGCAGGCAGATCAAAGCACTGTTGAATATCAAATGTCAAGTGTCCCCCAACTAAGCAAGCCAAAGGCGACAGCAGCAAGGAACCCAAACTCCATCAGGTGACATCAGGTGGCAAACAGGTGTTAAAATGGAGAAAAAAAAACATGGGAGAAACCAGGCTTAGTCGGGGGCCAGTTCTCCTCTGACGAACAGTGCTTTGTTACGACTCAGGTTGCTATCATAAGTCCGATAGGATCCCAACATTCAAAGTATTTATTCCAGTTCAATCCAGTTGAGGATCGTATTCATCACGCCAGTATGGATGGTTTGTTGAGGAACTGTGGCACTGGCTGTCGTGATGATGAGGCCTTCACGATGAGTGATCTAGTTGACTCAATCTCTGCTGATACTTCAGGGCTGTGTTGTGGTCATGTCAAGGCGCAGGTCCTTGGTCTCAGCTGGATACGGCCCAGATCCGGTTGACTACGGTAAACCTCGGGATAAACAGAAAGACTAATATTAGCGTAGATGCCATTCTTCTTCTGATGTAACGAGTACATCTGGTGTTATAGGAAGTGTTCCCGGTTCCGGCTGACCTAATTTATGCAGCCTAATAATCCTTTAACGGATTTGAAAATATAAATTGATAATGTGTTATGTGTATGCCAGGTTAAAGAGATGCGTTTTTAGTCTAGATTTAAACTGACGAGAGTGTGTCTGCTTCCCGAACAATGCTAGGAAGATTGTTCCAGAGTTTAGGTGCCAAATAGGAGAAGGATCTACCGCCTGCGGTTGATTTTGATATTCTAGGTATTATCAGCTGGCCTGAATTCTGAGATCACAATAAACGTGAAGGACTATAATGCTTTAAGAGCTCGCTCAGGTACTGGGGAGCTAAACCATTTAGTGCTTTGTAAGTAATTAGCAAGATTTTAAAATCTATACGATGTTTAACAGGAAGCCAATGCAGTGTTGACAGAACTGGACTAATATGGTCATACTTCCTAGTTCTAGTAAGAACTCTAGCTGCTGCATTTTGTACGAGCTGTAGTTTATTTATCAAGCGGGAGGAACAACCACCCAGTAGAGCGTTACAGTAATCTAGCCTTGAGGTCATGGATGCATGAACTAACTGTTCTGCATTTTTCATTGAGAGCATATGTCGTAGTTTAGATATATTTTTAAGATGGAAGAATGAGGTTTTGCAGATGCTAGAAACACGGCCTTCAAATGAAAGATTGGTATCAAAGAGCTGTAAGGAACCCCCCACCGGCCCAAAAACGGAATCCGACGGCCTGGGCGAAGGTTAACGTGTGTATGCCCTTTCAGCGCCTCTGTGAAGTTCACTTAATTTCACTCGCTTAATATGACTCCAATTTCAAATGATTATTACTCTTAGGTTCTGTTTCCAATTAGAAATTAATCATTTGTTATGTATTAATTTAGATATTTGATTATTCTGAGTATCCCATATTTTCAATTATTTGTTCATTTAGAAAAGGCACTTTGGCCGATTGAGTGCCTTTCACGATCACAAACTCGCCATTTCTGATTCTTAGTCAGAGGGTGCAGAGTTTACTAATGCATTTGAGTCGAACTGCCACATGCTTGATCATACAAAAACACAGTTTTCTTAAGCCCTATTCGGACGGGACTAGTTTCACAGGGGGACGTTAGAGAAATTTCTGTTTCACAGACGTACTTTGAGATTTTAATCCCGTCCGAATCTGCCATGTCTGTCTTTTTCTCACACGACCTCTGTAAAAATTCCAGAGCAAATTACCTACTGTTTTTCGTCAAACTCGGCGGTCCTCAGAGAAATCTAATCCCGTCCGAATGCGAATGTCTGTGATTTCCGAAAATGTTTTTTCCAAAACGCTTTTTCTTGTGTGTTTTGGTCAACGTGAACTACCGTACAATCTCTCGCTATCGCGCCGGTATTCAAGTTTCTGCTTTTTGCGCACCGATAATGGATGTAGATGTGTTTGGTACACTGCGAAGAAATAAAAAACAATAAATCAACAAGAAGAGCCAAATCACGTAAACTGTTAAGACTGGCTACTGTAATATCAGTTTCAGGTAAGATTACTTTCATTTCTGCATTTAATTACATAACGTGTAAATTATATAAGTTAAAACTTTTTATTCCAGTGGGTTTATTATAAGAACCCAGTTCTATTAAATCATGATGATAAATGTATGACCATACGCAATCCACGCATTCTGAACACGTGATCTTCTGAAATGCCCACATGTAAACAGACACTCCTACCTCGGTAATAAACACGGAGATGTTAGTCCCGTCCGAATCCGTACATAAAATCACAGATGTAGGTTGATAAGAATTGTTACTCAAACGTCGTTTGGAAAACTAGTCCCGTCCGAATAGGGCTTATGTCACAATACTGCAACTTGCTAAGCCAGTTGATAGACAAAAATCAAAAAGTCCCATGATGTGCAACACGCTCCTTCCATGGGCTTTTAGTTTTAATCTATCCTGACACAGATTTGCGGAAATATAGACTCCAATAATCTACTGGTCATAATGATTTCAGAATAATAAATCAAATATAACATTTTATTTTGTCAAGTAAAAATGTATCATGCCAATCACATAGTTGGACAATTAGAAGCCAATTCAGAAATAATAAATGCATAACTTCAATTACTCAAAGAAATGCATATGCACACAGTGATGTGTGAGTGTCTTCAGACATTCAACCATCTCTGCATGGGGGCTTCTGGCTACAGAAAATCCCACATGACTGCTTTCCACTCTACCTTATATACAGACCAGAACAAAAGAATTGTAAATATTTATTACACCCACACCTGTTTTGGGGGAGAGGAGTGGGTTTTTCAACACCCAAAAGGAGGACAGAATTCTCCTTAGTTTTCAATCAAGTGTTAGACAGTATTCAGTATTCAAAGGTTATTACGTGAAGAAGTCTTTGGTCCAAAAATTAGAATCTCTGTTTTTTCTGAATTTAGTCGTAGGAAATTACTAGTCATACAATTTTTTATATAAGCTATGCATTCTGTTAATTTTGTGAATTGGTAAGTTTCATCAGGGAGCGAAGAAAAATGGAGCTGAGTATCATCAGCGTAAAAATGAAAACTAACGCCATGCTTCCTAATGATATCTCCCAAGGGTAGCATGGTTCTAGTACTGAGCCTTGCGGTACTCCATATTGAACTTGTGATAGATATGACCTCTCTTCGTTTACTACTACAAACTGATAATGGTCAGATAAGTATGATTTGGACCACGCCAATGCAATTCCACTAATGCCACTAAAACATAGTTTTTGAGTCTATTTAGAAGAATATTGTGATCAATAGTGTCAAATGCAGCACTAAGATCCAGTAACACTAATAGAGAGATACAACCACGATCTGATGATAAGAGCAAATCATTAGTAACTCTAATGAGAGCAGTCTCAGTACTATGGTACGGTCTAAATCCTGACTGGAAATCCTCACAGATACTATTTCTTTCTAAAAAGGAACATAGTTGGGATGAAACTGCCTTTTCTAGTATTTTTGACAGAAAAGTGAGATTTGAAATCGGCCTGTAATTGACTAATTCTCTAGGATCAAGTTGTGGTTTTTTAATAAGATGTTTAATAATAGCCAGCTTAAAAGTTTTTGGTACGTATCCTAGTGATAAAGATGAATTAACAATATTAAGAAGAGGATCTATGACCTCTGGAAGCATCTCTTTCAATAGCTTAGTCGGTATAGGGTCTAACATACATGTGGATGATTTTGATGATTTAACAAGTTTAGTCAATTCTTCCTCTCCTAAAGCAGTAAATGAATTGAATTTTTCCTCAGGACCACTACAGTGCACTGTCTGACGCGATACTGTAGTAGACATTGCATGGTTATAATTTTATAAAATTGTCAATCTTGCAAGTAAAGAAGTTCATAAAGTCATTACTGCTGTGCTGTTTGGAAACATCAGAAGTTGAAACTCTATTTCTTGTTGATTTACCCACACAGCAGGAGACTCCTAGGCGGATCCGCATTCAAGTTGCCAAACCCGCGTGACTGTCACATTCGTTTTGCCACCTAGAGGATCAGCTCCGCCTCCGGGCGCCTCCTGAGCGGACCCATGTCGGATCCGCGGACGCGCACACGCCTTTTCTGTAACGGTTGTATCAATTTGCAGGTCCCAAACGGACCCGCCGCAATCCGCCTTCGTTGTGGATCCGTCACTGCGCGCAAGTAGATGCCGATACGGGTCCGTTCGCGGATACATTCCGGAAGCCGCAATACCTCTGCGGCCGATCCGCCGCAGAGTTCTTTTGCTGTGAGGGGAGCCACTGTATCAAATAAATACCTAGGGTTGTGTTTGTTTTTGATAAATGAGATTTGAAAAATAAGTAGAACTAGCATTTTTTAAGGCCTTTCCGTACTCAATCATTCTCTCTCTCCGCGAAATGTGAAACATTTCTGGTTTTGTTTTCTTCCAGCTGCACTCTATTTTTCTGGCAGCTCTCTTAAAAGCCCGAGTATGCTCCTTGTGCCACGGCATTGGATTAGTTTCCTTAATCTTCTTTAACTCCTTCAAGTCAGCGATAAGTTGTTTAGTGTTATATAATCCTTTTTCTGATAATATAAAACACGTATGAATTTTCACACTATATTGTGCCTATAGTGAATACAGATGTAAATGTTTGAAATGCACTAAATACGTGCAGTCTATATGGCCCATCAACAGATACTTGCGACCTACGGCCAATCAATAGATGTTTGTCCGTCCTATTGCCCATCATCAGCAGATATATACATGCATTGTGCGCCCATACTCACTAATTGCCCATCCGTTTATTTTGGCAATATATGCTAACAGTGTTTTATTTATTTAGGAATGTGGCTGCATCATGCTCACCTTCACCAGCACTGCATACAGGGGCACACAGGAGTCGTTCAGTTCTCAGTGCGATCGAGAATCATACTGAATAAGTGCACATAATATTTTATAGATGCAATAGTGTTTACATCGTCATAATACAAAAGTATATGTTCTTGTTCTTTGTTATGCATGGCTATTATTGATTGATAATGATATTATAATTTCTTTGAATATGTTATCAACATGAGGAAGTGCGCAGTAATATATTACAGATGTAACTGTAAACATTATCTTAATTCAAAACTTATATGTACATGTATGGCATTACAGAGACTGTTGTCTTTGTTGTGCATGGTGATAATATAAAACTCTATATTTTAGCTAGCTTTTGACAAAATTGCACTACAATGTTACTTACAAATGTTTGTGTATATATGCTGAAGTGTTAATGCTTGTAATGTGATACTCTCTAAACATATTCATAATATATTTTCACCTAGTTTTGAAGAGTTTATCATACATGTGGTCTACATTGTCATAATACAAAAGTATATGTTCTTGTATGAAATAACATTATGTGATAGTGATAGTGTTATTATCAGCAGATAGAGGAGGAACACAGGGGTAGGTGATATAAACAACAGCAGGTTTATTGAACAGAGGTGATCCACAACACAGCAGTAATAGCAGTCCAGGTAAGCAGGCTGGGAGAGGGAATAGTGAAGCTTATTTGTGAGTGATACAGTCCTTGTTTCTTTCGTAGGAGATCCAGTGGTTGACGAGCGAGGAGACAACGGAGAGCAGGAGCTGAGGGGAGCTAGGACAGCCAGAAGTAACAACAGGTAAGAGAAGCGCAGGTAAGTCGATCCGGGAACACAACAAGGAAAGGTTGAGACCAGACAGTGAGTGATCAGGAGGAGCGCAGTTTTATAGAGCTGACCAGTAATCGCTGACAGGTGCAAGGAATCAGTTATCAGGTGATTGTGATCTGGTGAATGTGGTAAATGTGGTGACGGTGGTGACTGGGTTGGTGACTGACCCTGCGTTCCATTCAGAAGGGCTCATCCCTATGTCCTAATCCCTTCAAAGGGTTTAGCCTCCGAAGTGAGAGCTTCAAAGGGATGAAGGGTGTAGGGGTAAAAAAACCCCTCTTTTTTTGGAACGCACTTCTGCGTCATCTTGACGAGACAATCAAGGAGGAGTAGATTGTGCAAGCTGCACCCTTTGTTTAACGTTAGTTTATTTCTTTAGGTTTATCACACCATATTGTATATTGTGTCTATGTATTTTAAACAATCAATTGTCCATCAATTGTACCCTCCGAAATCCTTCATTCCGAAGGGTCCTTTGAAGTGGCCAGTTTTGAGCACTTCGGTTTGGAACGACCCTTCAATATGGCAGCCATGATTATTTTCACTCCAAAGTGCCCTTCAGAGGGCAATATATCCCGTTTGGAATGCACTGTGAGTTGACTCCCTGAGAGTTATCAGCATGTTGTTTTGTTTGTTTGTTTTGTTGTTTTGCTCACGCTTTTCCTTTTTTTACACAGATGTGACAATGAAAATTTCCAAACACCTGTTCCAAAGAGATCCCAAGAGATACAACAAATAGATGGGGGGCATCTGATCAGCTGATACAGTACTACACAACACAGCACAAAACCATGAATTGGAACAGAAAGATTTTTCTGCACTTCTTGGACATTGCATCCACCAACTCTTTCATTTTGAACAAAGACCTATTGTCCGTATGATTACTGCAGTCTTCAGTGTCACATGATCCTTCAGAAATCATTCTAATATGCTGATTTGATACTCAGTTTTTACCAGTGTTGGAAACAGTTATAATGGTATATCACTGACTGGAAGTAAGAATCTTTTTCTCCACTGCAAAAAAACACCAAATACCTTGGAATGTCAGGTAAGTGATGTTCATTTATATCTTTGAACAGGATTTATTTCCAGGTAAAACTGTATATTCAAAATTTGCCCTAATTTATTCTAAATGTGTTTCATTTATATTGTTAACTGTATTCTGAATAAACTACCATACAAAACTACTTTGTACTTTGAATAATTTTCACTCACATAGGCTTTCTACCTGAAAGAGCTCATTATGCGGGTCTTTGTCTTTTCAGGTGTAAATGACCCATTATTCATGAAGATTCACACCTCCACGCATACTGTCTTTCTTGACAAAAAGTGTCTTACAAAACTTTAATCATTATATTGTTTTATATGAATGAGAAAGCAGGATAATTTTTACATCATTTTGAAGCAAAACTCTAGCCTACAACCTTCAATACCCAGAAGTCTTGTAAACACATATTTATTATTGGTTTTGTGGCCATATAACAGTGACTTGAGTATTTCGATTTTCAATAACCACGCATAAATGTTATTTCCTCAAAAATGCAAACACGTACATCTATTTTTCTCACATATTATTGTAGCAGAGTTTATGCTGAATACAGCTAAATTACTTGTTGGCCAATAGTATGTTATAAGTAGCTGAAATAAGCACACATATCAGGGCCTGTCAAAACATCTCAAGGGCCCCAGAATCACCCAGACCCCTGGGGGTAAAGCACAGAGGAGCTGAGTCTAAAGGTAGGAACACACCAAGCCGACGGTCGGCCGTCGGGCAGTTTTTCTTCGTCAGCCGACTAAGTTTTCTCAGTGTGTTCCGCAAACGTCGGCTGAAGTTGGTCCTCGTCTGCCTTTTTTCGGACGATTCGACATGTTAAATCAGCGTTGGAGCTCGTCGGTCCGTCAGGCCATTGGATCATTCTGATTGGCTGTTCAGCTACTGTCGCCTGCTGTTTCAGAAAGGCATTTCATCTCACGCAGGCACAGAACTGACGTGCTGCTTGGCCGTCGGCTGTTTAGCGTCGGTTTGGTGTGTCAGGGCAACTTTGGACACAGACGCTGCCGACGTGAGCAAACCCCACAGTCTGCTTTCGTTGCCACTAGTTCATCGGCGTTGGCTTGGTGTGTTCTGGCCTTAATGTGCTGGAAAAGATAGAGGCAATAGTTTCTGTTGCAACATCGGATGGAGTATTTTATCCATACAATAGAAAACAATTGTAGAATTTGTTTGTTTATTATAAAAGCTAGAAGTGTTGTGAGGCCCTCTTGGCCTATGTAACTGTAAGGGTCAAACAAGTTTACTTGGCCACTGAGCATATTTTGTTGGTAATTTTCCACCAGACAACAGGTGGCTGTGAAATGAACAAGACCATTATTAAGGGTGTCACGTGAAGGCCTCTTGCCTCCGGGTGTATTGACTGTTTTGATACAATGTTTCATTTGGCCAATGGGAAAAGAGTTGACCATCAATTGGCAGAAGGCCATGAGAGATTAAGGTAAGTACAGTAGTTGGCAGTCGGCCACCCTTACTAAGAAAATTGTCTCTTACATAAGCAACACCTGAAGTTTTAATTGGTGAAAGGACTATGGCAGAAAGGTCGGGGAGTACATAGGAAGGAGGTGTGAGAGAAGAGCCCCCGTAGATGATATCATGGAAAATAACTGTAAGAGCGAATATTACCAGCCAATGATATTACTTTGGTGTGTTTTTTAAGAGATAAGAAAAATGTATAAAACTGTGCCCCAGCTAAGGGAGCCTCAGATGCAGAGCTGGCATCTCACTTTTTTGCTTGACAATAAAGTTAAATACTTCTGAGACCTGGAACTTCGACTCTGCAAGTTTTTCTTCGAGACCAGAACTGAAGGGACAAAGAGACATTGAATCTGCCACGACACATCTTCTAAGCTGTCTGGTATGCTAAGGCGATGAAACTGATCAGGAATATTATTTATAAAGCGATATTTAGTGGTAGAAGTGATGGTTCTACCATATTTATGGCAGGGAGGTGTTTTTTCAGCCTTGGCTAAATGTAGTATACACAAGACTAGATAATGATCTGAGATGTCATCGCTCAATGGCATCAATATCGATTTCATGTGAGAATATTAGATCTAAAATATGATTACGACAATGAGTGGGTCCTGACACGTGTTGTCTAACTCTAATAGAGTTTAGAATGTATACAGTAGCCAGCACAAATGTCAACTTACATAACATTACATAAAGCACCATCACTTCAAAGGAATTATATTTGAATGACTTTTGAGTAATACTGTAAATATTACTACAAATTACAGCAACACCTCCCTCTTTATGGAAGCACCTGTGTAGCAAATTTCAATTTGAAATGTAATATGCAAAATGGCAATGTAATATGTAAAATGGCAATGCAATTCTCCATACTATATTTGCAGTGTTTGGAGCAAAATGTTAATTCAAATTCAGTAATATAATTTACATTTGCTATTTCCTACACTAATTTTAACACAAAATTTAAACATTTTAATGCTTTATAAGTTGCAAAATTAAAAATGAAAATGTATTATAGAAATGGTTATATATGTTTAACATGTTCAAGCAAGAATTGTAGCAAAATGAACATTCAAATGTTATTTTTCTTAATTGCATTTACACTCACAGTTAAGACACTTGCGATTGCATTTTCATTAAAGGGGTGGTTACGTGTTTTTTTTCTAGGCTTGATTGTGTTTTGGGGGTTTTAACATGTCTTAATGCTTTGTTTTTTTTAAAAACGCTGTATTTTTCATATATTTTATCTTAATTCTACACCTCTGTTTCCACTCTCATATGAACGGCTCATTTGACTTCCTACTTCTAAGATACCACTCCCTCCGACATACACAATGTGCTCAGATTGGTTAGCAGGTTGGTTGCTGGCCCAGTGTATAGTGATTCGCTGAAGCGTCTGGAAATGCCACGCCCCTTACCATCCGTTATTACGTGCTTAGGTGGAAAGTAAATAATTGCGTCTATTGCTGTATCAAATTGAGCCAAATCAGACCCAGACGAAGAGGGTCAGGCAGAACCTCTCCAATCGCAGCTTTTAAAGGATGTTTATGAATGGTATTTCATTTAGTATTTGTGTCAAAGTGTTTAGATATGCTGTCACTGCTGTTTGTTAGCTTTCAATATACAGTTGTATCCTGATTACCTGATTTACTGTAGCCAAATACATGCCTGAGTAGTCGCATTTTTGTAAAGGTAGCATTTAATTTATAGCATGAACAACTGTTTGTCTATGAACATATAAGTTTGTTGGTGTTTGTTGCAGCAGAACGTAGCTAACTGGCTAGCAAAAACGAGTTGCTCTTTGTATATGTCCTAGATGCTTTAAAAATAGCAACAGAACTATAACATTACGTTTAAAAGACATGTAAGTTACAAACAATAAAACATACTTACAGTTTGAAGCCTCAGTTGAGAGACCAGCCTCTATGAGTTTGGCCCCCTCAGAGGCCAAACCCACAGATTCCACATTTCTGGATGGGGATGAAGAATCGTGCCCCCCGCCTGAGACAGGAGGTCCCTCCTGATCGGAATCTTCCAAGATGAGAAGAGCTATCAGGTCCAAAAAACATATGCGGCTTGGCCAGTGAGGTGCTACTAACAGTAGACTTATCCCTTCCTGGCAAATTTTCTCCAGAACTCCCGGGAACAGAACAACTGGGGGAAATGCCTCGGCCACGTCTGTACCATGGCATCCAGTCCCAGAGGAGCTGGATGTTTGAGGGAGAACCAAAGTGGACAGTGCGTCATATTCTGAGACGCAAACAGATCCACTTCCGCTTGGCCATAAATCTCCCATATGAGCTTCACCACCTCCGGGTGAAGTCTCCATTCCCCTGGCCTCAGCCCCTGCCTCAATAGGATGTCTGCTCCAATATTCTGAGTCCCTGGAATATAGATAGCTCTCAAGGAGAGCATCTTCCTCAGAGACCACAGGAGGATCTGTTGCACCAGTTTGTATAATGGGCGTGACCGCAGACCCCCCTGCCGATTTATATGAGACCACTGATGTATTGTCTGTTCTGACTAGCACATGATGGCCCCTCAGGTCTGGAAGGAAGAACTTCAACACATTGAAGACTGCTATCATCTCCAGGCAAGCTGATGATTCTTCCACAGACCCTGAGCTGAGCGGCCTTCCATTACCGCTCCCCAGCCTGTGAGAGAGGCGTCTGTCATCAGAGTGACACAACGACATCGAGCTCCTAACACAGAAACCTGGGACAGGAACCAGTTTTTCTTCCATATGATTAAGGTGTGGAGACAGCGCCACGTGATCTTGATCATACGAAATGGGTTGCCCCTCGGGGAAAACCCTTTGGTCCTGAGCCACCACTGTAAGGGTCTCATGTACAGCAGGCCAAAAGGTATCATGTTGGACGCTGCTGCCATCAGACCCAACAGTCTCTGAAACTGCTTTACAGTGCGTGACTGGCCTAGCTTCAATTCTTTTATGGCTAATAGAATAGCAGTGATGCGAACTGGAGATAGACATGCTCGCATTGTCACCGAATCCCAAACCACACCAAGAAAAGTGGTCCTCTGTTGTGGAGTAAGCACGCTTTTCTGGGCATTCAGTCTCAACCCCAATTTCTGAATATGTGCGAGAACGACATCTCGATGCCGAACCGCCATCTCCTCTGACTGTGCTAAAATCAACCAGTCATTGATATAATTCAGGATCCGTATGCCCTGCAGCCTGAGCAGTGCCAGCGCTGCATCTACGCATTTTGTGAATGTGCAGGGCGAGAGAGCTAGGCCGAACGGAAGAACCCGAAATTGGTACGCTTCGCCCCCGAAAGCGAACCTCAGGAACTTCCTGTGCTGTGGAAGGATGGAGATATGGAAGCATACGTCCTTGAGATCTATTGTGACAAACCAATCCTCGGATTTGATTTGTCACGATTTGACTTATCGTCAGCATCTTGAATTTTAGCTTTTGTACTGCTCGATTCAGATAATGTAGATCTAAAATAGGGCGCAACCCCCCATCCTTTTTTGGAACCAAGAAATACCGGCTGTAAAACCCTGACTCCCTGTCGGCAACCGGAACCCTCTCTGTAGCCTTTTTTGCTAATAAGGTTTTTATTTCTTGCTCCAACACCAGAGCCTGTTGTGGAAGCACTGACGTTTGCAGCACTTCTTTGAATAGAGGTGGACGGCACCGAGCGGGGCGTCGAGGAGAAAGGCCCTGTCTTTAACTCAGACAGATTGAGCCACAGGTGCCTCTCTGTCACAACCAAGGCTGCCTAGACCACCCAACAGCTCTGGCGGTCTCCTTGGTGGCTCTTAGAGACAGATCTGTGGCTCGATGCATCCGGGCCAATCCCCTCCTCGCCATCCAAATCCTTCACTCAGATCTTCTTGGTACGCTTTCAGAGTAACCATAGTGTGCAGGCATGCACCAGCCTGACCTGCTGCCGTGTACGCTTTTCCCACTAACCCTGATGCTTTAAGTGGTTTTAGGGGAAGTGTGGGGGCCTTCAGGGACGATGCTGACGATGCTGAACCCAGGGACAGATAGCTCTTAAGCGTCTGTTCAACCCGGGGCATCGCCCCATAACCATATTCTTTCAGCTCTCTTATGTTAGAATAATGCTTTACATGAGGGCTGAATAAACATGATGAATATGGCTTTTTCCATGGTCTTGATAATTCATCATGTAAATCAGTAAAGAAGGGAAGGCCCCGTGGTGGAGGTGCTTTATTTGACGACAAAAAGCACTCGTCTAGTTTGCTTTTTGGACGAGCGCCCTGATTCTCAGCTGGCCAATCAATGTTTGACACAGCGCGAGAGAGCACATCCACCAGCTCCTCGTACTCAGGGGAAAGTGATGTCATGAAAGCGAGAAGTGAAAGCGAGTCATCTTCCTCCATTTCGACGCTCAGCACATCTAATTCCTTAGAACTAGAGCCCTCTCCCCGGGACGGAAGAAGGGCGGGCTTCCGACACCAGAGAGGGGGTGAGGGATATGCCAGGTGAAGGCTGAGAAAGAGCACTCGTGCCCGTCTCAAGCCCCGCTGACAGATCCATCTGCGAGCCCCACATCATCTTTCTCCGTGCTGCCTCAGCATCCAATGGTCCAGAGCCGTGGGGAATGCTTGCCTGCGCACTTTCCTTGAAAAGTGTGAGGCGGGAGCGGAGCGTCCTCAGAGGAAGCTTCTCACAATGCACACATTCAGCCCCCTCGAAGGCTGAAAGAGCATGGTCCTCTCCCAAACACATCACACACAAATCGTGTGTATCCCTAACCGAGAGAAAAAGAGAGCAGGGAGGAACACACGGTTTAAATGCTTGAGTGTTCGCCATTATAACTGTGATATTGAGCTGTGTAATATTGTGACAGACAACAATAAAAGGACAAGGACAGTTTCGCATAGAGCGCTTTGCTAAGGCAGAAAAGCTGAAGCCGGTCTCGCCGGATGTGTATTTATCCTTTCCTGGTCATGACGTCACCCGCCCGTGACGTTCACTCTCACCATTGGACTAGTTGACAGTCGTGCATCAGACGCTATCACGCTGAAGGCGTTCCCAAAGTGATCCTGTCGGACACAGTGTGAGTTCCCTCGAAAGGGGAATACAACCATACTATTTCTATGAGCAAGACACAGTCTCTATGTGATAATATCTAGGTGTTGGGAATTATCAATTGTAATGTGAGGCAGCTAGCAAACGGTCGGTTTAGCCGGTCTGTCTGCTTCCTGACTTGGGACGTCATGTTTCAGCTCTAAGACTATGTGCCATATTACTAGAGAGAAGAGCAGCACCATCCCAGGAGGGATGAATACCATTTTTATTAATGCTATTTGAGCATAAGAAACAGAATCTGGGACAGTTCATGTCAAATTATGTTGCTTTTTTGAATTATAGTTTTTGTTTTAAACATTTTTATGAATAAAAAATAAGAAAAAACAAAGAAAAGTAAAAAAAAAAATTATGATATTGTTTTTTTCAGAATAGCATTCCCTTTTTTGTTCTCATACAGAAATAGCTTCAGTAACCCAGCCTGGGCTCTGGTTATGAGGGACTGATGCTCAGCACTGGCACAGGCATACTTATTTCTAAAGCTTTTCCTCTGGGATCAAATAAAAATAATAATTAGAAGACGTTAAAAAACAGTAGGAAACAAAAAAAAAAAAGAAAAAGAAGAGATTAGGTTAACATATTAGAAGATTAAAGGAGTCAACATAAAAAGAAGGACCAACTATTTGGCATTAAAGTTTGTTTGGTTATGGTAATAAAGAGGAATCTGTCAGAGGAATCACACACCGAACCACAACAAGTGCTGTGAGCGTTGTAAGTGTTGCTGTTTCATATTAAGCCGAAAAGAACTTGGTGACAGATACATCAGCAGTGATTTTGAGACTTTTATGAGAATGGCAGACATAAATCTCACCCCTCCTAAAAAAGAAACATGAAAATCCAGCGTTTGGCAGGTCACATCAGTCAAGCTTGCATCAGCTGACTCACAGGTGACTCACGTCTACCTATAGGAATACGACGCCTATCACGACATTCATATATAAGCTCCTCAGTATTTTCAGCAGCTATTTCATTTCTCAGGAGCAAATTACCCTCCTCCATCCCCAGCTCCTCCTCTCTTCAGTCAGGATTGGCCTTATTATTCTGCCCTGACAATGGTGTTCTGAACCAAGCGTCGACAGATAGCTAACGGAAATAAAATTCCATCACACGTTGTTCATTGTGCTTATGTGATGCACACTTTACTTTACTGTAAAACTGAAAGAAACAAAAATATACAAATTACAAAGTGATTTACAAAATAGCATGCATATTTTCACATTCACAAACATCCATTTACAGAATCAAACAACTAAATAAAAAACTGATTTATGTTAACAGCATGTGCTTGAAGAAAAATGTGACTGTGCAATTTCATTAGCATATTAGCCGTCAGATCGCACTATATTTCAGAATCAAACATCAATGTCTAAACATCTTAACAACGACCAGCTTTTAATTCAACTAACACAACATTATTGCAGTTATTTTCAATATGAAATTTATAACTTACAGTCTTATCTACTCCAGGGATTAGACAGCAAACAATGATGTGCATTCAGAATGCAGATTGTAATGGTTCAGTTTAATTATAAAGAAAGGTGATTTTGGTTATATGTTGACCTTTAAGCGCCCTCTTGTGGCGAGGATTGCGTATGGTAATTTCCGTATATCCCATGTTGAGTTATTCATTGTGAATGTGTCATGAATGAAGAGCGGCTCGTACAATGAAGTCGTGTCCCGCATAAGGCTGTAAGTCGCTATTATTTGTCATATAAGTATGATGTTTAGTAGGTCAAAGATGTTTGACAGTAAAATAATTAATCTAGAGATGCAAATGTTGCTAAAAACAAAACGTAAAGTGCAAAGTGTGAGCATTAGGTAGCGGTCTTTTGTTATGATTATTAGGCTAATTTGGATTTCGCGATTACAAGCCATTACCTAAAACTAAGAATATAATTAACAAATGCACATGACAATGTTACGTTTAATGCTTAATGTGTTGATTTAATGTTTCTTTTGAATGCTTTTAGGCAGTTAATACTGCTCTGTCAGCTATACATTTTGAATATGTAATTTGAATACAATTCTAATTGCTTTATTTTCTATGTGTGTTTACAGTTTTACAATGTTAAAGTTAAATGAGAAAAGATTCATGAAAGCTACTGGGAAGTAAAAGCCATGAACCAACATCTCGCCTGTTCACTGTCTGTCTAGCTGGAAGTTACACGTCTAGTGAGGACAGAACAGTAAAAAGCCTTTTTATCAGCAAATGCCCTTCAGAAGCTGTTAACTTCAGTCATCAAGTCGTCATGTGGCAGCCATTGGACCCGCAACCCCAACGACTGCCAGGGAGCCACATGCTGAAAGCACAAGATGAGGTACTGGAAACGAGATCCCGGTGCTCTGCTTCTTCAACGCGGTCTACCAGGTCATCTGCAAGCGTAGCAGCTCTCAAAGCGCGAGCCAAAGCTGAGGCTGGTGGTCTATGCGGAAGAGGAAGCTGAAGTAATGAAACAACAAGTTAAAATGCAGGCTCAGCTACATATTTTAAAGATAAAGAAAGAAGCAGCTGCTGCTGCAGCAGAAGCAGAGATACTGGAAGCAGCCGCACAGTTTGAGGAACAGCAGTCTTACAGCAAAGAACATGTGTACGACCACCCCGTGGACTCCAAGGAAAAGGTTCAAAATTTCATTGATAGCCAAGTTTTCTCGCAAAGCAACCAAGTGCCGTCACAGCCTCAAATCTCAATCACGAATCCCTTCTACCAACATGATAACACAGGAGCAGAACCATCACCATCCCCCTACATTACTCCTGTAATCAAGCAAGAAACCCCGCAGCACAGACAACAACGGCCGTCTATATACATGTCAACACCACATCCTAACTTATCACATCCAGTTCTCAATCATCAACACCAGTCATTCAGCTCAACGCCCCCAAATCCTCAACAGACATCTACGGTAAATGATATGGCTAAATATCTAATGAAACGTGAACTGGTGTCAGCCACTTTGCAAACCTTTGATGATGATCCACAAAATTATCGTAGCTGGAAATCCTCATTTCTGAATGTGATTAAATACTTGTCCCTGTCCCCTAAAGAAGAATTAGATCTACTTGTAAAATGGCTTGGACCAAAGTCAAACCAACAAGCTAAAAGAATCAGTGCGGCTCAAATCAATGATGCTGCTGAAGCCCTTAACATGATCTGGCAGCGCTTGGAAGAAACCTATGGAGCACCTGAGGTAATTGAACATGCACTCTTTCTAAAGGTTGAAAACTTCCCTAAGATTACAGCTAGAGACTCAAGTAAACTAAGGGAACTAGGAGATCTCTTGCTTGAACTACAACTAGCTAAAGCAGAGGGTTATTCACCTGGGCTAGCCTTTCTGGATACAGCTCGTGGTGTTAATAACATAGTGGAAAAGCTCCCTTACTCCCTACAAGAAAGATGGATCTCATGTGCATCCAAATACAAGGTAGATTACAATGCCACATTTCCACCATTTTCTACCTTTTCTAACTTTGTACGGGAGCAAGCACGCATAAGAAATGATCCTAGCTTCTCCTTTCTGTCAGCAGCACAGTCCAAGTTTGACAGACCTGTTAAAAACATTACTCGCCCTATGATTTCAGTGAAAAAGACAGAAATAGCACAGAGTAATGAAACAACAGATATTAGTGAGGATCCAGACAAACATTGTCCTTTGCATAAAAAACCACATCCCCTCAGGAGATGTCGCAGTTTCCGCAGCAAGTCCTTAGAAGAGAGAAAAACATATCTGAAGGATAAAAACATATGCTTCAAGTGTTGCGCATCAACCAAACACCAAGCCAAAAACTGTCAGATCAAAGTCACCTGCAAAGAATGTGGGAGTGAAAGACACAATACAGTGTTACATCCAGGCCCACCCCCTCCTAACAGCATCACACCGCCAACAGAGGTGAAACAGCATGGCGGGGAGCCTGAGCTTAGCACACCATCAGTCTCAGCTACAGCAATGTGCACAGAGGTATGTGGCGAACAGCGTGGCTCAAAGTCTTGTGTTAAAATATGCCTAGCCAAAGTGTATCCATCAGGTCAGAGGGACAAGGCAATAAACCTGTATGCTGTTATGGACGAACAAAGTAATCAGTCTCTTGCCCGCTCTGATTTTTTCGACATCTTTAGTGTTAAAGGAGGCACGGAGGTGTATACCTTAAAAACATGTTCAGGTATCATGGAAGTTAGAGGGAGAAAGGCTAAAGACTTTATTGTCGAGTCTATAGATGGTCACATAAAGGTGCCGTTGCCTCCGATGTTGGAATGTGACATGATCCCAGAGGATCGCTCAGACATCCCTTCGCCTGAAGTTGCCCAATACCACCCACACTTAAAGGCGCTCTCGCACAAGATACATGCTATAGATTCGAATGCACAAATCCTGTTGCTCTTGGGTAGAGACATCCTGAGTTTGCACAAAGTGAGAGAGCAGTGCAATGGTCCCCATAATGCACCATTCGCCCAGCGCCTTGACCTTGGCTGGGTTATTGTGGGAGATGTCTGTTTGAATGGTGCACACAAACCAAGGTCTGTCGCAATGTACAAAACAAACACATTGCTCAACGGACGTCCATCGTACCTCAGTCCATGTCCCAATGTCCTGCAAATAAAAGAAAAATCTGTAAGGCAACTAGAAGACACTCAAATCTGCACAGATACTTACCAGGCAATACAAACAGACAATCTTGGGGAGACTATCTTCATCAAAAGGGAGGATGATGAAAAGTTAGCACCTTCACAACAGGATGCGCAATTTCTCACAATAATGCAGAATGAAATGTATCAGGATGAGACCAACAGCTGGGTTGCACCCCTTCCCTTTGTTACACCCAGACAACGTCTACCAAATAATCGAGATCAGGCTTTAAAAAGACTCAACACACTAAATCGAAGTCTCGCCAAAAAACCTGAGATGAGAGAGCACTTTGTTCAGTTCATGCAAAAAATCATAGACAACAAGCAAGCAGAAGTCGCACCCCCCTTACAGCTGAATGAAGAGTGTTGGTATCTCCCCATGTTTGGGGTATATCACCCGCAAAAACCCAAGCAAATCCGTGTGGTTTTTGACTCAAGCGCCAAACATGAGGGCGTAGCACTCAATGACGTTTTAAGCGGCCCAGATCTCAACAACGCTTTGCTTGGGGTTCTAATCAGATTCCGCAGAGAGCCCATCGCAATAACAGCAGATGTGGAACAAATGTTCTACTGTTTCACAGTAAGGGACGACCATCGCAATTTCCTGTGATTTCTCTGGTTTAAAGACAATGATGTCACAAAAGAGATCATCGAGTATTGTATGAAAGTCCATGTTTTTGGAAATCGTCCGTCTCCCTCTGTTGCAATCTACGGGCTCCGCAAGGCAGCTGAAGCCAGTGTGAGGGAATATGGCAAGGAAGCAGTGCATTTTGTCACCAGAAACTTTTACGTGGACGACGGTCTAACCTCACTCCCAACTGAATTTGAAGCAATCGCTCTCCTGCAAAAAACAGTGTAAATCTGCGTTTACACAAAATTGCATCAAACAGCAGTAAGGTCATGGAGGCGTTCCCAGCAAATGATTTAGCAAAAGACATCAAAAGCCTTGACTTAGACACTGACCCATTACCTGTGCAAAGAAGCTTAGGCATCAGCTGGAGTCTTGAATCGGATACTTTCACATTTCAAGTCTCTAAAGAACAAAAACCATTCACCAAAAGAGGCGTGCTATCCACTGTTAATAGTTTGTACTACCCCTTAGGTTTTGTTGCGCCTATAACTGTACAGGGAAAAGCACTCATAAGAGAACTAACCTCCGAACCATGTGACTGGGACGACCCCCTATCGCCAGCCAAAGAAAGACTTTGGTCTGTATGGAGAGACTCTCTTCTGGAGTTAGAGCACCTACACATTCCCAGACCGTACGTACCATTGTCTCTTTCCTCAACTCAACACAGAGAGCTGTGTGTCTTCAGTGATGCCTCATCCACAGCAATTGCAGCTGTTGCCTACCTGCGAGTTGTCAATGAGCAGAGACAGTACCTCACCGGATTTGTCATGGGTAAGGCCAAACTGGCACCAAAACCAGCTCACACAATTCCGCGACTGGAGCTATGCGCCGCTGTCCTTGCTACAGAAATGGCAGAGCTTATATGCCAAGAAATCGACCTAGAGCTTCATGCTGTAAACTACTACACAGATAGTAAGATTGTACTAGGTTACATATACAACACGTCAAGAAGATTTTACGTCTATGTATCGAACAGAGTCTGTAGAATCAGAAAATCTTCAGTACCAACACAATGGCATCATGTCTCATCAGAAAACAATTCAGCAGACATTGCTACTCGCCCAATAGCAGTACTTCTACTGCCACAAACATACTGGTTCACCGGTCCCCCATTCTTGTCGAAGGAACTGCCTCAGTGTTCATCTACAGTAGATACAAATGAGTTTGAGCTAATAGAACCAGAGCAGGATTCAGAGATTCGACCAGAAGTGAATGTCTATGCAACTAAGGTCAGCATCGAACCCCTCAGATCACACCGGTTCGAACGATTCTCAACATGGAAACATCTCATACGAGGTATGGCAAAACTCATTACTCTAGCTAGAAACAAGTCCAAAGCTTCAGATCAAAACACTACAAATCCTCAAACTCAAGCTAAACTTACAGTCATCTCAAGCGTCCAACAATGTTCATTCAAAGAGGACATTAAGAAACTGCATAGAGGGGAACGAATCCCAAAAACAAGCCCCTTGTGGACTTTAAACCCTTTCATAGACTCAGATGGACTGTTAAGGGTGGGGGGTCGGACGTCTCTAGCCGACCTCCCATATGATGAAAAGCACCCTCTGATACTCCCTAAAAAACATCATGTGTCAACTCTGCTTGTGAGACATTATCACCAAGGCGTTGCTCACCAAGGTCGTCACCTCACTGAGGGAGCGCTGCGATCTGTTGGTGTTTGGATAATTGGAGGCAGGAAACTAGTCTCAAGTGTAATCTATCAGTGTGTCACTTGCCGTAGGCTTAGAGGAAAACCTGTTGAACAAAAAATGGCCAACCTCCCAGAAGATCGATTCGCCATGGAGCCCCCGTTCACTAGGGTCGGCTTAGATGTTTTTGGGCCCTGGAGTGTAGTCACTCGCAAGACTAGGGGTGGGGCCGCAGAAAACAAACGCTGGGCAGTTTTATTTAGTTGCTTAGGGACTCGTGCAGTTCACATAGAAGTAATCGAATCTATGTCCACCTCATGCTTTATTAATGCGCTGAGAAGGTTTTTTGCAGTTAGAGGCCCTTCCAAAGTTCTCAGATCAGACCGTGGCACTAACTTTATTGGAGCCTGTAAGGAGCTAAAAATCAGTACAGATCACCCTGAGATCCAAGACTACCTCAGCAATGAAGGCTGTACATGGACATTCAACACTCCTCACTCATCACATATGGGTGGATCATGGGAAAGAATGATTGGCATCGCCCGCCGCATTCTAGACGCAATGTTACTGCAGTCAGGTCCAACTCGTCTTACCCATGAAGTCCTCACAACACTAATGGCAGAGGTCATGGCGATCATTAATGCTCGTCCATTGGTTCCCATAAGTACTGATTCAGACTCACCAACTATTTTGACACCGTCTATGCTTCTAACTCCAAAGGCAGGAGTCGCTCCTGCTCCTGAAGGAACATTTGACATGAAAGACATGTATAAAAAGCAATGGCAATACGTTCAGGGTCTTGCAGATACCTTTTGGAAGTGCTGGAGACAAGAATATCTGTCAGTGCTTCAGCCAAGAAGGAAATGGACTCATGACAAAGATAACATTCAAGTAGGGGATGTAGTCTTGTTAAAAGATGATCAAGTTAAACGTAATGAATGGCCCATTGGACTCATTACTAAAAGCATCCCAAGCAAAGACAAGAGGATCAGAAAAGTGGAAGTTAAAGTTGTGAAGCAAGGGACAACTCGTGTCTACTTGCGCCCAGTGACTCAACTTATTCTCCTGCTTCCCCAAAGTAGTGATACAAAGACTGATTAGTATTAAATAGTGGTATAAGGGCATTTATACCAGGCGGGGAGTGTAATGGTTCAGTTTAATTATAAAGAAAGGTGATTTTGGTTATATGTTGACCTTTAAGCGCCCTCTTGTGGCGAGGATTGCGTATGGTAATTTCCGTATATCCCATGTTGAGTTATTCATTGTGAATGTGTCATGGCTGAAGAGCGGCTCATACAATGAAGTCGTGTCCCGCATAAGGCTGTAAGTCGCTATTATTTGTCATATAAGTATGATGTTTAGTAGGTCAAAGATGTTTGACAGTAAAATAATTAATCTAGAGATGCAAATGTTGCTAAAAACAAAACGTAAAGTGCAAAGTGTGAGCATTAGGTCTTTTGTTATGATTATTAGGCTAATTTGGATTTCGCGATTACAAGCCATTACCTAAAACTAAGAATATAATTAACAAATGCACATGACAATGTTACGTTTAATGCTTAATGTGTTGATTTAATGTTTCTTTTGAATGCTTTTAGGCAGTTAATACTGCTCTGTCAGCTATACATTTTGAATATGTAATTTGAATACAATTCTAATTGCTTTATTTTCTATGTGTGTTTACAGTTTTACAATGTTAAAGTTAAATGAGAAAAGATTCATGAAAGCTACTGGGAAGTAAAAGCCATGAACCAACAT
Organism: Ancherythroculter nigrocauda; assembly: GCA_036281575.1. Taxonomy (NCBI): domain Eukaryota; kingdom Metazoa; phylum Chordata; class Actinopteri; order Cypriniformes; family Xenocyprididae; genus Ancherythroculter; species Ancherythroculter nigrocauda. The sequence goes on from VTFQ01000006.1 coordinate 842,381, forward strand.
CTCGCCTGTTCACTGTCTGTCTAGCTGGAAGTTACACATCTAGTGAGGACAGAACACAGATCACAGAAAACGAGTCTCTTCTTCTAGTGTTTCACGCACTTCCTGTTGCGTTCTATTGAGCAATGTAATAACATTTTTCACTACAAGGTGTCACACACAAGCTACTTATACAAATTAAAATACAGCTTCCAAAGATAAACTAATACTGCACAGAACACTTATGATTCCCCTGCATACTATTTTCTGTCTGATTATTTGTAAGTGTGAACTCGTGAAACAGGTGTTTGTGATGAGTACAGATGCATGATGCAGGAGTACAGAATGCAGCTCTTTTTGTGACTCGTGCATCAAACGAAAATCACTCCAGTAGACTTCAATTACACTATGGTGGGGAGGATGGAGGTGGAGTTTTGCGACAGCATCTGCGAAATGTGTAAGTACCGATCTTTTATACACCAAGTGTTAGATCAGGTGTTCCGAATCCTTTCAGCCCACGACCCCCAAAACAACGATGCCAGTGACTCGCAACCCTCACTATCTTCGGAGGTGTTTAAAGTTTACAAACGTTGTGCGCAATGGCGCACATGCACTAATGCCTGTTGCACACATAGGCCTGCTCTGTTTGCGGTGCATATTTTTTTCCGTGCCCATATCAAATGGATTGCAAGCGTGTGTTACGGCTGCGACGCAGCTACCGAAGCCTATACGCGGCCACTCTAGTCAATGCTCGTGTTTAAACCAGCCGCGCCGTGGTGCATTTGAGAAGTCCAAGACACGCAGATCAAATGCAAAATAAAATCAAAATATTCACCCTGTGTAAACTCCCGCTCATATTTCACATTACTATGAGTAATAAACATAAACATGAATTGACACGAAAAGCTAGTAAATTCACCATAGATGCATATCATTTAAAGTCTCTGTTACACAGTCAACATGGCTTTTTTGCCTTGGGTAAACCAAGGAAACGGGCACACTACCATGGCATTTAAGGCCCTGGTATACTTCAAAGAAAGTTCTTTTTCGTTCTTCATTTAGGGGTAAATTAGAAGTTCGAAATACATGAGAGGCGATATACTGTAATCGAACATCTGACGCCGCCCACACTGCTGAGAGCGACGGTTAGATGAATATGTAAATATGTGCCATGCACTTTCTTCTCAGAAACAAAATAAACACAACAAAAATGAGAAAACAGCAAGCATTTATTATAGAAAGCATAAGAAAAGCGTCTGATCATAACATCGGTATGTTAGCATGACCTGAAAGAAAGTATACTAGGGCCAGAAAGGTCGCTTTGGCAAGCTGTTTCGAATTTCCAAAAAGAACACAAAACAAACTTTATTTTGGCCTGATTTTGTTCGAAATGACATCACATCAGTTTGTTCTTCGATTTCGAGAACAAGGAGACATAAAGATAGCGCTTGTCTCTTTGTGAATGTGAAAAAACAAAGTTCTTCATGACCTGAGGGATTTCTTGTAAAAAGATTTAAAAGGAAAGAAAAGGCGAGAGTCGCCTGTTTTTTTTTTAAGTTTACTTTAAAATGTTTGTGATTTTAACATAAAGTTTATGTTTAAATGTTTTGCCACTTGCGTGAGCAACGTAATATACAAATCAAAAGTATTACTTTATATAAAGTAATTAATTGAATAAAATGTTTAATTGTAGTGCATTCAAACATGACATCTATGAAATGTAGTGTATAAAAAGAGAATCGCAATGCTGACAAGCCATGTTCAGTAACAACTTTTGGATTTGAAATAAAAATAAGTAAATGTTGTGTTTGTGATATTCAGCCATGGATCAGTTGCGCACTGCAAACGCGGCATATGTGAAAAAACAATAGCGCGTGCCGCATACAGTAGACTATGTACTGCAAAGGCATGATGGTGGTGCTTCTCCACTGGCCTCCCTACTTTGTCTTTGGTTGATATTAACCAATGTTTAATTTCGTCAAAAATAATATCCAAAGCTTAAAGCCTAAAGAATTACCTACGTGCACATGACCGAATGTTTAAGATGGTGCATTAAACTGACCTGCAGCAACTGATGCTGTTGCTAATATGTCCTTAATCTGTCGTCACCTTTGGAGTCATGGTCAAGGGGAAGGAAAAGCAAAAGGTTGATGGCTTTTTTTATTTGCATGGTTTTTGTTTTTGTTACAAATATTGATAAATATCTGCTATTTCTAATGATTACATTTTTTTATTTTTTATTTCTGGAAATCATCTCGCAACCCCTCCCTTGATGTCTTGCGACCCCCCGGGGGGTCCTGACCCCCACTTTGGGAACCACTGTGTTAGATAATGATTGGTTACATCTAAACTAATAACTAATGTAACCTTAGAGTCTTCCTGGCAGAACTTGCGCTAGAGCTTTTATTTTCAATAATACCATAATGGACAGTTTTGTAATTTGTAGTCAACTTCTCTGGAAGTTATAATTAAGGCATTTAACTGAAGCACTTGGTTATCCTTGGAGTTAAAGCATCCTGATATGTTTTCATGATTGTGCAGGTGGCAGCGGGACTTCAGTCGGAGGCTTTGGTTCATCATCAATCTTTAAATCACGGCAGAACAACACTGGATCTTCACCAAGACAGAGTTTGTACTGCCACAGATATACAGACTCGTTTGGCTTCAGCTCAAATGTGAGTTGTTCTTCCTCTTCAGTCATTTCATTCCAGCTTTCATTTTCAGTGTTGACATGTGAACCTCCATATTCTGCAGAAAAGGAGAACTGACACTTTGTAATTAACTTTGCAAGGGCTCCAGTTTCAATCGAGACTGACGTGTCTATCTTCCAGTTTTTTGTGATCTGGGTCATCTTCTCCTTATTGTATCCCACCTTTTTGTTGATTTTCTTTGTCCATGTCACTGGTGTGTTGCTGTCATTAGTTATAGTTTTGATATTCTCCCAAATGCCAAAGGCTGGACCTTTAGTTACTGACAGACCACCAGGGAGGAAGTTAAGAACATCAGGATGAACAGAATAGACACCAATGGGCTCATCTTTGATAAAGTCAGTACCGGTGTAGTACTCAACTCCCCACTCTGAGGCTGGCTTGAGGAAGGAGAATAATTGGTGGAAGGATGGCAGGCCCCAGTAATAGAGACCATTTCTTAAGCTGGAATGCAGGTTATTTTCTACAGCATCTGAGCCTAGTTTTAAGCTTGATGTTCTTCGGAAAGTGCCTTTTCCTTGGAAAATTATGTAAAAGTAGCCAAAGTTTGCGAAGTAATGGTCTCCACCCTGGCAGTTGGGATGAAGGCTTTGAACTTCAGCTTCACTGTCTGTCGTCAGGTTCTTAACTCTGCGGTAATTATTGCCCTTGATGATGAAAAATTCACCATCTTCAGTACCAAGGTAATGGTCTCCATCTTTGCAGGCAGGGTGCAGACTGAAAATAGAGATGTCTGCACCTTTATTTAAATGACTTGTCTGCATATAGCAGCCGAGATCAGAGCGGATTATATAACAGTAGTCTTTCCCTCTACAGATGTCAATGCCTTTTGTTTTGCTCTTGGGAGTAATGCCGCTCATCGTGTCTGAACCTGCAACACAGAATAAACCAAACATTCCATCTTCACACCAAATGAATGCTGTTATTTCAGTTCTTATACAGGTGCTGGTCATATAATTAGAATATCATCAAAAAGTTGATTTATTTCACTAATTCCATTCAAAAAGTGAAACTTGTATATTATATTCATTCATTACACACAGACTGATATATTTCAAATGTTTATTTCTTTTAATTTTGATGATTATAACTGACAACTAAGGAAAATCCCAAATTCAGTATCTCAGAAAATTAGAATATTGTGAAAAGGTTCAATATTGAAGACACCTGGTGCCACACTCTAATCAGCTAATTAACTCAAAACACCTGCAAAGGCCTTTAAATGGTCCCTCAGTCTAGTTCTGTAGGCTACACAATCATGGGGAAGACTGCTGACTTGACAGTTGTCCATAAGACAACCATTGACACCTTGCACAAGGAGGGCAAGACACAAAAGGTCATTGCAAAAGAGGCTGGCTGTTCACAGAGCTCTGTGTCCAAGCACATTAATAGAGAGGCGAAGGGAAGGAAAAGATGTGGTAGAAAAAAAAGTGTACAAGCAATAGGGATAACCGCACCCTGGAGAGGATTGTGAAACAAAACCCATTCAAAAATGTGGGGGAGATTCACAAAGAGTGGACTGCAGCTGGAGTCAGTGCTTCAAGAACCACTACGCACAGACGCATGCAAGACATGGGTTTCAGCTGTCGCATTCCTTGTGTCAAGCCACTCTTGAACAACAGACAGCGTCAGAAGCGTCTCGCCTGGGCTAAAGACAAGAAGGACTGGACTGCTGCTGAGTGGTCCAAAGTTATGTTCTCTGATGAAAGTAAATTTTGCATTTCCTTTGGAAATCAGGGTCCCAGAGTCTGGAGGAAGAGAGGAGAGGCACACAATCCACGTTGCTTGAGGTCCAGTGTAAAGTTTCCACAGTCAGTGATGGTTTGGGGTGCCATGTCATCTGCTGGTGTTGGTCCACTGTGTTTTCTGAGGTCCAAGGTCAACACAGCCATATACCAGGAAGTTTTAGAGCACTTCATGCTTCCTGCTGCTGATCAACTTTATGGAGATGCAGATTTCATTTTCCAACAGGACTTGGCACCTGCACACAGTGCCAAAGCTACCAGTACCTGGTTTAAGGACCATGGTATCCCTGTTCTTAATTGGCCAGCAAACTCGCCTGACCTTAACCCCATAGAAAATCTATGGGGTATTGTGAAGAGGAAGATGTGATATGCCAGACCCAACAATGCAGAAGAGCTGAAGGCCACTATCAGAGCAACCTGGGCTCTCATAACACCTGAGCAGTGCCACAGACTGATCGACTCCATGCCACGCCGCATTGCTGCAGTAATTCAGGCAAAAGGAGCCCCAACTAAGTATTGAGTGCTGTACATGCTCATACTTTTCAGTTGGCCAAGATTTCTAAAAATCCTTTCTTTGTATTGGTCTTAAGTAATATTCTATTTTTCTGAGATACTGAATTTGGGATTTTCCTTAGTTGTCAGTTATAATCATCAAAATTAAAAGAAATAAACATTTGAAATATATCAGTCTGTGTGTAATGAATGAATATCAGTGTTGGGGAAAGTTACTTTTAAAAGTAATGCATTACAGTATTGCGTTACTCCCTAAAAAAGTAACTAATTGCGTTACTTCGTTACTTTTTATGAAAAGTAATGCGTTACATTACTTTTGCGTTACTTTTTCTCACCGGGGCTGGGCTTGCTTGTTTGTTTTTTAATAACAACAAAAAAGTTATATTTTTGACAAAAAGGCCCTTTTACACCAAAAGTGAAATCAATAAGCCTCAGGCTGAAGGAAATGCATATTTACACCTGTACAGTAGAGGGCGCAGCTCAAACACACCTTTCAGCTGTGCTGCCATTCTGGATTAAAGAAAAATAGAATAGAGAAGAAAGAAGTTCTAGTTCTTATTTCTAAATCTAACCTAAAGTATTTTTTGATTATTAGTATGGCTGAATTAAGTATATTGAAGGTCAGCAGTAAAGACATTGGTTAATAATTGAGATTAAATACAAAGTATATTTGTGTAATTTAATATAGTTTATTATTACAGGTTTGCGGAGATTGCATTTCACTGTTTTTATTCATTTTGAGGAATACTGAATGTTTTCGTGCAAGTGAAATGAGTAAATGCATGTTCACATTTAGTCTAAAACTACAATAATCATCATGTTCACACAGCGCACACAACACACTCTGCACTTTATTTCTCTCAACATGGGGACAGGAGATCTGTCAGTCAATAAATGTGAAAAGTAACTTGCGTTACTTATTTGAAAAAGTAACTCAGATATTTTGTTGTAAATTGAAAAAGTAATGCGTTACTTTACTAGTTACTTGAAAAAGTAATCCGATTACGTAACTCAAGTTACTTGTAATGCGTTACCCCCAACACTGATGAATATAATATACAAGTTTCACTTTTTGAATGGAATTAGTGAAATAAATCAACTTTTTGATGATATTCTAATTATATGACCAGCACCTGTAGATTGAGTCAAAACAGCTTTATATATGACAGAGGAAAAATGAAAGCTAACTGATGACATAATCCTGAACTTTTATTTCAATGGGTTTAATTATCTAGCAGAAGCACTTTCTGTGTCAAAATGCACCTCTTGAACTTGAGGATTTTAAAATAAGTACATTTCCAGAAAACTAACTGTCACATTTGGTCTTTGTTTGATTTGGACTTTAACCCTTTAAGACCTGAAGGCTTTTTTAGAGTTTTTTTTTTTTTTTCTCTGAGCGACACACACAAAAATAAAGACTCATAACTCCAAACCTCTAGCAAGAAGAGTCAAAAGGTAGGTGTCATTTGACAGAACCCTTTTTAAATTTTAAGAAAATATAAATTACATTACATTTGGACATTTTCTTGCTGAGAAACTGCTGATAAAAGACAAAAAAAAGTATAATTTTTTAAAAATATTTTTTCTTTTTTCTTTTTTTTATTTGACATGGAATAACTCAGGAATGCAATAAGAATTAAAATTAAAAGAAATAAAAATTATCTTTTTGGTGATGCTCTCCTACATGTGAGCTGCATCTGGTTCAAATTTCTTTATTTTCATAAAGTATAGTTCAATAAATTGTTATTCATTTTTTCCGCAGCCAGGTGGCGCCCACGGGCGGTAAACTCCGGTTTAGAGGCTCTTCTCAGCACTCCTTAGGAGTTTTTCAGAATGGTTAGATGCTTTAAAAAGATGAGATTCTAAGCTTTAAATTATATCTATTTTGTTTTATTCCACATTGGAAAGATCCCGAAAAGATGAGAGACATGTTTTTAGCCAAGTATGTTAAATCATTCCGTGAGTAATATCTTGTGATCAATGCAATATATTATGTTGAATTTGTTTTCTTTAAATAATGATGTGTCTTTTCCTATGATCTGTGCATTTTTCATGAAGTTATGAGCACATGAAATCTACATATTTGTATTCAGTTAGCAGCTGTGCTGTTTTTGTTGTAAACGTATATTACTCAGACTCATTAGAGGGTGAAAACAACGCAACAGAAGCATGTTGGAGGCTTGATCTGAAAGTTTAAAGTCTCTGGTTTTGTATGCAAAAAGAATTTTTGTGCTACCTATATGGATTCAATTTGTATTGGCTCTTAAAAAGTTTAATTAGTAGTAATTATGGTAAATTTGGTAACTTGTAAAATTTATAATCTATTAAGGGAATATATTCTAAAGATTTATATTACACCTGTGACATGTTCTGTTGCTTCTATAGGCTATTATATTATAGTTTGACTTCTTATAACACAATGAAGTAGAAACTTCTGTCAAACTGATAAACTTATGTGTATAAATAAAATAAAACTGAGTTTACAGAGGTTACCGGGGAAACAGCTCTATTTCTGCTGTTCCATAAGCGCCACCTACTGACAGAGAGTGGTTTAAATTTTCATTGAGCCTAACTACTGTTTTTGTTTGTGACCACATTTTTATAATGTTAATAAATTAGATTTTGAATAAGTGTCTTTTTTTTAACACACTTTTGAATAAAATGGGTGTTAAAATTTTTTTTAATAAAATTGAATAAAATTTAATTTCAGATATATCACTTTTCACAGTGAATACAATTCCAAAGCAGCATGTTTAACTAATAGTCAAACTGTAAAGCATGAAAAATGTCAACCAATTTTAGAATGCACTGTATTTATTTGTTTTAATGAAACAACAAAAACACATTTGCTGTCGTGTTTACATTTTTTGTTGTTATTTTTGTTTTGTTTTGTTTTTTTTGGGGGGGGGGTAATAATACTGATGTGAATGTATATTTTTTTTCACGTACATGAATTGTTTTTTGTGCACGTGAATTAGGTTTTACATGTGAAATTGGCTATGCATGTGTGAATCGTTCTTTGCGTGAATTATGTTTGAGGCAAAATTCACTCTATACAATAGGGCCTTCACCCTTTACAGGGCTTGGGTCCTAATAATAATCCTTAGAAAAACAAGAAGGCCCTGCACCACCAGTGACTTGGGCCCTAATAACGATTATTGTGGAACAGTCAGTTGAAGTGCTTGTGAACTGGGGATTAATATTGAAATTAAAAATGCATAAAACTAGAAATATTCGTATTATGATTTATTCTTACTAAAGAACTGAATGACACCTGAGCTGCACATGGGGTTTGCGCTATTTTTGAATCAGATTTTGAAGCAGTCACGTGGTTGTGTGTGAAAACGAAGCTTAGCAAGTCCCAGATCACGTGGTTATGGCAAAATGATTACGCTCTGGTACAGTGCTTCACACTAGCTGCATTTACATGAATTGTATTCAGACTAGTAACACAGTTGATAAAAACAAGCAGCAAGACACAATGGTTCATGTGCTTGTCGTCACCTAATTAGAACCCAAAATAGATAAATATTAGGTCTGCTTTTTAAAACAATAAAAATTAGGATGGTTAGTATGCAACAACAGTAGGAAACTGTATATATTTGTGCAGTGTGCGCATGTCAAAAGATTAAATCTGACCAGAAGCTTGTGACATATAAATACGCACATCAACCTGATCACTTTATTTACTGTTCATTTAAACACTAAGTTCAGATTCAGCAATTGGAATAAATTCATTCGGATTAAAGCAAAAATTGTCCATGTACAGTTGAAACCAGATATTTACATACACTTAAAAAAAAACACAAAAACCTTTTTTCTTTACTGTCATACATTAAATCAGAGTGAACTTTTTCTGTTTTAGATCAATAAATATTAACATATTTTTTGCATTTGTTAAATGTCAGAATCGAGCGAGGGAGAATTTTTATGTATTTTTCTTATCACTTTCTTCAGAAGTCAGAAGTATACATACAGTAAGTTTATTGTGTCTTTAAACAAAAAGAAAACTCCAGATGATTCCATTCTGAGCTTAAGAAGCTTCTGATAGGTTATTTGATTCCATTTGAGTTAATTGGTGGCACACCTGTGGATGCATATAAAGGCACACCTCAAACACAGAGCCTCTTTCTTTGACATCATGGGAAAATCAGGAGAAATCAACCAAGACATCAGGAAAAGAATTGTGGACCTCCACAAGTGTGGCTCATCCTTAGGTGCAATTTCCAGATGCCTGAAGGTCCCACATTCATCCATTCAGACAATAATACGCAAGTATAAAAAACATGGGAATGTACAACCATCATACCGCTCAGGAAGGAGACGGATTCTGAGTCTCAGAGATCAACGTTTTTTGGTGCGAAATGTGCAAATCAACCCCAGGACAACAGCAAAAGACCTTGTTATGATGCTGGCTGAAACTGGTAAGACAGTGTCATTATCCACAGTAAAACGAGTCCTGTACCACCATGAGCTGAAAGATTACTCTTGGAGGAGAAATCCATTACTTCAAAACCACCATAAAAAAGCCAGACTACAGTTTGCAACTGCACATGGGACAAATCTTAATTTCTGGAGACATGTCCTGTGGTCTGACTAAACAAAAATTTAACTGTTCGGCCATAATGATAAACGGTGTATTTGGAGGAAAAAGGGTGACGCTTTGAAGCCTCAGAACACCATCCCAACTGTGAAGTATGGGGGTGGTAGTATAATGTTGTGGGGCTGCTTTGCTGCAGAAGGGACTGGTGCACTTCACAAAATAGATGGCATCATGAGAAAAGAAATTTGTGTGGATATATTGAAGCGACATCTGAAGACATCAGCCAGAAAGTTAAAACTTGGGCGCAAATGGGTCTTCCAAATGGACAATGACCCCAAGCGTACCTCCAAATTAATTACAAAGTGGCTTAAGGACAACAAAGTCAAGGTATTGGAGTGGCCATCACAAAGCCCTGATCTCAATCCCATAGAAAATTTGTGGGCGGCACTGAAAAGGCGAGTGCGAGCAACAAGGCCTACAAACCTGACCCAGTTACACCAGTTCTGTCAAGAGGAGTGGACCAAAATCCCAGCAAACTATTGTAGAAAGCTTGTGGAAGGATACCCAAAACATTTGGCCCAAGTGAAACGGGAATTTTTCGGGGCAATTCTACCAAATACTAAGGAAGTGTATGTATACTTCTGACTTTGATGAAAGTGATAAAAAAAATACATAAAAATTCTCCCTCGCTCGATTCTGACATTTAACAAATACAAAAAATATGTTAATATTTATTGATCTAAAACAGAAAAAGTTTACTCTGATTTAATGTATGACAGTAAAGGAAAAACAATATATATATATATATATTTTTTTTTTTTGAAGTGTATGTAAATATCTGGTTTCAACTGTAAACATAGCAACTGTGAAATATTTAATTTTTTTATACAATCTTCAAAGTCTGAATGTGCCAAATGTCACATCACTAGTTTTGAGTTAGCTTTCATTAAAGTATACTGCTTGAGTATAGATCCAGCCTTTATTTCTATTCTCTGGGTCAACCAGCCGCGACGTTAACAATAACCAATTAATATGTTTTATGTTTTGTTCTGAATTTGATTCAAGTCTGAAAAGTTGTGGAGACAGGAAAAACTTTTAAACAAACTAAATTTTAAACATTCGAAGGTTTTTGTGCCCAGTTGTATTTCTACAAATTGTGTTTTGCATTTGTGAAATGGAAAAAAAACAAAATAATAATAATAAAAATTATATCCATAATATAAATTATTGATATCACTATTTAAAGAGTTTTGTTGTCAACTCCATCATCTTACAGGTCAACTCTGTCATAAAACCTGATTTTTCCTCCTTAACCACGTGTTGTACAGTGGACCAATTTAGAATTTTCCTCAGTTGTAGCTGCCTTAATAAACATATCAAAAATGCCAAGATTTATATGGAAGCAGATTAATTAAGCAGATCTCATTAATAATCCACACAAAAAACTGTTAGCTAATTTCACATACATAAAACGTCTCAGGTTACGTATATAACCATGGTTCCCTGAGAACCAGGAAACGAGACTCTGCGTTGAAACGCTTTGGGGAACGTCACACGTGACCTGGTGTCTGAAAGCCAACTATCCAACAATTACAATCCCTATTGGCTGGCGACAGCCTATGATGTAATATGGCATGACCTGGAAGTATAAAGGAGCGCCTGGAGAAGCAGTCAGTATCTTTTCGTCTTTCGGGTCTGTTCTGTCTGATCGCGATTATGTCGACTCTGGTAAGGGATTCTATAATATGCCTTACAAACGTTCAAGAGAGTGTGTTCATCCGTGTCCCATGTTTAGATTGACACTTGATATATACGTTTCTGGCGTTTTCTGTCTGGAGAAGAGCGCGCATAGACAGTGCTTGAGGGCGCTGTCTGTGTGTTTGTCTGTTGTTTACTGTGAGCGTCTTCCTATCGGGACGCTCCGTTCTCATTTGGCTCTCTTCTCAAGGGAAGAGGTGTCCACATCTGTGCCTAGTGATTCTGGCCCCATTTATGCTGAGGCAAAATGGCGGCTACAATCATGAGGCTTACAGGTGAGCTTGTTGGGAAGTTTGAGAGAGCTGTATTCTCTCTCGGCTCCCCCGGGGCTGACGAGGATGAGTTGTTGGATGACGATGACGTCCGTGTTTGACATCATCGCGTCTAGCAGTGAGCGCTCCTCTGGCTGCTGTGTGTGTGTGGAGCTGCTGGTGTTTTTGGGATGCGCTTCTGGCAGGCTGTGGCTGCTGTGAGAGCGCGTTAAGAAAGGGGCCACACGCGGACGGCTCGATGTTTAGGTTGGCTTCTATCAGCCGCCTGACATTGTTTGCTTGTGAGCTTCGCTTTCTTTCTCTTATCCATGAGTTTTGGAGGTGAAACCCAGGTTTCACTAGGCTTGTGGCCCTGTAGGCCACAGCTTAGCAGCCAGGATAGAGCTAGGTTAGGTGTGTTATATGTTAACCCTATGTATGACTATCCCTTGTCAGGTTGTATAGTTCCTAGTTCTGGCCTCCTCCCGAGGGAGTTGTTAGGCCGTATGCCCATTATCCCCTTGTTTATGTAGGTGTAACTGGTGAGTTAACAGCTACGGTTGTAGACTGTTTCTAGACTCCCTGGTGCTATTTTTCTCAGGTAGTAGGCCCTTATCTTTGCGTAGATAAGTTATGCAGGAATGTATGCTTTTTTATACTTTTCATGCTATGAAAAATGTTTTTTCCTCTCAGCCACTTGATTTTCATTAAAGTTTGAGTTGACAGCGCTAGCTTTTCAGCCTCCATCCTCTAGGGCTCAGCACAGATTTGCAAATCTGTTTGGAGAGAACGTTTATCCTATTAGGATAGCATGTATTTTAAAGCGTTGTGTTTGCTTTGAGTTCTAGCCTTTTGCCCTACATTTGTATGTGAGCTTACTTATGCTGCCACAGGTCCTATTCTCATAATAGCAGGCCTTTTTGATATTAGCCTCTATTTAGAGAGATTGGTGACTATTTTAATATTCCCCAGTTAGGGTTTATTGTGTGTCACTGAGTGCATCACCTGTTGGATTGCATACTCAGGGTAGTGTTAGAACCGCTTTTGCAGTCTGGTTTCTATTAGCTCCCTTTGGTGATCTTGATAACAGCTATATTGCATACTCTACTGAAAAAAAAGTATACTTTATTGTATTTTAAATATATTCCCTTTTTCTATAATACATTGCAAATATACTAACAAAATATATAAATATATAAAAAGTATATTAGTATCATATTTTCACAATGTAACTTTTAACACACTTTAAAATAATTGTACTTTAGTATATTTTCTAAAAAACTATATTTTAGAAAAATATACTTGAACTGTAAGTTTATTTTTTAAAAGTGTATTTATTTGCACTTTTTATAAAAATATATTTGATGTATATTTTAACTGTGTGCTGAAAATGATCATTGAAATAATGTACTGAAAGTATATGGAAGAAGAGATTATGATATCTCAATGGGATCTTCCTGGATAAATAAAGGATAAATAAATTAAATTTAAGTTTACTTCTTCATCCTTGGAATTCATTTTATTACTTGTGCTTATTTATTTCAGTATGACTAATGCATCAAAAGCTCATTTAATGTATGCAGTGTAGCCAATAATTTCCAAATATGAGTAAATATGTTTAATAAGTTTATAGTGGCAGAATCATTTTACAATCGTACACACAAATCTATATTAAACAACACACCAGCAGCACAAGTATCGTTACATGCGAAAAAAAATAGACCCCTTAAAAGTTTGTAAACATTGCAACGTTTCCTGGTGGGCGGGGCTTAGCTGGAGGCAAAAAGAGATGCTGGACTCAATGTTGACAAGCGTAAGCTAGCATGTTTTAGGAGGGATTTATTAAACATAGATGCAGAAGAAGGTTCAGAACTGTCCGAATATGTACAGTCACTGACTCTGCGGGACCGTGACAGCTATTTTTGTAAATTAACTTAAGTTTTGGATATTTCCTAGACAACATATGAATTACTTTCGGGTGGTTCGGGGAATTTTGTCAAGGCTTATTGTCTAATGTAACCTAACGCTGGGCTAACTATGATTATGGCTAGCAATGTGGATTATTTTAAGAGACCATTCAAAGGATGGCACACACATCTATCGCTGTATGTTTGTTTAACATTTAAACTAGCTAGTGCACTGAAAGTTGGCGACTTTTCACCTATAAAACAGAAACTTGCTGATTTGTACTAGATAAAACCAGCACACCATTACATATGCATAGATTATTTTACCTGATATGAAGTGTGCACTGCAAACACAAGCATTATTTATGATTGTCTCCGTCCAGTCTGTACGCCGTATTGCATTCAACCACAATTATCTTTTTGATTTCTGTGAAGGAATGTCTGCCGGGATCTGGTAAAACTTTAGTTTTGAACCAAAAGTCCTGTTCCTTCTATTCTGGCAGCCAAAAACACAACAAGACGACATTTTAAAGTCAAAACCTCAAACTTTTAGCGCGCCTGCTATGAGTTCTTATTTATGTTTTGCCTCCAGCTAGAGCGGTGACGTCACAGTGACGTAGGCGATTATGGGGTCTATACGTTGAGTGGTTAAACTTGAAACTTCATCGGAATTCAAATGTCTCCTCAATTTTGTTGCTCACTGCCTTCAGCCAATCAGAGCTGCTGACGTCACGGTCCTCGTCTGAATCCCCCCTCAGTCACTTAAGTGTAATTCACTCAGTGAGTGAATTATATTGTTGCAATGTATAATTTATTTAATAAAACACTGAAAGCGCAATACATCGCTCAATCTTGGGGATTCTGACCAGTTCAATCAAGTGACATCGCAGACTGACCGTGATGGCGACGACAACCGGCTAATCTAATGGCCTACGCGATCCTGAAAGAACCGGAGAAAAGTGCTGCTATTGGGAGGTAAATTGTAGTCTATCAGTTAACAAAAGTCTACCAGTTTTTTTTTTTTTTTTTTTTTTTTTTTTTTTACAAACGGAGAGCGATATTTCGGCTTGATATCTCCTTTTTGAGTTTTTGTGTGGTGTTTTATGGCACATGTTTGTGCAGCACCAAAACATTCATATGATTGGTCAAATCGGCCCGTATTCTGTACGATATTAATTCATAAAGTGTCGTATGCTTGACTATGTACCGAAAACAATTTCGACATGCCATTCTGATACAGTGCTCTGCTGCTAATCCTCATTTACTGTTCAAAAATACTATTGGTTCAATGTAGGATTCAGACAGACTATTGTAAAAGTTGAACATGCTGTCTGACCTTCTATCTTCTGTATATTCTGTCAACAGATGCTGTTCTTCACGAGTCTCTGTGTAAGCAGCCATCAGACACAATGAGAAGCTCATCAGAATATGGAATATAATGTGTAATTTGTATTTTTGTATAAAGGGTCACCATGGTCCAATAATTTTTTTTCTTCTTTAATGAAAAACATGGTAAGTTTTTCTGAATCTTATGTTAAGTTTAAATAAAAACTATTGGATTTGTTAATGAAATATGTCTCTTCCTTAGTGATGTTGTTACATTTTATTTATTGTAATGGTATATTAAAATAAGTAATAACAAAGTGTATTGTTATTGACTGCAAAGTGTGTAATTTTTAGTATTTGGAATAAGCCAAAGGTACTGAGCATACAGTATATACTATTACCTGTAAAATAATATATTCAGTGTATATTGCTTGTGTTTTCTGAAGACACTCGTAATTATTTTGTAATGTATTTAAATCACAAATAAAGTGTACTTCTAACACAGTGTACTTATACTATAAATAAAATATACTTATAACACAAATTAAGTACACTTTAATATCACTAATCAAGCATGTAATTAGTCCCTACACAGACATATACTTAAAGTGTACTAAGTATACTTGAAGTTGTTCCAATTTAGCACACATAAGTATACTAAATATACTTAAAGTTGTATTTTAATACTACTTAATTTCAACTTAAATATACTTAGTACAAAATTAGTTGTTTCAAAATAGCACACTTTAAGTTAACTAATCATTAACACACTTGAAGTATACTGATAATTAGTCTGGCTGCAAGTATACTTAGCATACTTTTTTCACTAGGGTATAACTTGGAATGTAGGCTCTTATGTCTTTTAGCCTCTTTCTAGTTTGCAGCTTGATGATGGAGTTGACAACAAAACTCTTTAAATAGTGATATATATAGTTTATATTATATATATAATTTTTATTATTATTATTATTATTGTTTTTTTGTTTGTTTTTTTGGTAACACTTTATTTTAAGGTGACAAAAAAAAAAGTCACATCTTTTAATTTTTTTTTACAACCTGTCACTCACATGAGATCAATAGCAAACCCTGATATAGTGGCGCTCATAGAGAGTCATGCAGGTCGGCACAAATAAAATCTACTTAACTGATGTTAAAGACAGGCTACAGATCCTTTGGATTCACATTGGGAAGATTTCTGTCGCTGCTACAGGGCGGCATATAATAATAATGCTTACCATTTCACTCAACAAACATTTCTTGTATTCTGTGAGCTACTGGAGACCCAGAATGAGACGTACTGTACCGCTAAAATTAGAAAAACAAACCAGTGGAAAGATTGTTGTAGTAAATTAAATATTATTTTAAAAATTAGTTATCTGTCCGTCAGTTGTTGTAACCTCAGTTGGACCTTTGTCAACTCCATCAGTATTTAACACTTTCAGATGAAGGTTTCTGTTCATTTTGAAAGAAATATTTTAAAAATATTAATGGGTTAGTTGACCCAGACAGTAATAAATTCTGTCATTAATTACTCACCCTCATGTCGTTCCACACCCATAAGACCTTTATTGATCTTCAGAACACAAATTAAGATATTTTTGATGAAATCCGATGGCTCAGCGAGGCCTCCATTGACAGCAAGATAATGAACACTTTCAGTGTCCAGAAAGCTACTAAAGATGTATTTAAAACAGTTCATGTGACTACAGTGGTTCAACCTTAATATTATGAAGCGACGAGAATACTTTTTGTGTGCCAAAAAAACAAAATAACGACTTTATTCAACAATATCTAGTGATGGGCGATTTCAAAACACTGCTTCATGAAGCTTTACGAATCTTTTGTTTCAAATCAGAGGTTCAGAGGATGTATCAAACTGCCAAAGTCATGTGATTTCAGTAAACGAGGCTTCGTTACGTTCATTTGGCAGTTTGATTGTTTATTTGATCTGAATGAATTGTGGAAGAAAGATAGAAAAGACTAGAGCTGACTGTAGCCACTGACAGCAACACTGATTGTCTTGTCTGTACCTTTGCTGCAGGGTTTGATCTGTAGTTTACAATCTCCAGAGTCTGTGGTTTTCAGAGATCTAGTCTGATGATCCAGCTCCAGTGTCTCCTCAGCTGTCTGTTTTTCAACATCAGCCTTTAGAGCGACTCTCCAAGAAGATTCTCTCTTCTTGGCATATAAAGTCCTCTTTTTATCTGTCACAGCAGCACACAGAAACAGCGAAATTAGGAGATCATAAGTGAGTTTGCAGATGAACATCAACACAGAAGAACTAAAAAGATACTGTGTGAATCTGTGTGAATCTTCACGTTTCTAGTAATCTTTTCATCATGTTCTAAATAAAAAGTAATAAAAGTTTGTTTATATAGATTTAACTTCAGTTCTTGTAGACATAAATTGCAAATTCCATAGAAATATCAACAACACCCATTTTTGAGGGCCCCAATCAAAGTCTCTCACATTCCACTCCTCATCATTTTACTCTGAATTGCACAAAAGTAATATTGAATAGAATTAAATGAGACATTTAAAAAAAAAAATGATTTATTTCACTTTGAATTGCATAATAAAAATTGTCTACACTTTGGCACTTGCTGACTTCACCTTTAATTTTGTCAATTTTTGTCAGTAGCGTTGTCAGCACAAAAACATAGGAGATCATTAGCAGTTTTCACATCATCATCATCATCAATCATCATTTCACACATTTGATAACTTTATGTACACCCTAGTGAAAAAAAAGTATACTTTATTGTATTTTAAATATATTCCCTTTTTCTATAGTTTATTTTATTTTCTTTAACAAACGGAGAGCGATATTTCGACTTGATATCTCCTTTTTGAGTTTGTGTGTGGTGGTTTGTGGCACATGTTTGTATGCAGCACCAAAACATTCATATGATTGGTCAAATCGGCCCGTATTCTGTACGATATTAATTCATAAAGTGTTTTATGCTTGACTATGTCCCGAAAACAATATCGACATGCCATTCTGATACAGTTCCCTGCTGCTAATCCTCATTTACTGTTCAGAAATACTATTGGTTCAATGTAGGATTCAGACAGACTATTGTAAACGTGAATAAAGAGTTGAACATGCTGTCTGACCTTATATCTTATGTATTATATATCTGACCTTATGTATTTATTATATATCTGACCATATATCTCTGGTATATTCTGTTAACAGATGCTGTTCTTCACGAGTCTCTGCGGTCATCATTGTGCCATCAGACACAATGAGAAGCTCATCAGAAAATGAATATAATGTGTAATTTGTATTTGTGTATAGAGGGTTAGGGTTCTTTAATGAAAAACATGGTAAGTTTTGCTGAATCTAAGTTTAAATAAAAACTATTGGATTTGTCAGTGAAATATGTCTCTTCATTAGTGATGTTCTTATATTTTATTTAATTTAGTGGCCTTGAAAACAAATGCATTCAACTTTGGGAAAATGTGTTAAACTGTATTTAAATAGTAGCACAACTGTATTGTGTGAGATTATGTAATTCAAAGTACAGTAGTCAACATTTGAAGTGGATCAAAAAAGTTAGGACAACTTTGATTAAAGGTTTTGATCCGCTTCAAATGTTGACTATATTATACAAAGTATAAGTAATAACAAAGTGTATTGTTATTGACTGCAAAGTGTGTAATTTTTAGTATTTGGAATAAGCCAAAGGTACTGAGCATACAGTATATACTATTAGCTGTAAAATAATATATTCGGTGTATATTGCTTGTGTTTTCTGAAGACACTCGTAATTATTTTGTAATGTACTTAAATCACAAATAAAGTGTACTTATAACACAAAGTGTACTCATAACAGAAATAAAGTGTACTTATAACATAAATTAAGTACACTTTAATATCACTAATCAAGCATGTAATTAGTCCCTACACAGACATATACTTAAAGTGTACTAAGTATACTTGAAGTTGTTCCAATTTAGCACACATAAGTATACTAAATATACTTAAAGTTGTATTTTAATACTACTTAATTTCAACTTAAATATACTTAGTACAAAATTAGTTGTTTCAAAATAGCACACTTTAAATGAACTAATCATTAACACACTTGAAATATACTAATAATTAGTCTTGCTGCAAGTATACTTAGTATACTTTTTTTTCACTAGGGCAGTTTGTGTTCATTTGCTGAATCTTTCTTTCTCCTGTAATGATCCGATATCTTGTGTGTTGTGTTTCACTATAAAAACAACCAATGCAAATTACCATCAATCATTATGATACTATTATGGTGCTGTTTTATTTTTGACATAAATGGTTTCTATGAACTATCGTTACATAGAAAAGTGATCTGTATAATGACATTTCTGATTTTTCGTTTTTGCCTACAGTAAATATGCATAAACAACTAAAACTAATCACCTGTGGCCTGTTGCACAAAGCCGGTTTCAGTTTCTACCCAGGTAAGTTCAAGATTAGTTTGAGCAAACTCTGGTTTTTCAGCTCATGAAGGTGGACTGGTTTTTAGCTGGTTTCATTGCTATGGTAACTTACGCTACACAGCTCCAGAGAAAGTTTTATTCTGGGCTGCGTTCAGCGCCGACAAAACGTTGCAAAACTTTTTTTAAACGGAAACAGCGGTGCGTTGAACACCCTGTTCTGATGACGCAAGAGATGCAACTATGGCAGCTGAGAAGGACATTCTTTGTGTTCTTTTTGAAGAATTTTCGGAGCCTGATTAAATCGGTATAAATACGTGTTTAATACTGTCCAGAATAAAAGAGAACATCCCAATCCAGTGAATTGGGATTTGTGGAAACTGTGGTTCCTAATTATTGTGATCCAACATTTGCCTTTATGTTTATGAAAGTTTATGAAAGTATCACTCCACAATGCAATAGCAAAATATATAAGTATAGTATTTTTATGTTATATTAATCAGTGTCTAGCACACCTTCCTAAGGAAAGGATATGGACCAGAAGACATTGCAATTACTAAATGATATTTAGACAGACTTAAAGGTGCCATCGAATGAAAAATTGAATTTACCTTTGCATAGTTTAATAACAAGAGTTCAGTACATGGAAATGACATACAGTGAGTCTCAAACTCCATTGTTTCCTCCTTCTTATGTAAATCTCATTTGTTTAAAAGACCTCTGAAGAACAGGCGAATCTCAACATAACACCGACTGTTACGTAACAGTCGGGATCATTAATATGTACGCCCCAATATTTGCATATGCCAGCCCATGTTCAAGGCATTACACAAGCCAGTATTAACGTCTGGATCTGTGCACAGCTGAATCAAAAAAAAAATCTATGGGGTATTTTGAGCTGAAACTTCACAGACACATTCAGGGGACACCTTAGACTTATATTACATCTTGTAAAAAAACGTTCGATGGCACCTTTAAAGAAGTTCCAGATCTATACTCTTATTATTTAAGTTATTTTGCCATTAATGTAAATAAACATGTGCAAACAATATACTTGCTCTTGTGAATTTTAATGTTAATTACATTTGCGAGCTGTCTCTTTAATACCGCGTGGTTTATATGTATGTTGATGCTGATTGTGCTAACAGTTTTGACACACCCACCAAACAAGAGAAAACGTATCTCAAACCCGTTGCACACCGTTGCGCACCGTTTCCAGGAAACATGTCATTCAACCCGGAAACCATAGCAAAACGTTTGAGCTTGAACGTGCCCCTGGGTTAGAGATCGCAAACCAATCTTGACCAATCAGCTGTGAGTGAAGTAACACGTATCTGATGCAATGAAGCCACGCCCCCTGTATCTCTCGCTCTAAATTAAATCAGTTTATAGTGAAAACATTTTAGAGACAAAATTGCTCATATTTTGCTGCTAATTATTTATTATATATTATATGAATTATAATTATGTAGGCTATAATTCATATAATTATAATACAAATTGACAATTGAAAAAAAAATATTAAACTTTGCTTGTAAATTAAAATAAATATAATACATGCATAATATATAAAGCTTTAAAACAGGTTAAGGCTACATGTATTAATTTGAGCCCTTTATGAAACTATAGAAATTATAAGGCCTATTTGTTTGATGCACTGATATAGTCAGATATTTTCTTTCAGCTGCCTTCTCAAACTTTCACTGCATCAGTGTTTATTCCTGCATTGTAAATGTGTTTAATGTGAATGTGATATTTTTCATAACAATCTCTTAATCTTCAGAAGATAAGTGAATTGCGCCACTCTCTCGCGAGAAGTGAATCAAACGGACACTCTGCATGTTCCGTGTGATTGGCTGTTTGCCGCACGTGTCACACTTTCAGGTGCACGCGCTTCAGAGTTAATCGCAAACTCTGGATCAAACCTTAACCTTTCAGAGTAGATTAAGATTTGAAAACTCAGAGTTTGTTCAGATAGCTTCATACACAGGCCACAGGTAAGAGGTGATAGGTTCATTGACTTTTCAGTGTCATGTACAGTAGATGTATGAACACTCTCATTATTATTCTCTCAATCTTCAAATACAGCTGCAAGGTGGCTATAAAGAGCGGAAGCAGTCCAGATAAAATTAAAAATGGCAAAAGGGCCGCAGGATAGTGATTTTAGTCCAACTGGTGCTATATAGTTCAGGGAGATTCAATAGCAGATGAACAACGCAACTTGCAGTTGCAGCAGCACATTACATCTTTACAGACACTTGCAAGCAGAACTTGTGCTATTATATATATATATATATATACATACATAATATAATACACACACACACACACACAATAAGGCTTATTTTTCTCTTGCTATATAAGATGTAATACTTACCCAATGAACATTTATAATATAAACCAGCAGCAGCAGCTGCGAGCATCGATATAACAGCAATAACTATTCCTGCTTTAGCACCTGGAGACAGACCTGAACCTGGAACTGTTAAAGAAACACAATCATTAGCGTGAATGAGTCTGATCTATAACAAACACTATAAACATCAGCACTATATAACATGAGTGATGATCTGATACTGTAATGATAAAGACAGACAATCATTATATTCACAGACATCAGTGGCCTGTTGCACAAAGCTGGTTTCAGTTTCTACCCAGGTAAGTTCATGATTATTTTTAGTAAACTCTGTTTTTTGGGCTCATGAAGGTTGATTGGTTTTTATCGGGTTTCATTGCTATAGTATGGTACACTACACAGCTAATCTGCTCCTGCTGTGCCGCTAACCTCCAGGTTGGCCTACAAAAACACGTCATCCTTGAGGTACTCTATGGCTGCCGTGTGCGTGTGTCCGTTAAGTTAACGAGATTGTAGGGTGTCCCAATCGTCATTTTAGATTTCAGGAGGGTGCTCGTGAGCGCCCCTTTTGCGGCCACTATGTGCCCTCAATGCGCCCTTCAGCTGAGCTCGCAAATTTGTGCGCTACACAGAGGACTTTACCCGGCAGTCAAAGCTACATTACGTCACGAAAAGTGCAGACTCAGAGGAAGACCGCAAAGCCACTGGAAGGCAAGCCTGCAACCTTTAGCCAATAAAGCATAATGGCTAATGCTAATGCTCTGGCTGTGGCGGTACGCTGGGAAGGAGACTGAGAGGTGCCGCACATGATTAAGTTAGCCGTTATGCTTTCTCCAATGGTAAGACATACAGACCCTCTTATCTCCCTATAATTATACAGTCTCTGGCAAGGGTGCCATTTGGTATCCGCTTGTTAAGTCGTGACATATGAAACGCCATTTCTGGGTCCAAACCTCGACTCATTTCACTTGAGAAAACCATCTGGATGGCCGTTTATGAGCACTATTTATTAATATTAAACATTTAATATTTTAAAAAGTTAAACATTTAAAATACAGTATAGTCTCCATGCTCACAGCGTCACAGATATTAATATTTTAACGATTTATAAAAGATGAATCACTGTCTGGCCATCTGGAATTTTGGTATGGAGATAAAGATTATGATTATAATTTTTTTGTAGTATTACACCACATTGTGTGTGTATATTAGCACCGTTTGTTGTTTTCTTGTAGTATGAGATAGAGCGTTTGGACCCGGAAGCAGCGCAGCGTGACGTCAGACTTAACAACCGAATAGGGCCATTCTGGGTTAGAGATTGCAAACCCAAACTCGACCAATCAGCTGTGAGTAAAGTGACCTGTATCTGATGCAATAAAGACACTCCCCCTGTATATCTCGCTCCAAATTAAACCAGTTTATAATGAAAACATTTTATCTTTTGCTGCTAAATATTTATTATATTTATTAGGGCTGGGCGATATATCGAATGCTTTTGTCACGCGCATTTCGTCAGTAAAGCCGGTTCCCTGATTACCGCTAAATCGCCATCACCTGCTTTCAAATGGAGCGGCATTTAATAGACAGAGCCGCAGTTCACTGACAAGCCACGCAATATCGCGTTCATTATCGATATGAATCGCCGTCGATAATGAACGCGATATTGCGTGGCTTATCAGTGAACTACGGCTCTGTCTATTAAATGCCGCTCCATTTGAAAGCAGGTGATGGCGATTTAGCGGTAATCAGGGAACCGGCTTTACTGACGAAATGCGCGTGACAAAAGCATTCGATATATCGCCCAGCCCTAATATTTATATTATATGAATTATAATTATGTAGGCTATAATTCATATAATATAATCATATAATTATTATATTAATTGAAAATATTAAACATTGCTTTTTAAATTAAAATAAATATAATACATGCATTAATATATAAAGTTTTAAAACGTCCACACGAAGCCAGAGCTTCGCAAGGGCATTTTCAGATGTATCTACTCTGCGACCCTTTTAAAAAATTGTTAATAATCGGTTGATAATTGGTTAATCACACACTCTGGATTAAAGCCGAGTTGACAGAAGAACGTTTATACCAAGCGTTGTGAGCCCGTTGAGCTTGATCTAAACCAGCTTGGATTTATCTGGATTTCTCCGCTCTAAGGGGCCGTTCACATATCGCGCCTAAAAATGCGTGGAAAATGCGGCCACATGGCTTTCTCCTCCAAAAATTTGACAAGCGCTTGCATTCCCGTGGCATCTGTTGTTGCTATGCATCCATGAACTGCGCTTTCCATGATGACAAGGAAGTTTCAAGTCAAGTCACCTTTATTTATATAGTGCTTTTAACAATGCAGATTGTGTCAAAGCAGCTTTACATTGATAACTGGTAAATATCATGGATGCACAGCAGCTCTCAAAGAAAATGGTGTCATTATCCAGTTTAAGCAAATTCAGTATTGATTCATTCCATTGTAAAATCAATAATTTATCTATATCAGCTCTGGAGTGAACAGTGATGTCATCATCCAGCTCAGTTCAGTTCACATACAATGGTGTCAATGCAGGCAGATCAAAACACTGTTGAATATCAAATGTCCCCGACTAAGCAAGCCAAAGGCGACAGCGGCAAGGTGGCATATAGGTGTTAAAATGGAGAGAAAAAAACCTTGGGAGAAACCAGGCTCAGTCGGGGGCCAGTTCTCCTCTGGCGAACAGCACATGATTATGATTCAGGCAGCGTTACAGGTCATAAATCCAATCGGGATTGCAACAGTCAAACTATTTAATCCAGTTCCAGGTCGTGAGGTCATGATCATCACGCCGGTAAGGGACGGTTTGTTGGGAATCTGTGCCACTGGCTGTCATCGGTGAGGCCTTCACAATGGATGATCTAGTTGGACCTAGTAGGACCTGCGCCTTGACGCGACCACAACTCAGCCCTGAAGCGTCAGCAGAGATTGGAAGAGACCAAGGCGCGGGTCCTCCATCTGATCTGGATATGGCCTGGATCCGGCTGACTACGGTAAACCTCGGGAAATAACCTAGAATATTGTCTAACACTTGATGGCTGCTCTGTTAAGTCTTCGTCGTCAGTTAGGAACCTGGGTGTGCTCTTTGATACCAATCTTTCATTTGAAGGCCATGTTACTAGCATCTGTAAAACCTCATTTTTCCATCTTAAAAATATATCTAAATATGCTCTCAATGAAAAATGCTAGAAGGCTAGATTACTGTAACACTCTACTGGGTGGTTGTTCTGCTCGCCTGATAAATATATTGTTCGGGAAGCAGACACACTCTGTCAGTTTAAATCTTGACTTCTAGGTATTATCAGCTGGCCTGAATTCTGAGATCACAATAGACATGAAGGACTACAACGCATTAACCCTCAGGGGTCTGAGGATTTTTGGGCCATGGAGAGGTTTTGACATGCCCTGACATTTGTGCTTTTTTCAGTTGTTCATAAACATATTAATGGAAAAGGTATTACACTGTATTCAGCACAAACTAGGCTACCATAATACAGTATGTGAGGAACATGTATGTACATTTGTTTTTTTGAAGGAATAACGTTTATGCGTGGTTATTTGTGGAAGTAATTTAATGCCAAATGTTTTTGAAATAAAAAGCTTGTTGAATTGCTCTAATTGAAAAAAATATGCATTACATTAGCTGTGCTTGCATTTTGATGCATTGTATTTTTAAGGCTTGCATTTTTATGGGCTGAAATTCAACATGGTCGTATATTTAAGCTGTGAATATTTCAATTAAAAATATTTCACACACATTTCCATTATTAAAAATTTAATAATTTATATTCATCTTTCAGATTTCACTTCCAAAATATTCATTCTGTTTAAAAATACAATCTATAAAATTCAACTAGCAATTTTCAGTCCATTTTATTTCGCTTTACAAATTTGCTTCCACAAATTCTGTGGTTCAAATTCGGCAGAAAATTCAACATTTCACATCCGGGAACTGCAGGAAAAGCAGTAGAGTGCCGATGCATGATCTCCATCTGCTGTTAGTCTCTTCACCAGCAGGTGCCGCTAGCGGCTGTTTAAGACCAGAGCAACGGCTATTAAGTCATCATTCATTCATAATGCTGCATTTATGTTTAATTCAGTGTCTTTATGGTTACCTGTAGTCTACATAAGCAGCTTTCTCTCCAGTGAACGAGATTATAACGTTATTGCCCGATACTGATGTACAGATCAAACGTTAAATCTGAGGTAGACATATATTTCTCTCTGTTGTTTAGTTTTCTTAACTTTATATCGCGGCGTGGTGTTGTAATACTATGGTTTCCCTCATCCGTCATAGGATTCCCCTGCCATCAGGACATATAAAACACTTAACACGGCTTAATGGACTCGTACAGTGATATAAAAGACCAAACTCGCACCTCATTTGTGATGTATGTTATACTATATAGGCTCCAAGAAAGCAGATACTGGCATAAAGTTGTTTTGACGCTGAACGCTTGATATTCGCACATTTAGGAATTTATAGAACAGATAATTCTTAAAAAATATTCATAGATTACTTTGTACATCATATGATTTCAAATATGGGGACATATAGACATATGTTCTAAAGTTGTAGAATATGGCTATTAAGTACATTACATTTTAACTTAATTTTTTATAATTATTTTAATATAAGGTTGTAATTTTTAATTAATTAATTTATTTATTTATTTTACAATTAAAGGTTCTAACTGATAATTTCATTTTCTTTTTTTCTTTTTTTGTGGTGGTTTTAATTCTGGTTAAAACAGATCTTTTAAAATGAAACACTGCATTGATAGTCATTAAAATAGTAAAAGTGTTTAGAGTTTAAAAAAGTAAGCATTTATGTTTGGCTGCTATGTAAAAAATGTTGGAATTGCCAGTGAATATTACAAAACCAGACTGCATGATATTCTTCTTCTTTTGTGTTTGTCAGCAAGTTCCAAACAAAGATCTCTAGTGCAGTTCAATATTGTTTTAAATGTTTATGGATCTGTCATTGACTGGCCTATTTGTCTATGCTTTGTTTTTAAAGGCATTTGAAGAAAATATGGACAAGTGTCTACATTTTAGTTTAAATTGTTCATTAAAGGGATAGTTCACCTAAAAAAAAATTGTCATAATTTACTCACCCTCATGTTGTTCCAAACCTGTATGAGTTTTTGTCCTGTTGAACCCTAGTGAAAAAAAAAATACTTTATTGTATTTTAAATATATTCCCTTTTTTCTATAATACATTGCAAATATACAAACAAAAAATGTACTATCTTTAAATATATAAAAAGTATATTAGAATCATATTTTCACAATGCAAATTTTAACACAATTTAAAATAATTGTACTTTAGTATACTTTCTAAAAAAATATATTTTAGAAAAATTGAAGTGTAAGTTCAGTTTATTTTTTAAAAGTGTATTTATTTGCACTTTATAAAAATATATTTGAGGTATATTTTAACTGTGTGCTGAAAATGATCATTGTAACAATGCACTGAAAGTATATTTAAAAAAATACATTATTTAATATCCTGAAGTTGTAGTGTATCTAATATTAAATTTGAGTATATTTTTTAAGTTTACTTCTTCATCCTTGGAATTCATTTTATTACTTGTGCTTATTTATTTCAGTATTTGTAATGCATTAAAAGCTCATTTAATACATGCAATGTAGCCTATAATTTCCAAATATGAGTAAATATGTTTAATAAGTTTACACTGGCAGAATCATTTTACAATCGTACACACAAATCAATATTAAACAACACAGCAGCAGCACAAGTATAGTTACATGCGAAAAAAATACGTTGAGTGGTTAAACTTGAGACTTATCGGAATTCAAATGTCTCTTCAACTTGGTCTGTGACCAATCAGATTTTGTTGCTCACTGCCTTCAGCCAATCAGAGCTGCTGACGTCACGATCCTCGTCTGAATCCCCTCGCTCAGTCAGTCAGGTGAAGTATAATGTCGCAATGCATAATTTATTTAATAAAACACTGAAAGTACAATACATAGCTCAATCTGGGGAATTCTGACCAGTTCAAGATTCAAGATTACTTTATTAGTCCCAAAGGGAAATTTATCTTGGACAAAGGGCTGCCACATATAACATACAATTGTAGTGCAATAACCAATTCAAACACAATACACTACTCAGTTCACACTGACTTACGTCCTGAATTTAGAAGATTCACTGATAATGGAATAAAAGAATTCTTATACCTAGGTACCTAGGTATATTTAACCGGCACCCTATAGCATCTACCTGAAGGGAGTAATTCATATTCAGGGTACAGGAAATGAGAGGTGTCTGCTAGAATTTTATTTGCCTGTTTGACTATCGCCTTCTCAATGAGAATTTGGACTCCCTCACCCCTATCACTTTAATTGCTGTATAAACCAATCTGTTTATTTGTGATTTTATCTTAACTGATATGTTACCAAACCAAGTTACAATTCCGTAACGTAACACACTCACTCTCAATCACAGCGTGATAGAATAACATCAGTACTCTCTGTCCAACCCCAAACACCCGGAGTCTTCGCAAGAAGCACAGTCTCTGTTGGATCCTAGAACAAACATAACTCACATGGATATTCCATGACAGATTACAGTCAATATGTACACCCAAGTATTTGTAAGAATAAACCTGGGCAATACAAACGTTCTGGACCAACAATGGAGAATGATCCCCCACAAAAAAAAAATTATTTCTTCTGTTTTCTTAGTATTTACAATGAGATGATGCTCCTCACACCACTGTATAAACTTTTTAACCTCCAAACTATAACCAGAAATATCAGTATCCATATCCATAAGTCCCAAGAATAGCAGTATCATCAGAAAACTTTACAATAAAAGTGCTGGAATGACTGCTTATACAATCGTTAGTATATAATGTAAACAAAATGGGAGAACTCACACATCCCTGAGGGACACCTGTATTGATATCTTTAAACTCAGATAATGTCTGGTTCACCCTGACCTGCTGGGTCCTGTTGGTCAAAAAAGAACCATACCAGCTGATAATATACGGATTAATGGACATTTGTCTGAGCTTGCTAAGAAGGATGTGTGGTTGAAGATTATTAAAGGCAGAGCTGAAGTCTAGCATAGGCCTTGGGGTTTTCAAGATGTTGCAGAATAAAATGCAATATGGTTAGTATAGCATCATCAGTACCCCGATTGTCTTTATAGGCAAACTAATATTTGACTTCAGCTTCCTCACCATAAGCTTTTCCAAACACTTCATTACAATAGAAGTCAAGGCTACTGGTCTATAATCATTACTTTCTTGAGGAACAGGTTTTTTTGGAATAGGAATAATGGTTGCCTTCTTCCAAAGTTCAATCAAGCGTCATCTCAAACTGACAGATGGCGACGACAACCGGCTAGGAATTTAATGGCCTACACAATCCTGAAAGAACCGCAGAAAAGTGCTGCTATTTGGAGGTAAGTTGTAGTCTACCAGTTAACACCTTTTTTTTGTTTGTTTTGTTTTTGTTTTTTTTACAAACGGAGAGTGATATTTCGGCTTGATATCTCCTTTTTGAGTTTTTGTGTGGTGGTTTATGGCACATGTTTGTATGCAGCACCAAAACATTCATATGATTGGTCAAATCGGCCCGTATTCTGTACGATATTAATTCATAAAGTGTTTTATGCTTGACTATGTCCCGAAAACAATATCGACATGCCATTCTGATACAGTTCCCTGCTGCTAATCCTCATTTACTGTTCAGAAATAGTATTGGTTCAATGTAGGATTTAGACAGACTATTGTAAACGTGAATAAAGAGCTGAACATGCTGTCTGACCTTATATCTTATGTATTATATATCTGACCTTATGTATTTATTATATATCTGACCATATATCTCTGGTATATTTTGTTAACAGATGCTGTTCTTCACGAGTCTCTGCGGTCATCATTGTGCCATCAGACACAATGAGAAGCTCATCAGAAAATGGAATATAATGTGTTATTTGTATTTGTGTTGAGGGACACCATTGGTCCAATAATTTTTTTTTTCTTTAATGAAAAACATGGTAAGTTTTGCTGAATCTAAGTTTAAATAAAAACCATTGGATTTGTCAATGAAATATGTCTCTTCATTAGTGATGTTGTTACATTTTATTTATTTTAATGGCCTTGAAAACAAATGCATTCAACTTTGGGAAAATGTGTTAAACTGTATTTAAATAGTAGCACAACTGTATTGTGTGAGATTATGTAATTCAAAGTACAGTAGTCAACATTTGAAGTGGATCAAAAAAGTTCAGCAAAGTTGTCCTAAGAAGAAGGTTTTAGGACAGCTTTGATGAAAGATGATTTTTGACCCACTTTACATGATGACTATATTGTAAAAAAGTATAAGTAATAATAAAGTGTATTGTTATTGAAGTGTGTAATTTTTAGTATTTGGAATAAGCCAAAGGTACTGAGCATACAGTATATACTATTACCTGTAAAATAATATATTCGGTGTATATTGCTTGTGTTTTCTGAAGACACTCGTAATTATTTTGTAATGTACTTAAATCACAAATAAAGTGTACTTATAAAGTGTACTCATAACAGAAATAAAGTGTACTTATAACACAAATAAAGTATACTTATAACAGAAATAAAGTACACTTTAATATCACTAATCAAGCATGTAATTAGTCCCTACACAGACATATACTTAAAGTGTACTAAGTATACTTGAAGTTGTTCCAATTTAGCACACAAAAGTACACTAAATATACTTGAAATTGTGTTTTTATACAATTTAATTACAACTAAAATATACTTAGTACAAAATTAGTTGTTTCAAAATAGCACCCTTTAAGTTAACTAATCAGAAAAACGACCTTGTCACAACCGCATCACTTCTATTATGAGTATGCTTGCCTAAATTACAGTAAAAACGATTTAAACCACCGAAACGCGTCCGATGCTAACAATAAACGCTACCGATGCTCAAACGGCATCTTGGACAAATGTGGCTCAGCTGTGTGGGCAGAAGACTGCCAGGTTTCTGGAAAGAAATAGAATTGTGTACAAATGTATTCAGGGATTGCATTTGTTTAGTACAGTGTTGTTCAGTGCAAGATTTTGATGTTATTTAAGCTAAAATAAAGTAAGGGAAAATATTTGCACTAACTGTTAAAAACTAATACTGTATGTAGCTAACAATGAAACAGACACTGCTGTCGAAATTTTTTGTAAAGTATGGCAAAAATATTTTAGAAATGAAATTTGAAGTAAATGAGAAATAATGCAAAGGAAAGTACATTTTCAGAAATTTTGCACTTTCTTGTGCTTGAATGTTAAAATGGCCCTCCTATGAGGTGTCAATCATAGCAACGGCCCCCGGCCAATTTGAGATTGAGACCCCTGCCATAGCGTGTCAAACGCAGTGTAGAGTTCCCTTTCGAAAGGGAACTCACCAGCCAATAGGGTTGGTGAGATCTGATAATTGCTTTTAGACACCAGTTCATGTGTGATGTTCCCCATAGCGTGTCAAACGCAGAGTTGAGTTCCCTATTCTCAGGGAACCATGGTTACACATGTAACCTGAGACATTTTTTTTTTTTTATAGCTGTTCTAATCTCTAAACTGGATACTCCCTTATCACAAAGGGCTTTAAAATCTTCATCTTTATTATCTATGTTGTATTTTAGGGGCTTTAAAAAGTTATTTATTTTGTCTATAGAACATGCATTACTGGAATATAATTTAACATGGCACCACCAGAACTGTTGGTCATACTCAGTTTCATTTTGTGAGAGGAACTCATTATACGACCGAGGGGGAACTATTCCAGAGCCTATTGTCTGGTTAACAATCTAATATCAAATACAAGTAGTCCATAAAGTATAAAAAATAATTTACAAATATTTAAAAAAAACACCCCTACGACATCCACACTTAAAAGAGATCATTCATCCTGGCCGCCATCTTGCCGCATCCCCGATACAACCACAATCTGATGATAAGAGCAAATCATTAGTAACTCTAATGAGAGCAGTCTCAGTACTATGGTACGGTCTAAATCCTGACTGGAAATCCTCACAGATACTATTTCTTTCTAAAAAGGAACATAGTTGTGATGAAACTGCCTTTTCTAGCAAAATCCTTTAGCAAAATCAATTAATCCTTTTAGCAAAGGATTAATTGATTTCTAGCCCTTGCATTAACTTTACTACCCCAGCCGGCATTTCAACGTTTATTCAACGGTGAATCAACGTCAGGTACCATGGTTGAATCAACGTTGGATTACCTTTCAGTTTTGCAAATTGGATCAACATTAATATTGTGACATTGTTTCACCGTTGAAATTACGACGTTGTTTCATCGTTGAAACAACAACTGACCTTATTTCAACCACATTTCAACATTGAAGGTCGGTCATTTGCCAGCTGGTACTAGATATATTTATGGAGATGAGATTTAAGAACCCTCCCTGTACAGCTATGATCAGCTGTTCGGCTGTTGTTACGGAAAGGCCGAAGGTTATTGGTTGGATCTTGTCACATGACCTGCTTGCGGCATTCTAAAAAGTTGAGAATTTATCATTTCGATGCGCCTGGAAAACTAAGACTCTCTGGAGCTCACGTCACCATGAGGCAAGACAGAGAGGAGATAGTTCCGGAGCGATTTCACTGTTTTAGCTTCCTGCTTCCTGCTTCCTGCTTCGCTACTGTTCGGACGCTCTTGCCTACAGCTCTGCGCTTTGCTCTATTGCTTTTATATTTTATCTCCTAATTTTAACTACAGCAAATAGGCACAGTGCTCAAACAACAAATCTTGGCACCAACAATCTTTTTAACTGGAAGAATTGCTACAAAAAAGGGGAATTTTTATCCAACCAGCCTCCCACTGACGGCAGCCATCAGCTTACATTCCGGAGAAGGGAAAACACAGCTGCCTACATCCAAAGGGATTAGAAATAATATGCCTCCTCTGGTTGAAGAATCTACCTGCTGCACAAACTGCCACAGACTTCTACAAAGGATTGCAGTTCTTGAAACAAAGTTACTTGCGGGACTACCAAACCAGAAGGAACACACAACAGAGCTTCATCATGGACGTCCTCAGCACACAGTCGGTGAGTCCCATGAATCTAATGCCCCTAAACAGACCGTACTGAGTGCCGAAATTGATCAACATATTAATCGATGGCACACACAGGGAGCGAGACCCAAAGGCACTCGAGACATCAGATTGTCACGAGGCACACATTTTAATGCAGTAGCATCCTCTACCCCAAACAATAGCTCCCTACCACCGCCAATACATCTGGAGAACAGATTTGAAGTGTTAATGAATGTGGGTGAGGAATCCCCAAACATGATCGGCCACAGATCAAATCAGCCAGCAGCTAACACCGATGCTAACTGCCGCTCAAGGTTGAACAGTCAGCGGCACTCAGCTCAGAGAGCAGCCGAGCCCAGGACTCTGATAGTGGGTGACTCTGTTATCAGAAACATTAGCAGCAGGGATACAACTACATGCTGCCTTCCACAAGCAACAGTTTCTGATGTAAACAGGGAACTTAAGAGCATTCTGATGAAATATAAAACTGCAAATCGACTAATCATTCATGTGGGGAAGAATGATATTCGGAAGGAGCAGTCAGAACTCCTTAAGAGGGATTTCAATGAACTTTTTGAAATGCTTAAAAGACTAAAAGTTCAGTCGTTCATCAGTGGACCACTCCCAGCAAGAGGAACAAATAGATTTACACGGTTGCTTGGTCTTAACACATCGCTGCAAAAAACCTGCAACTTAAAAGGACTGAATTTCATCGACAACTTCAATCTGTTCTGGAGTCAGAGACAACTGTTCACTCATGATGGCCTGCACCCAAACAAACTGGGCTCAAGAGTGCTAAAGGACAATATCTACTTCTGCCTCCATCATCCTTCAGCAGTGTGTGCAAATCCACTCAACCTGAATGGCACAAACACACCTGGACAGAGTACAACTGACCACAGGACTTCATTTCAGCACCTGAATGGACATGCGGTTGACACATCTCACAAGGTCAATGATAACACCACGCAGCCACAACAACCACTGCTCACGCACACAATCCTGACTGAGCCCTGCCCACAGAGCTCACCGAGAGACAGTGACGTGTTAGAACTGCTCCAAGATTCAGCACCCAAGGACGACTTTCGGGAAAACAGCCAGGGAAGCCAGGACAACATATTACAGCCTCCGGCAACACCAGAGCAACAGCCCCTCTCACCGGACACGTTATCCCTCTCCCCAGCATCCCCTCTTCTGTGCTTCTCAGAGAAAATGGAGGAACTGGTGTATGCTGGAACCAAACTCTCCCACTCTTTTGCTGCGAGCCCCCAGATATCAACAAAAAAGCGCCAAGCCCCGAAACCACCAAAGCCTGTGGGCCCAGCTCGCCCTCCTCCTCCTCCTGTGAGAGCTCTTCGGCCCCTGCCACAACGCCAGGCCCCTCAACCTCCTCCGTCTGTTCTAGGTGAACCAAAAACAACCGATAACAGCTCTCAGTGATGTGTGTCGGGTCCCCGCTATGATAACAGTGACTTTATCAAATGTTTACAGAACAAGTGGGAACCCAGTGTGCCTGTACCTTTCTCTATTTCTGTTTTATTACGTTATAGAAAGCCTAAGGCCTTCTCAAACCGTTTGGCAAACCCATTTAATCTGCTACCTATTACACGTCAAACTAAGATTACTGTAGAGACAGAAAGTAAGACTGTTAAGTTAGCACTTTTAAACATCCGCTCACTTAAAAATAAATCACTTCTAGTCAATGACTTAATAACCACAAACAACCTAGATTTTATTCTTCTAAATGAAACATGGCTTGAAGACAGCTGCAGTGCAACAATCCTGAATGAAACAGCCCCTCCTAACTTTACTTTTATGAGTGTCTGCAGAGCTGTTAGGAGAGGTGGAGGTGTTGCTGCTCTATTTAATGATGTCTATCAATGCAAGCAAGTGTCATTTGGTGATTACTTGTCTTTCGAATACTTGGGTATTGTGTTAAAAGGTGCTCCTCGCATTCTACTTATAGTTATCTACAGGCCTCCAAAATACTCTCCAGCCTTTGTGGAGGACTTTACAGAACTGTTATCAGCAATTTCTTCTGAGTTTGACTGTTTTGCTATTACTGGGGACTTTAACATCCACATAGAAAATGCAGAATCCAATATGGCAAAAGAAATCATAACTGTTTTGAATACTTTTGATCTGACTCAACATGTACATGGGCCTACACACAATCGTGGACACACTCTAGATTTAATTATTAGTAAGGGTCTAAACATTTCATCCATTATCATTAAGGATGTAGTGCTATCTGATCATTTCTGTATTTTCTTTGATTTATTGATCTCTCCAACTGTTGAAGCTAGATCTATCTCGGTCAAAAAGCGATGCTTAAATGAGAATACTAGTGCACTGTTCATGAAGGCTATATCTTTAACACCAAGCATATCTGCAGACTCTGTTGATTTTCTCCTTGATTCTTTTAACTCAAAAGTACAGAATGTCATTGATAACATTGCTCCTGTGAAAGTCAGGAAGAAAAGTGGCAGACAAAAATCACCATGGAGAAACTCAACAGCAGTGCAAAATATGAAAAGACAATGCAGAAAAGCTGAGCGCATGTGGCGAAAGACAAAACTTGAAATCCATTATAACATCTATAAAGATATTCTTCATGCTTTCAATGTGGAATTAGGCAAAGCTAGACAGACCTTCTTCTCAAATATTATAAACAAAAACTTAAACAACACCCGCACTCTTTTTGCTACTGTAGAGAGACTAACAAACCCCCCAAGTCAGATTCCCAGTGAAATGCTCTCAGACAGCAAATGCTGTGAGTTTGCTTCCTTCTTCTCTGAGAAAATTAATAATATCAGAAAGGCAATCAGCACATCCTTGAGCTGCACTGGGGTAAAACAGATCAGATCACAACATCAGAAAGCAGCTATTATGTCTGTTTTCGAAGCAATTGATGGTAAAATTTTGGAAGAAACAGTACAGCACCTTAAAACATCAACCTGCGCCCTTGACACACTTCCCACATCTTTTTTCAAAAGTGTGTTTAACTGTTTAGAAGCAGATCTCCTAGAAGTGGTAAATGCCTCACTTCTCTATGGGACTTTTCCAAAATCCCTGAAAACTGCAGTTGTCAAGCCCCTCCTGAAAAAGAGCAATCTGGATAACACCATATTGAGCAACTACAGGCCAATTTCAAATCTTCCTTTCATAGGCAAGATCATTGAAAAAGTTGTTTTCAATCAGCTGAACAAGTTCTTAAGCTTGAATGGATACTTTGACAACTTTCAATCTGGTTTCCGACCGCATCACAGCACAGAGACAGCACTCATAAAGATAATAAATGATATTCGCCTTAACACAGATTCAGGTAAATTAACAGTGCTGGTTCTACTCGACCTCAGTGCTGCGTTTGACACTATCGATCACAACATTCTTCTTGACAGGCTGGAAAACTGGGTTGGGCTTTCTGGGATGGTCCTAAAATGGTTCAGGTCATACTTAGAAGGGAGAGGTTATTATGTGAGTATCGGTGACCATAAGTCTGAGTGGACATCCATGATATGCGGAGTCCCTCAAGGTTCAATTCTTGCACCCCTCCTGTTCAACCTATATATGCTGCCACTGAGCCAAATAATGAGAAAGAACCAAATTGCATATCACAGCTATGCAGATGACACCCAGATTTACCTAGCCCTATCACCTAACGACTACAGCCCCATTGACTCCCTGTGCCAGTGCATTGATGAAATTAAAAATTGGATGTGTCTAAACTTCCTTCAGTTAAACAAAGACAAAACTGAAATCATTGCGTTTGGAAACAAAGATGAAGTTCTCAAAGTGAACATGTACCTTCACTCTAGGGGTCAAACAACTAAAAATCAAGTCAGGAATCTTGGTGTGATTTTGGAGTCAGACCTGAGTTTCAGTAGCCATGTAAAGACAATAACTAAATCAGCGTATTATCATCTCAAAAATATTGCAAGAATTAGATGCTTTGTCTCCAGTCAAGACTTAGAGAAACTTGTTCATGCTTTCATCACCAGCCGGGTGGATTATTGTAATGGGCTCCTCACTGGTCTTCCCAAAAAGACCATAAGACAGCTGCAGCTCGTACAGAACGCTGCTGCCAGGATTCTGAGCAGAACCCGAAAACATGAACACATCACACCAGTCCTCAGGTCCTTGCACTGGCTTCCAGTTGCATTTAGAATTGATTTTAAAGTACTGTTACTTGTTTATAAATCACTCAATGGTCTAGGACCTCAATACATTGCAGATATGCTCATAGAATATAAACCTAACAGATCACTCAGATCATCAGGATCAAGTCATTTAGAAATACCAAGGGTTCACTCAAAGCAAGGAGAGTCTGCTTTTAGCTGTTACGCCAGCCGCAGCTGGAACCAGATTCCAGAAGAGATCAGGTGTGCTCCAACAGTAGCCACATTCAAATCCAGACTCAAAACACATCTTTTTATCTATGCATTTGCTGATTGAGCACTGTGCTATGTCCGAACTGTTTGCACTTTATTTTATACGTATTATCTTTTTATTCTTTTAATTCTTTTTCCTGTTTTTATTTCATTTTTAATGTATTTTATATCTTTTATGTATCATCTTGTTATTCTGACTTTTAATGCATTTTAAATATTGCTGTCTGGTTGAAAGAACTGGGAGAATTAGGAAGAAAGTGATTAGGTTCAAATTTGGTAAATTTGGATAAGGAGACAAACCATGGGGAAATTTAAGCTGTAGTGCATGGTTAAGATATCTCTGGATTACAGTCAGGACACTTTCCAAAGGGGGAAATTTCCAAAGGGGAAATTTGAACTGCGTTGCATAGGTAAGATATCTCCGGAAGGTGGATTAGGGCTGTGTGGTGCAGTTTGAGGTGTCTTGGCAAAAGGGGAGATTGAAACTGTGTTTATCAGTTTGAAGTGCCTTAACAGGTAGCAGTCCTGTTGGATGAGGAAGATCCATTCTGATCCGCTCTGATGGATAGATCCGTTTAGATCCAACTCTGATGGACGACAACAACAACAACAACAACAACAACAACAAACTCCCTGAGACTTCCTAACTCTTTCATCCAGATAGCAAAATTCTCTGTTTTTACTGTTATTTCTATTCCTTATGTTCTATTTTTATTATTCTTTTTTATGTAAAGCACTTTGAATTACCATTGTGTATGAAATGTGCTATACAAATAAAATTGCCTTGCCTTGCCTTGCCTTTTATATGATTTGACACATACATGGATATAAAAAAAAATGATACATGGAAAAAAAACTGTCGGCAGTCTTGTGGGTTTGATTCGTACGTTGATAGTTTCTCACTCATGTACAGCACTTTGGTCAGTCATGTGGCTGTTTTAAAGATGCTTTAAAAATAAATAAACTTAAACTTAAACTATAGATTATGACGCGTATTACTCTGTCTTTATTTTCGAGCCCTGATTTGTGATTGCATTTTCTATAGATATGATCAGATGTGCAGTCTACCAATGACATAGAGCGACAGCACTAGGAACGCCCACCAGACACCTCAAGTAGCCTACAGAGACTAGCGACATGCTCATGAACTCGAAACTTCATGCAATAGGCCTCTGATAAACAAACATTACTTTAAAATACGTGTGTTACCCACCAATTACAGTAATTCTGAATATCAGTCATCACCTGCAGCCCAGTCACAGTTGTGATTATATACAGAACAACAGCATGACTGTGATAATGAGAAACTACAACACTGTAAGACTGATGAACACATTATAACTGTATTTGCTGGCTGCACTTTAAAACTCAGTTCAATTAATAAAACAAAAACAGTTTATTCTGAAAAGTTAAAAGGTATTCTCACCATAGACAGTAACACTGAATGGCTCATATGAGATCTCATTTCTGTGATGGATCCATAGTTCATAAAGTCCAGAGTCTGTGATTCTCATGTTGTTGATGGTCAGAGATCCAGTCTGATCAGTCACCTGCAGTCTGTCTCTGAATCTCTCATCACTGAGATAAAATCGTGGCATGCCTCTCTTATATAGTGTAATTTCAACAATGATTGAGCCTGAATCTTCAATCCGCCACTGTATTAGATTAAATGGCTCTCTTAAACCAGGTTCTAGAGTGACAGAATTTCCCTCCATCACTGACACTCTCTTCACTCCATCTCCATCAGCTCCAAACGCTGCAGAACAAACACAAACAGTCAATCAGAGATTAAACTCACATCAAGATTCAAGACAAATAGGTACCAGACAAAAACATTAAGAGAAATAGATAAAGTAATAGATATTTTGGCAGAGAAACATGTTTTTTCTTTTTATTTTGTTTTCTAAAACATTTTAAGCTCTGAAATACTTATTTAAGGATGGCTTGATTAGGATGTTTACCCAGCAACAAAACAGTTTTTTGTTCACTCCTTGCTGATATAGTGCATTAAACTGACATGCTATATACTATATTTAGCAGTTACAGAATGAGTGAGCGATTTTCGGACAACTGCTCCGACTGTCGCGTCAGGTGCAGATTTTAAAATGCTGGTTTGAATGAATTACTTCTTACTGAATGTACTGTTACTTATACTGAAAAAGCGTAATTGCAAAAGTGGAGGAGAACTTGTACAATTTAATCTGGATGAATGTTATTATTGTAAGACTTGATTTTCCTGCTCAGACAAAAACTGAGATCAAGTGCCCTGCAATAAAATAATAAAACTCATCTGGAAAGAAGATCTTAAAGAAGTAGCAAAGGACAATGCCTCCCCCCCACCACACACACACACACACACACACACACACACACACACACACACACACACACACAAACACACACTTATTCTCTCTGTCACACACACACACACACACACACACACACACCTTCCCTTCCCCCTGA
Organism: Ancherythroculter nigrocauda; assembly: GCA_036281575.1. Taxonomy (NCBI): domain Eukaryota; kingdom Metazoa; phylum Chordata; class Actinopteri; order Cypriniformes; family Xenocyprididae; genus Ancherythroculter; species Ancherythroculter nigrocauda. The sequence continues at coordinate 881,841 of VTFQ01000006.1, forward strand.
CTCAAGTCACTGAAAGTTCTTCAAGACGTATAATGTAACTTGTGTATATATTGTTTTTCCCTTTTTATGTTTGGTATCATTCTAAATGTCTCAGTGCGATTGCTAAAATGGTCTCAATTTCACAGCAGTCACTGGTATTCTGAAGAAGATTGAAAACTAAGGAGAATTCTGTCCTCTTATTGGGTTGGGTTGGCTTTTGTGAAAAACCCACTCCTCTCCCCCAAAACAGGTGTTGGTGTAGTATATATTTACAATCCTTTTGTTCTGGTCTGTATATAAGGTAAAGTGCAAAGCAGTCATGTGGGATCTTCTGTAGCCAGAGATGAAAACATCTCAACTTTTCAGAATGCCGCAAGTGCACTGCAGGTCATGTGACAAGAACCAGCCGATCAGGTTCAGCCTAGTTCCGCTTTCAGCCGATCAGTTGGTAAATTTAGGTATTTGAACAACAGATATGCAGATTCAAGTAGATTTTAATAAATAATTATAAAAAGTGGCCCCTACAAAGGTAACAAAAAGTGTATATGTGTAAAAATGTGTGTGTACACACACACACATGTTTGTTTTTGTGAATTGTGGGGACTTTCCATAGACTTCAATGCATTTTACACTGAACAAACTGTACATTCTATCCCCCTACCCTGCCCCTACCCCTAAACCTAACCCTCACAGGAAACTGTGCAAACTTTTACTTTTTCACAAAAACTCATTCTATATGATTTATAAACCCATTTACATTGTGGGGACCGCTGGCTGGTCCCCACGATGTAGGTGAACTCAGGTTTATATTACATCATGGGGACATTTGGTCCCCACAATGTAATATAAACAAAAGCACACACACACACACACACACACACACACACACACACACACACACACACACACACAATCACTGACCCCCATTGTGTAATTCACACCCCAGCTGAAAGTGGACAGAAATCACACACTTACCACAGATTATAAATAAAAACAGAGAGATTTTTGAATTGTTCTTCATATTGTTGTAGATTCCAACAAAATCTGGTTTCGCTGCCTATTTATACCAGGTGAGTTTATGCTTAAAAATGAGGCGAATAGCAGAAGTCCTGATGGAGACGGGTGCTTTTGCTTCTTCTGCTGTGTCCCAATTCAGGGGCTGTGCACTTCGAAGTACATGAAAGGGGTGGGCCTTTGAAGTGGATGTAGGTCTAACTGAGGTGCAGAGTTGCCAGGTCTTTGCAACAAATCCATCCCAAAAGTAGCATAAGGCCTGCGCAACAGAAAGCCCCAAACTAAACTAAGGATGTTTTCACATATAGTTTGTTTTAAAAGAACCAAACCCAGTTTACTTAAAGTGAACCAGAAAGTGAACAAGCCAAAAGTCAAGTCAAGTCACCTTTATTTATATAGAGCTTTTTACAATGCAGATTGTGTCAAAGCAGCTTTACATTGATAACTGGTACATAATTTTTGCTGCACAGCAGCTCTTGAAGAAAATGGTGTCAATGTCCAGCTTAAGTTTAGTATAGATTCATTCCGATGTAAGAATCAATAGTTATTAATTTAGTTAATTTATCTATATCAGCACTGGAATAAACAGTGATGTCATCATCCAGCTCAGTTCAGTTCTCATACAATGGTGTCGATGCAGGCAGATCAAAACACTGTTTAATATCAAATGTCAAGTGTCCCCAACTAAGCAAGCCAAAGGCGACAGCAGCAAGGAACCCAAACAGGTGACATCAGGTGGCAAACAGGTGTTAAAATGGAGAAAAAAAAAACATGGGAGAAACCAGGCTCAGTCAGGGGGGCCAGTTCTCCTCTAGTGAACAGTGAACAGTGCTTTATTAAGATTCAGGCAGATATCTTAAGTCCGAAAGTGACCTCAGTCATTTTGGTGTTCACAATCTAGTGGACTCAAAAGAGAACCCAGTTGTTTTTTTGGTCTTCTTCAGCATTAAAGTGATCTCAGACCCTTTCTTGTTCACACCACAACTTCATAAGAACTCAGACCCCAGTTTTCTGTGTTTTCAGTAACACTGCTGCATCTTTCCAATTGTTAAAATAAAAAAAAAAAATAAATAAATAAATAAACAGAGGATTTTACAATTACTTGAGAAGACGGTCATGCCATGTATAATTCATAATAATAGAATATATATAATATATAATATATATACATACACAAGGGCATAGATTTGGTTTCAACATTGGGGGGGTTGAACGTTGGTATGCTGCCTGTTATTATTTTTTTCAATTAAAAAATAATAATAATCTGTTTTATGTGTAGCGTCATTGGATAATTTATTTCTTCTTTATCTATCTATCTATACTTCATAACTTTATGAAATTTATGTATAATCATTCATCAAATTCTAACATGATTCTAAAAAGAAAGAAATTATGTTAAATATTGAAACCGCCAGTAGGCGGCAGCGACTCGCTTTTTTATTGAGTCAGTCACTTAAATCGTTCATTCAGACAATTCGTTCAAAAGTCAGATTAATTTAGGAAGAAAACAAACACCGATGTGAATACTTTTGTCATTGATCATTACAGACACTATTGAAAAATGGACTAACAAAACAGATGGCTGTTTTAGTAATTGGTTACAGTTACACTGATAGTTATGGTTAAATTGCAATGGATTAGCTAGCTAAAATATATGTGGAGTGTACTTAGCTATTACAATATTCTCATACCTCCTTCTCAGTACATGCTTTATTCTTTTTAACGTCCCTCTTTGAACAGAAGTTTAATATAGTCGGCTGGGCAGCGGTTCTCTTCTACCCGTTCTCTTTCATTCAAACAGTAGAGCACCACTCACGATGTTTTGGTGAAAGTGCGACGCGCATTGGTTGGGCGTTACCAATCGGTTCAATGGTATTTTTTTTGTCTAATTTATTATGACAAACTCATATTTGATTAGAAAGAAAATTATTGTTACAAAATAAATGAATTCTACATATTTTTCATTTGATCTACTGTGATTTTCATGTTGAAATATTGGGGTAGTTGTAACTGAAGCATTTGAATATTGGGGGGTTACCTCCCCCCCCCCCCCCCCCCCCCCCCACAAACTACGCCCCTGTATATATATATATATATATATATATATATATATATAATATGATGTAAATGTATAATAAAAGAAAATAAATTGTATTATTATTTACTGATTCACGAGTTGAAATCACATCCCAGATAGCAGACCAACCTTGAATCAACGTTGAATCAATGTCGAATTTTAAGTTGATTTTTCATCAGGTTTGCATCCTGAAATAATGTTATTTCAATGATGAAAAATAGATCAACATGGTTGTAAAATCAATGTTTTTTCAACCTTAATTAAATGACCTATTTAACATTGAATTAATGTGGAAAGAATATCAAATCAATCTTGCTTTATGTACAGCAAGATTCTAAGCCAGTTAAATGTCTATTTCTACTCATTTCAATCAGAGACAATGTAAGGGCTGCCGTTAATATGGTTTTAGTGAAAAATTCAGTTTACATACAAATGTATTCATTTATAACCACACACTGTTTGAACAGGAATTAACAAGGAACAAACCTTGAACAAACTCAGGGTTATAGGATTAGTTTTGAGTTGACAAAACCAAACCACTCCAATCCGGCTTTGTTGGTACCATGATGCTGATCATCAACTTTCTCTGTCAACTCAGGCTTTGATCCTGAGTCTGTGGAGCGCGTGCACATGAATGCGTGACATCAGTGGTGAACAGCCAATCACATGCCTTGCAACAGAGAGAAACTGCCCAGACAGCAACATAGTCTGGCCCAAATCCGGCCCTCATCCGGTACATGTGGTTAATACACGGAGCAGATGTGGGCCAGATCTGTGCCATCACTATGTTGCTGTCAGGGTGTGTTTCACTTCTCGCGAGAGAGCCAGTGCGATTCAAAACTCTTCTGCTGAAGATTAAGAGATTGAAGAAAAAGAAGAATTTAAACTCATTTACACTGAAAAAAAATAAAATAAATTATCTTGCTCTATCAGTGCAAGTGAAACTTGTGAAGTTAGTTTATTTAGTCGATAATATATAGAGATAGAGACATGTAAGGTCACATGTAATCATATTTAAAGTTTATTTACAGCTTATTTATATTACATATGATCTGTATATATTAATATTCATTGAAACTAAATCATTAATAATAACTAAAATTGTTTGTATAATGGATTAATAATACATATCATTGAATTATTATATATATATATCATACATAAATCATAAAATCATTCTAAGTAATTGTCATTAAAGCCAATTTCATTGTTAATTTTTTTTTATTATATAGCGACCTTTAATTTGGAGGAAGTGAAACTGGGGGCGTGACTTTACTGCGTTGGATATGTCAATATCACTTAGCTCACATCTGATTGGGCCAAATTCAGGTTTAAGATCTAAATAATACTAAATAATAAATAAATAATAAATAATAATACTAAATACTAAAGTATTACCAAAATTATTTTTTAGCATGTACAAGGCCTTTTAGTATAATTCCAAAAACTTCCCTCTTAAGTTTGTGGTTCACATGTCTTTTTGCTCTGTAAACTTTAATGGTTATAAAAAAGTTTAAAAGGAAAAATATCTTGATTATCCATCTTTAAAATAAATATTATATGCATTCATGTTAGTATCTGCTACACTGTTATAAAGATCTCCTCATTTACAGTACACACTATCATAATTTCATCTTACTTTTTGGTCATATAAATATCAGCATCTGCACTATATAACCTTTTTCCCTTCTTTTTGCTCAGTTTGGGCTTCTGAATAAAATTGAGCTGTTTTTTTTTTTTTTGTTTGTTTGTTTTTTTTCCTGTTCAACTCCGTAAATCCTGTTGTCAAATATGACACTCAACAATAAATAAATAAATAAATAAATTTTGTGCCTGTTCTTTTATCTGGCTGTTTTATATTGTTTCATATGGAGAAATTGTTTGAGTGAGAATGAGTTGAGTTTTTAACAGGAGCAACAGGGGAGAAATCTCGCCCATCATCATGTTGGGACAGGAATGTTCTGGATGCCATTAAAAGTCACGTCTTGTCATGTTTCCACAGACATGGCTCTCCAAAGTGCAGGAGAAACATTAGAAATATTTCTAATTCAGCTAAAGAAAACTTGAAAATGTATTTTTTTTTTTTTACTTTAATCTGTCCATTTTTTATTTTTTCATAAAGATGCAAAAAGTAATAAACAAAATTCTCAAAAGAAGTCAAGTGTTTTATTTTGTGCACATCAAATTTGTGTATATGTGGTTTTATTTAAAATTTTGGTATTCAACAAAGCATTTAAATAATAAACAACCATACTTCCCTTTCAAGGGAACTGGCGTTGCATCGAGAATGAAGCAGTGGGAACGCTCGGCGTGATGTCATTCTGAAGCACAGGTGAAATCCATCCAATGGTGTGACGAGACGTTAGAAGCAGGTGACGTCACGACCAGAAAACTATAAAGCACACTCAAACAGTGACACACTAGCTTCTGTGTCTTCAGTAGCGCTCTATGTGACTCGTTTGTCTTATTTAGTGTTGTATAGTCTTGTAGCACAAGCATATATATATACATACAACAGTTCTGATTAAGTTCGGATTAATGAGGATCCAATAAAGAATACGAACTGACGTCATGCCGCGTTGCATGCCGGGGCGGCGCCGCCATTTTGACAGGATCACCCCCTATTACTTGTACTGAAATTAATACAGATTCTTGCTTACCTTTTGTTTTGTTTCTGCCATTAAGTGGAACATTAACATTTTTAATGGTATCGTTTGCAGGGAATAGAAGCTATTTTATCGCATTGTATGATCATTTTATTTATTTATTTCACGAGTTCACACTTACAAAAAAGTCAGATAAAATAAATGGTATACGTATTTGGCGTGCTGTCCGGGGAGAGGGCTCCGAGCTCGGTATTTGGCCTGAACACAGAGTACCCCCCCAGTACCCCCACCCCCTATTTAGGTTAAGAAGTAACCAAGTGAGTGTGAGGAGACGGGGTGGTGGAGGGATGCTGAAAACTGTCGAGGATTCATGGGTGAGTTGACTGTGGTTATATATATGCCTGTACTCATTCTGATTGGGTAGATATGTTGATTACTGATTGTTGACAGCTGGTTGAGATGATGTGATAATTGGATAGCTTATTTGACTTGTTCCTCTCGAACTACGTTAATAAAACATCATTTATTTTTCACAGAAGTTTTGTAGAATTTCGTTTACAATGTTGATCTGTTTACCGTGTCGCACGCTGGACGCTCACTGCTGCTTCAGCCATCATATGAATATCCAAATAAATCTATGTGATCAACACACTGAGAAAAGTCGATTTGTTTATTTGTTGGAAACGTTTAAATGATGCTTAAACGAGCATATTGAGTAGGCCTACAACTGTTGTCCTTGTAAATATTTCCCTTTTCCACGATCACAGAGGAGGAGAACCGCTTAACATATAAACGTGTTGCATTCATATTTTGGGCTCATTTGCGTATCTCCACACAGTATGCTTTAATAAATATGTACAGAATTGTTTGTTTGTCTCTGTGCATTAAGCCACATGAAGCGTTTTTGTTGTTAAGCATTTGAATGTCCCCGTTCAAGTTCTGCTAATTCACGAGCGCAGTGAGAGTCAGACTTGCAAAGGTAATGTTAATTATTAAACCAAACAAAATCAAACCATTCAAAAACACTTAGCAATGTGATTATTTTATTGAGTGATAAGCAGTGGGTTTAATCAGTGCCATTATGAATAGATTTGCCATCCGGCGTCTTCTCGTCATCTCCTCGACCTGCTTCCCTTGGTGTTTTTACATGTAGAAAAGGTGTTTTTCACTGTCTTGTTTTCACTCAGAATGATGATCTGAGTTACTATCACCATTATCGATGCAGCATCAATGACATATAATGGTGACATTTTTCACAATCATGAAAAAAAAAAAAAATACAAATAAATAACTGCACTAAACTCAATGACAGAAAGGCTGCGCGATCCTGTCAATATGGCGGATAAACAAAGAAGTTACCCAGAACTCAATGCAGCATGACGTCAGATTCGTATTCTCTATGGAGTTACGAGGTTTTGTCACAAGCTCTTTAAAATCCTTTTCATTCGTTAAATATTTGTAAAAACCCACATTCAAGCCTAAAGAGTGACCTATATCATTGTTTTTTTAAATAAAATAAAACAAACATTTGGAAATATAGAGATACGAGGTGTAGCATTTATTTTACTTTATTTATTTTTTGGCATTTGGTAATTATCCACGGCACACTTGACACACTAGTGCTTTACATGTGACTGAACTGTACAATTGTGTTTATTTGTTCAATAAATATTATTTTACATAAATATGTCCATTAGTTGTTAATATGGATTGAGTGAAAGTTACATTAATACGGCATTAGATGGCGGCAACACTTTACAGGAATCAGTTAGTCACAAGAGACTTTTAAATTGAAAGAAACTTTTGCAAAGGACGTTGTTTTAGCGCTGTGGTGTTATGGATGTTATGGAAAATTCCATAACATTCCGTGTGATATTGCTTATATACATACATACATATATATATATATATATATATATATATTTATTGTGTGTTTCTCCCTGCCTATGTTACATCACGGGTGAGGATATACACAGTCTTTGTGTAGTTTGTTTGGGAGCGGAGCACGCACGGTCAGCACTCGAGGGTGCTGGCTGTGAGCATTGTGAGCTGCTTCCTTTTCAGGTGCTCCGCTCCCGCCTGGCACTCTTTGATGAGGGCGCCCAGGCTCGCGTTCTCCTCGGTTTCGGGTTTTGTTGCTGCTGAGGCACAGCGGTGATCTAGATCTTGGGGATCGCAAATGGATTTAGCTGAGAGGTTAGAGATGGGCCCAGCCTTATCTCAGCCCTCACCTGCTAGCACGCATTGCGGTTCCTTCCACATTGATTGAGGCGCTGGTGCACAATGTGTCAGCTCTGAGGACTCGCCATCCCACGCTCCCACATATGAGGAGCTGGTGTAGGTTGTCACTCGTGCTGTTGCCAGATTAAACCTCGACTGGCCAGCAGAGAGGCAAGATGTTCATCCAAAGAGCAAACTGGATGAAAGTTTCCTGCCATCGTGAGCGCAACCTCCATGTCGGGGCCTCCCGTTTTTTCCTAATCTCCACACCGAGGTGTTGAGATCATGGAAGAAACCAGCCTCCTATCATGTGCATAGTGCTCAGACCACACACTATGCATCGATAGTGGGGCTTAAAGAGCACGGTTATGGGGCGATGCCTAAGGTGAAAGAGACGCTAGCTAGCTATCTCTCCCCTCAGTCAGCATCGTCCCTAAAGGCCCCGACATTGCCCACCAAGCCAGTAAGAACAACATCGGCTTTGGTGGGCAAAGCTCATCAAGTTTCTGGTCAGGCTACAGCATGTCTCCACACTATGGGAGTGCTGCAGGCCTACCAAGCTGAGTTGTTAGAAGATTTGGATGAAGTCGGAGGTATTGGCACAGACGCAGTAGATGAGTTACGTCGGGCCACAGATCTTCCTCTCTGTGCCACCAAAGAGACAGCTAGATCCATTGGCCGTGCTATGGTAGCCCTGGTGGCCACGGAGAGGCATCTATGGCTCAACCTCAGTGCCATTTAAGGATAAGGATAATAATTTCCTTATGGACGCCCCACTTACACCCCCTGGCCTCTCCGGCGATGCGGTCAACACTGTTGTCTTGAGGTTTCAGGAGTCTAGCAAGCAGGTGGCGGCGTTCCAAAAACTCCTTCCCCGTTGCGTCCAAGTCTCCGGGGCTGCTGAGCGGGAGCAGCCCCAAACATCAAAAGCCAGCTCCTCACAACACCATGCCACTCAAAAGCAGAACGTTGCCACCCGAGCTCCTCCCCAGAAACAAGGGGGACCAGGTGGACGCTCTCAACCGAAGCCTTCAAGGGGTAAGATGGATCTGAGGACCATCATTATCGCCAAGAAGGCTGCGGGGAAAAAGACCTGACGCTACCAGTGTCAGAACCCTGAGGGCAGCACCCTCTGAAGAGAAATGGTAACACCTCATTGCACGGTGCCCAGTTCTCTTCGCTGCCCTCAGGGGGCCTTTTTGTGAGTACCATGCCTCAGAGAAAAACACTATTATGTTAAGTAGCTAACATAACATAATTAGATGCAGCTTTATTTTTAGTAACAGTAATAAAGAATTTTCTCAATCATACAAAACATTTTAAAATTAATTGCATGACATTTATCAACACAAGCCATACGCCTTTTAATATGATATTCTAAAACTGATCTAGTTTACTGCAGTGTTCAACAAGTGTCTCACAACAGCTGCCGAGCAAATGCACAGAGTAACATTATAACATCATTTTCAACACACTCAAACGTATCTAATATGATAAACAGAGCTGTGTTACCTCATACGCTTGACCATAAGAAGCAGAAGCGGCGCCGGCGACTGTGTCATAATAAAAGTCCCGCTGCTCGTGAGGCATGTTGATCAATCGCTCCAGCTCCTCGTTCAGCTCCCACAATACTCGGTCCTGCTCTGCTTCATACTACAGTAACATTAATAATTACATCCATGAACATGAGTGTCACAGAGCTCTGAGACTTGGGGTAAGAGCCGATTGCAGTCTTTTATTGGGATATCCAGAATTTTTGTCACAGCCAGGCAAAGGGTCAAAAACCAAGAAAACAGTCTTAGTACTGAGCCTTGCGGTACTCCAGACTGAACTTTTGATCTGTATCTCTTCATTTACTGCTTCAAGCTGATAATGGTCAGAAAGGTATGATTTGAACCATGACAATGCAATTCCACTAATGCCAGCATAATTTTTGAGTCTATTTAGAAGAACATTGTGATCAATAGTGTCAAATGCAGCACTAAGATCCAGTAACACTAATAGAGAGATACAACCACGATCTGATAAGAACTCTAATGAGAGCAGTCTCAGTACTATGGTACGGTCTAAATCCTGACTGGAAATTCTCAGTGATACTATTTCTTTCTAAAAAGGAACATAGTTGTGACGAAACTGCCTTTTCTAGTATTTTTGACAGAAAAATAAGATTTGAGATCGGCCTGTAATTGACATTCTCTAGGATCAAGTTGTGTTTTTTAATAAGAGGTTTCATAATAATAGCCAGCTTAAAAGTTTTTGGTACGTATCCTAGTGATAAAGATGAATTAACAATATTAAGAAGAGGATCTATGACCTCTGGAAGCATCTCTTTCAATAGCTTAGTCGGTATAGGGTCTAACATACATGTTGTTGATTTTGATGATTTAACGAGTTTAGACAATTCTTCCTCTCCTAAAGCAGAAAATGAATTGAATTTTTCCTCAGGGACACTACAATGCACTGTCTGACACGATACTGTAGTAGATGGTTGCATGGCTATAATTTTTTCTCTAATATTATCAATCTTGCAATTAAAGAAGTTCATAAAAGTCATTAATGCTGTGCTGTTTGGAAATGTCAGAAATCAAAGATTTATTTCTTGTTCATTTAGCCACTGTATTCTGTCTAAAAATGTAAGAATGAGGTCAGTGTTGTAAGGACCCAAGTTGGCATGGTGGTGGAGGACCCCATTCTGTGTAATGGCAGCACAAAGGGTAATGTTACCCCCACGTTGTCCTGGTACATTGACAATAGCCCTGTGGCCAATGATGTTTCTTCCCCTTCTTCTCACTGTTGTCAAGTTAAATCCTCATCAATAGCCTCATCAATGTATAAAACTCATGCAGGACTTCCTCCGCATCCATTTGCAAAACTCTCTGAAACACAGCAAAATATCACATTGTGTAGATCAATATACTGTAGGTCTGCTATACAGTAAAATTACATGTACAGTGAAAAGGTTATGTGTGCAGTACACAATACTACAGTCAGTGAACAAAATGTACCACCACAAATTCACGCCGGTGAATCACTGACAATATGGGCTTGAATTTCTCTAAGGGTGCGTTCACACTTGTCATGTTTGGTTCGATTAAAACGAACCCTGGTGTGATTGCTCAGTTAGTGCAGTTTATTTGAACATATGTGAATGCTGCCATACGAACCCTGGTGCGACTGCTCGGTTAGTGCGGTTTATTTGAACATATGTGAATGCTGCCATCCGAACCCTGGTGCGACTGCTCGGTTAGCGTGGTTTATTTGAACAATTGGGAACGCTGCCAGCCGAACCCTGGTGTGATTGCTCGGTTAGTGCGGTTTATTTGAACATATGTGAACGCTGCCATCCGAACCCTGGTGCGACTGCTCGGTTAGTGCGGTTTATTTGAACATTTGTGAACGCTGCCATCCGAACCCTGGTGCGATTGCTCGGTTAGTGCGGTTTATTTGAACATTTGTGAACGCTGCCATCCGAACCCTGGTGCGATTGCTCGGTTAGTGCGGTTTATTTGAACATTTGTGAACGCTGCCATCCGAACCCTGGTGCGATTGCTCGGTTAGTTCGGTTTATTTGAACATATGTGAACGCTGCCATCCGAACCCTGGTGCGATTGCTCGGTTAGTTCGGTTTATTTGAACATATGTGAACGCTGCCATCCGAACCCTGGTGCGATTGCTCGGTTAGTGCGGTTTATTTGAACATATGGGAACGCTGCCATCCGAACCCTGGTGCGATTGCTCGGTTAGTTCGGTTTATTTGAACATATGTGAACGCTGCCATCCGAACCCTGGTGCGATTGCTCGGTTAGTGCGGTTTATTTGAACATATGGGAACGCTGCCATCCGAACCCTGGTGCGATTGCTCGGTTAGTGCGGTTTATTTGAACATATGGGAACGCTGCCATCCGAACCCTGGTGCGATTGCTCGGTTAGTTCGGTTTATTTGAACATTTGTGAACGCTGCCATCCGAACCCTGGTGTGCACCAAACAAGCGGACCGAGACCGCTGAAAAGATAGGTCTCGGTCCGCTTCCAAACGAACTCTGCTACAGTTCGAATGATATATGAACGCAACACGGACCAAAGACATGTAAACGAACCAAAAACAGGAAGATGAGACCCTAAAAATGACCCATCACAGGCATAAGACGCACGTCTCGTTTGTGTGTGTGACTGAGGGATTCCTGCTGCCGTTTTGACTCCTTTACACATTTTATAAGCTCTTCACGAGTTCCCAGCTGGCCAAAATACCATCATATGCAGGCTACACACACACAACGAGCGCATTTACCTCAGCACACAGCATTGTTTTGGATGTTCGGTAAGTACCGTCTCAAAATAGCCAATACGTCATAAAATCCAACCAATCAGGTTGTGAACGTATCCTTACGCCTTTAGGTTTGGTATCTTTAGGTTTGGTGATAAAATTGCCAATCAGAACACTAATCAGACCAGGACTAAATGTTTTTCTTTTTTCTTTTTTTTTGGTCCGGACCAAATGAACCAAACAAACCGAACTACAAGTGTGAACGCACCCTAAGTCCGATTGCATTATTGGCCAAAACTAGGTTTATGATCTCTCTGTCTCTCTCTTGCTCCTGTGTGAATATGGGGCCCCTCCCTCCTTGGTGTTCTCAACATTCAATCCTATGTTGGTCAAACAAAATACATGTAGCTTACTGCAAAATGATACACAAATACATACCAAAACTGTTGATATAGTACATGCAGTAAGCTATGGATTTTCTGTTGATAGAAGATAACTTTCTCACCTGTGCTCTTGACGAAATGTCCGAACTATTGATGCCACCGTGTACCTGCTTAGGTTAGGCTGTAGTCTCAGTCCAGCCTCCCTCAGTGTTTATTACATGGTCACCAATTGTAGCACGAATTTCGTTACACAGATTTGGTTGTCTTCTTCTTTGTGCATGTCCTACCCCTCCTCCAGGTCTTCCTCTCCCTCTTCCTCCACCTTGTTCTCTCCGGATTCCCCCTCTCATCCGCACTCTCCCTCTTCCTCTGACACCGTCCATTTTTGTTGATGACAAGTGAACTTACCTGTTGCCTTTTTATAGTGCTTAAACCTGATTGGTGTGTCTACAATTAAACACCAGTGTGTGTGCACACCTGGTGGCTGTGTTTAACCAATTGGTTCATGGGGTGTGTTCATTTGAAAGCCTTTGCTTTGAAATTGCAAGTAAATTACATCATGAAAAATATTTGTGTCAAATGCATACTGTCACGGATCCCTTGTCTCCCGGACTCCAAATCCCATGATCCTCCTGTTCTCCACACCTGCACTCACTTCCCTCGTCTTCTCCTCCTCATCACGAATTGCCTGCACCTGTTCCTGATTGTCAGCACACCCTTTATATTGGACTCACTCCCTTCACTCCATGTCCGTTCTTAATGTAATGTTACTGTTGTGTTTATCGTGTTTAGTGTGTTCTTCTCCTCCGTTGTATATTAATAAATACCCTTCTACTGTGGATTTCCGAGTACTGCCTCTTCAGTCCTGCACTACACGTAACAGAAAAACGGACCAATACCGCTGGATTTCCACACCAAAGGGATGGGTATCTTCCTGTTTCCTGAACCTCCGAAGCCTCTCAGGGCGGACGAAAGACTTTGCCATCTGCGGCAGAGTGGCAGGCCGTTGGAGAGGTATGTGGAGGAGTTTTTGGAGGTTTCTTATTTGGTGAGCTGGACTGATGCCTGCCTTAATGCTGTTTTTCTGATGGGACTGGACAAGGACGTTATTCGTTATAACGAACCTGCCTGTAATTTCTCCTTAGTCGATTCTCTGAATGTGATTCTCCTGTTAAATGGTTCTAATTTTGAAGTAGATAAAGTTCTAGAGAACCAGAGTCCTTGTCCAGCCCCATCAGCAGCTTATCGGGCATCACCAGCTCACCTCACCCCAGAACCCTGCACATACCGCTTCAACGGTCCTGCCCACTCCTGGCCGCCAGCTGCTGAGCTAGCAGCTCCAGTCTTCGCCGAGCAAGCAGCTCCAGTCTCCGCCGAGCAAGCGGCTCCAGTCTTCGCCGAGCAAACGGCTCCAGTCTCCGCCGAGCAAGCGGCTCCGGTCTCCGCCGAGCAAGCGGCTCCAGTCTTCGCCGAGCAAACGGCTCCAGTCTCCGCCGAGTAAGCGGCTCCGGTCTCCGCCGAGCAAGCGGCTCCGGTCTCCGCCGAGTAAGCGGCTCCGGTCTCCGCCGAGCAAGCGGCTCCGGTCTCCGCCGAGCTAGCTCCTGTACCAGTGGGGCTTCTCATTGTTTATGAGGGAATGAACTGGGCCCCTCTTCACTCGGCTCCAGCCGCCGCCGCCGCCGCCGAGCCTGCCGCTCCAGCCGCCGCTGCCGAGCCCTCAGCTCCAGCCGCCTCCGCCGAGCCCTCAGCTCCAGCCGCCGCCGCCGCCGAGCCCTCAGCTCCAGCCGCCGCCGCCGAGCCCTCAGCGCCAGCCGCCGCCGCCGAGCCCTCAGCTCCAGCCGCCGAGCCGGCATCCCCAGTCTCAGCCGCCGAGCCGGCATCTCCAGTCTCAGCCGCCGAGCCGGCATCTCCAGTCTCAGCCGCCGAGCCGGCATCTCCAGTCTCAGCCGCCGAGCCGGCATCTCCAGTCTCAGCCGCCGAGCCGGCATCTCCAGTCTCTGCCGCCGAGCCGGCATCTCCAGTCTCAGCCGCCGAGCCGGCATCTCCAGTCTCAGCCGCCGAGCTGGTATCTCCAGTCTCAGCCGCCGAACCCTCCGCTCCTGCCTCAGCCGCCGAGCCAGCCGCCCCAGTCGCCGCAGCCGAATCTGCCACTCCACGCGCCGCCAAGCCAGCTCCATGCTCCTCCACCCACATATCCATGATGTTTCTGGGACTCCCTGTAACTATCCTAAACCTCCCCAAGTATTTTTTGGGGGGGGGCCTAGTACCCGTGGGTGGGGGACATGTGGTGGAGACACATGTGGGTGGGTCTTGGCCATGGCAGCCCACTGCACCTGACCCGCCATGGCAGCCCACTGCACCTGACCCGCCGTGGCATCCCACTGCACCTGACCCGCCGTGGCTGCCCACTGCACCTGACCCGCCATGGCTCATGGACCCGCCCTGGAGACCTCCACTCCTACCCATGCCTCTCCCTGCACCGGCATGAGGTCTCCAGGGCGCCCACCCCCCCTCCCCGGTGTTACACCTACGGCGCGAGGACGCGCCTACCGGGAGGGGGAGGTACTGTCACGGATCCCTTGTCTCCCGGACTCCAAATCCCATGATCCTCCTGTTCTCCACACCTGCACTCACTTCCCTCGTCTTCTCCTCCTCATCACGAATTGCCTGCACCTGTTCCTGATTGTCAGCACACCCTTTATATTGGACTCACTCCCTTCACTCCATGTCCGTTCTTAATGTAATGTTACTGTTGTGTTTATCGTGTTTAGTGTGTTCTTCTCCTCCGTTGTATATTAATAAATACCCTTCTACTGTGGATTTCCGAGTACTGCCTCTTCAGTCCTGCACTACACGTAACACATACAAGTGTGTTTAGTGTTTTGCAAATCACTGTGTGTAATGTTTTGCCAAAGTGTGAAGCTGACAATGTACTTACAGTTGTGCAAATCTAGTGTTTTTCTCCTCGAGTGTAAGGTTTTGCTAATTGTTGGAAAGTTTTAATTTTAGTGTGTAAGCAATTGAAAAAAAACTGTAATAAGCAGTGATTAGGAGTTTACTGAGGGAAAAGTCATAGTTAATAGTGAATATGTGTTCTCCATACTAAAGTTTTACCAATGTGTGTTTAATCAACTTAGACCAAAATGATATTGAAAGTATTCTGTACACATATATAAAGTACAGTACATCACTATTACAATAAGTACTACACATACAGTACTCCTCTTATAAATGACACTTTATGTCAAATATTATGTAGATCTGACACTTCATAGAACAGGAGCTGGTGAGAATCATTTCAACAATAAGGTGTACTGGAGTATACGGTTTAAGTGTGTTGAAGTTCAGAAGAAAAGTACATTTCAAGTGCATTAATGCACACAGGATATTATAGACTAAACACATTTAAAATACATTAACAAATGGCATTTGGCCAACAAACCTAAGTTGAAATTAAAATCAATTATTTCATATGTGATTTAGTGTATTAGTGGATACATCAAAATAAGTTTACCTATTTAAAACACTGTAAAATCACTTTTTTAAAAATATACTTTTAAGATTTGAAGTACACAAAAAGTACATTTGCAATACAATTAAGAGCCATTCCACCAAATGGGTGATATTTGCTTGTTGAAACTCTTCAAAATTAAACTTTATTTTTTATCTAGAAAGATAAATACGATGTTGTTATAACAAAGTTTTAAGACTATTGCACACCAAAGAAAAACTAAACGTACGAACGCTATGTTTTTCGCAATCGGATGCAGAAAGAAGGAGAGACTATTGAACAGTACGTGACAGATTTATATCTGAAAAGCCAATCATGCAACTTTCAGAGTATGTCTGATTTAATGATCTGGGATCAAATAGTCTTTTGCAAGATGCTGCTTGACTAAAAAGAAAGTCCGAGTTGTTGAAAGAGCCAAGGACACCAGTGACCGCAGTGATGCGGACGAGCAGTTCTTCGTGGAGGCTGTGGTGGATGAAGTGAGCACCAAGGATGAGTGGATAGCTTATCTAGATGTCAACGGAGTGACTGTACCCTTGTGAAAATTTGGGGCTCATAAAGAGAGTTCATGTGTTCAACAGCAAAGCAGTTACACACACTGACACTTGAGAAACAGAATGAGATGATAATAGTGCTAACAAGATAGTTAAACAGTACCAAGATGTGTTAGAAGGTGTGGGTTGTTACCAGGCAAACACAAGATACAGCTGAAGGAAAATCCTCAAACAGTCATACATCCAGCCAGGAAGGTACCAGTAGCCCTCCAAGAAAGGTTGAGATCTGAATTGCAAAAGGAATAATAAGAGAAATAGAAGAGCCAACAGAGTGGGTAAATGCTCTGGTAATTGTAGAAAAGAAAAACGGATATCTCAGACTTAGATTCAAGAGATTTAGATAAGTGAGCACTACAAACTGCTAACAAAGACTGACATAACAAGCGCAATGACAGGTGCACATTATTTCTCTAAACTCGATGTATCGTCAGGTGTCTACCAAATCGTCCTGGATGAAGAAAGTGCTAAGCTTCAATACAACATTTGTGCAGCACTGTTCCTTCCCTTACCTTTTGCTATCTGTTTGGCGTCAGAGGTATTTCAGTGCAACAGCTGTTTGATGGGATGGAAGGTGTGTGAGTATTTCTGGACGACATAATAATATGGGGGGAAACAGAAAAAGAGCATGACAGAAAACTCTGTGATGTGTTAAAACAAGCACAAAAGTCAGGACTGAAAAACAGACAAAAGTGTGAGTTTGGAGTGACAGAGATCACTTACCTTGGAGATAAGCAATCCGCGGCAGGAATACAGCCAGACCTGGAAAACCTGTGAGCTGTAGTTGACATGCCAGCGCCTAAAGACAAAACAGAGTTACAGAGAGCACTGGGGTTAATCAATAACATGAGTAAATTCATACCCAAGCTTTCCGCCAACACAAAAGCAATGCGTAGATTGCTGGAAAAAAGAGTGAATGGCAACGGGAGCACCAGCATGCCCAAGAATGGGAAGTACTTAAGAACATCCTCATCAAAAAGCCGGTGCTTAAATTTACTGACCCAGAGAAACCAGTCAAAGTGTCGACCGCTGCGTCCAAAGATGGACTTGGAGTTGTATTACTCCAAAAACATGGAACTGAGTGGTTTCCCATAGCGTACACATCACACATAATGACAGCAGCAGAGAGAAATTACACACAGATAGAAAAAGAGACATTAGGTGTAGTTTTCGGCTGTGAGAAGTTTCATGAATATGTGTATGGCAGGGAAGTGATTGTAGAGACTGACCACAAACCTCTGACTGCGATTTCAACGAAGGCCCTGATGCACCACCACGTGTCCAGCGTCTTCTGTTGCGCTTTCAGAAGTACCATCTGACGTTTGAGTAACTCCAGGTAAACTACTTGTAGTGGCCGATGCTCTTAGCAGAGCCAGCCTGCGTCACACCGGTAAAAGAAAAAAAAAAAAAAGAAGAAGAGGGGGAACAAATACTAAAGCTGATGTGACACTTTGTTGAAAGTTAAGAATGTTAAAATAAGAAGAAAAAAAATGTTGAAAGAAGTTTTATTTCATTTACTAGTTGATTATTACATGGGAACATAAAAAAAAGAAAAAAAGGGAGATGTACTGATGAGTGCCACTAGGGGGCAGTAATGATTTAGTAATGCAAGTGCAACTGTTCAAGTGAATAAAGCTGCACATGGTGTGGAAACTATGCATGAGTGTCAGTGGTCTGTGCACAAGATAGATGAAACAGTGTATTGGTCAATCTCAGGCAACTTTATTTAATCTTTTACAAGGTTTCTAAGCAGAAGATGGAAGCATGTTTTCTCAGTCCTGTTACCAAAACTCATGTGCCATTTAAAAAAACAAGTTTAAAAGATTGTCAATTAATTCCTTTGTATTCACCTCAAGAAAGAAATTATTATAAAGAAATGCTTGGTTATATGTTCAAATAATTGATAATTGTGACTATCAGATCGCTTTATATTAAGGCAAGGTTTATTTAATAAAAACCTCAAAGCCATTGTTTCATTTAAAGAAGACAGAAGCATCAAGTTTAACTTTTTTTTTTAAATAATTTAATTTATTTAACAACTGTATAAATGATGGGCCAAACAAAACTGATAAAAACAGTGGTTTAACTTTAACTTTAACTGTGTGTGTGTGTGTGTGTGAGAGAGAGAGATTTCTGTGTTGAAGGGATGTGTTGTGTTAGTAGTACTTCACAGTGAAGGGATGGAAATAGAAAGAAGGAGAGAGAGGAGAAGAGAGAGGGATGACACTAAGCAAATTCTAGTGACTTACCTAAAGTTGATATTTTTTAAATAAATAACATCTAAGAAATAATGTCGGTAACAGGACAGTACGTTGAGATTGACCTTCTCAGTCATAGCTACAATTTCATCAAATATAATTAAAATGAGACGACCTGTAATCATTGCAGGGAAACTTATGGCCATGAGCGCATCACACTGCAAATGAACAGATACACTTAGTGCATAGATCATAAACCTTCAGAGTATTATTGTTTATTACGGGACACTTTTATATATGGTTAACTCGGGATGAGAACGCTAAAATGAGAAACATTCATTGGACCCACTTTATATTAAGTGGCCTTAACTACTATGTACTTACATTTAAATTAATCATTTGATACAATGCACTTATTGTGTACATACATGATTTTACATTGTACTTATATTTTAAAAACACCTGCATGTAATTAAATCTGTAATTAATTTCTGTAATTGCATTTATAATTACACTGTTGTCCCATCCCTTACACCTTACCCCTACCCTTAAACCTACCCATACCAAAAGAGCTTTCCCTAACCTTACCCGTATCCACCTCAATAGCAGCAAAAGTGTTTTGCAATTCAATATGAACCCAATAAGTACATTGTACTTATTTTTTGATGTAAGTACATAGTAGTTAAGGCCACTTAATATAAAGTGGGACAGATTCATTTATATTGAACGTAATGGTCTAAATAGCCTAAGTGATGATGTCATAGGCTGTCGCCGGCCAATAGGATTGTCGTGAGTTGATATTGTTTTCAGACACCGGTTCACGCGGAGGCATTCCCCATAGTGTTTTCGAACGCAGAATTGAGTTCTCTTTCGAAAGGGAATGTCTCTGAAACATCAGGATATTTCTCTGCAAAACCCGTAAGTTCGTCTTGTTCAGATGTAAAGGGATCAGTTCCAGAAGTGGAATGTGTCGTCAGTGTGGAAGCCAGTAAAGGTCCTTTTCCTGTGGAAAAAAGAGAAGTTAATTTTGATTACAAATAAATGGTGTTGTTAATTTGTCAATCCTTTCAACCTGTAATACACAAATCTTGTTTCACTCCAGCACTCGGTCTCTGGTGTAACTGTCCTGTCAGGTTTGACTCACAGTATCCAGCCATGCTGTCCTCCATGTCCAACCGCTCTTGATCCACCTGCTGCACTGGAGCGGTTTTCACTGGAGAGTTGTTCTTTCAACTGTGTGGTTCTGTTTACCAAACAACAACAATGGTTTATTAGTTTATGTTTAGTGAATACATTATTAAAATCCACAGTTTACCCTAGTTGAAGTTTGTACATAGGGCATTCTCTCCTGATATTCAGTAAAATGACAGCATGTCCTTTATAAAAAACTAAATAACAAAATTCTTTGCCAGGCTCTACTTGAAACTGCTCCCACAAACTGTAGGCAATTACAGCAGGTCTGTTGAATTAAGTGGAATTAACACTGATTAGCTCTTTAACACTTAATATCTACAACATTAAGTTAACACTTTATTTTACAGTGCAGATTGTGTCAAAGCAGCTTTACATTGATAACTGGTATATAATTTTGGCTGCACAGCAGTTCTTAAAGAAAATGGTGTCATTATCCATCTTAAATAAATTCAGTATTGATTCTGTCACGAATCCTGTCAATTCCCGGACTACATTTCCCATCATCTTCCCTGCCAGTCACATGCTCACACTCCACACCAATCACCCATTGCCACATACACCTGTAGCACAGTATCTGGACTATAAAGGACTCACTCACACATCACCTGATCGCGAAGTCATGTTAACAGTCCCGTTGCATTTCTGAGCGTTTATTATCCTGTCTGCCTGTTTGTTGCCGTTACTGCCTGTTACCTGTTATTGACCCGTTGCTGCCTGTCCTGACCTCTGCCTTGTCTAACGTCCTGTGAGTGATATCCGCCTGTCCTGACCATTGCCTGTTTCCTGACTACGACTCTGCCTGTTCCTTGCTGTTCCTGCTTGCCCCTGTTCGACCCAGCCTGTACGACCATGCTCACTGTAAATAAAAGCTTGCACATGGATCTCTGTCTGAGTCCCGTCTCGTTAGAGATTCATTCTGATGTAAGAATCAATAGTTATTAATTTAGTTAATTTATCTATATCAGCACTGGAGTCAACAGTGATGCCATCATCCAGCTCAGTTCAGTTCCCATTCATTCACATGGTGTCAATGCAGGCAGATCAAAACACTGTTGAATATCAAATGTCAAGTGTCCCCAACTAAGCAAGCCAAAGGCGACAGCAGCAAGAAACCCAAACTCCAACAGGTGACAAACAGGTCAGCATCAATAGTGTAAAACTTAGTTTATAATCAGAATGTAGTCACATAAATTGTCAGGAATAGTATTAATTTAGTAATTCAAACGTAAGACGAAATAAAAAATAAATAAATAAAGTACATCAGTATTCCTCCTCGGCTAAATTAAATATTTATTGTGCACTTTATTTAGAGTAATTGAATAAAATGTGTGTTTTCACAAGTGTGCTGAAATCATTGAGCGTGCGCTGCACTGACTGACAGCGGCTGTGAGGGAAATCACCACGATCGCTTTCTGTCACAAGAAAAGTTATTGTTTTTCATGAGATTTGTGAGTACTTTATACTTCACATTGACAAAATTTATTTTTAAACCTAGCTATTGTCATGATCTCCAGTTGGAGCACCCTGGTTGGCCACCAGAGGGCACTCCAGCACGGACTACTTCTCACCAGTTTTCACTTCATTTCCCATAATTCACCTCCTGGACTTATTATCCTCATGTCATTGCACTTAGGTGTTTTGTGTTTGCTCATTAGTTCTGTCTATTTAGTCTCAGTGTTTTTTGCCTTTGTTTGTGGTTCGTTGTTTTCTGTTCATGCACTTCGTTTCTGGTTTCTGTTTTTGTGGACTGTTTATGCCTTGGACTTGCCTTATTAAACTGCACATGGATCTTATCATCTCGTGTCTGTGCATTCCGTGACAGAACGAACCACCAACAAAGGCAAAAAACACTGAGACTAAATAGACAGAACTAATGAGCAAACACAAAACACCTAAGTGCAATGACATGAGGATAATAAGTCCAGGAGGTGAATTATGGGAAATGAAGTGAAAACTGGTGAGAAGTAGTCCGTGCTGGAGTGCCCTCTGGTGGCCAACCAGGGTGCTCCAACTGGAGATCATGACAGCTATTGTATAATGTCTAAAATTTATTAAAAAGTGAAACTATGCAAAAAAGTATTACAGGAAATGGCAAATATATATGAAAATAAATGGTCCTCTGCCGCCATCTGCTGGTTACAGTGGTAATTAATGATTTTTTTTATTATTTTGAAATACAGTAAAATGTTTGGTTTTACAAATGGGGACAATCTCAAAAGGATGAACAAATAATGTTTGTGGTCATCACATTAAAAATAGCTTTTGAAGTGCTGGAAAAAAGTTGTGAGCTGATCATTATGTACTCGATGTACATCGACACAAAACCATCAGGCAAATACTTAAGAATCTAAGAATGGATCATTATTACAGTGATTATTATGTTTCTAGCATATTATATGTTTGGCAACGGTTCTTTTAACCCTCACAGATGGAGAGTGTAGCTTTTCATTTCTTAAACAACCATTTTAGAATATGTATCATGGCCATATTCCAGATTGACAATGATAAGATTCATCAGGGTTAAAACTGTGAAAGAATTGTTCAGAGGGCAAGCAGAATCCTAGATCTTTACCAAAAACTGATGCACATCTTGATGGGAATAACATTTATTTATGTGATTTAATAAGGTGCAAGCATTTTTGGTGAAGATCTTGTGTTGACAAAGAAAGAGTCGAGCACTCTGTAAAGTCTTCTCCAGCACATCCCAAAGACTTTAAATGAATTTAAGTCAGGACTCAGAAGTGCCGATTCATGTGTGAAAATGATTCTTCATGCTCTCTGAACAATCTTACTCATGTGAATGTGTTAGATTGAAACGTGAAGCTTACGCAAAAAGTTTTGCAATTCGGTGCGTTCCAAAGTTCAAGTTTAGTGAACTCTGACCTGCGAATTCACATCAGAAGATCAATACGTCATGGCGTGACCTCTTGGATAAATTAAAAGAACAATATATTTACAGTTAAGTTGAGTAGATTGTAATTTTTTACATTTTGAGTGTATTACTATATTGTTATATGTTGAATTCATGTTCATAAAAAAGACACTGCAGAGTGTGACATCATTTCACAACTGTTGCAGTGTCTGAAGAAAAGTTTCATGCTCAAAGTCTAGTGTGACCACGGCTTAAAGCGCTGCGTTTTACCCAAAGATGAACATTCTTCAACTCTTGGTGAAAAACACAGAGCCCTGAGCGCTTCAGTGTGAAACAGACGCTCAGCGCCGCGTTACGCTCTCCAGATACATGTGCTTTTGTTGTTGCTCACTCTTTTTCTGTTTTCTGCAGCAACTCTGAGCACTTTTCATATTCTTTATCCTGACTGAAGCACTTTTGTTTCAATCTATAAGAAGAATATAATTAGCCTATGTTATAATTATAATGAATAATTTGTTACATTTATATAACACTTTTCTGGGTAGGCAACTCAAAGCGCTTTACATATGGAAGGATGAATCCTAGTCCTTATTCCTGTCTGTTTCTCAGCCCTTCACTGTTCAGATGCCCTGTCATCATTTCTAGACCGTATGTTTGTCCAGTCTAGAAAAGGGTAAGTAAATAAATAAAAACACATATGGCAGTAATGAATACACTGATTAATTCAATCAAAACAACAGCACAGACAGACATGGAACGCACCTACAATCAACACTTATTCATCCTCTGCATCAGAAATTATGTTGCTTAGAAGGTTACACTGGGCAAATTCTCTAAATTTTATCAATTTTAGGGGTGAGGATAATTGGAACTGTTGTAAGAAAGGATTTTGAAGTTTTTCAGTCATATGACCCGCTCAACATGGACACGTACATTGGCGATGCGCCTGGTGTTGGTGGTTTCTTCTTCGGAGAGTTGCATGCCTCTCTTGGTGAATGCTGGAATAAGTTTCACCTCTGTCTGCAACTACTTCATCACCTGGATGAAGGTATTCCAGGAACCCTGAATTTGCAGTTATGAATTTATCACAACACCAGGTTTTTAAACACTAAATTTTTCAGCAAGATCACCCTGCAATAAATTAAGACGCAGCTTCATCAGAGTCATCAGGAGCTGATCCCAAGTGTGAAAGCTGTTGGTGTATGTATTGGTAAGGTGCTGCTCGGCGACTGAATGGTATGCTTTAGATAATGTTTTGGATGCGACTAGCTTAGTGAACTCTGTACATTGTTCGGTTCCGGCTGTAGAGCCCGCGCAGCAGGGCACTTTGGGTAACGGTGAGGCGGCCTAGTCGCGGAAAACACCACTCTTCCGTTCCATTAAGAACATCAAACAGGTTCTCCCCACTCAGTGACGCACCCACTGAGAATCCTGTTTTAAGTGCCCTATTTATTGGTGATTCTATTACACGGAATGTGAAAATAGAGACACCAGCCACCATAGTCACATGTTTGCCGGGAGCCAGAGCACCTGACATCAAAGCAAATTTAAAAGTGCTGGCTAATGCTAACCGTTAATACTCGAAAATTATCATTCACGTCGGCACTAATGATGTTCGACTTCGCCAGTCGGAGATCACTAAAATTAACATTAAAGAGGTGTGTGAACTCGCAAGTACAATGTCAGAAACAGTAATTTGCTCTGGTCCCCTTCCTGTTCGTCGGAGTGATGAGATAGTTAGCAGATTATCATCACTCAATGGCTGGTTATCTAAGTGGTGTCCGCAGAATAATATAGGTTTCATAGACAATTGGAAAAGTTTTTGGGGCAGACCTGACCTGTTGAAAAGAGATGGTATTCATCCCTTCCGGGATGGTGCTGCTCTTCTCTCTAGTAATATGGCACATAGTCTTAGAACTAAAACATGACAAACTGGGGTCCAGGTCAGGAAAAAGCAGAAGACAGACTGGCTAAACCGACCGTCTGCTAGCTGCCTCACGTTACAGAAGTCAGATAATTCCCAACACATAGAAATTCTTACACCTAGATATTATCACATAGAGACTGTGTCTGTACCCTGAATTAGTAAAAACAAAAAACTTCCAAACCCATATAATGGTAAAAATTTAATTGATGTTGTTACGAACTCCATAAACACAAACGAAGCCGTAACACAAAGAGCGACACATTTTGACATGTGCCGCCCGGAGTCCCGTCTCCTGCTCCCACAAACACCACAAAGTCATCAGTTAAGTCAGAGAGGAAGATTGTTTATTTCTTAAACAGGTTTAAAGAGTGGCTTGAAGTCCGTGGGTCGGCCAAAATAACAAACAAAAGATAAAGAGCTACCTATTTTTAAATATCTTCCCTAGAACAAAGATAACAAAAGAAAAACATAGACTTACCTCCCTACTAACAGAATAAACAGGAGAAAAAGAATAACCAAACAAAAAGGGCCTTCCACTAACAAATGGTTTGTCAAGGAAAAGGCAGTTGAACAGTTACCAGCCTATACCGCTAACAATTCATTCTTCACACCAGAATGTAGTTTAAAGGCTAGTCCAGCAGCGTCACGCACACTCGCTGGTTCTACAACAGGAAGCAGGAGAGGGAACCCGTCAAACAGTCTTCCCTCAAGATTTTTATCCAGCAACCGATTCGCGACTCCACCCACACACACAGCTGCACCTGTTCACATACAATTAACAGAGCACAGAGGGAGAGCGAGAAAGAGAGAGAGAACACTTACACAAAACAATGTTACACTTCAGATACGTAACACTCTTCCCCACCCCAAAAGATTAACCTTAATCTTAAAAACTCTTACTCCATATTTTCAGTACTATGAGCTCTGGACAACGCATCAGCGATTAGGTTCTCAGTGCCACGCTTATGAGCAATCTCGATGTTAAATTCTTGAAGCGCAAGGGACCAACGCATTAAGCGCTGATTCGTATTGTACATACGGTTAAGAAAAATCAGAGGATTATGGTCTGTGTAAACTTTAATTGGGGTCGTAGAACCACCCAAGTAAACTTCAAAATGTTTCAACGCCATCAACAAGGCTAAGGCCTCTTTTTCAATTGTGCTATACTTGCATTGGGTGCGACTGAACTTTTTCGAAAAGTAACACACTGGCTTGTTCACTCCCACTTCTGAAGTTTGTAAAAGAACAGCTCCAGCGCCAATAGAACTTGCGTCAACTTCAAGTTGGAAAGGGCGTGTGAAATTAGGTGCTGACAAAATTGGTGCGTTACATAGGAGATCTTTGGCTCCTGAAAAAGCTTGTTGACATGCAGAAGACCACACAAAACTTTGAGTAGGCCGGAGGAGATTAGTCAAGGGCGCAACAAGAGTAGCAAAGTTGCGACAAAACCCTCGATAATAACTGGTCATTCCTAAAAAGCGGCGTAACTCACGTTTATTTGTGGGGACTGGAAACTCAGATACAGCGATCACTTTGGCATCCACTGGGCAGACTTCACCTTGCCCAACACGCTTGCCAAGGTAGGTGACGTACGCTTGAGCAAATTCACATTTCGTTAAGTTTACTGTTAAGGATGCAACAGATAAACGAGAGAATACATCATGTAGTGTTTCAACATGTTCTTTCCACGTAGAGGAATACACAACAATATCGTCAAGATATGAATCACATTTTCGTATCCCATTAAGTACCAGCTGCATCAGCCGTTGGAAAGTAGAGGGTGCGTTTCGCATCCCGAACGCCATCACGGAGTATTGACAAAAGTAATCTGGAGTAACAAATGCTGAAATATCAACAGCACGAGCGGTAAGGGGCACTTGCCAATAACCTTTGAGTAGGTCAAGTTTTGTAACAAATTTGGCAGGTCCGACTCTATCAATGAGGTCGTCTATTCTTGGTAGAGGGAAACAGTCAGGCTTAGTCACAGCATTAACTTTCCGAAAATCTGTACAGAATCGGAACGTTAAGTTAGCTTTTGGTACTAAAAGACAGGGAGAGCTCCAAGCGCTCTGGCTGGGTTCTGCTAATCCATTACGTAACATGTATTCCACCTCCGTTTTCATAAGATCACGTTTATGAGGATTAACTCTGTAAGGATGTTGTTTAATTGGAGTAACATCTCCAACATCGATATCATGGAATAACACATTCGTGCGAGACGGAACATCTGAGAAAATACTAGGGAAACTGTCAATCAATTTGATAATATCCTCTCTTTGACAGTCTGGCAGATGACCCAGGAAAACATTTATGTTTTTAAGAACGTTAGAATTTTCTAAGCTTTCTCCCACAACAGAAAACTTCTCCCCAATCTCATCTTCGACTTCGATGTGCGAAGCAGAAGAAACTACCGTAACCACGGGTTTAACTGACGTTTCACTTTGACCTCTTGCATGGTAAGGCTTCAACATGTTCACGTGACAAAGCCTCGTTTTATTTCTACGATCTGGCGTTTTCAGTATGTAATTTGTGTCATTCACTTTTCTTTCCACAATATAAGGACCAGTGAATCGGGTCTGGAGAGATGAACCAGGCATTGTTAACAAGGCCAACACCGAATCTCCAGGTTCGAACGAACGAGCAACACTTTTGCGATCGTAACACTTTTTCATCACTGCTTGCGAGCTTTCCAAATTCAGTTTCGCAAGTTCACAAACACGTGTTAACCGTTTACGGAGTGTATCAACATACTCAGTAACTGGTACAAACGTAGATTCGCTCATAAGTAACTGTTCATTCAGAAGTTTAAGTGGTCCACGAACTAAATGTCCGAATACCAATTGTGCTGGACTAAAGCCAAGAGAATCTTGTACGGTCTCTCGTACAGCGAAAAGTAATAAAGGCAAACTATCAGCCCAATCTTTTCCTTCTTCCACACAGTAAATACGCAACAATGTTTTAAGAGTTTGGTGAAACCGTTCTAAAGCGCCCTGAGTCTGAGGTCGATAAGCGCTAGACGTCTGATGTGATACCGAAACTCTAGACAACACCTGTTTAAACAGTTTTGACGTAAAATTAGTTCCGCGGTCTGTTTGAATTGTTCGTGGCAGACCGAAAAGAGAGCAGAATTTGATGAGTTCCTTAACAATTGTTTTTGCTTTTAAGTTACGCAGAGGAACAGCCTCAGGAAATCGTGTGGCTGCGCACATCAGCGTAAGAATATACTGGTGTCCACCTTTAGACTTCGGAAGTGGTCCTACACAATCTAGAATTAAACGTTCGAAAGGTTCCCCTACCACGGGAATTGGATGCAAAGGCACTGGTCGTATGACTTGATTAGGCTTCCCCGCAATCTGGCATGCATGACAAGAACGGCAATATTTCGCTACACTCGATCTCAAGCCAGGCCAATAGAAGTACTTTACAACACGCTGAAAAGTTTTGTTCACTCCGAAATGTCCTGCCATGACGTGATCATGAGCCAGTTCAAGCACTACTGAACGATAACATGTAGGCAAAACAATTTGACAAACGGGGCCCAACTCGGTCCCGTCTGCAGACATCGGAAGCCATTTACGCATCAAAACATCTTCGTCCCAATAATAACCTATTCTTACACGAGCAAGGTCATTTTTCGTTTTCACAGCAGTTTCAATACAGCGAGACAGGGTCGAATCAGACTTTTGCGCAATACTGAGCTGTTTTCGCCCAATATTAACTATTTGGTTACCTTTAGTGGGTACGTCAGAACCCATCTCTAATACATGGTCATCCACTGACAGAGACAGTTCTGTGGGGTCCGAACGTAACAAAAAAGAATCAGACAAATCAATTGTGTCAGCAAATTTTTGTGACTGTGAACGCGTAACCGCACACGCAGGAAACAAAGGAGAAGAGAGAGACGATGGAACGAAGTCCTGTGTAAGAGACTCTGATACCACAGGGAAAGGAAAGACATTACCCCCTGCCAAATCGTTTCCTAGAATGAAGTTTACTCCCTCGACAGGAAGTTTTTCGCATACTCCTACATTTACCAAGCCTGAGACCAGATCTGACTTCAGGTACACAGAGTGAACAGGAACTTTAATACATCCTAGCTCAATTCCACGAACTAAGATATCAGTACCTGTATACGTCTCTGCTGACAGTGGAAGCGCGTCTTCTCGAATGAATGAATGAGCGGCGCCAGTGTCTCGCAAAATGGATACAGCGTTCGGTCTATCTTCCGGAGAAATAGAGACTGAACCACTCATCAGAAAAGGCTTAAACATTTCTGTTTTAGGTAACAACAACCCAGCATTTCCCGCTAGCGGCTCAAATACCACATGTGCAACCCCTTTCGCTTGGGAAGCTGCATTCTTTTGTTTCCCACGCCGTGCAATCAGCAATAAGATGACTGGGATCAAGGCAGTAGAAACATATACGCTTAGACTCTGCACGCTTAAACTCATTTCTCGCAGATGCGTTCGTACGAATATCTGTTTTCGAGGAACGTACCACTGCAGAATTCCTTTCAGCATACTCTTTTACGTTTTTATTCTGACGTGCCGTATAAAAAACTGTTCGGTGAGTTAATACGTATTCATCAGCAAACACTGCTGCTTCAGACAAAGTAGTAACTTTTTGTTCATTCAAATGTAAAACCAAGCTCTCATGAAGACAGTTTTTGAACTCCTCCAACAATATTAACTCCTGGAGGCGCTCAAACGTTGTCGCTTCAGACGCATTACACCATTTCTCTAACATAGCCTTTTTCTCATGCGCAAACTCCACAAAAGTTTGTTTAGACACCTTGCTATGACTTCTAAATTTCTGTCTGTACGCCTCTGGTACAAGTTCATATGCTCTTAAGACTGCGGCTTTCACTAGATCATAGTCTAGAGAATCTTCAATAGGCAATGCAGAGCAAACCTCTTGTGCCTTACCTACGAAATTACTCTGTAACATTACCGCCCACATGTCTTTCGGCCAGCATAATTTCCCTGCCACTCTCTCAAAAGCAGTGAAATACGCATCCACTTCCGATTCTCGAAATTGAGGAACAAGTCTCATGTAGCGGGTAGGATCAAACTGATTTGCTCCATCAACTCCCTGCGGCTCACTAGCGACAGGATGTGCTCGCTCCTCCTGTTTAGTTAAACGAATCAGCTCTAATTCCCGCAAATGAAGCACACGTGTTTCGTATTCTTGGCGTTTAATCTGTAATTCTAGCTCTTTCAATTTCAGTGCCACATCAGGATTAAACTCGTGCATAGGAGTAATTACAGACTCCTCTGGCAAAAGAGCAAGGGAAAGCAGCTCGGAAAAAATTCCTGCTTTAATATCCGCCTTTACTGCGGTGGGCGAAACAGATATTTTAAAATGCCTGGCAATTTGCAGTAATTCTTTTTTTTTAAAGCGATGTAATTGCTCAACAGTCGGAGCCTCAACAAAAGCTTTTACCTCCGCTTCCATAATAGCCTACTAATACTCCCCTCTCACCCAAAATGTCTTATATAAAAATTTGAACACAAGAATGAAAAATTTTACTCACCAAGTCTTTGAATCTTTGTAACGGAAGTTACAGACTTTGATGACGAGCCCCCATTATGTTACGAACTCCATAAACACAAACGAAGCCGTAACACAAAGAGCGACACATTTTGACATGTGCCGCCCGGAGTCCCGTCTCCTGCTCCCACAAACACCACAAAGTCATCAGTTAAGTCAGAGAGGAAGATTGTTTATTTCTTAAACAGGTTTAAAGAGTGGCTTGAAGTCCGTGGGTCGGCCAAAATAACAAACAAAAGATAAAGAGCTACCTATTTTTAAATATCTTCCCTAGAACAAAGATAACAAAAGAAAAACATAGACTTACCTCCCTACTAACAGAATAAACAGGAGAAAAAGAATAACCAAACAAAAAGGGCCTTCCACTAACAAATGGTTTGTCAAGGAAAAGGCAGTTGAACAGTTACCAGCCTATACCGCTAACAATTCATTCTTCACACCAGAATGTAGTTTAAAGGCTAGTCCAGCAGCGTCACGCACACTCGCTGGTTCTACAACAGGAAGCAGGAGAGGGAACCCGTCAAACAGTCTTCCCTCAAGATTTTTATCCAGCAACCGATTCGCGACTCCACCCACACACACAGCTGCACCTGTTCACATACAATTAACAGAGCACAGAGGGAGAGCGAGAAAGAGAGAGAGAACACTTACACAAAACAATGTTACACTTCAGATACGTAACAATGTTCAACAAATAAAAAATAGAGATAATAATGATAAACAAATGATAAAACTTGGGTTGTTAAATATTAGATCCCTTTCTTCAAAATCACTTATTGTAAACAATATTATCACAGACAATAATCTAGATGTGCTGTGTTTGACAGAAACCTGGCTAAAACCGGACGATTACATTACTTTAAATCAGTCTAGTCCTCAAGGTTATGATTATCGACACAATCCTCGACAGAAAGGCAAAGGGGGAGGTGTTACTGTAATTTATAGTAATATTTACAGTATTAGTCAAAAGTCTTTCAAATATAATTCTTTCGAAGTGATGGTGCTTTACGTAACATTATGTAAGTTGACATTTGTGCTGGCTACTGTATACAGGCCACCAGGACACCATACAGACTTTATCAAAGAATTTGCTGATTTTCTATCAGAATTAGTACTAGCTGCAGATAAAGTCCTTGTTGTTGGTGATTTTAATATCCATGTAGATAATAAAAAAGACTCATTGGGATTGGCATTTACAGACATTCTAAACTCTATTGGTGTTAGACAACACGTGTCAGGACCCACTCATTGTCGTAATCATACTTTAGATCTAATATTGTCACATGGAATCGATATTGACGTTGAAATTCTGCAGCAGAGTGACGACATCTCAGATCATTATCTAGTCTCGTGTATAATACATTTAGTCAAAGAGGCTAAACTGCCTCCCTGCCATAAATATGGTAGAACCATCACTTCTACCAATAAAGATCGCTTTATAAATAATCTTCCTGATCAGTTTCAGTGCTTTAGCATGCCAGACAGATTAGAAGACCTTGATGTTGCAACAGAAACTATTGACTCTCTCTTTTCACTTGATGGCTGCTCTGTTAAGTCTTCTCTTAAGGCTAGATTACTGTAACACTCTACTGGGTGGTTGTTCCTCCCGCTTGATAAATAAACTACAGCTCGTACAAAATGCAGCAGCTAGAGTTCTTACTAGAACTTGGAAGTATGACCATATTAGCCCAGTTCTGTCATCACTGCATTGGCTTCCTGTTAAACATCGTATAGATTTTAAAATCTTGCTAATTACTTACAAAGCACTAAATGGTTTAGCTCCCCAGTACCTGAGCGAGCTCTTAATGCATTATAGTCCTTCACGTTTATTGCGATCTCAGAATTCAGGCCAGCTGATAATACCTAGAATATCAAAATCAACCGCAGGCGGTAGATCCTTCTCCTATTTGGCACCTAAACTCTGGAACAATCTTCCTAGCATTGTTCGGGAAGCAGACACACTCTGTCAGTTTAAATCTAGACTAAAAACACATCTCTTTAACCTGGCATACACATAACACATTATCAATTTATATTTTCAAATCCGTTAAAGGATTATTAGGCTGCATAAAATAGGCCAGCCGGAACCGGGAACACTTCCTATAACACCTGATGTACTCGTTACATCAGAAAAAGAATGGCATCTACGCTAATATTAGTCTTTCTGTTTATCCCGAGGTTTACCGTAGTCAACCGGATCCAGGCCGTATCCAGGTGAGACCAAGGACCTGCGCCATGACACGACCACAACGCAGCCCTGAAGTATCAGCAGAGATCGAGTCGACTAGATCATCCACTGTGAAGACATCATCAACATGTTGCGATCCCATCGGACTTATGATAGCAACCTGAATCATAATAAAGCACTGTTCACCAGAGGAGAACTGGCCCCCTGACTAAGCCTGGTTTCTCCCAAGGTTTTTTTCTCCATTTTAACACCTATTTGCCACATGTTGGAGTTTGATTTCCTTGCCGCTGTCGCCTTTGGCTTGCTTAGTTGGGGACACTTGACATTTGATATTCAACAGTGCTTTGATCTGCCTGCATTGACACTATTCTTTAAGAGCTGCTGTGCAGCCAAAATTATATACCAGTTATCAATGTAAAGCTGCTTTGACACAATCTGCATTGTAAAAAGTGCTATATAAATAAAGCTAACTTGACTACACATATTTCAATATATATCTTTTGAGTTATTAATTAACATTTATCTTTCTAAATATTATTTGAATGACTTCATCAATTTATGTTAAAGCATTTATATTTCTTTTCAAACTCTAGAAAATAATTTTTAATATTGTCTGTACCTTTCACTGAGAGAAAAGTACAACTTATCAGTACGTTTTGGGAAAGTTTCCTGCTCAGAGCAGAGCTCAGATCAACTTCAACCTTGAAGAAGCTGTGAATCATGTGTATCTGTGTATGTGCGCTAAGTGTTCTGTGCAGGTCCTGTGTACTGGACAACTGGCATTCTGCTTGAGACCAGCAGACACCATGTCATGACCCCAAAATGACATCCAGAGTCCCCTCGTCAGCATTCTGACGAATATAGATATGCTTCTGACTATCTGTCCATGTGTGGAAGATTACCAAATTTGTCTATTTTTTTTTAGTAATGACATAGTTAGTAGACTCTGTTAGAGTATAATTGCTGTGAAAATGTGAATGTATTCAGAGCGGCCTAGAACTCCGTCTGAAACTTGAAGCTGGCTTCTGCTGATGAAACTGCAAACTATTCTTCAGTAAAATTTTCTTCAATTTATTATTATTTTTTTTTAACTCTGACTCCGGGTCCTCATTCACCATATTTGGTCTTTTGGGTCTTTAACTGTAAAATTCCCCTACAGTATGTTCCTAATTTAAACACATACTCTACGCCACTCATGTACTATGTACTTATTAACACTTCCATACACAAAAACATAACTGTACTTCCATT
The DNA here is from genome assembly GCA_036281575.1 of Ancherythroculter nigrocauda. Taxonomy (NCBI): domain Eukaryota; kingdom Metazoa; phylum Chordata; class Actinopteri; order Cypriniformes; family Xenocyprididae; genus Ancherythroculter; species Ancherythroculter nigrocauda. Next base: position 915,626 of record VTFQ01000006.1, read on the forward strand.
TCCCCAGTAACAGAACAACACAGCTTCGAACAATATAAAAAGAAAAACAAAAACATGAATAAAGAACAATTTTTATCACATAAAGTGACTCCCACAAATGAAATCCCTAGTCTATGGATCTTAATCAGCCTGAATGGAGATTTGGCTCTGAGGGAAAAACCTCAAATCTGCAAACTGGAGTGAGGGCCCTCGCTGGCACAATGTCATAAATTGACAACTTGTGGTTCTGTTTTGAGATCTCTCAACACTAAACTATGATTAACCAGAACTCGAAAAGGGCTACTGTTCTTTCTGTTTAGTACTACTTAGGTTTATTCTAAAATTTTTAAAAGAAGTACATCATCTGACCTGTGATATGCAGTCCCGCAATTATCATGTCATTTACATCAGTTCAAACGATCAGTGTGCAAACTCAGTTTTTTATTATTTTCGTCTGAAAGTTTTCAGTCGCTCCACATAGTTCGGTGTTGTATTAGTTTACACTTGACTGCCTCACCCCCTTTTCGTTGACCAAGCTTGGCGCTGAAGGCATTCTTGTGGCGTCTGTTGTGGTCGGATGACATCCACCTGAAGGCCTCTGTCCTTCATGTTCTTTGTCGCCTCTTCAGTAGAATTATAGAGCACTGTCTCGCCTTTGTAGAACACCCAGAGTTTTGCTGGATACGAAGTCTGGAATCTGATCTTTTTTCCTTTAACACTGCTTTTGCCTGAGCATATTCCTTTCATTTCTTTAGGATATCTGGGGGGTAATCGTGGTCACAATTCTTGCATTGTTCCATTTCAATCCTCCTTTTTTCCACACCTGTCCCAAAATTTCTTCTTTCGTTTTGAAGCTCAGGAATTTAGCGATGACAGAGCGTGGTCTTGCACTGTCCATTGGTTTTGGCGCTAAAGCTCTATGAGCCCTCTGAATATGGAGGTCCATTGTTGGGTCGAGACCCAGTCCATTTTTCAGCAATTCTTCAATGAACTTGATAGTCGATGAGCCATTTTCGCTGCCCTCTGGGATTCCGTATATTCGGATGCTATCCCGCCACGACCTGCCTTCTTGATCTGTTAACTTCGCTTCAAGCTGAACCTGAAGTTTCAGCAGTTCAGACAGCACCTGTCCAGTCTGTTGAATTTGTTCCTCGGCTTCCGTGATACGATCCTCAGCTTCTTCAATTCTCTTGTTTGTAGTGTTTGAATCCTCCTTGATGTTCGCTAGTTTTTCATTATTTTCCTTCCTGAATTCTCTCAACTCTACAAGTATCTTTTCCAGGCTAATTTGCTTTGAGACAATCTGTATTGTATAAAGTGCTATATAGAAATAAAGATGATTTGACTTGACTGTATGACTGAAGCACTGGTTTTGGATATTCATTTTAACATTTGGTCAAAATCATATATTTTAAATCGAAAGCTGATGTTAGAACTAACAATATCTGTACATTTGTACAGAATTTACATTCTGCGTTTTATTACCCGAATTCCGGAAAAGTTGGGACGTTTATTTATTTATTTTTTTTTAATAAAATGAAAACTAAAAGACTTCCAAATTACATGAGCCAATATTTTATTCACAATAGAACATAGATAACATTACAAATGTTTAAACTGAGAAATTCTACAATTTTATGCACAAAATGAGCTAATTTCAAATTTGATGCCTGCCTACAGGTCTCAAAAAATGGCTGAAAAAGCAAGACATTTATAAAAGATTTAGCTGGGAGAACATCTAACATTTAATTAAGTTAATTGATATCAGGTCTGTAACATGATTAGCTATTAAAGGGATGTCTTAGAGAGGCAGAGTCTCTCAGAAGCAAAGATGGGCAGAGCTGTGAAAGAGTGCGTAAAAAGATTGTGGAATACTTTAAAAACAATGTTCCTCATCATTAAAAGATTCAGAGAAAATGGAGAAATCTCTGTGCGTAAGGGACAAGGCAGAAGACCTTTATTGGATGCCCTTGATCTTCTGGCCTTCAGACAACTGCATCACTCATTGGCATGATAGAGTCAAGGATGCCATCTGCAGATGCCAACTAAAGCTCTATCATGCAAAAAAGAAGCCATATGTGAACATGGTCCAGAAGCACCGTCGTGTCCTGTGGGCCAAGGCTTATTTAAAATGGAATGTTTCAAAGTGGAAACGTGATCTATGGTCAGACGAGTCCAAATTTGACATTCTTATTGGAAATCACGTACGGCGTGTCCTCCGGGCTAAAGAGGAGGGAGACCTTGTGTTATTAGCGTTCAGTTCAAAAGCCAGCACCTCTGATGGTATGGGGGTGCATAAGTGCATATGTTATGGGCAGCTTGCATGTTTTGGAAGGCACTATGAATGCTGAAAGGTATATAAAGGTTTAAGAGCAACATTACATGAAAAATACATCAAAGACGACCACAAACTCTTAAGCAGCTAGAAACCTATATCAGGCAAGCATAGGACCAAATCACAACACAAAAACTCTTAACCTCGATGCCCAGACGTCTTCAAACTGTTTTGAAAAGAAGAGGAGATGCTACACCATGGTAACATGCCCCCGTCCCAACTATTTTGAGACCTTGTAAAAAGGTTTTTATTTTGATAAAATTGTAAAACTTCTCAGTTTAAACATTTGATAATGTTATCTATGTTCTATTGTGAATAAAATATTGGCTCATGTGATTTAAAAAGTCTTTTAGTTTTCATTTTATTCAAATTTAAAAAATGTCCCAACTTTTCCATAATTATGGTTGTATAAACAGAGACACATGATAAGGATGCCCTTTGTCATCAATACTCTTTGTATAAACATTATAAAAATGAAAATTATTTCCAAATTTCTGTTTATTTTGCTCTGTTCCACTTTCCCATCCACTATTTGCTTTTTCTCTAGTATGAAAACTGGAACTGGGGCAAATACTTTTTTTACATCAATGCACCGACTGTTAATTAACATCAAGCTGTGTTGCTGACTGCTCTATCTGGCTGCGGGTGTGTTTTTACAGCCCTTTGTGGAACTTTATCTGCTTCATTACCCTCTTTTGTATTGGTGGATCTGAGAGCAAGATACGCCTTGTCATATTGTCTTTTCTTTTCACTTTACCGTAACAGCAGCTGTCTACTGGACGTGACAAAGCCCACATTGCAAATCCACTGTGTCAAAGTGCTGATATTAGTCAGAAATAAAGCTGGGTATCAGTTTAGTGTCATGGGATTTGTCATGTTGTGTCGCACCGCATTCACAGCATCACTGATTCAACATCAATGGGTTCTGTTTGCTTTTGATGCATCGCGCCACTCATGTCCGGTGTAGACACGTTGTTTTGGTATTTGTGAATCATAAGCATATTCATCATCTACATTCCTTTTAAAAATTTGTTCATGAGCAGAACCATGCATTGTTCATTTACATTTTTAGACAGCTCCCTGCAATACAATTGATTCTTCATTTGCGCCATCTAGTGGTCTGTTATTGCACGACAACAACTACAACCACAACTGCTACAACTGATAACAGAGCACTCAAGCTATTACTGTGAATCATTTTGAGGCAATTAAAATGACAAACTAATATTTTGTGTTCAATTATTTACTGATCTGGCATATGGCTGTATAATAAGGCAATTAATTCTTACGAGACCCAATCACCTCTGAGTATATCAGAAAAAAAACAATGACATTAATGAATTAATTTGGCAAACAAAATTTGCATGCGAGGCTAGGCGTATACAGGTATGTAAGGCCAGTCGCAGGCAAATGCACTTCAGTTTTATTTTGAGGAGCTGAGGTAGCATCTCGGTTACACCAGCGACCAGTACAGAGTAGTGGCCTGAAGGACGCATGTCTCCGTTCCCTCCATCAGGGAATGAGGGTTACCATGCGTAACCAAGACATCCCCTTTCTGTCATTCACTATGACGTGTCGTAACGACAGATGGACCTCAACGCTCAACGCTGCTGCCTGCTGTCTGACCTACGCTCGGAGCTTCGTGGAGTTTATCCTAAATCCTTCTCTTTATTCCTATTCACATAATATAACTTTCTTATTTTTCACTAGATTACTTAACCTATTGCATAGTATTACTAAACGGAACGATTTATTACTAGCAATCCACCAGCGTAATCACCTAGTGTTAGCCATAGCCCGCTAGCCTGCTAGCTACCGTCTACTTTCTTTTTTCCTCTAAACCAACCTTCCTTGTCGATTTAATGGCGGATTTATCCGATGTATGTTATTCTGATCTGTCCTCGCCAGATCGGGAAGCTGTGGAGACGTTGCTGCCCGGCATTCATCGATCCACCGCGAGGCACAGCGTCCCGCACATCACCCTTGCCCCAGGCACCGGCAAGCGACCGAGACATCCAGCCAGCGAGTCCCGTGTGCGTTGCAGTTTTTCGGACGGCGTTCATCAAACACACGGTCAGTCATGTCCGACGATTATCATGTGTATTAAATGCAACATGTACAGCTTAGCTCTTTCTGTCAGCAGTGAGACTTACACATGTGATAAATGCAGGGATATTGTCAGGCTGACAGAGAGAATCTCAGAATTAGAGACACGCATCCAAACTTTAATTGAGGATAGTGAGAATGAAAGGGCCTTAGATACTGCTTTGGATGCGACTAGCCTAGTAAACACTGCACATTCGGTTCCGGTTGTAGAAGCCACGCAGCAGGCTAACTGGGTGACTGTGAGGAGGCATAGTGGCAAGAACAAACACCACTCTTCCGTTCCGATTAGAACATCAAACAGGTTCTCCCCACTCAGTGACGCACCCACTGAGAATCCTGTTGAAAGTGCCCTAGTTATTGGCGATTCTATTACACGGAACGTGAAAATAGAGACACCAGCCACCATAGTCACATGTTTGCCGGGGGCCAGAGCACCTGACATCAAAGCAAATTTAAAAGTGCTGGCTAATGCTAAACGTAAATATTCTAAAATCATTATCCACGTCGGCACAAATGATGTTCGACTTCGCCAGTCGGAGATCACTAAAATTAACATTAAAGAGGTGTGTGAACTCGCAAATTCAATGTCAGCAGAAGTAATTTGTTCTGGCCCTCTTCCTGTTCGTCGGAGTGATGAGATAGTTAGCAGGTTATCATCACTCAATGGCTGGCTGTCTAAGTGGTGTCCGCAGAATAATATAGGTTTCATAGACAATTGGAAAAGCTTTTGGGGCAGACCTGATCTGTTGAAAAGAGATGGTATTCATCCCTCCCGGGATGGTGCTGCTCTTCTATCTAGAAATTTGGCAAATAGTCTTAGAGCTGAAACATGACAAACCAGGGCCCAGATCAGGACGCAGACAAACTGGCTAAACCGACCGTCTGCTAGCCGCCTCACGTCACAGAACTCAGATAATTCACAGCACATAGAAACACTTACACCTAGATATTATCACATAGAGACTGTGTCTGTACCTCGAACTAGTAAATACAAAAAATTTCCGAAACCTTTTAAGGGTAAAAATTTAATTGATGTTCAAAAAATGAAAATCACAGATAAATCAGATAAACAAATGATAAAGCTTGGGTTACTGAATATTAGATCTATTTCTTCAAAAGCACTTATTGTAAATGAAATTATCACAGACAATAAACTAGACTTGCTGTGTTTGACAGAAACCTGGCTAAAACCAGACGATTACATTACTTTAAATGAATCTAGTCCTCAAGGTTATGATTATCGACACAATCCTCGACAGAAAGGCAAAGGGGGAGGTGTTGCTGTAATTTATAGTAATATATTCAGAATCATTCAAAAGAATTTCAAATATAATTCCTTTGAAGTGATGGTGCTTTATGTAACATTATGTAAGTTGACATTTGTGCTGGCTACTGTATACAGGCCACCAGGGCACCATACTGACTTTATCAAAGAATTTGCTGATTTTCTATCAGAGTTAGTACTGGCTGCGGATAAAGTCCTTGTTGTTGGTGATTTTAATATCCATGTAGATAATAACAAAGACGCATTTGGATTGGCATTTGCAGACATTTTAAACTCTATTGGAGTTAGACAACACGTGTCAGGACCCACTCATTGTCGTAATCATACCCTAGATCTAATACTGTCGCATGGAATTGATATTGATGCTGTTGAAATTCTACAGCAGAGCGATGATATATCAGATCATTATTTAGTCTCGTGTATAATACAATTAGCCAAGGCTACAAAACCACCACCCAGCCATAAATATTGTAGAACCATCACGTCTACCACTAAAGATTGCTTTATAAATAATCTCCCCGAGCAGTTTCATCGCCTTAGTATACCTGACAACTTAGAAGAACTCGATGCTGCAACAGAAACTATTGGCTCTCTCTTTTCCAGCACATTAGATGCAGTCGCTCCTTTACGTCTAAAGAAGATTAAGGAAACTAATCCAACGCCGTGGTATGATGAGCACACTCGGGCTCTAAAACGAGCTGTGAGAAAAGCTGAACGTAGTTGGAAGAAAACAAAACTAGAAGTTTTTCGCCTTTCGTGGAAAGAAAAAATGATTGAGTACAGAACGGCTATAAGAAATGCTAGATCTACTTATTTTTCAAATCTCTTAATAGAAAACAAACATAATCCTAGGTATTTATTTGACACAGTGGCTAAATTAACTAGAAACAGAGATTCAACTGCTGACGTTTCCATAGAGCACAGCAGCAATGACTTTATGAACTTCTTTACTTGCAAGATTGATAATATTAGAGAGAAAATTATAAACATGCAACCGTCTACAGTTTCGCTTCAGACAGTGCACTGTAGTGTCCCTGAGGTAAAACTAGAATCATTCGCCGCTATAGGAGAGGAAGAATTATCTAAACTTATCAAATCATCAAAATCAACGACATGTATGTTAGACCCAATGCCGACTAAACTACTGAAAGAAATGCTTCCAGAGGTCGTAGGTCCACTTCTTGATATAATTAATTCATCCTTAACACTAGGATACGTGCCAAAAACCTTTAAGCAGGCTATTATTAAACCTCTTATTAAAAAACCTCAACTAGATCCGAGAGATTTAGTAAATTACAGGCCAATCTCGAATCTACCTTTTCTGTCAAAGATACTAGAAAAGGCAGTTTCAACACAACTGTGCTCCTTTTTAGAAAGAAATGGAATCTGTGAGGATTTCCAGTCAGGATTTAGACCATACCATAGTACTGAGACTGCTCTCGTTAGAGTTACAAACGATCTACTCTTATCATCCGATCGTGGCTGTATTTCTCTATTAGTGTTATTAGATCTCAGTGCTGCTTTTGACACTATCGATCACAACATTCTTTTAAAAAGACTTGAAAACTATATTGGCATTAGTGGAACTGCTTTGGCATGGTTCAAATCGTACTTATCTGACCGTTATCAGTCTGTAGTAGTTAATGAAGAGATGTCGTATCGATCACAGGTTCAATATGGAGTACCACAAGGCTCAGTACTAGGACCGTTGCTTTTCACTCTGTACATGCTGCCCTTAGGACAGATAATTAGGAAGCATGGTGTTAGTTTTCACTGCTACGCTGACGATACTCAGCTCTATATTTCCTCGCGCCCTGACGAAACCTACAAATTCACAAAACTAACAGAATGCATAGCTGACATTAAAAACTGGATGACAAGAAATTTCTTATTATTAAATTCAGAAAAAACTGATATCCTAATCTTTGGACCAAAAACTTCCTCACGAAAAAACCTTGAATACTCTCTAACACTTGACGGGTGCTCCATTAAACCTTCGTCCTCAGTTAGGAACCTGGGTGTGCTCTTTGATACCAATCTTTCATTTGAAAGTCATGTTTCTAGTATCTGTAAAACCGCATTCTTCCATCTAAAAATATATCTAAATTACGACATATGCTCTCAATGACAAATGCGGAACAGTTGGTTCATGCATTCATGACCTCAAGACTAGATTATTGTAACGCTCTACTGGGTGGTTGTTCTGCTCGGCTTTTAAACAGACTACAGTTGGTCCAAAATGCGGCAGCTAGAGTTCTTACTAGAACCAGAAAGTATGACCATATTAGCCCAGTTCTGTCAACATTACATTGGCTCCCTATTAAACATCGTATAGATTTTAAAATCTTGCTACTTACTTATAAAGCTTTAAATGGTTTAGCTCCCCAGTACCTAAGCGAGCTCTTAATGCATTATAGTCCTTCACGTTTATTGCGATCTCAGAATTCAGGCCAGTTGATAATACCCAGAATATCAAAATCAACTGAAGGCGGCAGATCCTTTTCCTATTTAGCACCTAAACTCTGGAACAATCTTCCTAGCATTGTTCGGGAAGCAGACACACTCTGTCAGTTTAAATCTAGACTAAAAACACATCTCTTTGCTCTTGCATACACATAACACATTATCAATACACTAACATTTTTCAAATCCGTTAAAGGATTGTTACGCTGCAATACTTAGGTCGGCCGGAACCGAGAACATTTCCTATAACACTAGATATACCTGTACATCAGAATAAGAATGGCATCTACGCTAATATCTGTCTCTCTGCTTATCCTGAGGTTTGCCGGGTGCTGGATCCAGGCCGTATCCAGATCAGATGGAGAACCTGTGTCTGGACCTGCCTACAATGTAGCCCAGGAGACAATGGGCCTACAGATCCAGTTCTGGCTGCATCTATAATTCTGATTTTTAATCCCCGTATCCGCTTACATATATTTATATATAATCTATTTTTAATCTCTATAATAAAATGTATAATTCAGATTTTGATCTCCATATCCATTTACATATATTACATATATATCTTCCAAGGGGTTTTTTCCCTCCTAGGACTTTTTTCCCAGTGTTAGCACGCTGGGTTTTTCTCCTAGGGGGTTTTTTCCACCCCTGGGAGTCAGCCGACATTGGCTTAATGTACCACCATCTTGTATATGTTACATATTACCACGCTTGTTGTACAGCTTATTTTTAACCACTTCCCTTTTTTCTGTGCTTCTAATATGTAAAGCTGCTTTGAAACAATTACCAATTGTAAAAGCGCTATATAAATAAATTTGACTTGACTTGACTTGACCTGTTTGCGAAAGATCGGTGTGATAGCCACGTGATGTGTGCCGTGACACCATGCCCATTTTGGGACTCGAGTCTGAAGCCAATGCTGTGGCAGTCCCGTAACAATCCAAGCGGGGCAACCACGCCTGCGGACGCCATATGCCCCAGGAGCCTCTGAGAGTAATTCAACATTGACTGAGTGCGGTCTTGTGAGAGACATGAAAGTATACATACTTCAGATCTTTTCTGCAAACCAATCCTGTTGTCGGACACATGTAAGCATTTTGAAAGGAAGCCGATGAAGGGTCCAATTCAAAACACACAGATCCAGAATTGGTCTCGGGCTGCCACCCTTCTTGGGTACTATGAAGTAAGGGCTGTAGAACCCCTTCTTCATCTCAGCTGAGCGGACAGGCTCTACCACGTCCTTCAAGAGAAGGTTTGCGGAAAACTGCTTAGCAAATTTTCTGTCAGTCTCACTGAAGAGGCCGCCTTGAAAGACTGGGGCATCGAGAAAGCAAACCTTCTCTGCTTCAATTTAAGCAAGGTTTAGCCACAGGTGGCACTCCTGGGCCAATAATGTGGACATCGCCCGACCCAGAGCCTGCACTGTCACCTTCGTGGCTTGAAGAACATAGTCGGTGGCTGAACACAGCTCCCGCAGTATCTCTGGGTTGGGACTACCCTGGTCATAGTGGCATGGTGGTTTGATAAACCTGCAGGATGGCTGTAGCCTGGAGGGCGGAGGTAAACTTACAAGCATTGGACAGGTGGTGTGGATGATTCCACCAGGTGTCAGCATTCTGCGGGCACAGATCCACCACAACAACTCGCTCCACCTGAAGAATGCCCACTTACCCCTGCACTGGCCCACCATTGAGGGTAGTGAGGACGGAGGAACCAGCGGGATGTTTCCGGGCTGAGAGCGATGCCTTCCACGTCTTCGTGAGCTCTTTGTGCACTTGAGGCACTGGAGTGGAGAACTGCAGTTCACAGTGCTTTTACACGCGGGTTGCCTTAAATGCCTGTATGCACTGGCATGGGCTTGCATGCGAATTTTGCATGCCAACTTCATTAACATTTCATTGGCCTTTTCTGATATACTCAGAGGTAACTGGGTCTCTCAAGAACGATCCAAATTCTGTCGTTACGACTTAGTGAATGACAGAAAGGGAAATAACAAATACCATGCATAAAAAATAAAAACAACAATTATATTAAACTGAGGGCTAAAATATTATTCCTGACTACCTGAATCACTAAATTGTTCAATTCAATTCAATTCACATTTATTTGTATAGCGCTTTTCACGATACATATCATTTCAAAGCAGCTTTACAGAGAATGCATGTCAACATCACAATTTAAAGAATGCAGTTAGCAAATAATGTAATAATTTAGGCAATTAATTTACAATCACTGTTAGCAGTTTAACTGAACGTAGAAGCAATGAGCTCCTGAAAAATGAATTACATTAACAATGATTAGGATATATAGAAATTGTGTAATGTGCATGTTGATCCAGATGATTGCGTCTTCTGAAGTCCTCACAGGAGTTGGCGCCGTCTCTTCATAGGTGTTGGTCATCTGAGGTCATCTTAAGAGGCTGGATCCAAACTGATGTTTAAGCTCATACCCTCTCTAATCCCGAGGCAAAACAGAAAAGCAAATGGAGAATAATTAGCGTAGCTGCTGTTCATAACATTAAGCAAAGATAGTCATGTGCAATTGATCTGATATGAGATGCATTATGTGAACGCTTGGCTAAAGAGATGCGTCTTTAATCTAGATTTAAACTGGGTGAGCGAGTCTGAGCCCCGGACATTATCAGGAAGGCTATTCCAGAGTTTCGGAGCCAAATGTGCAAACGCTCTCCCTCCTTTAGTGGACTTAGCTATCCTAGGTACAACCAGAAGTCCAGAGTTTTGTGATCTTAAAGAGCGTGAAGGATTGTAGGGTGATAGAAGATCAGTTAAGTACACAGGAGCTAAACCATTTAGAGCCTTATAGGTCATTAGCAATACTTTATAATCGATACGGAACTTAATGGGTAACCAGTGTAGAGATGATAAAATTGGTGTTATATGATCATATTTTCTTGACCTGGTAAGAACTCTAGCAGCTGCATTTTGTACTAATTGTAGCTTGTTTATTGAGGAAGCAGGACAACCAGCTAATAATGCATTACAGTAATCTAGTCGAGACGTCATGAAAGCATGAACTAACTTTTCTGCATCAGAAATAGATAACATATTCCGTATCTTAGCAATGTTTCTGAGGTGGAAGAAGGCTGTTTTTGTAACATATGAAATATGATTTTCAAAGGACAAGTTGCTGTCTAATATAACACCCAGGTCTTTAACTGTCGAGGATGGAGTAACAGTACATCCTTCTAAATGCAGATTGTAGTCTGAGAGATTCTGTGTGCAGGTTTTTGGTCCAATAAGTAATACTTCAGTCTTATCTGAATTTAATAGAAGAAAATTACTAGTCATCCAATGTTTTACTTCTTTAATACATTCTGTCAGATTGGATAATTTAGAGATTTCATCTGGTTGTGTTGAAATATATAACTGAGTATCATCGGCATAGCAGTGGAAACTAATTCCATGTTTTCTTATAATATTGTCGAGTGGCAGCATGTAGATTGAAAATAGCAGAGGGCCTAACACTGATCCTTGCGGCACTCCATAATTTACTATCGTTATCTTAGATTTTTCCCCGTTTAGATAGACAAAATTGTGATGGTCTGATAGGTACGACCTAAACCACCGTAGTGCCTGTCCCTGAATACCAGTGTAATTTTGTAGTCGATCTAGGAGTATTTTATGATCTATAGTGTCGAACGCAGCACGGAGATCAAGTAACACTAGTATTGAGACACAGCCTTGGTCAGAAGCTAGAAGTAAGTCGTTTGTAATTTTAACGAGCGCAGTTTCTGTGCTATGATGAGATCTGAATCCTGACTGAAATTTTTCATAGATAGCGTTTTTTTGCAAGAAGGAGCATAATTGGACCGACACCACTTTTTCTAGTATTTTAGACATAAATGGATGATTTGAGATGGGTCTGTAATTTGCTAATACGTTTTGATCTAATTGTGGTTTCTTAATGAGAGGCTTAATAACTGCTAGCTTGAACGGTCGTGGGACGTGACCTAGAGATAAAGACGAGTTGATAATATTGAGAAGAGGCTCTTCTGCTACAGGTAACAGCTCTTTCAGTAGTTTAGTGGGTATTGGATCTAGTAAACATGTTGTTGGTTTAGACGCAGTGATAAGTTTATTTAGCTCTTCCTGTCCTATAGTTGTAAAGCACTGCAACTGTTCTTGAGGGGCGATAATTGAGGCTGAATCATAAAAATCTGTTAAAGGTTGTTCATTTACAATTGTATTTCTGATACTTTCGATTTTCTCAGTAAAGAAATTCATAAAGTCATCACTACTAAATTGTAATGAAATGTTTTGTTCTGGTGATGTCTGTTTATTTGTTAATCTAGCCACTGTACTAAACAAGAACCGTGGATTGTTTTGGTTATTTTCTATGAGTTTGTGGAGATGGTCGGCCCTGGCTGCTTTTAGAGTCTTTCTATAATGGGACGAGCTGTCTTTCCACGCGATTCTGAAGACCTCTAAACGAGTTTGTCTCCATTTGCGTTCTAGATTGCGAGTTTCTTTTTTGATAGAGCGAGTAATACTTTTGTACCAAGGTACAGTATTTTTATCTCTAACCTTTTTTAATCTCATCGGTGCAACAGTATCTAATGTACTAGTGAAAATGGTGCACATGCTGCTAGTCATTTTCTCGAGATCATTTGTGTGTTTAGGTACGATGAGCAGCTGAGACAGATCAGGCAGGTTATTTGTGAGTTTATCTACAGTTGTCGGGAGAATTGTTCTGCCTAGTCGATATTGCGGCGCAATTTGATAAATATCATCAGTATGCAGTACGCAAGTTACAAGGTAGTGATCAGAGACGTCATCACTTTGCGGTAGAATTTCTATATCGGTTGGATTGATTCCATGTGATATAACTAAATCTAGAGTATGATTAAGACGGTGAGTGGGTCCAGTGACGTTTTGTTTGACCCCAAAGGAGTTTAGTAAATCAGTAAACGCAGCCCCTAACGCATCATTTGTATTGTCAACATGAATGTTAAAATCTCCAACAATAAGCGCTTTATCGATGTTGACCAATAGGTCTGAGAGAAAGTCTGAAAACTCTTTTAGGAAATCAGCCCCTGGAGGTCTATAAACAGTAGCTAAAGCAAGAGATAGTAGCAACTTTTTACTTATATCTGAATTAAACCTATAATTTGTTTTCTGAGTAACATTAAGAATATCTCTATAGATTGTTGCTACACCACCGCCACGGCCAATCAGACGGCATTTGTTTTTATAACAGTAGCCAGGTGGACAAGACTCATTAAGACCGAAATAATCATTTGGTTTAAGCCATGTTTCAGTAAGGCAAATTAAATCAAGACTATTATCTGTGATCATTTCATTTATAATAACCGCCTTAGGTGTCAGTGATCTAATGTTTAGTAGCCCTAGCCTTAGAAATTGTTTTTGTTCAGTAATTTTGCGAATTTCTGGTTTGATCACGATCAGATTTTTTCTAGATCCTTTATTTTTATTGTTAGACCTCACTATTCGGGGAATAGACACAGTTTCTATAGACTGTACTACACTCACATTTCTATCAATTAAGTGGGCAGAACACAGACTGTGATTTGAGGTTTGACTTACTAGTCATACGGTGCGAAGCGTCTTGGAGATGTTCTCCGACAGAAGATCAGCTCCGATTCTGCTGGGGTGCAGGCCATCAGCACGGAAGAGCCTAGGACGCTCCCAGAAAAGATTCCAATTATTTATAAAGAGCAGCTTCTGTTCATTACACCAAGACAGCAACCATTCATTTAAAGCAAATAATCTACTGAACCTTTCATGTCCTCGTCGGTACGTCGGAAGCGGTCCGGACACGATGATCCTCGTCGCGGGCGATGTGGCTCGTACCGTCTTGATCAGGCTCCTGAAGTCCTGCTTCAGCACCTCCGTCTGCCGCAGCCTGGTGTCGTTCACCCCCGCGTGCAGCACTACAGCTCCGATGGTCTCAGCACCGTTGAGGATCACGGGAACCTGCGGAGCGACATCGAGAACACGAGCACCAGGAAAACAGTGACTGCGCACCTTACCTTTGGCTGTGGTAGCGTGGACGTGGCGGACGATGGAGTCTCCGATGACCACGGCGTCGCGTTCCGCCTCGCGAAGAGGGGAGAAGCGGTTCTGTGTCGACACCTCGAAGATCGGGGGCGGCGGAGGAGGAGAGGTCCTGGTCCGAGGCCTGGCTCGCGCCTTCCGCTGCTGAAGCACCCAAGGTCCCTGGTGAGACGGCGCCGGAGTGAACGAGGGCTGGGATGAACGCGTTCTGGGTGCTCGGGCCCTGTGCAGAGAAACACACGGCGTAGAGGAAGCAGGAGTGTTAATATCGCGCTGTAAACTTACCGAGGAGCGGTGAGCGTCAGCACGGGAAGTTTCCAGCGCTGTCTGCCGCTCGCATAGCTCGGCCTGCTTCTAGAGAAGGGTGCGGATCTGTCGCTCCACGTCCTCCAGTTCCAACTGCACCGCATGCAGCTCAAACGTGTCCTCACCTGTACACAAAGGTAGAGAAGCATCCGATACACTCGCCATTAGAATAGATGAACAATAATATAGTGAGAGAAGAGTACAAATACTAGTGTGCCACGCCGCTATTGCTAACGGGCTAAAGCTAATAGCGAATGTTCGGGAAGTCAGATAAAACTAGCGGTATCAAGGTAATCCGAGTGTTTTTTTTTGTTTTTTTTTAAATATTGTTGGGGATGTGTTCCCCCACCGAAAAAGAAAGAGTGATATGTTATAAGTTTGATTTTAAGAGACAAAAACAAGCAATTAGGAATCAGCTCGACGGAGCTCTAGCTCAAACAATGCGGCAGCAACAAACAGGAAGTGACGTAATGATTGTCAAAGCGGTGATCCGACAGTCACATGAGTTTCCCCCCAGCAGAGTCAGAAAAAAGAATTCACATTTTAAATTTAATTCACTCATTCATTTATTTGTATAGTGCTTTTCACAATACATATCGTTTCAAAGCTGCTTTACAGGAAATGCATGTCAACATTACAATTTAGTGTAATCTGTTATCAGAGGGGACTTTGTCCAAATTACATAATTTCAGAAATGTACATATACAAACAGTATATTAATTTAAACAATGTATCAATTTAAGGTAGAAACAATGTGCTCATTAAAGTAATGAATACATATTACAAAATACAAAAGAAGAGTCAGAGATATTCAGTTCACAAGATACACTAGTATGAACTTATAAAGTTGACTAATAAATCTCTTTAACCGGGAGGAGTTATTTCAACAACTTCGGCTTCTGGTGGCTTCCAGTGTCCCTCCAACCCCTCAATGGAGTGGAGTTATCACCAACCGTCTGCCTCTGATGGCTTTCAGTAAAACACTGGCCTGCATCCAAGGACCAGGTGTCCCACTCTCACATCTAAATGTGCGTGTAAACTCACCGTCTCACTTCCCAATGTCACAGACACGCCAGGCTCCACCGTCAGCCAATCACAGCGCACCCAATCACCAGAGTACTGATCACAGACACCTGCACCTCATCAGCACCTCATTAGTCACAGTATAAAGAACACTCGCACACACCACCACATTGTCCGGTCTTGTTTGCATCTACACTTACCTCAAGGACTCCCAGCGATCTACTTACCTGTCTCCAGCGTCTCCAGTTCTCCTTGTGTGATTCCCAGTCTGTGTGTGAGTGTTCCTTGTCTCCAGCGATCTCCATCTCCATCTTCTCCAAGACCCACTGCATCTACGATCACAAAAGGACAGTACTACCTTTCAACAGTTCAAGTATCTCCATTGCTTCACGATTCACTCACCTGCACTGCTGTTTACTCATACTGGTCTCAATAAACATCAATAACTGTGATTCCCTGTCTCCGTCCCTTCTGTACTGTAACAGAAGACCGAACCAAAACAGCCAGATACCAGTATGAGTCACCCAGATCCATTCCAGGAGCTCGTGGACACTTTGCACTGAGCACTCACTCCTCGTTCACCTTCACCAGCACCAGCAGTCACTTCCGCAAACACCGTCTTCACTCCTTCACCTACCGTTCACGCCAGTCCCATGGCCAAACCAGCGCCCTACGCAGGATCGGCGGAGGATTGCAGTGGTTTCCTTTTGCAAAGTGCGCTGGTCCTGGAGATGCAACCGCACCTCTATCCCAATGACACAGCCAAGATAGCGCTCATCATATCCCAACTTCAAGGTAAAGCGTTGCAATGGGCAGACTCCCTCTGGTCTTAGAAAGGTCCTGTTGTTCAATCCTATAACTCCTTCACCCACTTCCGAGAAGTCTTTGGCAAACCGATCTCTGACTCTTCCATTGGTGAGAAACTCTACAATTTAAAACAAGGTTCAATGTCTGTCAATGAATATGCTTTGCAATTTAGAACACTGGCGGTGTCTAGTGGATGGAACGAGTAAGCGCTCATCACCACCTACCGGCAAGGTCTGGAACCCAAGGTGCGGTTGCATCTCTCTGCATACGAGGATTCCATCGGCCTTGAACGCTTCATCCAGCTATCCATCCGCGTAGGCACTCGTATGCAGTCGTGTATCGAAGAACACCAGGGCCAGCCACTGTTCGACACTCCCCTCCGTCGGTCCGAACCTGTCAGCCCTCCAGAACCAGCCAGCGAACCCATGCAAATAGAAAATTCTAGACTTTCATCTGCTGAACGGCAAAGGAGGCTGACCCTGAATCTCTGTCTCTACTGTGGTGCTCCTGGGCATGTCATATCTGCATGCCCCATCCATCCTCCTCGTCCCATGGTGAGTGCCATTATTCCTTCCATTAAAAAGATGAAACCACTCACTACTGTTGTAAACCTTAAAATTCCAGTGGTGGCGCTCCTCGATTCAGGGTCAGCAGGAAACTTCATCTCCAGCGCCCTCTGCCGACAACTCAAGCTCAAGACCTCGCCCTCTCCGATCATCTACCAGATCCAATCAATCACGGGCAAACCACTGAGCCGTAAAAAAGTCAGCCGCTGTGTGGGCCCCCTATTCTGCATCTGGAGGAAATTCACCTGCTGGTTCTGGAGGAATCCACCTTTGACGTGGTTCTAGGGCGTCCGTGGTTGGAGCAGCACAACCCTACCATCTCGTGGAAGACGGGTGAGATCCTGAAGTGGGGCGATAATTGTTTCTCTGAGTTTCCTGTTTCCAAGTCTCCTCGTTCCAAGAACATCTCCATCTGTGCCACCTCCATCGAAAGCCCTGTAGAGAAACGCTCTGTGGACATTCCATCATGTTACGCCCCCTTCAGTGACGTCTTCTGCCCACAAAGAGCCTCCAAGCTGCCTCCACACCGGCCATAGGACTGCGCCATCGATCTGCTACCGGGTGAGCCAGTGCCCAGGGGTAAGATCTATCCCTTGTCAATACCGGAGGAGAAGGCCATGAAGGAATACATCAAAGAGGCCCTAGATCAAGGTTACATCCGCCCGTCTACTTCCCCTGCTGCTTCGAGTTTCTTCTTTGTGGCAAAAAAGGACGGAGGCTTGCGGCCCTGTATTGATTACCATGCACTAAACAAAATCACTGTCAAGTTCCGTTATCCCCTTCCTCTCATCCCAGCAGCTCTGGAACATCTCCGTGGTGCCACTGTGTTCACCAAGCTGGACCTCCGCAGCACGTACAACCTCATCCAGATACGCGAGGGGGACGAGTGGAAGACCGCCTTCGTCACGCCCACCGGCCACTATGAATACCTCGTGATGCCATATGGCCTGGTCAACACCCCCTCCGTATTCCAGGACTTCATCCATGAGGTGCTGCGGGAGTTCCTCCACAAATTTGTCCTGGTCTACATAGATGACATCTCGATCTACTCCCGGAGCCTGGCCGAACATCGCCACCACGTTGCGGAGGTCCTCCAACACCTGAGACAGTTTCATCTCTTCCTGAAAGCAGAAAAATGTTCATTCCACCAACCCTCCGTACACTTCCTAGAATACATCATCGATCACAGTGGCATCCGGATGGATGAGGGGAAGGTGGAAGCTATCAGGTCCTGGCCCACTCCATCTACCATCAAAGAACTCCAACGCTTCCTTGGCTTCGCAAACTTCTACCGCAGCTTCATCAAGAATTACAGCTCCATCGTTACTCCACTCACCAACCTGCTCCGGAACCAGCCCAAGTCTCTGTCCTGGACTCCAGCTGCCACCAACGCCTTCGAAGCCCTCAAGGAAGCCTTCACCACCGCTCCCCTCCTCGTCCACCCAAATCCAGACTTGCCCTTCGTAGTAGAGGTGGATGCCTCCACCACAGGAGTGGGAGCGGTTCTATCTCAGCAGCAGGGGACACCAAGTAGGCTCCATCCATGCGCCTTCTTCTCCCGCAAGCTCAACCCGGCGGAGGTCAACTATGACATCGGTGGCCGCGAGCTCCTGGCGGTCAAGTTGGCTCTGGAGGAATGGAGGCATTGGTTGGAGGGAGCCAAACATCCGTTCCTGGTCCTCACTGACCATAAGAACTTGGAATACCTGCGAGCTGCAAAGAGACTGAATCCCCGACAAACACGCTGGGCTATGTTCTTCTCCCGCTTTGATTTCTCCATATCCTATCGTCCTGGCTCCAAAAATGTAAAGGCGGATGCCCTATCTCGTCTCCATGCTCCAGATGAAAGGAACGAAGAGCCTGAAACTGCTCTCCCTGAGTCTATCTTCGTGAGCCCTATCTCCTGGTCTGAAGAGACATTACCCTCCTCCAATGCCTCCACAAACGCCCCGCCGGGTTGTCCACCAGGCTTGCAATATATCACCAGGACACAACGCACTCCACTGAACCACTCTGCCCACACGTCACTTGGCACTGGTCACCCGGGGGTCAATGAGACCCTCTCGCTGCTGAAGGAGTACTTCTGGTGGCCGAACATGGCAACGGATGTCAGAAGGTACGTGCAGGGCTGCAAGGAGTGCGCCATTTCCAAGAGCCCTCGCCATCTTCCAAGAGCCCTCGCCATCTTCCAGCCGGCAAGCTCAATCCTCTGCCCATTCCTGATCGACCCTGGTCACACCTGGGAGTGGACTTCATCACAGACCTGCCAGCATCCGATGGCTACACCTGCATCCTGGTTGTCATAGACCGTTCCTCCAAAGCATGTTGTCTGATTTCTCTGAGAGGTCTACCTACTGCCATGGAAACTGCTGAACTCATGTTTAACCATGTATTCCGATACTTTGGCATTCCAGAAGACATCGTCTCAGACAGAGTTGCAGCAGTCAACTACTGGTTCCGAGAGAGCGAGAGGGTCTGGGACTCAGCACATCACCAACTGCAGCGAGCCCTGCGCAGACGCAGGATGACAGCGGACCTTCGTCGCTCCAACGCTCCCTCCTACCAACCGGGACAGAAGGTCTGGTTGTCAACACGGGACATCAGACTGCATCTGCCCTGCAAAAAGCTGAGTCCTAGGTTCATTGGCCAATTCACCATCACCAAGCAGATCAACCCGGTCACGTATCAGCTCCAGCTCCCTCCACAGTATCGGATTCACCCCACTTTCCATGTCTTACTTTTAAAGCCTCACCACCCTTCTGTTTCTGTCTCCACAGAGCCTGACGTGGCAGCCGCCGAACCCCCCCTTCCACTCATCCTGGATGACGGTGCAGCCTACAAGGTTCGTGAGATCTTGGACTCCCGGCGCCGTGGTGGTCAACTAGAATATCTAGTGGACTGGGAAGGCTACGGTCCCGAGGAGCGCTCTTGGGTCCCCAGAAATGACATCCTCGATCCCAATCTTCTTGAAACATTCCACGCCAGCCACCCTGACAGACCTGCCCCACGTGGAAGAGGACGACCACCACAACGCCGGGGTCCTTGGCCCTCAGGAGGGGGCCGTTGGAGGGGGGTACTGTCACAGACACGCCAGGCTCCACCGTCAGCCAATCACAGCACACCCAATCACCAGAGTATTGATCACCGACACCTGCACCTCATCAGCACCTCATTAGTCACAGTATAAAGAACACTCACACACACCACCACATTGTCCGGTCTCGTTTGCATCTACACTTACCTGTATGCTTACCTCAAGGACTCCCAGCGATCTACTTACCTGTCTCCAGCGTCTCCAGTTCTCCTTGTGTGATTCCCAGTCTGTGTGTGAGTGTTCCTTGTCTCCAGCGATCTCCATCTTCTTCAAGACCCATTGCATCTACGATCACAAAAGGACAGTATTACCTTTCAACACTTCAAGTATCTCCATTGCTTCACGATTCACTCACCTGCACTGCTGTTTACTCATACTGGTTTCAATAAACATCAATAACTGTGATTCCCTGTCTCCGTTCCTTCTGTACTGTAACACCCAATTTTCTCAACTGTTCAGATCCGACAACCCTTACCTAAAGTGCAATCAGTGTTCAGAGGCATAGTGCTCATTCAGTAAATCCACAGCTAAACAGATCTGGATTTGAATGTGTCAGAGATGTTCACAAGTCTTTAAGCTGGAGTCCGAGTCGAGTCTTAAAAAAATTAAAATCTCACACTCAAATCCTATTTTTTTTTTTTTTATCCTAGTTGTATCAAAATATGATCTTTCTATGATCTGTTTTGTTTGAAATGAATGTCCTATGGTGTAAGGGATAATGTATATCCAGCTTGTTAATTTATAATCCATTACAATGTACAAAACAATCGTCCTGGCAACATGAGTAGTCATTTTCAATACAGTCGCTAAGTGGACGCAAGACGGCACCAGTTAGTCATGGTTTGTTAAACATCAGTTTGTTATACAGCTTTGTTGTTATTGACGACAGTCATTATCAGAAAATATCAAACCTCTGAATGTTTTAGTAAACAGAGTACTGTAATGTTACGCATGCTGACTGCGATACGTTAAAATATGAGCTTTAAGTAATAAATGGATTCACATCTCTTTCTATCTCTCTGTTATGGACACACATTAAAAAAGAGAAAAGCTGCAGACCAGGTACCCTATGAAAAGATTGACATAGTCAAGGTTTAAATTTATTTTGTTCATATTTTAACAAAAAAGTTATATTTAACAGGCTGGCAATCCAAAAGAGCCATGCAGCTACACCACAGTATAATAGCTAGCTGTGTGAGTTAATGTGATTAACCTTTGTGGATGCGATGTCTCATAAAATTTGATGTCATTCCGGTGTCTTTAATTGTTTTCCCACATTCTGTACATCTAGTCGATCTGACGTTATTTAACCCAAACGAAAGAACAACGAAAGAAGCTATGGTGGCTCCTGTCATGTTTCATGGGACTCTTATGACGTTTTGGAGTTTACGTGCAATAACGGACATATGTAATCAAATTCTTTGACAAGAGCCTGATCTACATAGGGAAATATATGTGACACAGATATTATAAAACCATTCAAACACCACACAAATTTTACTTTCGTTTTGAATTTGTTTATTTTGTTATTAAAGTTTTGAACTTTCGCTGGTTCTTCCCGTATAAACAAACTGTGTTACATTGGTGCCGAAGCCCGGAAGGAAGGAGGGACATGTTGTCGAAGAGCCCTTGCTACTGAGGGGGATCATGGTGCTGAGGAGGTCGGGCAGCGTGGGAGTGTGAAGACCGTGAGTGGCTGCCCAAGGCGGTGGTGCTGGAGGGATTGAGCAACAGATGGGACGGAGAACTCGCTGCTGTGCTCCTGGGAGGAGGTGGGATGGCTGCCGTCCGAGAGGGAGCGGAGGAGTCGCCACCATTTGCTGTGGGCCTAAACCTGCTGCCGGCTGCCCTCAGCCGGAAGAGCCATCGCCGACTGCCAGGGGGTGGAGGAGGATCGAGCCGTTCGCCGAGCGTCCAGTACCAGAAAAAAACAATGAAATGGACCAGGCCTGGATTTTTGTGTGGCTGGCAGTTGTCCGTGAGGAACTGCCGGCATTTTACTTTCCTTTTGTATTTGTTTATTTTGTTATTAAAGTTTTGAACATTCGCCAGTTCCCGCCCCCTTCTTCCCATATAAACTAACTGTGTTACAGAGGAAAAGTTTTTGATCGTTAATTATTAACTTAGGGGCCACTTAAATGACACCTTTTCAACTGAAAACAGAAGACTTTTAATGCGTTCTTGCCTTTCATTAACGTGTTTAGTCTATAGGTATGCTATAGGTCTCCAATTCTCTTGAAAGACATGATAGCAAGGAGAAAGAGAACTTTTAGAATCAGAAATTTCTCAGAGACTTCTTCAATAGGGTCAAATGGAGCTAGAGAAAGATACCATGACGGTCCTCTAGACTGAACAACAGGCCTCAGCCGCAAAGTGCCATGAAGGAAACAAACTACTAAAGGGTTTCTACTAACTGACATTCCACCCAAAGGAGTGTGGTAAGCAGAAACAGCCACCCCATACCCCTTTATCATGGACAGAGATAACCCCACAGAGAAGTGTTTTAAACACTGCCATCATTTTTAAACAATTTATGTCCCAAGTGAGCTGAAGTGACCCTCCACAGACCTTGTGCTGAGCAACCATCCAGGTTCCCTCCAAACAACTCATCAATTAAATATTTACCATATTTATTTATATTCTGCATAATTGGGTGTTTTTAAATAAACACTGCTAAAAACTATACAAGTTTTAAGGCTGAACCATATATATAACACTGATATAAGTGATCACTCAGATTTAGACCTACCTATATTGTATTTAAATGAAGCATTCACTGGCAGATTTGCTTTATGTGTTTCCCCGGCATCGAAATCAGGCACATATAAATGTCAGGAAACACGATTCCTGGCTGCATGTAAATATCCATGGATTAGGTTTATTTGACATGTTATAAGGAAAACTTTCGAGTCCAACCTTTAATGTAATCTTTTATTTATTATATATTACATATTTATACAAGCACAGGAAAGACGTGCCTGCATCGATGTTGAGTCCCAAACTACTCCTAAGAAAGTAGTCTTCTGACCTGGAACGAGCACACTTTTCTTGGAATTGAGCCTTAACCCCAATTTTACATGTGGCTGAGAAAAACGATGAAACTTTCCTGTGTGTTGTCATGGAAATTCTCATTACAAATACAAACTACTAATTTGACTTCAACCCCAGACAATGCAAACAACTCCAATTTCTTAATATAATAAATGAATATACTACAGTATCTCAAGGTAATTTCCTGAGTTCCCTGAATACTTACAATACAATCCATTGCTTCTCTGAAGCATGGTGACTGTGTCCCACCAAGAAGCTACTATCACTACCTCAATCACACTTGAGCTGTCTGTTTTGTTGTCTTTTTGGCATAGAAACTTTAATTCTTTTATTCCCTCCGAACACATAAGGGAAGCATCCATCATCAGCACTAAGCAACGATAAGGAGCTCCCAACACTGGTCCTTGGGACAAAATAAATAAATTGCTTAACCAATGTTTTAAAGGTCAAAGAAAGGTGAGGTAAAGTAAAGTAATTGGCTTGACCTAAAGTGTTGCATGCTCATCAAGAGACCCTGAAGACATAAAGTTATCCAAAGAAAACTGATTTGTTATATTGTCCATAGGATAAGTTGCTTATATATATTTTTTAAATTTTATTTCATTTTTTTTGTTTGTTTGTTTTACTGTTGGAGCAAATGGAAACAAATTTATATTTGTCATGGCCTAATGTTCATATTGCCCTTTGCAGCATGTGACAAATAATGAATATTTATTTTTATTAAGTACATTTATAATTGTTATATTCTTGAAACATTACAGTGAAAAAAGTGTTTACATTTCACTATTAAAAATCTGTAGTAGGAACTCTGCATATACTAGAGAAAACTGCACAAATACAGAAAACTGGAACAGGGGCAAATACCTTTTCACATCAGTGTAGTATTGGAGTGACTGTTGATGTGGAGGTGAGCTTGAAGAACCCAAGTGCAGTTTAATCATTCCAAACATAATCAAAGATAAAACAAAGACTTGGCTTGGCTTGATCTGACCTGACATGACAAACGGGGAGCACATGGCAAAACAAGACATGAATCATGAACATTGAACAAAACTAAAACTAGACATGGCAGTTGATAATTCCGGTTGCTGACTGGTCTGTCTGTCTGTGGGTGTGTTTGTCCAGCCCTCTGGCAGGCTTTATTTAAGACAGAAATCTGTCAGACAAGCATCTCAGACTTGATCGAGGACAAGCTGCTCTTCTGACTCCGTCTACAGTCATCCAGGTGAGTATGTTTCTAATACTGAGCACTTATAGGCTCATAATTCATTTCAATACTTATATTCTAAGAAAATGAAACAGATAAATGTATGGAATGGAATTATGTTAGATGAAACCACAGCAAAAATATGTTGGGAGATTTGTCACCATGGGTGTTAAAATGATCACTTTCCGTGTGAACATAGAGGTCCACCCAGGTGAAAAAAAAAAAGTACACTTCTATAATGTACTTAAAGTGCTCTATTTTCATGCACTAATTTTGTACTTAATATACAAAAATTCTTCTTTAGTACTTCTTAAGATAATCTTAAGAACATCTAAGTGTACTCAACTGTGCTATTTTGAGACACCATGAAATATGAACTAAAATGTGCTTTTCATATTCTATCTCTGTATTTAAAAATGTATTTAGATACTACTTAAAGTACATTTGAACACACAGTGATAAATACATTTTGCATAAATATTTAATCTGAAAGAATTACTTACCCATTCTAAAAATATTGGTCCTTGTTATAGTAGTACACCAGGGAAGACGAGGAAGGCAGGTTCAAAGATGATAACGTAGCTTAATCTCACAAAGATGTCAGGATACATGGAACACACGTAACATACAACAATACCGGACGCTAGACTGAAGATAGGGAGGAACTTAAATACACCAACTAATGACAAACAGCTGAGGGTGTAATAAGTGTCCATGGTGAATAATGTGTGGCGGGAACAGAACACAAAGGATCACGTGACAGACAATGACAACCTGGACGAGACGGTGACTGTAACAGTCCTTCAGCTAAGGAAATAAAGTGACTATTTCAGTGCAATCTTGGTCCGCAGTTTGTGGATTTGTTCTTTTGTTTTTCAGTCATACGGTAGGTGTGCTGGCAAATGAGGGTAAAAGATTTATTAAAAGAAGAAAGTATACATTTTTTCCTAATGAATCAATTATATTAAAATTCCATGTATTGCAATCATTTCTTCAAAATTGAAAATTCTGTTATTATATGACATACTATGACATAAAATACATAATGTAAATGAGTTTAAGCACTTAGTTTCTGTATTTTCTATGTTAAAAGCAAACTCTGTGTCTGCACCGTATCACGAGTCAAAGAAGATACGTTAGAGCAAACAATATAATGCCATGAAATGCGCTGTAAATTAGGCTAAAAACACTTACTTTTTGTGTTTTCCCTGTTACAAGCAAACCTCCTCGTCGTCAGCTCCGCATCACAAGTCGAAGAAGATGTCGCCTGTGAGAAATGTTTCAGCTTGATTAAGCGCACAGAGCATTTAAATATCACTATAAATCAATATGTTATAAAATACACGTCATAACTGAGATAAAACACTTACTTTCGGCATTTCCCTGTTAAAAAGCAGCCTCCTCCTTGGTCTGCTCCACATCGCGCGTCAACTAAATGCCTCTCTGAAAGCGGTTTAGCCATGAATAGCACATAAATATTGCTGTTAAACAATACTGTGTTATAAAATGTTATAAAATGCATATGTAAAGGTGATAAAACACTTATTAACACTTATTTTCCCTCCTTGTGTGCTCCGCATCGCGAGTCAAAGAAAAAGTCTTTAGTTTAATCATATTTATAAAAGATACACAGAGATAATCTGAAAACCACGCCCACCGGGGGGAAAACAATCCAACCGTCTCCATTGACTTTGTATTGCGTGAGGCTGCCTTCTTGTCTTTTCTGACTTATTACAATAAACAGAACAATGCCTAAAAGCTGCTGTGTGACAAGGTGCACAGCTAACAAGCTAAAAAACCCAGAAATAAGTTTTTATAAGCTGTCGACTCAAAATAACGAATGTTCAAGGACACAAAAGTGGATACAGGCAGTGAGACAGAGCACAACGGGTCATATTACTATAAGAAATACACTGGAGGGGGTAGTAATCGGCGACAACATATGCTAAACAAACCAACAAAAACAAACCATTCATAATTTTTTTTAACCATGTCAAAGAATTATTTTACCTGTCGCAGATTACGTTCTCCTCCAATGCATTTCATATAGTAATATGACCCGTTGTGTTCTATCTCCCTGCCTGTATCCACTTTTGTGTCCTTAAACATTCATTTTTGGGGGTCGACAGCTTATAAAAACTTATTTCTGGGTTTTTTAAGCTTGTTAGCTGTGCACCTTGTCACACAGCAGCTTTTAGGCATTGTTCTGTTTTTTGTAATAAGTCAGAAAAGACAAGGCGGCAGCCTCACGCAATACAAAGTCAATGGAGACGGTTGGATTGTTTTCCCCCCGGTGGGCGTGGTTTTCAGATTATGACGCGTGTCGCTCTGTCTCTATACGCTGTACAGAGTATTTCGGAAAACAGCCGAGCTCCTGGAGGCGTGTCGTTGTGAGCGGAGACAGAGTGACGCATTGTCACGTATACACGCATCTTTTGTGTAGAGATCGTCTACAAGCTATCAATGGTCAGCTAAACAACTGTATGTAAACACACAATACACCATCACATTATCAATGGATACATTTTGAATCACTATAATGGATATAGCGTCTGAATGATGAATAATGAATTTATTAATTTACTATGTTCGTGTTGTTTACATTATATGCGCCTATTACCAACAAAACAGACATTTGAAGCAGTTTTACTCACCACCTGCGGTTCAGACTCATGACCGGGATCATTATCGCTGTGACCGCTCCATCTCTCAGTTTAAAAACGATCTTTAAATCCAGCGCTGAACTGGGCCTTGTTTATGAAACCATAAGCGCCGATCCTGAGGGCTCGAGCAGCCACTGAAAAACACGAGATATTCTCCATTCGTTTTAACCAATAAAAAAGTGATTGCAACTATCAGTTTCTATGGTTATTTTAGTAACAAATGTCGAGAGCTCATCAATGTAATACGTGAGCTCAAAACTCTCAGCTCCACTGAACACTAGGTTCTTTGGGAAGCAAGGTTATCTTTCCTTCACAACCAAAAACACACTTCTTTGGTGACATTGTTGATTTTGTGAAGTCCTGTGACCTGTGCAGCGCTGCCAATGACTTCTGTAAACTCGAACGCACGTTGATAGGCGTGATCTTGCTCTCTCGCTCAGTACTTACTGTAGTGAACTAACTCAATTCAGCTGTTCTAAAAATCCAAAAACTCAGAGTTGGTTGAACCTCCTTATTGAATTGGGCTGCAGGAAAAAAAACGAAAAACAAAGACCAAATCAAACAAAGACCAAACGTGACAGTTAGTTTTCTAAAAAATGTACCTATTTTAAAACCCTCAAGTTCCAGAGGTGCATATTGACATAAAAAGTGTCTTTTCTGCTAGATGATTAAATGCAATGAAATAAAAGCTCAGGATTATATCACTATTTTTCCTCCCTCATATATAAAGCTGTTTTGGTAATCAGTGAGCTCAATCTATAGAAGGACTAAAATAACAGCATTCATTCGGTGTGGAGATTGAATGTTTGGTTTACTCTGTGTTGCAGGTTCAGACACGATGAGCGGCATTATTCCCAAGAGCAAAACAAAAGGCACTGACTTCTGTGGAGCGGGCGACTACTATTATATAATCCGCTCTGATCTCGGCTGCTATATGGAGACAAGTGATTTAACTAAAGGTTCAGACATCTCTATTTTCAGTCTGCACCCTGCCTGCAAAGATGGACACCATTACCTTGCAGATGAAGATGGCTCCTTTTACATCATCAAGGGAAAGTCGTTCCACAGAGTCAAGAACCTGATGACAGACAGCTGTGCTGAAGTTCACAGCCTTCATCCCAACTGCCAGGGTGGAGATCACTACCTCTCAACCTCTGGCAAATATTACATCATCTTCAAAGCAAAAGGCACTTATCGAGTGACAAACAACTTGCATCAAGACACAAATAGTGCAGAATACAAGCTGCACCCAGACTGCCAAAATGGTCTTTATTACTGGGGCATGCCAAACCACTGCTACGTCCTCAAGCCAGCCTCAAAGTGGGGAGTTCAGTTCTGCGGCAGTACCGACCTCAGCAATGATAAGTTCTTTGGTGTCTATTCCGTTCATCCCGATGTTCTGAACTTCCTCCCTGGTGGTCTGTCAGTAACTAAAGGTCCAGCCTTTGGCATTTGGGAGAATATTAAAACTATAACTAATGAGAGCAATACACCAGTGACATTGACAAATAAAATCAATAAAAAGGTGGGATACAATAAGGAGAAGATGACCCAGATCACACACAACTAGAAGATAGTCTCGACTGACTCTGGAGACCTAGCAGGATTAATTGCGAAGGTTCATTTCTCCTTTTCTGCAGAATATGGAGGTTCTCGTGTCAACACTGAAAAAGAAAGCTGGAACGAAGCGACTGAAGAGGAAGAACAACTCTCATTTGAGCTGAAGCCAAAAGAGTCTGTATATCTGTGGCAGTACAGAATGGGTTTTGGTGAAGAACCGGTGTTGTTCTGCCGTGATTTAAAGATCACTAAAGATCCAAAGCCTCCGACTGAAGTCCCGCTGCCACCCGCACAATCATGAAAACACATCAGGATGCTTTAACCCCAAGGATAACGAAGTTCTTCAGTTAAATGCCTTAATTATAACTTCTCGAGTGATTATTTAGATATCCGCATGCATTGCTTAAAATGAGGCTGGAATTGTTTAATATTGCAAAGAGATTTTTCAGTTACAGTCAATGTAACTACAAATTACAACAATATTCATTACGGTATTATTGAAATGTGTGAATGATTAAAAGAAACTGGGAGAATCCTACTTAAAATCTCATGAAATATCTTGTTTTAAAATTCTCACACATGCAACACAACTGCAAATCTTTCAAAATGGTTGCTAAATTGGGCTTTGGAAATGCTTTGCTAGAAATAATAGGTAGCTTAGCACATATTATTATAGACACACTCATAGATGTTGTCATAGTCTAACCAAAGTCTACTGATGTGTTTCATTCACAAGTCATAAATCATGGCGGGCAGCAATGATCAGAGTCGGGTCACAGGCGATGGTCGTGGCAGGCGGCAAGCAAACAGAGTTCAGAGTCCAGGCAATAATCAGGGCAGGCGGCAACGGATCAAACAGGATATAAACAGTCCAAGTAATAACAGAAAATCAGTCCATGGGAAAAACGCTCAGAAATGATCACCTCGGCAAAACAAGACTTTGCGAGGTATGGACGTGTGAGCGTCTCTTAAATAGTCACTGTGTGATATGGTGCAGGTGTCTGTGTAATCAGTCCCAGGAATGAGGGCCTATGGGAAATGAAGTCCGAATGACAACAGTCAATATTCAGGGGACGGCTCCCTCCGGTGGTCCGGAGGATGAGTCGAGGGAGCCTCATTCATGACAATATGGGTGGATGACTGTAAAACATTTTCAGCTGGTTAAACTTGGAAATGAAAGTTCACCTGCTGCCTTAAAATTGTGAGTTAACTAAACATAAGTTAACTCAACTTGAAGATAAACTTTGTTTCAACTCACAAGTAGTCAAGATAACGCATTGCTTTAAGTTAAAAAAATAAACTTAAAGTAATACATTGTCTTGACTATTTGTGAGATGAAACAAAGGTTATCTTCAAGTTGAGTTAACTCACATTTTTAAGGCAGCAGGTGAACTTTCATTTCCAAGTTTAACCAGCTGAAAATGTTTTACACCTGTCAATAATGTAATATAGTAATGAAAATTAAAAAAAAAAAAAAAAAAAAAAAAAAATTATGTTGTTCCTCTGACAAGATATTATTACATCATACCATAGCTTTAGTTGGTGTATAAAAACCTATACTTCAATTTTTTTCTAAACATCAAAATTGTCATATGATGTGACTGTCCGGGCTATTTGTGACCTTACTAATATGACAATATGGCCCAAACCCTAACCCTGTTCAGTGAAGTAGCTTAGTTGAGGCAGCATTAAACAAAAAACAACAGCATGCAATTTTCATGATTTCTCTTTAGTTTAAAATATTTGGTAACACTTTATTTTAAGGGTCCAGAAAAATGTATTAGTTAAGCATGAACACACTAGTAATTAATGATTAACATGACATTTTAAGGGTCCTGTATTATGCATATTATGCATATGTAAATATTTAATTGATGATTTGTCGACACAATATATAACAATACAATATATAAGGTATGATTTTACCTCAAAATCCAACAATTTGACACAAAATAACTGCAAATCCATCAGCTCACATGACGACATGCTACCCGCTGCCAATCCTGTATGGGTGCCAGGGTTTAAAAGAGCTGCTTGACGGACGCGAAGATAGTTTTTTTGCTTTCCTGTTTTTGTGCTTGTTTAAATCTGCCCTTTTTGTTAAGTTTCTTTGGTGCAATGACACTCTTCTGTTGTACAGTTTGGAGTTGTCATTTCTGTTCTTTTCTTTTATTTGTTTTCTTATTTGTTATTTCGACTGTCATTCTCTTCGCCCTATGGGAAATGGACAGGTAGTATGTCACGTGACGTACATGTTGCAACACTCAGTGACTTCAATGTATAGACACATCAGTTAGAAGTGAGCACCACTTATGTATGTTTTGTTTGGGTAGAAAGAGTAGGTAAGTTATGGCGTTTGACCCGCTGAAGACTTGCTTTCTCATTTTTCTTTTCATAAGTTAGGTTAGTTTTGAACTTGAGTTAGCTTGGGTTTTGTTTTGTTCTTTTCTTTTCTTTGGCGCCGCTTTTTGTCCTTTTCCCTGGTTTATTACTTTTGTTTCTTTTCTTTTGTTTATGTAAATATTGTCTTTGGTTTTTTTTGTTGATGTTGTTTTGTTACTTTGTTAGTATTTCATTATTGTATTATTATCCTTATTATCTCACGCCTATTCCCTCTTTCTTTGATTGTAAAATAAATTCCGTTTGTTGGCAGTTCTCGTAGCGTTTTGTCTTTTGCTACCACCACCCGCACACGCAATGGTCACAATCTCAATGTTACCCCTTCTAACCCTAGACCAAAATTAGGAAGTTGTAACATTTAATGGGGGCTCGTCCGGGATCATTCAGTCCCGAATAACTTTATAATTGTGATCATTTGTGTGTGCGTGTGTGCTGGTTGCGATTGACGGGGAGTAGTTTCTGGAATTCCTGGTGTCGTACCCATACGGGGAGGTATTGAAGTTTCATTTGCTTATTGTGCATTATGGAAACGTTTAATTTGCAGAATTTTGTTACTAAACCATCGTTAGAGCAGATTAATTTGTGCAGGAAGCAAGATTTATTGCTGATAGCTGACCACTATAAGATTACTGTTAGCAAACAAGGTCTTAAGAGAGACATAAAAAGTAAATTGTTGCAGTGCCTTTGTGAGTTAAATGTTCTTCCTATGTCAAATACTATGGATGGTGAGTCTAGCGGGAGTGTACGTGTGGGCGACGTTGCTGTGGCAAATCTCAGCCTTATGGATGATGCGGATAAGCGGAGCGGTAGGGCTGATGCCGAGGCGGAGGGGATTGCTGATGCTAAGGCCAGCTTGCCACCGTTTGATCCATTTTCTCCAAGTTCTGTTGATTCAACAGACAGAGCGCGACTAAAAGTCCGCTTGGCTCGTTTGCAATATGAGGCACAAGAGAAAGCAGATGCACGTCAGGCTGAGCTAAATCTGCGGTTGGAGATACGCAGGCTCGAGATTGAGGCTGACAAGCAGGTGAAGCTGCGACAGCTTGATCTGGAGGCAATGAAGGTTGCTAACGGGTCAGCCGCGCAGTCGGATCCAGGTCAGGTCTCTGATGTTTCTCCGCAGACTGATCCATCACAAGTTACATTTGACATAAGTAAGCACATTGCATTAGTACCTCAATTTCGAGAATCTGAAGTAGATTCCTATATCAGTGCGTTTGAGCGCATCGCTATTTCTCTTCGTTGGCCTAAAGAGGTCTGGTCTCTATTATTGCAGTGCAAGTTGATAGGCAAAGCTCAGGAGGTATGCTCTACGTTGTCTCTAGACGAGAGTCTAAAATATGAATCTATGAAGTCTGCTATTCTTCGCGCCTATGAGTTAGTTCCTGAGGCGTATAGGCAGAAGTTTAGAGGACACAGGAAAAATCCTATCCAGACTTTCGTGGAATTTGCAAGGGAGAAAGGGATTTTGTTTGATAAGTGGTGCACAGCTAGTAAGGTAAGTGATTTTAACGAGTTACGAGAGCTTGTATTGCTTGAAGATTTTAAGAATTGCTTGCCCGAGCATGTTGTGATTTATTTAAATGAACAGAAGGTAACTTCGTTGTCGCACACAGCCGTATTAGCTGACGAATTTGTCTTAACACACAAAAGTGTCTTCCCTGCTGCACGTCCGGAAAAGTCACAGTCTGTTCCTTCTCAAAATTCGGCTGTACGTTCTAAATCTAGCTCACCTCTTAAGGAGGATTGTGAATGTTTTTATTGTCACAAACGTGGGCATGTGATTGCAGACTGTTTGGTTTTAAAACACAAACAACCACAAACTAAAAGTGTAGGATTTGTTAAAACTGTTAAGCCGATTGTTACTTTGCCTGATGAGGGCAGAATTGATGACAGTTACCGACCTTTTATTTTAAAAGGGTTAGTTTCTTTAACTGGCAATTGTGAGGAACAGAAAGAAATAAAGATGCTCAGAGACACAGGTGCAATGCAATCATTTATTGTGGCAGATAAATTACCGTTGTCTGATGATACGTTTTGTGGTTCAGTCGTCATTATACAAGGAATTGAAATGAATTGCGTAACGGCTCCCTTGCATTGTGTACATCTGCAGAGTGAGTTATGTACGGGATTCGTGAAAGTGGCCGTATGTCCTTCACTCCCTGTGCAGGGCGTTGATTTTATTCTTGGCAATGACCTGGCTGGGGGAAAAATAATGCCTGTTTTAGAGGTTATTGATTAACCAGACATGTTGTGTCAGCCGGAAAATGTATCTGATACTTACCCTGGCGTTTTCCCCGCATGCGCTGTTACTCGTGCGCAGTCGCGCAAAGTGGGTAATCTGGTTGATTTGTCTGAGTTGTTCTTTCTCCCCCTCCTTGCTGGTGATGAATCACTGCATACTGCTGCCGGTACACAAAAGCAGTCAAATAACGTTAGTACAACTGTGTCTGATGTAGATGCATTAAAACTATCTGTGTCCAGAGAGAAGATAAGTGCTGCACAGAAAGATGACAAATCCCTCGATACATCTTTTAATTCTGTTGTCTCACTTGATGTGGCTAAGGATAAGAAAGTTGCATATTTTGTTGACAATGATTTATTGATGAGAAAGTGGTGTTCCAAAACTAAGTATTCGGATTGGGATGTTATATATCAAGTTGTTGTTCCATCTTTGTATCGTCAGCATGTTTTATGCTTAGCGCATGATCATCAGCTCGCTGGTCATCTCGGAGTTACAAAGACTTACAATAGGATATTACAACACTTCTTTTGGCCATGTTTAAAAAAAGATGTTGTCCAGTACTGCCGTACGTGTCATACCTGTCAGACCGTTGGGAAGCCGAATCAGGTGATTCCACCTGCTCCTCTGTCTCCCATTCCAGCCATTGGGGAGCCCTTCGAGCATGTAATCGTAGACTGTGTTGGGCCTCTACCTAAAACTAAATCTGGCAACCAGTTTCTGTTAACCATAATGTGCGTGGCCACTAGATTTCCGGAGGCAATTCCGTTAAGGAAAATCACCGCGGCCGTTATCATCAAAGCGTTGGTGAAATTTTTCTCTATTTTCGGCCTCCCTAAAATAGTGCAGACTGATCAGGGCACAAATTTTTTATCAAGGCTTTTTAACCAAGTTCTGGAGACTTTGGCAATTTCTCACCGTGTGTCAAGTGCCTACCGGCCACAAAGTCAGGGGGCACTTGAACGCTTTCACCAAACACTTAAGTCTATGCTTAGGAAATATTGTATGGACACTGCTCGAGATTGGGACGAGGGAGTACCTTTGGTTTTGTTCGCAGCTAGAGAAACGGTACAAGAGTCTCTTGGTTTTAGTCCGGCCGAACTCGTCTTTGGACATCAGGTAAGGGGACCTTTAAAAGTTCTTAAGGAAAAGATTTTAATGACTGATTCGAGTCCGAACACTAATGTACTGGATTATGTTAGTACTTTTCGAGATCGTTTACATACTGCTTGGTCGCTAGCTAAAGAATCTCTAGCTAATGTTCAAAAAAACATGAAGCGCAAGTTCGATCGGAAAGCAATTGTGCGATCTTTTGTACCTGGTGATGAAGTGCTCTTTCTTTTACCTGTTCCTGGATCAGCTCTGTCGGCTCGTTTCTTTGGTCCGTATTTTGTGAAAAGGAAAATGAGTGAAACTGATTATATGCTTTCCACGCCTGATAGGAAACGCCAAACCCGAGTGTGTCACATAAACATGTTAAAAGCTTACCATGCCAGGGAGAAATCCAAGGTTAAAGCTCCGGAACAGACTGCAGGGCCCGCTGTCTCTTCTGTCGCGATAGCTGTAGAGCTGACGCCCACTCCTGGTGTCTCGGGTGCTGATGAGGATGGTGTCGTACTCCGCAATGCTCCTCATCAGTGTGCACGGTTGGCAAACTCGGAGATATTACAAGATCTTTCATCATGTCTTATTCATTTAACCTTTGACCAGCAATCCGATATTGGTAGCTTGATCTCTGATTTTAAATGTCTGTTTAGCGATGTACCAAGACAAACAAATGTTTTGCAGCATGATATTGTTGTGGATGGTGCTCGCCCTTTTAAGCAGCATGCTTATCGCGTCAATACAGTCAAGAGGTCTATTATGCGTCAGGAGGTCAGTTATCTGTTGGAGAATGGTTTAGCCAAACCTAGCTGCAGTCCCTGGAGTTCTCCATGTTTGCTCGTACCGAAATCTGATGGCACTTTTAGATTCTGCACCGATTACCGCAAGGTAAATGCTGTGAATGTGCCAGACAGTTACCCATTACCGCGCATGGAAGACTGTATAGATAATATCGGTTCTGCTCGTTTTGTTAGTAAACTGGATATGCTGAAAGGATACTGGCAAGTCCCACTTACATCACAGGCGTCCGACATCTCCGCGTTTGTAACACCAGATAACTTCCTTCAGTACACTGCGATGGCTTTCGGGCTCAGAAATGCACCGGCAATGTTTCAGCGTCTGGTAAATGTTGTCTTAGCTGTTGTACCGAATTGCAACGCATATCTTGACGATCTGGTTATCTATTCAATGGATTGGAAAGAACATATGTGCTCGTTGAGAACCGTGTTTGAGCGTCTTGACAAAGCTAATTTAACACTTAACTTGGCAAAATGCGAGTTTGGCCGAGCAACTGTCACTTATCTTGGCAAAGAGGTTGGACAAGGTCAAGTACGTCCGGTAGAGGCTAAAGTTGCAGCAATTGCGGAATTTCCAGTTCCTACCACCCGACGAGAGTTACGAAGGTTTTTGGGTATGGCTGGGTATTACCGCAGTTTCTGCAAAAATTTTTCGACGGTTGTTAATCCCCTCACTGCATTAATCAGCCCGACTAAGCCTTTCAAATGGTCGTTGGAGTGTCAGCATGCTTTTGACTGTGTAAAAACGCTTTTATGTAATGCACCTGTTCTTATTGCACCTGACTGTACACAGGATTTTAAACTTGGGGTGGACGCAAGCGCAGTTGGCACTGGAGCTGTTCTTCTGCAGGAGGATAAAAATGGTGTAGATCATCCTGTCAGTTACTACTCTCGTAAGTTTAATAAGCATCAGCTTAACTATTCCACTATTGAAAAGGAAGCACTTGCCTTGCTGCTCGCCTTACAGCACTTTGAAGTTTACCTCGGCTCTAGTAATCTTCTTATCTCGGATGTATAACCAAAATCAGAGGTTGATGCGTTGGGCTCTGGCAGTCCAGAATTACAACTTGGTTATTAAACACAAAAAAGGTGTTGAAAATGTTCTTGCTGATGCTCTTTTGAGAGCTTGAGTGTTTTTCTACTTTGGGAACAAACTAGTTTGTTCTTAAGGGTGGGAGTGTTACGTCCTGGTAGTTTGTGCCTCTGTGTGTTTTTTTTTTCTTCCCTCCTCCTTTCTCCTAGGCACGCCTACACGGGACGGTTATTGGTTCGGGAGGCTGCCAATCGTCATCAGCTCACATGACGACATGCTACCCGCTGCCAATCCTGTATGGGCGCCAGGGTTTAAAAGAGCGGCTTGACGGACGCGAAGATAGTTTTTTTGCTTTCCTGTTTTTGTGCTTGTTTAAATCTGCCCTTTTTGTTAAGTTTCTTTGGTGCAATGACACTCTTATGTTGTACAGTTTGGAGTTGTCATTTCTGTTCTTTTCTTTTATTTGTTTTCTTATTTGTTATTTCGACTGTCATTCTCTTCGCCCTATGGGAAATGGACAGGTAGTATGTCACGTGACGCACACCGCACACCGGCAGCGACATTCGGCGCCTGTCCTCGGCGCCTAGCTACGACTCAGAAAAAAATAAACAACTGCTCATCCTCAGTGAGACCAGAGCCAGCGAGAGCATCTAGACAAAGACCAAAGGACACTGAGGATGTGATTTTGGTCCAGTTTGTTCTACTGGTTTCAATTCATACAATGGAGCTTCAAAAGCATCATCAAATAAAGCTTCTGGAAGTCAGGCTCCATTGACTGATACTGTATGAACAGAAACCAGCAGGACAAACTTGACAAATCACCTTTTGTGTTCAGAAAAATCAAACACAGGGATTGAACAGCGTGAATGCCAGTAAATAATGACTGAATTTATGTTTGGATGAACTAACCCTTTATGCCCCCGAATAGAAATTGTATGAAATGTATGTACGCATTTATATTATAGAAGTACCTTGAAAAAGTTTAGAAATAAGCAGCTTTATGGAGCGTTTGTGCCCGAGACACTTACAAAAAGGATTTACAAAATCACATTTACATTTATTTATGTAACACGGAAACAAACAAATAAGTATTTATTATATTATACTCAACAATGTTTAAATAAGGCCTAGGTTCGGCTCTAGGAGGATTTTAAAAGAATAAAAGGTTGGGCCAAAGTATATTCAATCAATTAACAGCCAGCTATTTTATTATAGGAAGAAAAAAACTTTGAATAAACAATTCCCACAATGGTCTGATTCCTACTCAACACAAAGAACAAAAAACAAAAATTGTTTGATATTGAGTCCAAAGTTGTCCAGAGTAAAGTCTCAATAGTCCTCCTTTGCGTGTGTGTAGGTTTGTAATGTTCAAATGTCAATGTGTAAAGGCCTTTTTGTGTTATCTTCTCTACCCGGGTAGCGTGTGTATGCTTTGTGTATGCTTAGCTCTCAGTTCAACGGATCCATGTGGAATCGCGATGACTCTTTTGAATCACGGATCAGGCTCTGGATCATGCAGAATCAACATTAAAAAAAAAACAATCTGCATAAAATAATAGTCACATTAAACAATTCTTGCTGTTAACAATTTCTACATCGACATCTAATATCAGGTGCACAAAATGTAGCAGCAACGGGTCAATAAACAGGGAACAGGCAAGAACGGTAACAATAAACAGGGAACAGGCAAGAACGGTAACAACAAACAGGCAGACAGTAAACACAGGGGAATGCTCGGAATTGCAACAACAGTTAACAAGACTTCGCGGTGAGGTGGTGTGTGTGAAAGTCCATTATAGTCCTGGTGATGAGCTGCAGCTGGGTGTGGTGATCAGTGTAGTGTGCTAGGCTGTATGTGGCAACAGGTGACTGACAGGGAGCATTGTGGGAAGGGCAGTCCGGGAACTGACAGGAGCAGACGGTGATCGTGACAACCAAAACTTTAAATTAAAACCGAATACACAAATTTCATGTGCACAAAATAAATATTGACTTCTTTTCAGATTTTTGTTTATTACGTTTAGCATCTTTATATACTAAAATTTAAAAAGGACAGATTAAAGTCAAAGAAATGTCAATTTACAAGTTCTTTTGTAAAACTGTTGTTTCCCCCACACTTTTGATAGCCATGTCTCTGAAACATGATAATACTTGACTTGATTTCCACCTCATTCTCACTGAGGGGTCCGATACTGCCGCATGTCCAAGAGATGCTATACTGACCGCAAACACGTCCAGCGAAGAGAGACATTCTGAGTGCTTAACGTGAAAATGCTTAATGTGGCTTAATGTAGGTGATATTGGAGGAGCAAATTCACTACACCTTATAAGCAGCCCACTATGAACACAATTAATAACATGTTTAAACACAGTTATGAAGAAAACGCTTAATGCATTAAGACACTGATATTAAATGACCAATAAAGATGTGCAGACAAGCAGGTCAGGCCGAATATGAAGGTAACGCGCTTTCAACGAATTATAGAAATTATAGAAAACCGTTATAAACACTTAACATATTGTCCTTCCACTTTGTTTACGTTGCCGTTGTCTTAGCAGATGCTGTTGATGACAAGAAAATGTGTGAGAAAATAGTTTCTCCCTGGTTGTTGTTTTAGTAGGATTACGTCACGTAAAGCATTAATGTCCAGCGACGCGGCCATAACGCATTGCTTTCAATGAGAATTGAGAAATGTTTCATGTCAAACCTCCACTGAGGCAAAAGGCATGCATTTGTCTTCATGAAAATCACATATTGGGGTATAATTTTGGGGTATTGGGGTATATATTTTCAGTTTGAACAGCATAGCATAGCTACAGTGGTGTGAAAAAGTGCTTGCACCCTTCCTGATTTTTTATTTTTTTGCATGTTCGTCACACTTTAATGGGAAAGCAACACAGTGAAATAGAAAAACTGGCCCTATCTTTGTTTTTCCTCTTTTGGAAAGTCATGGAAATGCAAAAGTGTGTTTTTGTTTTGCTGTTAGAGCTCTGCATTTACTACAGTAAACTGCACAAGTAGAGAAAACTGGAACAGTTTATATGCAAATTAGCCACAATGCAAAGCCGACATCAGTGTAGTATTGCACTGACTGTTGATAACTCCTGTTGCTGACTGGTCTGTCTCTCTCTGGGTGTGTTTGTCCAGCCCTCTTATGAGCTTTATTTAAGACAGAAATCTGTCAGACAAGCATCTCAGACTTGATCGAGGACAAGCTGCTCTTCTGACTCAGTGTTGTAGTCTACAGTCATCCAGGTGAGTATGTTTCTAATACTGAGCACTTATGAGCACATAATTCATTCAACACCTGTATTCTGAAGTCAAAATATTTTTTTTTTTATTACAGACATATTAAATATGCTAACTAGTAATTAACCAAATACATAGAAATTGAATGTTCATGTCAAAAGAAGATACTGAATATAAAATACAGGGCTAAGGAGATAGTAACCTTGACTAACTGCAGTGTTAATAAAATATTGGATACAAAAAACTTGGTCAGGAAGTTTCTATAAAGTTAGAAGGCTATAAGATATGATAATGTTTGGGGTTTGCTTTACATCCAGTTATTAAGCTTCAGTTAAGTATTTAGCCAATTAGACTGATTATATTGCTCATAGGCCAAAGTGCATTTGTTTAACACACATCAGAATGTTTCTATAGAAAGTTCCTTAGAAAGATTTTTCAGATATGATTGCCTTTATTTGTAATTGGAATATGAAAAGCTGTCTGTTATTTGTATTTCTCGTCACATCCACTGCCCCGCAGTAATTTCTCGAGTCATTACGTGAGGTCATTCTACAGTGCTTTTGATCTGCTCATTACAAAGGCATGTACAGTGACTGTAAGGACAATTAAACTGCTGACCGCTCTCCAAACTCAAAGTAGATTAGTCAGTGGCAGGGGCATCACTAGAGCTTTGCTGTGGCCCAGTACATTTTTCCTGATAAACCATTGTTTGATGAGGTAGGTTACAATGCATATATACAGTATTTCTGAAAACAGGCTTTCATATTCCTTGAACATTATCATTTGCATCATTTGAATTATTTAAAACTTGAAGGCTGATTGTAATGCCAGCTGAAGTGAAAATATCCTGCGCATCCTCTTCAGTCAATCACGCGCCTTGTCCCCGCCCACTCACTGTGCTCCGCCTCCTTCACTTTTCACTCTGGAATCTGTGAGATAAACACTCATTCTTTTCATAGCTTAGTGTTATAATTCATGGTTGTAGATAAGCGCACGACGAAGGAGAATCCAATGAACAGACTTTAAGGATGATATTCATAAGGAAAACTAGGATGCCATGTGTATTCAGAGCACTGCTATTACTGTTTACAATACGTGAAATGGTGCGCTGTGATTGGTTAAGCTGATATATCGCATTCTGCAGAGATGGGAGACTGGCGTTTGTCGCGGTTTGGAAAGAAAGGGAGAAAACATGACAGACATGACAGAACAATTTTGTGTAAAATTAAAAATTGACTTTTCATTACTGACCAGATTACAATACTGATTTTGGCAGGAACTCTTTTTTTTTTTTTTTTTAATTGCATTTATCACGTTTTGGAACCAAACTCTTCATATATAGGCTACAATGATAAAAGATAGACCTACCCAGGTGAAAAAAAGTACACTTCAATAATGTACTTAAGTGCTCTATTTTCGCACACTAATTTTGTACTTAATATACTAAAAATTCTTCTTAAGTACTAATTAAGATCATCTTAAGAACATCTAAGTGTACTCAACTGTTTTATTTTGAGACAGCATGAAATATGAAATAAAATGTGCTTTTAATATACTATCTCTGTATTTAGAAAATATATTTAGCTACCACTTGTAGTACACTATGGGTTCAAATGTACTATAAGTAGTATCTAAATAAATTTTTTAAATATTGTTCAATTATATTGTATAATATCAACTATATATATAACAATGTTAACATAAACATTTGATATACAATATAATTAAACACATTTGGGGATCTATATTGTATCATTGGGGCCAGAGCACCGAAGTTGTGAGGACCCTATTGTAATTGCTTGGTCTAAAACTCTTCTCCAAAAAGAAAAAAATCAAATTTTTGAGGGCCTAAACATGCTCAAAACTTCACATGTGTGATAAGAGTCCTGGCCTGAAGACAGTTAGCCTGCCCTGGACCAGGTTAGTTTCCCAGCATAAGCTGCCGGAGTGACTGA
Source organism: Ancherythroculter nigrocauda (assembly GCA_036281575.1). Taxonomy (NCBI): domain Eukaryota; kingdom Metazoa; phylum Chordata; class Actinopteri; order Cypriniformes; family Xenocyprididae; genus Ancherythroculter; species Ancherythroculter nigrocauda. Next base: position 956,887 of record VTFQ01000006.1, read on the forward strand.
GCTTCAGCTTTGCTAAATTAGCTGTATGAAACCAAATCATTTGACGGTGAGTCAGACTATCTGAAATAAGCCTGGCTTTTTTGTTAAACTTGTTTTATGAAACAGGCCTCCAGAAACACTGAAAAACCAACTCAAGTTCCAAATCAAACAAAGATCAAACGTGACAGTTTTCTGAAACATTTACTTGTTTTTTTAAATCCCCAGCATTCATATACCATAGTATAGATTACATATGGGCCTTGGAAAAGGCTAGCTGACTTTATTGTGCTTTGACTACAGTGGGTAGTTCACAACCATACATGTCACTTCTGCAGGCTGCATCTTACTCTGTCACTCTTTTCATAGCTTTTGATGGCTCTGAAACACTCACTTGGTATTTCTCCTGCTCTTTGTCTAGCAAAAAAATAATCACTCATCACTTAATAAAAGCATTCATTGGGTGTGGAGATTAAATGTTTGGTTCCCTTTCGAAGTGGAACTCACTCTGCATTGAACACGCTATGGGGAACGTCACACGTGACCTGATGTCTGAAAGCCAAATATCCAAACACTCCAATCCTATTGGACGGCGACAGCCTATGACATAATATGGCGTGACCCGGAAGTATAAAATGAGCACCTGGAGAAACAGTCAGTATCTTTTTCGTCTTTCGGGACTGTTCTGTCTGATCGCGATTGTATGGACTCTGGTAAGGGATTCTATAATATGCCTTACAAACGTTCAAGAGAGTGTGTTCATCTGTGTCCCAGGTTTTGACACTTGATATACACATTTCTGGGCGTTTTCTGTCTGGGAGAGGAGCGTGCATAGACAGTGCTTGAGGGCGCTGTCTGTGTTTTTCTGTTATTTACTGTGAGCGTCTACCTAATGGGATGCTCCGTTCTCATTTGGCTCTCTTCTCAAGAGAAGAGGTGTCCACATCTGTGCCTGGTGATTCTGGCCCCTTTTGTGCTGCGGCAAAGCGGCGGCTGCAATCATGAGGCTTACAGGTGAGCTTGTTGGGAAGTTTGAGAGAGTTGTATTCTCTCTCGGCTCCCCCGGGGCTGACAAGGATGAGTTGTTGGATGACAATGACGTCCGTGTTTGACGTCATTGCGTCTGGCAGTGAGCGCTCCTCTGGCTGCTGTGTGTGTGTGGAGCCGTGTGTGTGGAGCCGTGTGCAGACGGCTCGACGAGCAGTTCCTTTCTGTCCATAAACGCTGCAGCTCCCATAAGCTTTCCATTCCTTCCTGATCTCCACGTTTGAGATCGGGAGGGCATGGAAAAATCCCTAGCCGTTCAGATTTGTATCTGAGCCCAGACAGACGGAAGGAGGAAGAAGCGAGAGTGAGATGGGTGATCGATTGCAAACACTGCTGCGTTTGTAATCGGTCCCCCAGCTGCAAAAGGGCAATTACATCTACCCTCTCCTCTATATATGCATGTATATATATTTTATAGAAATATAACATGCTCAGATGCTTCTTATGGTCAGACTGATGGCTGGGCCCATAGTTATTAATTTTCTGTCGGCCACGCTTTTCCGGTTTGATAATGAGAGGATCTTTTAGGCTTAAAAGAACCCTAGATTCTATCCTTTCATGTAGAAAAAAAGGAGTATGAGTGTAGCACAGTTAAAGTTCGTGTGTGGGAAGGAAGAGGTCTGGGTCAACGAACAACTGCTGACTGAGCTTTTATTGAGAACAAAGTCCAACAGAAAGACTGTGCAGCGCACAACAACAGCAACATAAATAATCCACAAGGGCTTCACTCCAAGCAACGCGCTGTGCCTCAGTCAGCAGTTCCCCTCTCTCTCACACACTCCTGCTTCTCATGGCGTCTTATCCTGTCTCCGCACCAATCACTAGAACGAGACACAGGTGTTCGTGATTTGTATTCAACCCACTCACTTACCAAGCGTCTCCCGCTATTCTCTCCGGTTGCAGACCTCGCTGAACCACACCCCCCTCGCCACAATGAGGAATAGAATGATGCTAGACAATGATGCTAGAGTAGTTTGAGTTAGCACTCGTCACTTCAGTTAGTATTTATGTTTAGGTCGGCCTTAATCGGCCGCCTGACATTGTTTGCTTGTGAGCTTCGCTTTCTTTCTCTTATCCATGAGTTTTGGAGGTGAAGCCCAGGCTTTACTAGGCATGTGGCCCTGTAGGCCACAGCTTAGCGGCCAGGCTAGAGCTAGGTTAGGTGTGTTTGCTAACTACCCTATGTATGACTATCCCTTGTCAGGATATATAGTTCCTAGTTCTGGCCTCCTCCTGAGGGAGTTGTTAGGTCGTATGCCCATTTCCCCTTGTTCATGTAGGTGCAATTGGTTGAGTTTAACAGCTAAGGTTGTAGACTGTTATTAGCCTACCTGGTGCTGTTTTTCTCAGGTGGTAGGCCCTTATCTTTGCGTAGATAAGTTTATGCAGTGTGTGCTAGGCCCCACTCTCTAGAACTTCATTCATGCTATGAATTTGTCTTTCCCCTGAGCCACTTGAATTAACATTCAAGTTTGAGTTGACAGTGCTAGCTTTTAGCCTCCGTCCTCAGCACAGATTTGCTGAATCTGTTTGGTGAGAGTATTTATCCTCTTTAGGATGGCATGTGTTTTCAAAGCATTGTGTTTGCTTTGAGTTCTAGCCTTTTTGCCCTACATTTGTTTATGTGAGCTTTACTCTAGTGCTGCCACAGGTTAGCACATGTTCTCATAATAGTAGGCTTGTGAAATTGGCCTCTATTTAAGAGCGGGGTGACTATTATACTTCCCAGTTAGGGTTTATTGTGTGTCACTGAGTGCATCACCTGTTGGATTGCATACTCAGGGTAGTGTTAGAACCGCTTTCGCAGTCTGGTTTCTATTAGCTCCCTTTGGTGATCTTTACAACAGCTATATTGCATATAACTTTGGAGTAGTAGGCTCTAATGCTTTTAGCCTTCTTCAAGTTTAGCAGCTTGTGTTTCTCAAGTGCTGTTGTTATGTGATCATGAGTAGTAGGCTCTAATGCTTTTAGCCTCCTTCAAGTTTAGCAGCTTGTATTTCTCAAGTGCTGTTGTTATGTGATCATGAGATTACTCACATAATTTTACACTGCCACATTGTCTCTTGGAATGTGTAGACTGTAGCTCAGGTTATAGTTAGCTTCCCACAACTGGTGTTGGGTTAAAGCTGGTTCCCTTTGAGCTTGGTCCCTTATATTCACTAGCTGGCACCACGTGTCACTGAAGTGGTAGGCCCTAATAAGTCCTCCTTTTTAGTTTACATGTTGGCACAGTTTTGCGTTTATATGTTCAAACGAGCTGAACGCCACGTGTTGCTGAACTCGAAGGCCTCCTTTTTAGCTGACATGTTGGCACGATGCTTGTTAAATTGGTCCATTACCACCATTGGCCACGCCCCACCTTAGGTCAGGCCTCTCGTAGAGTATGGTGTATGGAGTATGCACTCTTTCTGTTTTAGAATGATATGTGGTTTTTCACTGAGTGCATGGCCTGCTGGCTGGTATGGTCATGGTCGCCACTAGCTGATGCCACGTGTTTGCAAGGGTAGGCCCTCTGGGCCTCCTTTGTAACGCGTTGGAGTTCAGTTGTGTACTCCTCTCATTTTGAGAGTAAAATGTGCTTTTACTGAGTGGCTGACCTCTCAGGGTGAGTTTTGTGGTAAAACCTTACTGAAGTTCTACATCTGCTTCCTTGAGTTTGGGTTTTAACTCTAGTTGAGCTAAATAGCTACCTAGTATTTAGGTTGATTCTATTTCTTGCTCCTAGAACCCTAATGGCCACTAGACTAACACCGTATGTTTTACAGGTATTAGGCCCTCTGGGCCACCTTTTGAACATACTGGTGTATGTAATAGTGTACTCGTCTCACTGAGAGAGTTACAAGTGTTTTACTGAGTACATTTCTGGTTGGCCAGGGCCCCAGGTGATAATTTAACCTCCTCATGGTTCAGTTATTTGTCCTTCCTGGTGCTGGAAACACTGCCACGAGCTGACGCCACATGTCTGCTGAGGTCATAGGCCCGTCTTTGGGGCCTTCCTTAGTGCATAATGGCATATGTTGTACTCCTCTTGCTTTAAAGAGTAAAAAGGTTCTTTTACTGAGTGCACTGCTTGTTAATAATAACTTAATAATAATAACTTTATTTTGTATAGCGCTTTTAAAAGTCATTTCTCAAAGCGCTTTACATAAGTAAAAATTAAGATAAATAAAATAAGCAAAATAAAAACACATTACAATTATAAACAATAGGGTTATTATAAACAATAGGGAAAAACATCCCATGACAACCACAAGAATCACTTTTCACCCAAATGCTTCCCTAAAATAATGAGTTTTAAGTGATGATTTAAACATTTTTAGGGATGCTGCATTTCTAATCTCGGAAGGCAGTGAATTCCATAACTTTGGGGCAACTGAAGAGAACGCCCTATCACCCATTGTTCTTAAGTGTGTTACCAGAACCACTAAAAGACCAGCATCAGCCGAACGAAGTTCACGTGTCGGAATGTATGGTATTAAAAGCTCAGTAAGATATTGAGGAGCAAGTCCATTTAATGCCTTGTAGGTTAACATAAGAATTTTAAAATCAATACGAAATTTGACAGGCAGCCAATGCAAGGTCTCCAAAATAGGTGTTATATGATCACTTTGTCTTGTCCTAGTCAAAATACGCGCAGCAGAGTTTTGAACCCACTGTAGTTTGTTCAAAGTAGATTTTGATGCTCCTGCTAACAAGGCATTACAATAATCAATTCTAGAGAAAACCAGGGTATTAACTAATTTTTCAGCTACAGGAAAACTCAGCATGGACCGTAATCTGGATATATTTCTGAGATGAAAAAAAGAAACTTTAACAGTATTTCGTACGTGAAGATCAAATGTTAAATTGGAATCAAATATTACTCCCAAATTTTTTAATTTGTTTGGGAACTGAATAACAGAACCATCCACATGTAAAGCTACAGGTTCCACTCTGCGTAACCGGTGAGGCGAACCAATGAGCATCACTTCAGTCTTATCACTATTTAGACATAGGAAATTAACAGACATCCACTTTTTGATTTCAGTGATACAGTTAGAAAGAAATGAAAGAGCCGCATTTACATCAGGTTTTGAATGAATGTATATCTGGGTGTCATCGGCATAAAAATGAAAGTCAAGACCAAGAGACCTCAAGAGTTGGCCAAGAGGAAAAATATAAAGACTAAAAAGCAGAGGGCCTAAAATTGAACCCTGAGGTACACCATATTTGACCACACCAACCTCAGATCTACAGCCACCTAACACAACGAATTGTTTGCGATCTGAGAGATAAGACTTAAACCAGCTCAAAGCAGAGCCAGATACACCAAAGACAGACTCTAGGCGGGTGAGTAAGGTACAATGATCAATAGTGTCAAATGCTGCACTGAGATCAAGCAAAATCAGTATTGATAAGCATCCAGAATCGGAAGCCATCAATAAGTCATTTGTGACTTTAACTTATGCTGTCTCAGTGCTATGCATTTTTCGGAAGCCAGATTGAAGAGGCTCAAAGAGGTTATTTACAGACAGATGGGTGAGCAATTGTGAGGCAACTATACGTTCTAAAATTTTAGCAATGAAAGGGAGATTAGAGATTGGACGAAAATTGTTTAGATTCTCAAAGTCACAGCTATTTGTTTTTGGAACTGGGGTTACAGCGGCAATTTTAAGTGCAGATGGCACAACACCAGAAGACAGAGAGTCATTTATAATACTCAAAATAGCCGGACACAAGGAAGAAAAGCATGACTGAAACAACCTAGCTGGTATGGGATCAACAATTGAGGTGGTAGCTTTCATTTTTAAAACCACATTACACAAAGATTGAGAATCTAAAGTGGAGAATTCTGAGAGATTCTCTGTTTTTTTACTATTGAAGTAACAGATGTATGAGTAGTAGTAATCTGATCTCGAATCACCTCAATCTTATTGCTAAAATACACAAGAAACCTGTTACACAGTTGAACAGAAGAAGAAACATTGAAGATGTTCTTTCTGTCTAAAAGGTTGTTGATTGAATGAAACAATTTTTTAGGGTTATCTTGATTACTTGCAATAATCTGAGAGAAGTGAGCAGACCTTGTTGATGCAATTTCAGCCCTATATTCACCCAAGCTCTCTTTCCAGGCCTGATGATACACAGTTAAACCAGTGAAGCGCCATCTGCGCTCCATTTTGCGACACTGAGTTTTCATGGCGCGCAGTTCATCGTTATACCAAGGGGCAGATCGTTTAAAAGAAACAGTGCGTGACTTCAAAGGAGCAAAAGTGTCCAGGCCGGATAAAAGAATTGTGTTTAGCCTGTTTACTTTGTCATCCAATGCATCAGATGGTAAAATACAACTTGTAGCAGAGTCAATAAAGTCAGAGAAGTCAGTGGGCACGATAGATCTCCATTTGCGGTAGTTAATAATACGGGAAGTGGAAGTAAGAATATCAGGTAGCTCCAAATTAAATAATATGGCAAAATGGTCGGATAACCCAAAATCAGAGACCGACAACTGAGACACAATTTTACCATTTGTTGGTTTGTGTTTCATTTCAGTCTCATTTTGCTGTATACTGAAGTCATATTTCTTGCTCCCAGAACAAGATAGGTGTTCAAGGTGGCCTTCTCAGGCCTCAATTGAATGTCCCACTCTTGTGACAAGGTACTTATCATATGTGAGTCTTACTCCACATAGAATTACTATCATGATGTAGGCCCCTTCTGGCCTCCATGATTATGTGCCCACAGTATGGTCTACCTGTTAGGTTGAACTCTGTACTCCCCTGCTAGGGTTTTCTGTGTAATAGTGCTTAGCTCCCTAAGCTGATCATTGGCTGAAGGCTTCTATTCTTTCCATGCCAGGCTTCGGGCTGCCTGCTGAACAGTCCCTCAAGACGATAAGATACTGACTGTTTCTCCAGGCGCTCCTTTTATACTTACAGGTCGCGTCATATTACGTCATAGGCTGTCGCCGGCCAATAGGATTGGAGTGTTTGGATATTTGGCTTTCGGACATCAGGTCATGTGTGACGTTCCCCATAGCATGTTCAATGCAGAGTCTCGTTCCCTGATTCTCAGGAAACTATGGTTACATGCATAACCTGAGACGTTTTTTCTGTGTTTCAGGTTCAGACACGATGAGCGGCATTATTCCCAAGAGCAAAACAAAAGGCATTGACTTCTGTGGAGGGAATGACGAATGTTATATAATCCGCTCTGATCTCGGCTGCTATATGAAGACAAGTAATTTAAATGAAGGATCAGACATCTCTGTTTTCAGTCTGCACCCTGCCTGCAAAGATGGAGACCATTACCTTGCAGATGAAGGTGGCTACTTTTACATTATCAAGGGCAATTCCTACCGCAGAACCAAGGGCCTGACGACAGACAGCTGTGCTATAGTTTACACTCTTCATCCCAACTGCCAGGGTGGAGACCACTACTTCAAAAATGGTCCCTTTTTCACCATCATCTTCCAAGAAAAGGGCACTTATCGAATAACAAAAGACATGAATCAAGACTTGGATGCTTCAGAATATAAAATGCATCCTGACAACAGAAATGGTCTCTATTACTGGGGCCTGACACACTTCTTCTTCTGCTTCCTCAAGCCATCCTCAGAGTGGGGAGCTGAGTTCTGTGCCTGTCCCAGCCTCTGTCAAAACATATGCATTGGTGTCTTTTCTGTTCATCCTGATATTCTTAACTTCCTCCCTGGTGGGCTGTCAATAACTAAAGGCCCAGCATTTGGCATTTGGGAGAATATTAGAACTATGACTAATACCAGCAATACACCAGTGACACTGACAAATAAAATCACTAAAAAGATTGGATACAATAAGGAGAAGATGTCCCAGATCACACACAGCTGGAAGATAGCCTCGTCAGCCTCGCTTGAAACTGGAGCCCTTGCAAAGTTAATTGTGAAGATGCAGTTCTCCCTTTCTGCAGAATATGGAGGTTCTCGTGTCAGCACTGAAAAAGAAAGCTGGAACGAAATGACTGAAGTGGAAGAACAACTCTCATTTCAGCTGAAGCCAAACGAGTCTGTATATCTGTGGCAGTACAGAATGGGTCTTGGTAAAGATCCAGTGTTGTTCTGCCGTGATTTAAAGATCACTAAAGATCCAAACCCTCCGACTGAAGTCCCACTGCCACTCGCACAATCATGAAAACATATCGGGATTTACAATTACATTTAGTCATTTAGCAGATGCTTTTCTCCAAAGCGACTTACAAATGAGAATAGCAGAAGCAATCAAATCAACATGAGTACAACAATGCTTTAACTTCAAATTAATTATAACTTCTCGAGTGATTATTTAGATATCTGCATGCTTTGCTTGAAATGAGGCTGGAATTCTTTAATATTGCAAAGAGATTTTTCAGTTACAGTCAATGTAACTACAAATGACAACACTATCTATTATGGTATTATTGAAACTGTGTGAATGATTAAAAGAAACTGACAGAATCCTACTTTAAATCAAATGAAATATTTTGTTATAAAAGTCAGAGGTATTTCAGTGCAACAGCTGTTTGATGGGATGGAAGGTGTGTGAGTATTTCTGGACGACATAATAATATGGGGAAAAACGCAAAAAGAGCCTGACAAAAGACTCTGTGATGTGTTAAATCAAGCACAAAAGTCAGGACTGAAAAACAGACAAAAGTGTGAGTTTGGAGTGACAGAGATCACTTACCTCGGAGATAAGCAATCCGCGGCAGGAATACAGCCAGACCCGGAAAAACCGTGAGCTGTAGTTGACATGCCAGCGCCTAAAGACAAAACAGAGTTACAGAGAGCACTGGGGTTAATCAATAACATGAGTAAATTCATACCCAAGCTTTCCGCCAACACAAAAGCAATGCGTAGATTGCTGGAAAAAAGAGTGAATGGCAATGGGAGCAGCAGCATGCCCAAGAATGGGAAGTACTTAAGATCAGCCTCATCAAAAAGCCGGTGATTAAATTTTATGACCCAGAGAAACCAGTCAAAGTGTCGACCGCTGCGTCCAAAGATGGACTTGGAGCGGTATTACTCCAAAAACATGGAACTGAGTGGTTTCCCATAGCGTACACATCACACACAATGACAGCAGCAGAGAGAAATCACACACAGATAGAAAGAGAGACATTAGGCGTAGTTTTCGGCTGTGAGAAGTTTCATGAATATGTGTATGACAGGGAAGTGATTGTAGAGACTGACCACAAACCTCTGACTGCGATTTCAACGAAGGCCTTGGGTGATGCACCACCACGTGTCCAGTGTCTTCTGTTGCACTTTCAGAAGTACCATCTGACATTTGAGTTCACTCCAGGTAAACTACTCGTAGTGGCCGATGCTCACACCGGTAAAAGCAGCACGGAAAATGAATTCATGTGGATTGTGTCGTGAGCCAGATACCCGTGTCAAGACAGAAGTGGGTTGAGTTTGCAGACGCAACAGCAAGAGATCATGCCTAGATCTTATGAAGTGCTCACAGAGTGTGGTAATACTCTTCCAGAAACAGGAGGGATTTGTTGAAATTCCAAACGCGGAATTCAGTGAGGATGTTGAGATCAGTTGTAATGTGTCTCCAAAAGAACAAAGCAATGAGAGTGATGTTGGGCAGAAGAGTACCTCAAAGAAAACTCCTACAGATATCACGCCATCATTATCTCAGAATGCAGAAAAAGCTGTGAGGCCAAGGAGATGAATTATTAAGCCCAAAAGACTCATTGAGGAGCGTTGAATGTGGTTGTGTATGCAAAAAAAAAAAAGAAGAAGAAGAACAGATAATAAAGCTGATGTGACACATTGTTAAAAGTTAAGAATGTTAAAATAAGAAGAAAAAAATGTTGAAATAATTTTTATTTCATTTACTAATTGATTGTTACATGTGAACATAAAAAAAGAAAAAAGGGAGATGTACTGATGAGCGCCACTAGGGGGCAATAATGATTTAGTAATGCAAGTGCAACTGTTCAAGTGAATAAAGCTGCACATGGTGTGGAAACTATGCATGAGTGTCAGTGGTCTGTGCACAAGATAGATGAAACAGTGTATTGGTCAATCTCAGGCAACTTTATTTAATCTTTTACAAGGTTTCTAAGCAGAAGATGGAAGTATGTTTTCTCAGTCCTGTTACCAAAACTCATGTGCCATTTAAAAGTCAATTAATTCCTTTGTATTCACCTCAAGAAAGTAATTATTATAAAGAAATGGTTGGTTATATGTTCAAATAATTGATAATTGTGACTATCAATTCACTTTATATTAAGGCAAGGAGCATTTTAATAAAAGCCTCAAAGTCATTGTTTCATTTAAAAGAAGACAGAAGCATCAAGTTTATCATTTTTTTTTTTTTAAATAATTTAATTTATTTAACAACAGGTATAAATGATGGGCCAAACAAAATTGATAAAAACAGTGGTTTAACTTTATTTTTTTAGTAAAAGAAATGAGCGCTTGTTAACAGGAATGAACACTGGGTGACAGGAATGTGTGTGTGTGTGTGTGTGTGTGTGTGTGTGTGTGTGTGTGTGTGTGTGTTTTTCTTCTTGTTTCCAGTCCAGATAATTTAGCTTGTTTCAAGCAAAAACTCGTCAGAAAACAACATTATACTTATCTAGTAAATGCTTTTTTGTTTATTTATTTATTTATTTAGATTATTTATTTATTTTAGATTCTTGGACTGGAAACAAGAAAAAAAAAAAGTACATTTCTATGCAGTGTAGTCATATAATAGATAAAAACTACTTACCCTTCAGAAGCCATTTCAAATGCAAATACTGTTACTGGTCACAAAGAATAGATAATTCTCCAGACAATACTGAAAACAACTCTTGTAAGTCTTCACAGTCACAAGCAATTTATGGGATTTCCAGATAAAACTGAAAAATAGCTGTTAGTAACTCTTCACGGTGATGTCCAGATGACGGAGTAAAATAACTGCATCTTCAGTTCTAGCAGACAGGTACTGTTTATTCAAAATGACCAATCACATCTCAGCACCCCACAGCCCCAGATCAAACAACCAATCAGCATTCTGCAGCCCTTGGCCAGGTGTTGATGGCCCATCAAGCACTACTGCTTTAGTTCAGTTTAGTAATAAATAAATAAAATAAAACTCTTTACCTCCTTTCATTTCATAATATGTTTTTGGTCTGATTTTTTTTTCTTTTTTCATAAAGTTTGATTAAATAAATGAGGGATTTAATCTGCTTGAATACAAAATTTATAACAGTAATTATATAGAGACAAAAGAAAAGAATAATTAGAGCTATAATCAGGTCGGAGAGGTGTGAATGTGTACTGGGGACTGAAACTTAATGGGGCAGTTTGCACCACATAACAAAAGAATGAATGCCTTCAGATTTTAAATGTAACAGACATGTGGCTTTAGCTGCAATGCATTTCTAGATTGCTACAAGGCCAACTTCAATTTTATTTTCATAAAGATATTTCATAAAAAAATCTAATAACTTTACAAAAATTTGGTGAGGGCAATGATGTGATGTGGATGACAGCAGTTTACATCGCTCAGTAGGCCTAAACTTAGGTCGGGTTCACACTGCAAGCGGCAGCAGAGCGGAAGCAGCGCGTGAGCGTGAACTGCAGCTGCAGAGACGCGCGAGTATTCACACTGCAAGCGTTTGTACAGCGTCACAGCGGCTCGAAGCTACATATACAGTGAGCATTTCTTTACAAAGACAGCTATACATTTGTTTTTATAATTGGTCATTGTTAAACTTGATAGTCTTGAAAGTTTGTTAACATGCAAGGTGTACAACACTCACATATAAACATAAAATAATGCGGGAAACAAAGTCAATTTTAATTATTGCTTATGTAACTGATGGATCCGAAATGGTCAATATTCATATTCATGCAATTTTATTAATATTTATGTTAATCATTTATGGCTTATGATTTATCAGTTTCACTTTTGACTTCCTATATTTATGTACTTCTACTTTACATATTAATTCACATCATATTTTCAAGTATTCACTTGTGATTGTACCTTTATGGTTATAATTATTTTATATTTAAGAGAGTATGCTTGTTATGTTCAATTGTTCTTCAAGTGTTCCAGTGTGACAGACAGGTCACGCTGTCTTCCAGAGGTTTCGTTGCTCTGTCTACAGCATTACACATACGTTGACTTATATGTTCTCAACACTTACTCTCTCAGGTGAAGGTCGTACCGTGCACAAATCACTGTCAGGAGTCTGCTTTACTACAGTTTCTCACTAATTTATAGATCTGGGAAAGAGTCATTCTCAGAAATCTCCCTGTGCCAGTCAGTTGGAGAATAATTAAGAGGAACATTACTGTTGTTACAATCAGTATTATACGAATAATCCACTTTAAAGTTTTGTATGTTCCTCTTCCCATTCCTCCAGCTAATAAATAGTTTTTTGTTGCTTCATTACCAATCCAGGATCACTTTCTCTTAATCTCCCTCTCTATGCTCCTAATCCTTTCTGGGTCCCAATCTCTCATAAGTTCCTTATCCTGTTGCTTCCTAGCTAATAGAAAGTAATCAGGGAATGGAGGCACACATCTTCCTTGTTCTTGTAGGCTATATTCTGCTGATGTATTTGCGTATATGAACATGTTAGTTTCAATAGGTTCAGACAATAAACCTTGATTTATGTCATTCCTCTGTATAGTACTATCCATTGTCTGACGACAATATTCCCATCCTGCTAATATGACTGGTTTGGATGCGTCAAAAGTCTCACCATCCAGAACTTTTTTAAATTGAATAACTTCTCTTTATCATTTAATTCTCCAGTATAGTTCCATGTCATCCTATATTCTGGTTTAGGCACATCTTCTTTTTTTATAATATTCTGGAATCTCTTTAGGGATTGTCCATATAATTATAGTTTTATCATTTTTGTACCTCATTCAAACTATAGGAATGGGATCTCTTGTTATCATACTGTATCCTCACTCCATAATGTCCTAATTCTGTGCCATTCATAAGGTCCTGTGATTTGATTGGGATTATTTCCTCATATTCACACATTGTTTCGTCCTCCAGCACATCAAACAGTCTGAACTGAATGATCATCTGATCAGTTACTGTATTATTTTCCATTATTAAGTTTTTCCACATTGGTAGCTGCTTTAGCATCATCTCTATTGTTACTCCTTGACTTTTGATTTCATTTCCATCTGAAAATGCTAGCCAATGATTTTTCCCAATTTCCATTTCTGTTTGTGTTACTTCTTCATAGTTGTTTTCACACTCCCATGTTTCCAAACATTTACAGCCAATCCAATATATTTCTCCAGCCTCACAGCTTTGAGATTTAACTTTACTGCTTAATAATTTTAATATTTTATTCCACCACATTATATGTAATTTCCAATTGTATTTTGTTTTAGCACATTCATCCATATCATTATTATCATCAGGATATTCTTCCCAAAATGTACTTATTGTAATACTAGTTTGATAAAATGTCTGTTTCTCCGGCAAATCCCAAGGTTACTTCAGCCTCCCTAGAAGATTCACTTTACCACTTAAAATTAGGAGTAGGATTTCTTAACTTTTGTAAGGTTTCATATAATGTATACTTTTCCTCTGTGTATTGTTGTTTACAGTCCTCATTAAAATCTCTTGCTTTTATTTTCTCTGACCTTTCTCCATCTATTGATGGCGATTTGTCAGGTTTCAGATTATCCTGTTCTTTTTCTGGTTGCTCAATGTCAATTTCTTTGTCTATTATAAAGGTCATATAATCAGGATCTATATATGAGTAATCTCCTCCTTCTTCTTGAGTCTCTTGACTCATTATAGTCAGATTTTTATTAAATCTGATAGTAATCCAAAGTGCCATTATAATTACTGCTATAATTATTAACATTACTGTAACAATTTAAGTCTTTTTCCATCTTCTTGTTACTCTGGAGCATCTCTCCTGTTAGACTCACTTTTCTCCATTTCCTGCAAAATATAACATAAAATTGCTCCCTTTTCCTTTTTCCTAATGATTAATTAGCACTTTCTTTCTATCAACTATTATCTTCCTTTCCTGTTAGTCCAAATTCTCAATATGGTTTTATATGTTAGGAGATTTTTCCTAATTATGTATCATTCCCCTTCAAAAATCACACTAACATATAAAATCTTGCACTGAAATATTCCCCTCCTTGCAGGGTTCAGTCTCACATACATACTGTCGGTGTTAGATAGCCAAGCTTGTGGATCATTTATTGCCTCCTTTAATTGCTCTGCCATAAATTAGTCTCCGCTGTGGTATTCCTTATCATATCTCAGCGTTTCCCACTGAAGACGTCTCTTCTGTACAATCTTTGCTCCATCCAGAGACAAAAACAAAAATCCTGTTTGGTTTTCTAATAATCATTTATTTCATCAGAATAAGGTTTCTCTTACTCCAGAGCCCATTTTCTAATAACTCTACAGTTTAGTTTATTTGATTTATTTATTATCTAATCTTATCCATACATAATCCCCTACCTGACATTTATCAGTAATTTTCTGTTTTTCTTTCTAGTTTTGTCTCCCTATATGAGCTAAATTGCTGTAATATAGTGCCTCTTCCATATATTCATCCCATCATTATGATTAGCTCTAAAGAAACTCTTTAAAGTTCCCACTGCACGCTCAGCAAGTCCATTACTCTGTGGTGCATATTTTAATGCTTTATTTTTTGCAGCAGGATCTTTTGCTCATATTCGACCTGAAAACCCATCTACTGCTACTAAAAATATTTATTTCCTGTCTTAGTTTTGGGACATAAAGGTCCAGCTATATCTAATGACCATTCTTGATTAATTCTTTCAGGCGTGATTTTATCATAATCACTTCTAGTAGGTTTATTATATCTCCTTCTTATACAATTTTCACAATTCATTCGAATTTGTTTATATTTAATCCTCCATTTAGGAATATTTAAATGGTTATCTGATAATATTTTACCCATTAAATGAACACTTGGATGTTTTATGTAATCATGTAATTTTTGTATATTTGTTTCATCATTTATATAGATATTTCTGTATCTTCTTTTGAATGTCCTTTCTGGTGAATTACTACCAGATCTAATTGCTTCACTAAGCCATAATTCTTCTTCCATAAATCACTATGTTCAACTGGTTTTCCATTGAACTTAGTATACCCGTTCTGCTCCCAAATGCTTAAATTGTCATTTAGAGCTGTCTCTACATATTTGCTATCTGTTATTAGAATAATTTGTTTAGCTTTAATTTCTTTTAATTTCTCACATGCTTTAAATACTGCCATTACTTCTGCATATTGAGCTGTTCCTGGAACACACCCTTTATCTCTTCATTTTTTCCATTTTTATTATATATGCCCAATGAGCATTATCATCATCTAGAGTCTTTGATCCATCGATATATACTATTGTGCCCTTAAATAAGTGTAATTTCTTTTTTTGACATTTCTTTAGTTCTTTATTTCTTATTTTTAAGTTTGGATCTAATAATATATTTTCCCAACGCTGCCATCTAGAATTTTGGGCCTTTGCATCTTTCACTTTGTTTTTAGTTAAATGTCCTAACACCATTTCATCAGTATTAATTATTATTTTTTATTATTATTAAGCCCTGTAATTCAGCATATCGTTTACTAATAGCTGCTAATTTCTTCTCAACAGGTAGAAATCTTTTTTCTGGGTTTTCCCAATTCCAAGTCATTATACGTACTGGTATATTACTTTTGCTTTTAAAGTCATTATTCTCTCTTTCATTCCTCTGTTTCCTGCAGATATCCAGAAACCTAAGAACTCGACCATATCCGTCATTACTTCACATTTTTTAATATTAATTTTTAATCCTGCTTCAGCCAGTTTTTTCAATACTTTTGTTACTGTTTCCACATGTTTTTTTTTTCTTCTTTTGTAACAATTAACATGTCATCAATATAAATCTCTACCAGTAATTGTTTTAATATTTCCATCATTACAGATTGAAATACCACGGAGGAACTGATATGTCCCTGTGACAGTCTTGTATACACATAATGTTTATTATCTTGACTTTCTTCTGCCAGTGGAATTGACCAAAATCCATTTGTTAAGTCTAATTTAGTAAGAAATCTCCCATCTTTCAAATTTTCATTAGCATCTCTAGCATTAATTACATAACATCTGGTTTTGTTTAAAGCCTTATAATTTGTTACTAGCAGGGCTGGGGAGTAACACATGTAACGACGTTACGTATTTAAAATACAAAATTTGAGTAACTGTATTTCGTTACAGTAACATTTTAAACAGATGGTAATCAAATTACAGTTACATTCAAAAAGTATTTTAGATTACCAAAGTAATTACTTTGATTTTTAATGTCATTTATTTCATTTAATATTAACGTAAGCTGTTTGAGGATTTTTAACCAATGTTGATGATTCTCCGACTCTGTCTGTTTAAAAAAAAAACGTGCGCAGCCTGTTCAGATAGCAACCTACAGAGGACAGACATGAGATCGCACGCAAAAAAAAGGAAAAACGGGAAAACAGGGCATAACGCATTTCTCTAGTGGAAATTCAAAGCCCGTTTTACTTATAAACATGAAAAAGGACGTACAGTAACATCATAGTGCAATGCAAGCTATGTCTACCTGCAACAAAACTTCTATCGGCTTCAATGGATTCAACATCTAATCTGAAAAAGCATCTTGAGGTAGGCCTATAAGCTTTTCTTGGTCTTTAAAAATGTTATTTTCCTTATTTACTCCTTGTTTTCCTATTTACTCGTACGTTGAGCTTTGTATGGTTATCATTAGCCTACGGTTAATATTTATAAGAATTTATTAGGTCTACGAAAAATAACACAAAATCTTCATAGAATTAACACCACTTAATCATGCCTTAAATAATGTTTTATAAAGCCAATTTCTTGGTGTACTTTACAGAGAAACTTTAAATCTTAATAATTCACTCCAAATGTTTATGTTAGGCGCATGCGAGATCAAAAATAGAGATGCAGTAGTCCACTGGTCATAAATCCAAAGTTTTTTTTTAGTTTTATTTTGGTCTATATTCCGGGCTTACAAAAAAACTACTTTGCAATAATTTCCCAAAATATCAGGAAATATTCACTAAGCCTGTCAACAGGACGTTAAAAACAGACACACGCTGAAAACGGACACAAAGAGGAGAACAGACGCGCCAGCAGAGAAAATACTGCACCATACTCACTGTTCGCGAAATATAGGGAGAATAATATAAATATTAAATTGGGGTTGATATGAATGTATCTCTGAAGGGAACTGTCTTCAGAAAAGTTTTGATGGTTATTCCTCTTATCTCCTCTTATTTTCCTCTTATCTGCTAATTTCCAACACAGGAGAACTTGTTGATGGAAAGCAGACAATTTAAGAGGTAAATTGGACAAATCAAAGTCACATCTAATTAATAATTCCAATCCACCTTCTTTCCCAAATATTGAAGAAGAGTCAGTAAATCATACGCAGTTTGTATTACAAAGAAATGATCTTAACCATTGAGTTTTTAAAACACTATTCATTATTTCTAAGTCAATAACATTTAATCCCCCTTCTTCGTATCTGCGAACTAAATCAATTTTGTTAATATAGTGATGCTTATTTTTCCAAATAAAGTTAAATAATGCAGTATTACATTCGTTTAGTAAGTGAGGTGGGATATCTAAGGAGGAGGCTGGATAAACAAACCTGGAGAGTAATTAAATTTTAGTCAATAAAACTCAATAATAATTGAGATATCTCTTTGTATCCAGAAGTTTTTGTTTCAAGTACAACAACAATTGTAAGATGTTTCAGATAACTTGAATCATCTCCTGTTCCTCAATGAAGTTTCAATATCTTTTCAGTTGTAGCACAAATTGACCCAAATGTCTTTGTCATTATCAAGCTCCCTTTAAAGGATATACTACACCTCATAGTTTGACTATGATCATATCTGCTGAGTTCTGCTGATTTTCATCTATGGCAACATATTGTGTTCAATAACTTTTCCCAAGCGGAAACACAAAGTTTCAGAGCATACTGTAATTTCTTCCTTATAGCCGACTGAACATATTACAGGCCGCTGTCCATTGTGCTGAATGCTAATATTTCAGCTGTGTGGCAATTTATTGAAATAAATGTTAAAGTGCTTTGTGTGTGTGTGTGTGTGTGTGTGTGTGTGTGTGTGTGTGTGTGTGTGTGTGTGTTTTTTTATAAGCCCAGATTTATGTTTCAATTGTTTTTCAAAATATTTGTCAGAAACAACATCACAGTCCTTATGTGCAAAACAGAATAAAACTAACATCTCTAAGTTGCACTACCTGCACCTTGAAGTTTCACTATCTTTTTAGTCAGTGCACAGAATGACCCAAAATCACCAAATCATTATCAATCCTCTAAAGGACACACTACATCTCACAGTTTTGGGATTGTCCTATCTGCTGAAGTCTGCTGACTCTGACATACAGCAGCACACAACACTCAATAGATTTTAAAAGATGTAACAGAAATATTCGGAACATGATGGAATGCCTTCTTTCAGAATGAACTACAGGCCAATATTTCACCTCAGATGAAGTCTGGAGATGCACATTCATATAAAGACACATCAGCATCTGACATGGTACAGTTTCACCTTACAACTTCAATATATTTTTAATGATTACAAAAATTGCCCTTAATTGACTTTGAAATAATGCAGCATACTCTAAAGTACACACTACACCTTATAGCTTTGGTATGGACATATCTACTGAGTTCACTTGATGTTGTAATGCTACTGCATCTAGAGAACATTTTTGCATGGTTGAAGAAGGTTTCTTTTAATTTTCTGTAATTTCTGTCTTTAACCTTGCTGGACATACTACAGCTAAACATTTAACCTCAAAGAACTTGGCAATATTATTTTTTTAGAAAGACTTGTCTATGTTTGTCTGACATGTCGCTGTCCATGCACATGGTGCTGAATTTGCAGGTTTCCTCTGTGCCCCACTGTACTGAAATAACTGTTAATTGTTTTGATTTCTTTTCAATGAATCAACATTTAGGTTTCAGAAGTTTTTGACTGGGTTACACAAAAACTAATTTAAAAATCTTAAGCATGATTTGGAGGATGTGTAAAATCTACTGGATGTTCGGACCTGCACCTTGAGGATTCAATATCTTTCCAGTGGTTACACAAATGAACCCCAAACCACTTGAATGTTATTAAGCACTCTCCAAAGGACACATTACAGCTCATATTTTGGGTAATGTCATATCTACTGAGTTTTGCTGACTTTGATGTATGGTTACATATAGAGCTCAATAGGCTCCACATGATGGACCAGAAAGCTTCAGAACATGCTGGAATTTCTTTCTTACAGCCTACTGAACACACTACATCTCAGCTGAAGTTTGGGATGATAAACCTGTTTTAATAAAGACACAACCCAGGTTTGGCTGTGCATCAATGTATTGAAAATAACTGTTAATATGTGATACTTAATGTTAATGTGTAAAAGCAACACTTTTCACTGGCGTATATCCAGTAAGGTTAAAGAAAGTCATTACAAACTATTTTAAAAACCATATTAAATGTATTGAGCTCTATATGTTACCCCATTACAAAGTCAAGTGAACTTATTAGGCATGTTCATGTATTGTGAATTTTAGATGTAGATGTGCATTTTCAATAAAATCAATAAAAAATATATTGAAGTTGTAAGATGAAAACGTCAGATGCTGGCACGTCTTTATAAATATGAGCATCTCCAAATATCATCTGAGGGAAAACAGTAACCTGTAGTATGTTCTGTAGGCTACAAGGAAGAAATTCATACATGTTCTGAATATTTTTGTTCCCTTTTATAAAATCTATTGAGTGCTATATTCAACTGTATATCAAATTCAATAGAATTTTTCAGATATGACAATCCCCAAACTATGAGCTGTAGTATTTTCTTTAGAGGGTGTTTGATAATGATAAAGTTGTTTTAGGTCAATCTGTGCAACGACTGAAAAGATATTGAAACTTGAAGATAGACTTAGTCCAACTTAAGGATGTTAAAAGTTACACATAAGGCCACATTAAGAAATAAATTCAAATATTTAAAACAAAGAAAATTTTAAAATACTTGAACGTTATCTCAATACACTTGGGCATAAAGGAACCGTGCGCGTTCAGCACCACAGGTGAGGACAGCACCCATATCACATGGGCTGGGTCGTGTCTTTATGAAAACAGATTTATCATCCCAAGCTTCAGCTGAGATGTAGTGTGTTCAGTGGGCTGTAAGAAAGAAATGCCAGCATGTTCTGAAGCTTTCTGCTCCATTTTGTAAAATATTTTGAGTGCTGAATGTTACTGCTTTAAAAGTCAGTAGAATTCAGCAAATATGACAATCCCCAAGCAATGAAGTGTAGGATGTTCTTTACAGGTTGCTTGACAATGATAAAGTCATTTTGGGTCAATCTGTGCAATGACTGAAAAGATATCAAAAACTTCAACGCTGAGTTAAAGATGTTACATGTTCTCTAAGTTGCACATAAGGGCTGTAATGTTTTTGAGATATGAATTCAAAAAGTTTGAACAAACTCCGAATGTGAGAATATGAAACCAACTTTAGGAGGTCTTATTTTGGTTTGTGATTTGGTTTGCGTGTTTCACGTTTGGTTTGAGTGTTTTTGATTCATTTCGTTTTTTTGCCTTTCTAATAAAGGGTAACCCTTTTTGTACTCTGGCTTCTAGTTCATTTATTTGAACTACCTGTGTTAAAAATATCATTGTTAGGGTCCCCTATCCCAGAAAAGTGGGGGTGGCGTAGTCAATTTGGTCGACATTTCCTAACATCCATATATTCCAGGTCACACTACAATGGATTGAACAGACTAAGACAATTAGGACTGTGTTCAGGATCGTGTCAGCTCATTTTTAGTAAAGAAATACCCTGGTGGATATAAAAGTACCCCTGGGGTGAAGTGAAGTAAAATCAGTGATTAGTAAATTTATGGCAACCAAGGTGGGAAAATAGCATCACAGGGAGATGTTATTATGATATGATTATATTATAATATTACAAAATTAGCAGGAATAGAACAATTTTATGAAAGGTACAGAAAGGAAGAAGTCATGATCTCCAGATTAAGATTGGGACACACAGGATTAAACTCAACACCAGCAATAATGGGGAAGCATGAAAATGGTCTGTGTGATGAATGTGATGTTTTAGAGACAGTAGAGCATGTGTTTGTAAATGTAACAAACATGATGATCAACGTAGTTTTCTTTTTAATGATATAGGAAAGGACAGACCAGTAAATGTCACGGACCTGTAGGGAAAGGGTTTGAGAGATCCTCAGACATATAGGGCTGTTTTAATCCTTTTTAAAGAACTGGACGAGAGCACAGGATATGATGTGTGGAGATCGTGGTGCTTCTGCCCATCCTGGAGGATCTGAACACACAGCTCCAGCAGAGGGAGGGCGGAGCATTACATCCTCATACACACACACACATGCATCACCCATCTAATCTATACAGCCAGTGGCGGTAATACTCCTAAGAAGCGAGCGGCCATGAACAGGAAGAAGAAGAAGAAGAAGAAGAAGAAATGCTTAGTCACAGTTCTGTGTCCCTGCGGAAGGTAAGGAGGGTTCTCGCTGTTCTCTGTGATATCTATTCAGTTTCTTTAATCATATTGACCATACATGCTAGTTAAAGGAATATAATGTTTATGTATATGTGTGATTATTTTTGATGGATGGTTTCGTTTTTGTAATATTACTGAGTGTTTTGTAAATGTGACAGAGCATATATTTTCTGTATATTACACTGTATATAATTTGTACTTTGTATACAGCTGACATTTATCTTTATTTGTCATATGTTTGAGTTTATTTTTAGTGAGTTTGTGTACCATGTGATTAGTGTTTGTATTGTTATTTTGATGTTGATCAGTAACACAGTTGGGTTTGTGTGGAAAGCTGTGACAGTTCTGTGATGAATGTGGAGATATAATACTGCTGATGAGGATAAAGAGCCTCATAAAAAGAAAGATGATCTGCTTTGACTGAACCACGCCCTCACAGAGACACAACACAGAGACATTAGTGAACTCATTGAAAATCTGAAGACCTGCAATAAAGAAATTCATAGAATGCGGGAAGCTTATTTCACAAACCTTATAAATGCAAACATTAATAACCCAAGATTATTATTTAATACAATAGATCAGGGGTGTCCAAACTTTATATATATATATATATATATATATATATATATATATATATATATATATATTTAGGCCTACATGTTTTGTTTCTTGAAATCATAACAGATTTGACAAAAGCTTGAGCTGACAGTAGAGTAGTTTGAGATAGGACACAGATGCAAATTTAATACACAAACTATATCTATAAAACTTAACCTCGTTTTTAAAGGGTGAAATTTAAATGTTATTACTGAGTTAGAACTCTATTCTTATTTAAATTAAAAGTACTCTAATTAGATCACCACAGGTAAAACCACACATGTCACTTAACTACATGGTAAAAAGTAAAAATATTGTTTCTATATCTAGAAAGGATTTAAGGTATTTGGTCTATAAATACATTTAATATAAATACGAATGCACAAAACTGCAAGTTTATGACAGAAATACCCTTGTGAAAAAGAAGTGCACTTAATTGTATTGAAAGTGTACTTTGTGTGTACTTAGTATACTTTTTAAAAAGTGCACTTGCAGATAATACAATATAATTAAAATTAAAGGCCACTTAAGTGTACTTAAATAGAATATACTTTAATGACAATATTTATTATCATGCTTAAGTGCACTTTTTAAAAATGCACTTTGTAATAATGTCAAATTAAGTTGTACTTAAAGAAAGTACACTTTAATGAAAATATTTATTAACACGCTTAAGTGCACTTTTTAAAAATGCCCTTTGTAATAATGTCAAATTAAGTTGTACTTAAAGAAAGTACACTTAAATGACAATATTTACTAACACGCTTGAGTGCACTTTTTAAAAATACACTTTGTAATAATGTCTAATTAAGTTGTACTTAAATAAAGTACACTTTAATGACAATATTTATTATCATGCTTAAGTGCACTTTTTAAAAATGCACTTTGTAATAATGTCAAATTAAGTTTTACTTAAAGAAAGTACACTTTAATGACAATATTTATTAATATGCTCGAGTGCACTTTTTAAAAATGCCCTTTGTAATAATGTCAAATTAAGCTGTACTTAAAGAAAGTACACTTAAATGACAATATTTACTAACACGCTTGAGTGCACTTTTTAAAAATACACTTTGTAATAATGACTTATTAATTGTACTTACAGAAAGTAAACTTTAATGACAATGTTTATTAACACACTTGAGTGCACTTTTTAAAAATGCACTTTGTAATAATGACTTATTAAGTTGTACTTAAAAAAAGTACACTTTAATAGCAATATTTATTAACACGCTTAAGTGCAGTTTTTAAAAATACACTTTGTAATAATGACTTATTAAGTTGTACTTAAAGAAAGTACACTTAAATGACAATATTTATTAACACTTTTTTAAAAATGCACTTTGTAATAATGACTTATTAAGTTGTACTTGAAGAAAGTACACTTTCATGACAATATTTCTAAACATGCTTAAGAGCACTTTTTAAAAATGCACTTAATTTTTACCTAATTATGACTTTATAGTGTTTTAAATAAGTAAACTTATTCTAATGTATTGACTTATATATTAAAGCACATGAAAAATAATTTATTTTAATTTCAACTTAAGTGTGTTGTCCAAGATGACATTTGTTAATGTATTTTAAATGTGCTTAGTCTTTAATAAATACTGTGTGCATTAATACACTTGAAATTTATTTTTCTGAATTTCAAAACACTTGCTTATACAGTGTATAATCCTGTACAACTTATTGTTGAAATTTTTATCACCAGCTCCTGCTCTAAACTCGACTAGTGTCAGTTTTCTACATAATATTTGACATAAAATGTTTTTTTTTTTTTTTTTTTTTTTTTTTACGGAGTGCTGTATTTGTGATACTTAATGCAACAGTGCTGTACTTTACATATCTTTATAATACTTATAATATCATTGTTGTTCTAAGTTGATTAAACCTATTTAATTGCAAGCAAAAGTTTAACAGATCTAAAAAATAATTTGAATTCATATTCAGTTAAAATACATTTAATTTTAATCAGACTAAACTATAAAATAATTGAATTTCAGTTAGGTGAATGAGTCAAGTTCTGTAAACTTACAGTCTAACTACAACAATGAATTAGAAAAACTTCCAACTTGAACAAATTTAATCATGCGCATGCGCCACAATACTACGTCATGACGGCGCATTACTTCACCAGAGTTTGAAAAATGCACCTTCAGCATATCTTTCTGTGATCGCGATGCGTGAGGCAACTTTGCTGATCAAAGAAGAAAACAAAGGAGCGCACGTTTGGATGACTACAGATGAGACGTTATGTATTACAAATAAGTAAGTATCTTGATATTGATATATGCTCTCTTCATTTTTATTTTTTCACCGGAACATAGCAGTTCTTATGAGTGTAACTTATTTAGTTTAATCGCAATATGGAGGTGAATTAATCATGTTTACTGTAATTTATTTATGATTGCATTATAATAATTTCTTATACAATATGAACGTGGTCGCGTGTGTGGGCGTGTTCAAAGAATTTGGCTGCTGAAAATATATTTTAATTGAACTCTGACTTTTTAAATCATTTTAAATGACTTTAAGTTAAATTTGCAGAACTAAATTCAAAGATCTGATCTTGTAACATTTAAAGACAATGATATACATTTAATCGCTATTATAACCACCAGTAATGCTTATAATCTATTTTTCTTTTTGCATTTGAAAAGTTAGTTGTTCAATTACTGTTTGTGTTTGTAATATGTAATATTTTTGTGCTTATCTGTTGTTTTATATTCATTTTGTAGGATCAGTACAGATTTGTTATTGGAGATACAGTGCAAGCTGTGTGGAATCAAAGACCTGTATTGATGAGGTGATGTTCCATGTTTTTCCATTAATTCAGCCACCCTGATCACACACTACAAGCTAAAACACTGCCATCAACTGTCCTTATAGCTTTTAAATGCTTTGAATCTTTTCTGTTTGCAAGTAATAAATTCTCACCTGTGCACTTACAAATCCCCATCTAATCATTATATATTTATATTTATATATAATGATATTATTATATAATTATTTTCAAAGCAAAACCCCTCAATTTGCTTGGGCCTTGGGTTATTTATCTATATTTGTGTAATTGATAAAGTTATGTTTAATTCCTTGTAAAGTAGGAATAAAAATGTTTATAAAAATGTTCTCTATTTTGAAAGGCCAGTGTCAGTGAAGATGGTGTGGTCACTGGAATCCTGGTGTTTGTGGGAAATGTGAAGGAGCTTCTCCCAGGATTCTACAACAGTGTTGTCCTGATGACTGAGGTAATTCATCTTGGGTGATGCAGTTGCGGTCAAAAGTTTACTTACACCTTGCAGAATGAACTGCTTCATCAGGGAAGTACTAAATAAAGAAACAAATACAATGCTAATTTGTATGATTTGTTTGTTTTATAATAAAGTTATGATTATGTAAACTTTAGAATTACATAATCATATTTCTACTCTAAATTGTTTTTTGAAATATAAACATTTAAATTGTAGCTGTCATAAATTATGTATTCAAACATTAAATACATAAATTAATTATAAAAAAAAATATTTAAAATAAAATTATAATGAATATGTAACGTGGTGCATATAATTAGCAGAATGCTCCTCTCTATAGCTGACTAATGAGTTTATGCTGAATATGATTTTTCTGAAGTAAATGTGATGTTACGTGACATTGTTTACAAGCTGTTTCATTGACGTCTTTCCACGCGTTGAAACACTGATTGAGCGATTAAATGTGACAACTTATGGGTCAGTTGTACTGTATGTTGTAACACACCTTCAGATGTTCATTCATATTTATTTCACACTGTAACTATTATCAGTACACAGTAAACATCTTGGCCACAGGCTTCAATCACTATCAGCAACTCTTTGCCTTTAGGGAATACCAAATGGGTTTTTATTATTTTCAAACCTACAAAGGTGGATATAAACTTTGGAGTTCTGTATATATATCTATATCTATTGATTTCATTCGATTGAACCAATTATAATAATGGACTGACTCTTACTTCTTTTTTGTTTTTTTTTCCTCCAGGTATTTATTTTTTTTAACTTTCTTGCCTCTTTGGAACATGTCCATTTATGCATACTGTGTAGAGGTGGTTCGCGGCTTCATGGACATTTAAGGTTTTCTGCCGATGAAGAGCTTCTGGGACATTGACATAGACAGCACTTTTTCATACAACTTAAAAAAAGGTGGTGACAGACAATTTTGGTTTTCTTGTTTTTGTGCCTTTGGAATTCATTGTTTTTTTGTTTGTTTTGTTTTTTCTTTTCAAAATTACATTCACTGTAATGCTGGAGTAAGATTTTAGAAGAAAACTTTTGGTCCTGTTTAATGTTTGTGCTAGTAAGGGTTGCAGAGCTTATAAGTAACAAGGTTTACAAAAGGTAACACTTTACAAAAGGTCTCGCTTGTTAACATCAATTAATATATTAGATAACATTATCTAACTATGTGCATTAACTTTTTTTTTTACAGTATTTATCAATATTTGTTAACATTAGGCAATAAAATTTTTTTTTTCTCAAGTTAATAAAATGTATAGTTATTGTTCATGTTAGTTTACAGTGCATTATCTATTAACATATGCAACTTTTGATTTTAATAATGCATACGTAATATTAACTAGGATTTATAAATGCTTAAAGTATTTTTCATTCATAGTTCATGTTAACTAAAGTAGTTAACTAATAGAAAATTATTGTACAGTGTTACCCAAAGTTTTGAATCTTTTCTTTTCTTTACATTTTGTTTGTATTAATTCATGGGTGTTATCTTATTTATCATCTTATACAGAATGATTTTATCTGAAAATGTAAAAATGCAGAAAGATTGTGATGGTAGGTTTAGGTACCTTTGTATGTGATGGAGAAAATTATAGTGCATATAAGCCTCACTGTCCTCCAGACTCTTTCTAAATGAGAGTTAAAGTGTTGTAATTGTTTGTGATTGTGTATAGTGTTTCTTGGGTTTTTCTTGTGCATCAACAAAAAGGTTTTTGTGCATTTGTTTTAGAGATTATTTTGTCAGTAAATGTAGAGGGTTTCAATTTGCATTTGTGTTGATTGTAATATTTTGAAATATACTAAATTGTAACTTCATTATTATATGTACAAAAAATGTAATTACAAATGTATTAAATTATATAATAGTGTACATGTAAATTACATTAAAGTATATTTAAGTTCGCATTAATTGCTTGTCAGTACATTCGGAAGTATACTTTTACCATATTTTGAAGTACATAAAAAATTGTATTAAAGTCCTACTTAAGTGCTTTAAAAAAAAAATCACTCAGAAGTTCAACTTATTGCATTTAATATGAACTTAATCTGTGATATATTTGAAATTAATTACAAATAGAATGCACTTAAGCGGCTGAAAACATTACATTTAATTCACACTTAAGTGTATTGATAACTGATATTAAAATATATTTTAGTTCACATTAATTGCTTGTTAGTACATTGGGCAGTGCACTTCAACTATATTTTAAAGGTACTAGAAGCAATTACGAAGGTTGTCATAAAGTTGTATTAAAGTACCACTTAAGTTGTTCAAAAAAATCACTCAAAAGTTCAACTTATTGCATTTAATATGAACTTAATCTGTGATATATTTGAAATTGATTACAAATAGATTGCACTTAAGCGGATGAAACATTACATTTAATTCACACTTAAGTGTATTGATATCTGATATTAAAATATATTTTAGTTCACATTAATTGCTTGTTAGTGCATTGGGCAGTGCACTTCAACTATATTTTAAAGGTACTAGAAGCAATTACGAAGGTTGTCATAAAGTTGTATTAAAGTACCACTTAAGTTGTTCAAAAAAATCACTCAAAAGTTCAACTTATTGCATTTAATATTAACTTAATCTGTGATATATTTGAAATTGATTACAAATAGATTGCACTTAAGCGGATGAAACATTACATTTAATTCACACTTAAGTGTATTGATAACTGATATTAAAATATATTTTAGTTCACATTAATTGCTTGTTAGTGCATTGGGCAGTGCACTTCAACTATATTTTAAAGGTACTAGAAGCAATTACGAAGGTTGTCATAAAGTTGTATTAAAGTACCACTTAAGTTGTTCAAAAAAATCACTCTTAAGTTCAACTTATTGCATTTAATATGAACTTAATATGTGATATATTTGAAATTAAGTACAGATATAATGCACTTAAGCGATGAAAACATTACATTTAATTCACACTTAAGTGTGTTCTTTTAAAGTATATTATTTTTGCAATAAGTACACTTTATAAAAGTATACTAAAGTGCACTTTTTTTTCACAAGGGTAGTCCGTAATATTGCCTTATTGGCATTTAATACAAGTCTACATTAAAAATTAAATAAAATAAGATATTAACTTAAATTTCTGACAATATACCATGGTTACAGTTAGTGTTACCACAGTAAATCCAAGGTGAATTGTTGGTTTAAAAGCAGTCTAACTGGATCGGCTCAATGTTTCTCCTGATTTGCACGTTAGTGTTGTTGATAGTCAGCGCTGTTTCAACTGGCTTTAAACTGAATTAAATCACAGAGAGATTTGCAGCTTGTACCTGAGACCTCTACGCCGAACTTGAACACTTCTCACCATCTGTTTGGTGGTCTCGAGACGCTCAGCAAGTAAACACATTTGTGAGCTTGTGAGTCGCGGTGCGCACAAGTAGCGCTGTTTCGTTCCGCTTTTGGTGCGTTAATGCTTCCCTTGCCTAAAATCTAGTACTGCCGCCTTGTGTTGACATTGTGAAACTGCACGATTTGTAAATAATGCATGGCGGGCCACACATAATATATTTTAATAGACAAGCTGCGGGCCGCGGGCCGTAGTTTGGACACCCCTGCAATAGATTCACTAATAAATGATAAAATTGATAGCTCTGAGTTAAAAAAATGCAAAATGTGAGGAGTTTGCTGGCTACTTCAGAGATAAAGTTACAAACATTAGATCAGGAATCTGTTCAATACATGATAATCGATCAATTATGTTCCCTTCCAGGGACATGCACAGACATTTTGGGGGGCAGGAGCTCAAGTGGGAAAAAAGGCACTTCTCATAATTATTTATTTAAAAAAATAATAAACAAAACGTTAAATATATTAACACAACTCTGACTTCCTTACCGATTTATTTGAATTCCCTCACACTCACGCAATTGTTTCATACTCCACAGATTTCTACAAAATATTCAGTTCACACAGAGACCATCTTCTTTAGTGTTCACTAGTTTAATCACAAGAGCAGGAAACAGGAAAAGGACACTATGCCACAGTGTTTTCCACACTACTATTTTCTAGTAGCTATATTAGAATAAATGACCGCACCAAGAAGAGGGACATAGTTTCACTAATAATTTGTTTATTTTGCACAAACCAATAAATCGTTTTAATTTTTTGGTGTTATTAGAATACTTCTTTCATGTAGTGGAAAATTTTAAGATTTTGGTCTATTTTTGCTTCTATGTCTTTTTTACTCTAATGGAAAGAAAACTTTCAAAATACACATTTAGATGGTGTTTGTTTTAAGCCTACTACCCTCCGTCTGTTTGCATCTGTAGATTTCTTCTAAATGAACCAAAACAAGTTAATCTGCACATTTAAACACATCAATAGTGTTTTTCCGTCAGCATAGAGGAATGAGTGCACATAATAGTTGAACATATGCCACAAATGTGGATAGAGGATGACTGTAGTGGCCTAAATTTGTGTAAATCGAAGGCGAGGTGTTTGGCAGATCTCAAACGAACTTACTGATCGCAAGATTTAATGCTTGAACTCTGAGTAGGAGTTGAATTAATTAAATCTTCACACCATTAATTCTTCAGAGTATCATATGTGGATGTGCTACTTTCAGGTGTGTATTACTCGTCAATAAATCTCACAAGAACAATACTGTCATCATACCAATTTCAAAAAATAATTGTTAATTAATTAAATAATTTTTTAAAGTTGTCATAAAACTGACAGCTATTCAAGGACACAACATTGCTAAAGTTTCTGCTCACAGAAACCCTAATCAATGCAGTTACAGAAAGGAAATAATAAATAACGTTACCAAAAGAACCAACTGTGTAAATACATAATTATTAGTCTTACTCTTGACATAAACAGTTCGCATTTAAAGTTATCACAGCATTTTCGTGAGAAATCTCTGGCGTAAAGGTAAGATGGATCTAAAGATGCACTGATGAAGGCAGACGTTAACTGATGTCAATGTGAAAGAGCCTAAAGGTGGGAGATCAGGGGCCGTATTCACAAAACATCTTAAGTCTAAAAGTAGCTCCTAACTTGCCAATTTAGGAGAAACTCTTAAAAATAATGGGCGTGTCAGTCCTAATTTTAGGAGTCCTAAATTTTTGCTCTAAGAGTATTTCACAAAGCATTTTAGTGCTAAAACTAGCTCCTAAGTCTGTGAAACATTAGGAGTTGTCAAGAGGACTCCTAAATCACTAAGACCAAATCATAAACAGTCCTAATCCACCCAAACACACTGTACACCATTGAGGCAATAGCGATAGAGCCTTGGGTGCTGAACCTTTTCTTCATAAATGCAATACATTTTGATGGATTTGAATCTACGATGAGACGCCAAAAAAAAAAAAAACTTTAACAAATAAATAAATATTGTTTGATCACCTGTGGCAGTGGTTTTCATGAGTTCACATTTACAAATTGGCACGGTACACAGAAACAACAGACGGATCCAATTGCAGCGGTGTTTTAATGGGTTATCCAACTCAAAGTCCAAAAACAGGCAAATGTCCAAATCCAGAAGGTCAGTCCATACAAAAACAGTAAACAAGCAAAAACAGAAAACCAGGGAACAAAAGTACGTGACATTAAACAAAGAACCACAAACAAAGGCAGAAACAAACCAGGTATAAATAGACAGACACTAATGATGTGATACAAAACAGCTGGTGCAATGAACATGGGATAATGAGTCTGGGGAGTGCGTTATGGGTAATGTAGTGAATGCAATGGGTGGAAACGAGAGTCCGGAATGGAGTGCCCTCTAGTGGCTGGAAGGGCACTCTCACTGGTGATCATGACACAAATGATTGAATAGAGTAAAAAATATATATGTAATAAGTGTATTTGGTGTGCTGTCCAAGGGGATCGAGGGCTCCGAGCTTGGAATTTAGCCCAAACCCAGAGTTCTCCTCATATCCCCAGCCGAGAGGGAGGGACGGGTTGGCGGAGGGATGCAGAAAACTGTCCAAGTAACTATAGGCGAGTCGGCTCTCGTCTGTGTATTTATTCCTCCTCTTGAGCTGATTAGAAAGACCGTTTGAATGTGTTTCTCCCAAACTTTGTTTATAAATCATAATTTGTCGCTTGAATTCTGCATTCTCTTGAGATGAAGACTTCCAAGAGGTGGACAATTAACTGTATATACTAGTTTAATTTGTGACACTTAGCCTATTTTAAAACCTTTATGGCAACAATATGGCAACATTTTTATTAAAAATATTTATTTGAATAGGGCAACATTTGTATTTTAAAACCTTTATTTTAAAGGTGACCTTGATTCAAAAATTGAATTTATCTTGGCATAGTTGAATATCAAGAGTTCAGTACATGGAAATGACATACAGTGAGTCTCAAACTCCATTGTTTCCTCCTCCTTATATAAATCTCATTTGTTTAAAAGACCTCCGAAGAACAGGCGAATCTCAACATAACACCGACTGTTATGTAACAGTCGGAATCATTAATATGTACGCCCCAATATTTGCATATGCCAGCCCAGGCATTACACAAGGGCAGCCAGTAACGTCTGGATCTGTGCACAGCTGAATCATCAGACTAGGTAAGCAAGTAAGGACAACAGCGAAAAATGGCAGATGGAGCAATAATAACTGACATGATCTATGATATCGTGATATTTTTACTGATATTTGTAAATTGTCTTTCTAAATGTTTTGTTAGCATGTTGCTAATGTACTGTTAAATGTGGTTAAAGTTACCATCGTTTCTTACTGTATTCACGGAGACAAGACTGTCGTTATTTTCATTTTTTAAACACTTGCAGTCTGTATAATTCATAAACACAACTTCATTCTTTATAAATCTCTCCAACAGTGTAGCATTAGCCGTTAGCCACGGAGCACAGCCTCAAATTCACTCAGAATAAAACGTTAACATCCAAATAAATACTTTTCTCACATAATTCGAAGCATGCATACAGCATGCATGATGAACATCTTGTAAAGATCCATTTGAGGGTTATATTAGCTGTGTGAACTTTGTAAATGCGCTGTAATATAGTCGACAGCTGGTGTGGCAGGGAGCACGCAATTTAAGGGGGCGGCGCCGAGTGTAAATCAGTGCATTGTTAATGATGCCCCAAAATAGGCAGTTAAAAAAATTAATTAAAAAAAATCTATGGAGTATTTTGAGCTGAAACTTCACAGACACATTCAGGAGACACCTTAGACTTATATTACACCTTGTGAAAGAACGTTCTTGGGCACCTTTAATATGGAAACATGACACCTCATTCTACAATATTTCTGTGATTAAATCTGACTCCTCCCTCATCAGCCAATCACTGTGTGTTTACTCCATAGCAACGAGGTCAACCCCGCCCTCACTCTTAGCTTAAGACTTCAGTCTATTCCTTAGTAAAAGTTGGTCTCAGCAGCTTTGTGAATAGGTTTTAAGAGAAAACTCTTAGCTAAGAACTTTTACTGCTGTTTAGGAGAACTCTTACTGTGTGTTCACACTGCCGGCGGCGAGAGCGTCAAAGTGACACTAGTCATTCATTTTCAATGAGAGCCGGCGGCGAGCTCCGGCGAGAGCGGCGCGGTGCGGCTTGGATGGTGAGAGTGTCGAGGAGAGTTGAAATCAGGATAACTTTATGGTAATGAGCTATGACGCAGTTCGGCGGCAACCAATTGGAATGTAGAGGTACTCACTTGAGAGGCTTCCGATTGGTTGACGCGACTTGTCATTTACTTTGACCCTCCCGTCGGCGGCGGTTTGAACGAACAGTACAGCGTTGTTGGCAGGGCGGCCAAGGCGACTGTTGACGCTCTCGCCGGCGGCGGTGTGAACGCACGGTTAGTGGTAAGATAAAATGTTTTGTGAATACGGCCCCTGGTGTTCATTTCATAACGTACTGAAATAAAAATCATCAGTTTTGGTAAATAGTGAGCTCAATCTATAGATGGACTAATATAACAGCATTCATTTGGTGTGGAGATTGAGTGTTTGGTTTACTCTGTGTTGCAGGTTCAGACACGATGAGCGGCATTATTCCCAGGAGCAAAGCAAAAGGCACCGACTTCTGTATAGCGGGCGAAAACATTTATATAATCCGCTCTGATCTCGGCTGCTATATGGAGACAAGTGATTTAACTAAAGGTTCAGACATCTCTATTTTCAGTCTGCACCCTGCCTGCAAAGATGGAGACCATTACCTTGGAGGTGAAGATGACTCCTTTTACATCATCAAGGGCAATAATTACTGCAGATTCACAAACCTGACAACACACAGCGATGCTGAAGTTTACAGCCTTCATCCCAACTGCCGGGGTGGAGACCACTACTTCACAGCCTTTGGCAAGTTTTACATCATCTTCCAAGAAAAGGGCACTTACCGAATAACAACAGACATGAATACAGACTCGCATGCTGAAGAACACAACCTGCATCCTGACTGCAGAAACGGGCTCTATTACTGGGGCAATTTGCTCAAACCACAATGCAGGGACCAAAACGATCTATTTAAACATATATTCCCCTTCTTCCACCGCTTCTTCTTCCTCAAGCCAGCCTCAGAGTGGGGAGTTCAGTTCTGCAGCACTACCGACCTCAGCAAAGACCTCAACAAAGACCTCAGCAAAGACCTCAGCAAAAATGAGTTATATCAAATCTTTTCTGGTAACCCTAAAGTATTTTCTGTTCATCCTGATGTTGTTAACTTCCTTCCTGGTGGTCTGTCAGTAACTAAAGGTCCAGCCTTTGGCATTTGGGAGAATATTAAAACTATATCTAATGACAGCAATACACCAGTGACATGGACAAAGAAAATCAATAAAAAGGTGGGATGGAATAAGGAGCAGATGACCCAGATCACACACAACTGGAAGATAGCCCTGTCAGTCTCGATTGGACCTGGAGCCCTGGCAAAGTTAATTACGAATGTTCAGTTCTCATTTTCTTTAGAATATGGAGGTTCACATGTCAGCACTGAAAAAGAAAGCTCAAATGAAATGAAAGAAGAGGAAGAACAACTCTCACTTCAGCTGAAGCCAAAAGAGTCTGTATATCTGTGGCAGTACAGAATGGGTCTTGGTGAAGAACCGGTGTTGTTCTGCCGTGATTTAAAGATTACTAGTGATCCAAACCCTCCAACTGAAGTCCCGCTGCCACTCACACAATCACGAAAACACATCAGGATGCTTTAACCCAAAGATAATCAAGTGCTTCAGTTAAAT
The DNA here is from genome assembly GCA_036281575.1 of Ancherythroculter nigrocauda. Lineage (NCBI taxonomy): Eukaryota > Metazoa > Chordata > Actinopteri > Cypriniformes > Xenocyprididae > Ancherythroculter > Ancherythroculter nigrocauda. The sequence goes on from VTFQ01000006.1 coordinate 991,541, forward strand.
GCCTTAATTATAACTTTTCAAGTAATTATTTATAAATCTGCATGCATTGCTTAAAATGAGGCTGTATGTAATGATTTGGCATTAGTGGAGTAGAAGTGAGAATCCAAACGCAGTTTAATGACAAGTATTACAGTTTCTAAAAACATTCAATGAGGTATTGTACTTCAAATATATTAATCTATTATTTAATGAATCAGTTATGCACATAGTTAATGCACTATGAACTAACACGAATGATCAAGGTGTAATTATTGTTAAAATATACAACTGTAAATGTAAAAATGCATTACTAAATGTTGAAATTATCAATGAACAATACTTTTATTAACCTTAATGTTACAGATGGACTCTTATTGTAAAGTGTTACCATTCATCTTTAAATATCTACATATAGCATTGACATTAGACAAATATATATATTGTATGTATGTATGTATGCTCTCACACTTTATTTTCTTTTACTAGTCACTAGCTTTAAATATGCAACTTCACTGCATAACGAATGCTTAAGTGACGAACTGGGTATAAACTAATGCAAAGAGATGGTAACAATCGTGACATTAAACTTTTGGATCAAACTTACGTGTGTTTTTGTCATTGTTTTAAAGGTCAAAGTGGTTAAAGTATTTGTCTCCTAAAAAAATGAGTTGATTCTGAACTGCCGAAACGAGTCGTCAGCAATTCCAGTCTCACTTCCTGTTACAAACCCACGTAACAATGTAACAAATTCACATAATGGCAGCCGATGCTCTTCATTGACTGCTCACGAACAACATCTGTTTTGCCCCGCCCTCAATCACTGCAGTTGTATCTGAGGCTGGAAGATTCTGGCTCGTGTTGTTCATGTCGAGAAGATGTTTTTCGTTTTTAAGATGGTTTTTAAATGACAAAACACCCACTTTGCCGTGATTTAAAGATCACTAATGATCCAAACCCTCCGACTGAAGTCCCGCTGCCACCCGCACAATCATGAAAACATATCAGGATGCTTTAACTCCAAGGATAACCAAGTGCTTCAGTTAAATGCCTTTATTATAACTTCTCAAGTAATTATTTAGAAATCTGCATGTGTAGCAGGGATATGTTGTTACACCAGATTATTAATCTTTATATATATATATATATATATATATATATATATTATTTGTTTTTATTATTAATTGTTTTGGGGCATTTTATTTTGAAATCGTTGCATGCCTTTACTAAATATAGTATGTACGTCGGCTGACGTCATACGTAGGTAAGGCGTTCAAAACGCAGCGCAATCGGAAGTTCGTCCTCTTTGCTTCAATGCCATCAGAGAGGAGAGGTACGATTTTCATGAGCTCCGTTCATCAAATGTTAAAATGTGTTATAAGTGTTCATGTCATGTTTATATGATCAAATACAAGAAAGTATTCTGTGTGATGTTATATTTGACCATTAGTTCGTGTTATCAATTTGTTAAATGTAGTTTATTTGAGTGCTCTTTACGGGTGAATAGTGCATTGTGCGAGATGGCGGTAAAGTGTGTGCGTCTCGTGTGTGAAAGATATATATTAGCGGCTAAGCGGCTAACATCTCAATTAAGGAATATATATATATATATATATATAGAAATTGATAAATAATAGATCGATATGTTTAAATAAAAAGACGTGTTTGTATAATTAATTATATTTTGTAAACTAAATATATATTTTAGTCTCAATATATTTTGTATTTTGTACACTTAGGAGATATATTTTATATACATTGTATATTGCATTCATTGTGTGATCTGTGGTTAACTACCTGGTGTACTTAACATGTATTTTGTGGTTAACAGGCACAATTAAGAGCAGATAACAGTGCCTGTCTGTTTGTGTGTTTCACCACACAGGTATGTTAAATAGTATGCAAGAAACACTGTAATGCTGTTTTGAATTATTGGTATATAAGAATATGTTTGTGAATTTATTATTATATTATATGACTTATATTATTAATATTTTTATTACTCATACTATTATATGTTATATTATTATATATATTATATTATGTGTATGTGTGTTGTAAAGTGTGTGTATGGGGAGCTGGAGGCAGGACGGAGCTTCTGTCATCTGTTGCTGTTTCTTCGGCGGCGTTTGGACGTCTGACGGATTGAGCTGTCGCGAGGAGGAGACTGCTGATAAACGGAGTTGCAGAAGTTCAACGCTGAAGACGCAGGTGGGCGAAGCACGGACTGTTGAACTGGTGATTTGTGTCTAAGGTGGATCGAGCGAGCGCCATGCTGGATCATTGAGGAGTGTCGCCACCTATCCTGTTTTAAGTGAACTGTGTGACTGAAGGTACTTTGCAGCATCAATTGACTTTTTTTTTTTGACAGGACTTTGAAAAAAAAGTGGACTGAGCTTTATATGAGGTTTAAGGTCAAATATTTTTTTTTTCTTTTTCCTTCACTTTTCTGAATTTAAACTGTTTCTTTTACATTGATTTATTTTGTTTTGTTAATATTTTTGTCTTTTGAGAGTATTCTGACATCTGAGGGGAATGGCTGCTAAACGAAGTGATTTGGGGTGGGACAACACATTTACAGCTGGTAGGGGGCGGGGCAGTCTTTTGAATACGCCTGACAAAACAAAGCTGTTTGAAGATCCTGAGTACTGTAGTACAGGTCGGGGTAGAGCAATTGGTCTTTCCCCCGATGACAGAGTCCAAATGTGTGGTAGTCCAATCGCTGCAGCCAGTAACTATGACTTCGCTCCTCAAGAGTCAGAAATGTCTGGTCAAATGAGTAACTTCATAAAACAAGTATGATGAGGCCTGACTTTTCTAATCATCCATCTGCAAGGAAGTTCCGAGAAGGTGTCAGTGGTCATGTGACTGACCCCTCTAATACTACTGTCATTGATGCGTCAAAAATGAACTTGATCCTGAAAGCTGAGGTGTCTGCACCACCACACTTTCGAGGAGACGTTTCGGACAAATACTCAGTCATGGAATGGGAAGACATGATGAGGGTGTATTTAAACAAACTTGAAGTGACAGAGTCTGAACTGGTTGATGAGATAATGAACAGAGTTATGGGGCGGGCCAGAGATGTAATGAGAGTATGGCTGCGCAATGGTTCTACGACTCCTACTGTTGACTCTGTATTTTCTGTTTTGAAGCAGCACTTTGGGGACCAGAGCAGTTCAGGTATTCCATTAGCTGACTTCTATTCTGTGAGACCATGTCCCAGAGAGAGCGCTTGGGATTTTTGGATAAGACTAAACAAGGCAGCGGATGTTGCAGAGCAAAGTTTAAGATGGGAAGGCAGATCTCTGGATAACAGGAGCAAAGAGGTAGCCGTTATGTTCATTCGTAACTGCCCTGACAAAGAGTTAGCTTTCGTTTTCAAGAGTAAGCCTGTACAGTCATGGAATGCATCTGAGGTGCAGGAGCAGCTTGACGAGTTGTTAAGGGAACGTAAGTTGACGAATCACACTGTCAAACAATTCACCACGGTTGTCTCAGAGCCAGACGTGGATGTGCCTGTCTCATCGTCTAAGTCTGAACAGGGTGGGGGCGTAGCTGACGAGAATGCATTGGACAAAGTCTTGTCTTTGCTTGAAAAAGCGTTAGTGTGCAACACTCAGTCTGTGCGAGGCCCCTGGCCTAAACGAACGGGCATTAAGATTCGAGAATGCAGAGTGTGTCAAAGCAGTGCGCACAGCACGACTGCTCATTGTAAAATGTATAATTTGTGTTTCAAGTGTTTTGCGGCTGGACACGCAAGCTACAACTGCGACAGTCATAGAGTAACGTCCAGGGTGGGCTCCGGTCAGCATGACAAAGTTGCGTCTGTTTATTCCTTCTTCTGTGAGAGTGTTGGCAAAACAAAAACAGTCATTTTCCAGAACAGCATGCAAGTTGATCAAAGTAACAGTTTATTTTATGCAAGTGTGTTACTACAGGACAAAGTTGAGCTTCGGGGGATGTTGGACAGTGGCTCCATGGCGACCACTCTGAGTGTGGAAGTACTTCCTCAACTTGGAGACGCCGGGGTGCTGGACTAGGATATCCTGAGCTCTTCAGATGTTGTCTTAGTGGGTTGTGGTGGCAAACAAACTACTCCAGATGGTGTGTGCAATCTGAAGCTTGAAGTGTACGGGGTCAGTTTCATTGTCCCAGTTCTGATTGTAAGGGATCAAAAGGACCCGATCATACTTGGTACAAATGTCTTGAAACCTCTAATAAGTCAGATGAAGCGTATAGACCAATTTTGGAAAGTGGTAAAGAGACCTGACTCGACTGTGCAATCTGAAAGTGGCCAATTTTTACGCATGCTTTCTTGTATCGAGAGATGGAGGGGTGATTCGATTCCTGACAAGGTGGGTACTCTGAGACTGAGGTCAGCTGTGACACTCCAGCCAAGGAGCGAACATCTTGTTTGGGGTCGTTTGCCTCCAGGGTCAGTACTGTCAGTAGGGAGCACAGTAGTCATTGAGCCCAGTACTTCACGTTGTGCGCACCGGAATGTGCTGATTGGGAGGGTTGTTTCACCTTTGTGGGGCGATGGCTGGCTTCCAGTAAAGATGATCAACCAGACCAATGCAGAAATTGTGTTGAGGAAAAATGCGAAGGTGGCCGATGTGTATCCTTGCGTCGCTTTGGAGGACCTTGATCAAACCACTGACAGAGTGCTTAGTCAAAATGTAGGTGCGGTACGTTCTGACAAGTCATGTGGTAGTCTTACTGTGGGTGGCTCTACATCTGGAGCAAGTTTGATAGGTGACAGCAGGTTGGATGACCTGGGGCTGAGCGACTTGAATGTTGGGAATTGTGAAGTGTCTCCCTTTTGGAAGAACAAGTTGGTAGATCTCATTGAAAAATATGAGTGTGTGTTTTCCAGGCACAGTTTGGACTGTGGCGAAGCGCAAGGTTTTTGTCATCGTATCAGAGTTACCGACGATAGGCCCTTTCGTCTTCCATACCGGCGTCTTTCTCCTGCTCATTACTTGAAGTTAAAAGAGACTTTAGATGACTTCCTAATGATCTCCTTGTCCTCCATTTCGAGCAGTGAGTATGCGTCACCGTTGGTTTTAGTGTGGAAGAAAAATGGCGATTTAAGGATATGCACTGATTTCCGATGGTTGAACGCACGCACGGTGAAGGATGCTCATCCTCTTCCTCACCAATCGGATGTTCTTGCAGCATTGGGTGGGAACGTGTATTTTAGTACTATGGATCTGACTTCCGGGTACTATAACATCCCATTGCATGAAGATGACAAGAAGTTCACGGCGTTCTGTTTGCCAATGGGGCTCCATGAATATAATCGTTTACCCCAGGGACTGTGTAACAGCCCAGCAATGTTTATGAGAATGATGCTGACTGTGTTTGGTGACCAGAATTTCTTGAGTCTTCTTTGTTATTTAGATGATTAATTAGTTTTCGGTAAGACAGAAGAGGAGAGCTTGGTAAGGCTGGAGATGGTGTTCCGGCGTCTAAAAGACCACAATTTGAAATTGTCTCCTTCAAAATGTAGGTTCTTGCGGAAGTCTGTAAAATTTCTGGGTCATATTGTGTCTGCAGAGGGGGTGGCCAGTGATCCAGCGAAAATTGATGCCATTGTGAATATATCTGAGAAGGATTTAATGGAAAGTGATTGTGTTACGCCATCAGCGAGTAAGATCAGATCTTTCTTAGGTATGGTGGTGTACTATCAGCATTTCATAGAAAATTGTTCTATGCTGGCTAAACCCTTGTTTCAGCTGTTGACAGGACAGAAAAGACCTAGAGTGGGGAGGGGTGTGAAACGACTGAGAAGGAGTCGTACACTTTCTCCAACAGATTGGACTGATGACTGCAGAGCAGCTCTGGAGAGTTTGAAGTCTGCCTTGGTGAGTCAGGTTTTGCTTGCGCACCCAGATTTTTCGAAGCCGTTTCTGTTGTCTGTGGATGCCTCCACTAGTGGGCTCGGGGCCGTTTTGTCGCAGGTTCAGGAGGGATGTGCCGTGGCAAGGCCTATTGCCTTTGCGTCAAAGTCTTTGAATCATGCACAGTCGAAGTACCCAGCACACAGACTTGAGTTTTTGTCGATGAAGTGGGCTATTTGTGATAAGTTCAGTCACTGGCTGCGGGGACACAGATTTACTGTGTGGACTGATAATAACCCACTCAAGTACATCCTCACGAAGCCCAAGCTGGATGCATGTGAACAACGGTGGGTAGCGAAGCTGGCGCCTTACGATTTTGATATTCAGTATATCCCCGGACCGAAAAATATAGTGGCAGATGCATTAAGCAGGGAACCGTTTGCGACTTCGAGAATTTTACACAGATTGACAAGGACACCTTACGACGTTTTTCTGCATGAAGCAGAGTCTGTTGCTGTCAAGCAGGTGCAGGACATGTTCCATTTGTCGTGGGAACGAGAGGACGGTGAAGTGGTGGATGGGCTGTCAGAGCCTGTGAATGTAGGTGGAAATGTGTATGTAGGGTGCACTTCCCTTACTGGCAAAGTGTCTCACCAAGATTTGTCAGCTGTTCTTCATTCTCACCGTGACTGGGAGCATGGTGCAGCCATTAGAAGCATGTCGTATGTTCAGCATTTAGAGAGTTTGGTAGACCTAGAGCAGAGTGAGCTCCGCAGCCTAACTCATGATGAATTGCTGGAGAAGCAGAGTCAGGATCCTGCGATTGATAGAGTGAAGTTCTTTGTGGAGAGGGGCAGACGTCCATCTCGCAGAGAAAAAGTGTTCGAGTCTAAAAGAACTGTGAAAATACTACGCCAATGGGGTAAATTTGTCTTAAGGTTGGGTGTCTTATACAGAGTGTCTAAGAATCCGGTTTCTAAGAAGAATACTTACCAGTTTGTAGTGCCAGCAGCTCTTCGATGTACTGTTCTGAAGGGAGTGCATGATAACGCTGGTCATCAGGGGCAGCATCGCACGCTCTGGTTGGCTAGGCAGCGGTTCTTCTGGGAGTCTATGGAGGAAGACATAAAGACATACATCAATGAGTGTCAGAGGTGTATTTTGAGTAAGAGGCCTGAACCAGAGGCAAGGGCTCCACTCGTATCAATTCACACGAGTGCCCCTCTTGAAATGGTTTGCATTGACTTTTGGTCAGCGGAGGATTCTAACAACAAAACGGTCGATGTGTTAGTGGTCACTGACCATTTCACAAAGCTCGCTTGTGCTTATGTGTGCCCAAATCAGACTGCGGAGGCCGTTGCGCGTGTCCTGTGGAACAAGTTCTTCTGTATTTATGGGTTTCCACAACGAATACATTCTGACAGGGGTGCAAACTTTGAGAGCTCCCTTATGGTTGAGTTGTTGAGATTGTCGGGTGTGGGTAAATCACACACGACCCCATATCATCCAATGGGTAATGGACAAACTGAGAGATTTAACCGTACCCTGGGTGATATGATCCGTTCGCTGCCTCCGAGATCTAAAGTTAAGTGGCCACAGATGCTGAACACTCTTACCTTCGCGTACAATTGTACGAGACATGAGACCACTGGGTTTCCACCGTTTTTCTTGATGTTCGGCCGGACACCAAGATTACCAGTGGACATCCTGTTCGAAAATGTCATGCTGAATAATGAGACCGTTAATGTTCACAAGTATGTACAGTCTCTTGAGAAAGACTTGCGAGAAGCAATGTTAATCACACAAGAACATGCTAAAAGACAGCAAGCCAAACAAGCAGAGTATTATGATCGAAAGGGTAAAGGTCATTCTCTTGAGTTGGGTGACAGAGTACTCCTTGCGAATAAGGGTGAACGAGGGAAAAAGAAGTTAGCCGACCGATGGGAAAAAGTCGTGTATGTTGTTGTGGGAAAAAGGGGTGCACTGAACACTTACCAGATAAGAAATCCTGGGACAGGTCGTACCAAGACCGTACATCGTAATCTGTTGATGCCTGTCAATTTCCTGCCGGTGCCATCTTGGAATGATGGTAGTGATGGTGTTGATGATGTCGAGGATTCCACTGTCTGTGTGTCATGTGATGAAGATGATCAAACTCAGAGTGACGATCGAACCTCTCGCTGGGTTGCAGATCTTGATGCTGCCACAGATGTGACACAAATAGAGTCTGTGGAGTGCACTAATGCTGATGAAAGTGAAGCTATTGGTGACACAGTTGTGAAATGTGACTCTGAGATGTCTGGAGCACCTGTGTGTAACGCAAATTCAGACAACTTGCCCAACTCTATTTTATCTGTATGTTCATTGGTGTCTGATGATTCTTCTGTATCAGCAGTTCTAAGTGATGACTGTGTTTCTGAAGTTGATGAGTGTACTTCAACTGTTGCAGAAATTCCTATGACATTGTCCAGTGTGCAAGATCAGGGGAATGAAAGAGTCTCTGGTCTACAAGATGGCTTTAGGTCAAGATTTGGGAGATTGATTAAGCCAGTTAACAGACTGATACAGTCAATGTCAACTCAGAGAGTGTATGAAATTCATGAAATTTGAACTGTTCAATTGAGAACAACATAGGTTTGTTAAAGAGTTAAAAGACTTTCAGTTTATTTATTTTTTTCTGCTTGTTTTTGTTGAATACATGTTTTGCGAGTGTAATGAGTACATTAACGGTACATTGTTGGTGTCATGTGTAGAACTATGTACAAGGCATGGTTTTCTATGGGTTATTTGGGGATTAGCTACCCCTGGGTTTCCTTAATCTCGAAAGAGATAGTTAAGAACTGAACGAATCTAATGTGATTTCAGAAAATGTGACATCCTTCGCTAATTTAGCAAGACTTTGTATGTAATGCATAATCTGGTGTAAAACAGTGGGGGTGGATGTAGCAGGGATATGTTGTTACACCAGATTATAAATCATTTTTGTTATTTTTTTTTTTATATATATATATATATATATATATATATATATATATATATATATATATATATATATATATATATATATATATATATATATATATAATTTGTTTGTTTTTATTATTAATTGTTTTGGGGCATTTTATTTTGAAAATGTTGCGTGCTTTTATTAAATATAGTATGTACGTCGGCTGACGTCATACGTAGGTAAGGCGTTCAAAATGCAGCGCAATCGGAAGTTTGTCCTCTTTCCTGCAATGCCATCAGAGAGGAGAGGTACGATTTTCATGAGCTCCGTTCATTAAATGTTAAAATGTGTTATAAGTGTTCATGTCATGTTTATATGATCAAATACGAGAAAGTGTTCTGTGTGTTGTTATATTTGACCATTAGTTCGTGTTATCAACCTGGTAAATGTAGTTTATTTGAGTGCTCTTTACTGGTGAATAGTGCATTGTGCGAGATGGCGGCAAAGTGTGTGCGTTGTGTGTGTGAAGGATATGTTAGCGGCTATGCAGCTAACATCTTAATTAAGGAATATTTATATATATAGATAAATATAGATTGATAAATAATAGATCGATATGTTTCAATAAAAAGACGTGTTTGTATAATTAAATATATTTTGTAAACTAAATATATATATTTTAGTCTTAATATATTATATATTTTGTACACTTAGGAGATATATTTTATATATATATTGTATATTGCATTCATTGTGTGTTTTGTGGTTAACTACCTGGTGTACTTAACATGTATTTTGTGGTTAACAGGCATAATTAAGAGCTGTTGCAGATAACAGTGCCTGGCTGTTTGCTTGTTTTACTACACAGGTAACGTTATGTTAAATAGTATTCAAGAAACACTGTAATGCTGTTTTGAATTATTAGTATATAAGAATGACATGTTTGTGAATGTATTATTATATTATATGACTTATATTATTACTAATATTTGTATTACTTATACTATTATTATTTATTATATTATGTGTATGTGTGTTGTAAAGTGTGTGTATGTTACTCTTTCCTGCAATGCCATCAGAGAGGAGAGGCACAATTAAGAGCAGTTTGCAGATAACAGTGCCTGTCTGTTTGTGTGTTTCACCACACAGGCACTGCAATTAAATCATCAGTAAAAACCAGCTTTGTGTGGACAATTCTTTTATTCACCATCAAAAATCAACACAGCGCAGAGGAACGACCGCTACACATTCATGTTAGTATCTGCTATACTGTTATAAAGATCTCATCACTTACAGTTCACGCTATCATAATTTCATCTTACTTTTTGACCATATAAATATCAGCATCTGCACCAAATAGCTTTTTTTTTATTATTATTTCTTTTTGCTCAGTTTGGGAGTCTGAAGAAAATGGAGCTGTGTTTTCCTGCTCAACTCTGAGCTCCATATTCTCCCCTTGTCCATAAAATCCTTATGTCAAATATGATACTCATCAAAAACTTATTGTGACTGTATCTGGCTGTTTACGGAAGCCCTAAACGGCCATGGATTATTATTATTTTTCTATCTTGTTTTCTCGTGATCACGACTTATTTTCTCGTGATCTCGAGATAACAAAAGTTGTTTTGCCGTGATCACGACTTAATCTCTGCTCTACATTACACAAATGTGCCAACAGGTGGCAGTATATTACCAAATATAACTGATGATGTGCTGTAAATATCCACTTTACTGTATTAGTTCATATTGGCCCAGACTGTACGAGTTTCGGACAGAGAGAGTTTTCGTGATCGCTTTATTTTGTGCAGTATTGTGTGCCTTAAGCGATTAACTTAACTGTTAAATGACTGATTATAATTATTTTGCTTGAAAGTGTATCTGTTATCGTTCTGACTAGTTGCATGACTCACCACAGTTTCACGACCGCAATAGTTCGGTGTGATACTAAACTTTTTGCTTATTAAAACTAATTTTGATGTCACTGTAAAGTATTCTGTTTGAACCTTATTGTGTATCTTTAAGATGCTATTTAATCATTGAAGTTTCAGTGTTCGTTTACCTAAATATGTCACTTAATGTATAAGAAATATGATTTATAGCCCATGTCATTTAATTCAGTGATAGCATGTAACCTATTGTATTTTTTTACATTTCTTTGTAGAAAACGCATACACATAAACACGCTTCTCAAACAGCATCCCAAGATTGTTTTAGCCTATAGCAACTGGATTAAAGTTTTTTTTTGTTTTGTTTTTTGGAAATCTGGAGTATTGCACCTCTTTTTAATGGAAGATAGGAGGAAGACAGTTTAACGCACATGATATTGATATCACAGCCATATCCTACATGACGAATAAAAATAACAAATACATTATGTAATAATGTAATATATATATAAATTTAAATGAGTACGAAAAATAAAGTTGTTTAATCTAAAAGGTTTTAGAATTATAGAATAATCTGGCATCTTTCTGAAGGCACTCTGACTGCGCTTGAGATGCTCTGTTGAATATTAGCATGTTAAATACACAAACAATATGTTAAGCGTACATTTATTGAACAGTGATTGATTAGCCTATATGTATTTATTTATTGTAAACTTTATTATTAAGTGAAGTAAACATTTAGCTGAAATATCCACAAGATATAAGAGCGCATGATTTATCCGTCGATCAGATGCGCGTCAAAGTTGTGTTCGTTACTATAGCAACAGTAGAATCTGGGTACAGTTTCAGAATCAATCATTGTAAAAAGAACTTTTATGTCGTGATAACGAGAAAACAACTTTTGTTATCTCGAGATAACGAGAAAATTAAGTCGTGATCACGAGAAAACAACTTTTGTTATCTCGAGATAACGAGAAAATTAAGTCGTGATCACGAGAAAACAACTTTTGTTATCTCGAGATAACGAGAAAATTAAGTCGTGATCACGAGAAAACAACTTTTGTTATCTCGAGATAACGAGAAAATTAAGTCGTGATCACGAGAAAACAACTTTTGTTATCTCGAGATAACGAGAAAATTAAGTCGTGATCACGAGAAAACAACTTTTGTTATCTCGAGATAACGAGAAAATAAGTCGTGATCACGAGAAAACAAGATAAAAAAATAAAAAATAATCCATGGCCGTTTAGGGCTTCCGTAGGGCTGTTAGTGTTTTATATTGCTTTATTTTAAGAAATTGTGTGAGTGAGAATATTTCAGTGCAGCTTCAAAGGGCTTTAAACGAGGTGAGGAATAAGGGTCTTATCTAGAAAAAAAATATATATATATATAAATGTATATGCTTTATATACACAAATGATCGCCTTGTACTTGCTTTCGCTTTCTGTATTCTTCAAAAAGCTTACGCTGTATGTCCTACACCTTCCCTATTCTACTTACGGAAAAAATGTAACTGGCGATCATTTGTGTTTATAAAGCATCCCAGCAAGCAATTTTATGTCTATTAGACGTCTAATAGCCGTCAAAACATAGCCCGGCCGTCTAAGCTAAAACAAGGCAAAATTTGGGCTATCAGTGAAAATCTAATAGACGTCTAACTATAACCTAAAAATAGACTAGTCATCAATTACACTACTAATGAATGATTACATCTATACATGCAATAGACAACAAAATAATGGCTAAAGGATTCTTTTCACTTAAATATAACAGGTTCTCATAAATGACAATCCGTCCAAACAAATTAAATATAAAGGTTTTATTTAGAAAAGAACTCAAGATACACAATGATAAAAAAAACATAATGAAAATTAAATTTTACAAATACAATACAAATAAACATTAAAAGAAAATTACAACGTGTAACAATAAAAATATAAAACATTGACAAAAAAAAGTTAAATAAAAAATGTTAACAATATTTTTTTGGTTTATAAAACAACCTGATTAATTTTCAGTTCCATAAATTCCATGTTTTATGTAAAGCACTTTGAATTGCCTTCTTGTTGAAATGTGCTAAACAAAATAAACTTGCCAAATCAAAAACTCATATTTTTCTTTCATAATGATCAAAAGATTAAAAGATATACAAGGCTTCCATAACAAATAATAGTAGGGTGCACAGGTTTCATGTTTACCCCCTTGTATTTAGATAATTACAGAGTTTTAGGGCACAAGGAAACACTACAGTACATGTGCATGTATGTTAATCTAACCACGTTTTACTCTGAGTCTGCACTGTTACCCGCTAAAATGTCACGGTTCCTACACATAATGTACATAAATAATAAACATGTCAAAGTGAAAAACACAGATACTTACAAGACCAAAAGCAGGAAAGAATTTGCTTTAACATTTGCTGTTGCTTGCTCTCCGTCTCCAACAGTTGTAAAATGCGGAAATGTTTATCGCGAGATCTGGCAACAGTGATCGAGAGCTAACGTTCAAGTCTCGCGTTGCCAGTGGTCATGTCTCAGTAGAGCCACAGTTGCCATCTAGTGGTTGAGAATTGTACATTTTTATTTAACTTAAAATTAAATAGTCATATATGTGTGTGGTATATAATTATAAATATATATATATATATATATGTATATGATATCGTAGAATGTAGGATTGTGTGACAGCAAAAATATGCTGTTTCAAATATATACTTGCATATAAATGTATAAATGCAAGTATATCAAGAATCCCACAAGCTTTGTGGTCGAAAATGACTTAACACTATTTTGGTTACACTCATTGCTGGTCTGAATCAGGGCTATAGCCAAGCCGTAAAAACTAGACTATAAATTGCCTCGATTTCGCCGGGTGGACTAAAAGCAGACTACACATAGCCTATCCAATTCAGAGCTAAATCGTGACTACATATAGACCATGTCATGAAATGCCACTTAAATCTTGTAGAAATCATTGACATTGCGAACATGATGAGATATCAACCATCTCAAGCACTTCCTGTCCAAAAACTACAATAAATCAGGACTGATTAAAGGTGGGCTACAAATAGCCGGTCTTACTACGAGCTAAATCGCGGCTACGCACAGCCTACGCAATATAACATGTCAAAGATGTGAAACCAAACACCTTGTAATCACTGTTGACTTCACTTACATGATGCAATATCATACAACTCGCAAGTTATTTTGGCAAAAACGACATGTAACCAAAGGAAAGATTATTTTGGCTAAAAGTGGGTTACACATAGCCGGACTATATCGGGTCTATAGTTAACCGAGACGGTGAAATGACGGCTATTGCTTGCTGGGATATACAGTGGTATTTTTTTTGTGACCGATCTTTTCTAGATAAGACGCTTATTCCTCGTCTGGTATCGTTTAAAGCCCTTTGAAGCTGCACTGAAACTGTCATTTTGACCTTCAACCTTTTGGAGGCCAGTGAAGTCCACTATAAGGAGAATAATCCTGGAATGTTTTCATCAAAAACCTTCATTTCTTTTCCCCTGAAGAAAGAAGGACATGAACATCTTGGATGACATGGGGGTGAGTAAATTATCAGGACATTTTTATTTGAAAGTGAACTAAACCTTAAAGGGCATTTCATTGCATGGAAGTTTCTGGTTAATTACCGTTTATTAGAATATGCAGGAAGCACAGATAATTCCCAGAAACTGCCATGGAATTGGCTTGGCAGTTAACACACAGACGCTTCCCACAAGTAAGGATATGTGGCACTAGAAGACACAGGAAACATTAACCCTGAAGCCCTGAAGCCCTGTGTGACATACACAAAAATAAAGACTCACAACTCCAAAACTATAGCAAGGAGAGTCAAAAAGTATGTATCATTTGATAGAAAACCTTTTACATTTTCAGAGAAAAAAAAAAGATTACATTTGAACATTCTCATGAAACTGCTGATAAAATTACATTTTTTAAAAAATATAATTTTACATATCTTTCTCATTTGACATGAAGTTCTTCTACATGGGAGTTGCACGTGGATAAATTTTTGTGGTGATGGCATAAATTAATCAAAAGTTATAGCATTTGGAACAAAGGTAGCCTTTTTGTTTAGTCCTTGTTTAGCCCCCCCTAAAATAAATTTAAAATCGCTCCTCCATGAGGAATATCTTGTGACTGATTTTAGACTATTTTTAATCGGGAGCATCCATTGTAATTAATAATGTGTCATTTTCTATGATCTGGGCATGTTTTAGGAAGTTATAAGCAAAAAGGCCATGTGAAAGCTACATCTGATTTTAGTTAGCTCCTGTGGGGTTTTGTGTCGTAACTCCGTGAGGAATATCTCGTGATCGATGCATTTGATTATGTTGATTTTCGACTCATTTTAATCGTGAGAATCTGCTGTTAATTTAAATGAAAACCAGTCAGTATCTGGTGTGATCACCATTTGCCTCACGCAGTGCAACACATCTCCTTCACACAGAGTTGATCAGTTGCTGATTGTGGCCTGTGGGATGTTGGTCCACTCCTCTTCAATGGCTTTTGTTCAGTGTATATTGTGGCTGTACATTTATCTGGCTGTTGTGTGTTTTATATTGTTTTATATCTAGAAATTGTGTGAATGAGAATGAGTTGAGTTTTAACAGGAGCACAGGGGGAGAAATCATCATGTTGGGACAGGAATGATCTGGATGCCATTTCAGTGGCATGTGTTATCATGTTTCCACAGACATGGCTCTCAAAAGTGCAGGAGAAACATTATAAGTATTACTAATTCAGCAAAAGAAAACTTGTAAATTGAGTAGTTTTTCTACTTTAATCTTTCCACAAAAGTAATAAACAAAAATCTGAAAAGAAGTCGTGTTTTTAATTTAGAGTGTATATGTGGTTTTATTTTAAATTTTGGTACTCAACATGGCGTTTAGAAATACAACAATCATACTTTTTTATGCATTGGTTGAAAAATGAAAAAAGAATGGGTGCAAAAGCACACGGACCCAATCAGACCACCGTCACTGCTGACCTTCGATGATTTAACCATGCAAATCACAGCAAACTGACTTCAGCTAAACATCACCTCTTTTTAATGTTTAATTTTATTTAAATTTAGAGTGTGACCATCAATTTACTCATTCGTATTCAGAATTAGATTCATATTCATTAAACTTATTTTTATTTTAACTTGAGCTCAGTGTTTTTAGAACACCACGTCATGAACAAGACGCTGCAAAAGACACGAGACGCGAGCGCAACGGTCAAACGCGTCCATCTAGGGTGTGTTTACATCAAAAAACTATGGGAAAGCAGCTCAGTGGTTTTCCTCTCTCATAAAGTCATGCAATAATGAGTTTTTGTTTTGCTGTTGGAAACAAACCAACAATATTTGTTATTCATATAGTACTTTGCATATTCTAGAGAAAACTGAAACAGGGCCAAATACCTTATGCAAGAGTATGTTGAAATCCCCTGATGCTGATGGGTGTGCCTTGAGACCCTTGAGAGCTTTATATAAGACAGAAATCTGTCAGACAGACATCTCTCAGACTCGATCGAGGTGAAGCTGCTCTTCTGACTCCGTCTACACTCATCCAGGTGAGTATGTTCCTAATAAATAGTTCATTTGAACACCTGTACTCTGTAGTCAAGATTAGAAGGACTAATATAACAGCATTCATTTGGTGTGGAGATTAAATGTTGGTTTATTCTGTGTTGCAGGTTCAGACACGATGAACATCATGAAAGACATTCCCAATAGCCAAACAACAGAAGGTATTTCATTTTAGATTAACCATGGTAAAAAATTAACCATGGCTTTTTTAATAGAAAAAATGTAGTAACCATGTTTTGTTCGCATGTTGATTAGCACTTGTATTACCACAGTTTTACTAAAAATACCATGGTTGATTTGTGGTTACCATAACTATAACCATTGTTTTTTATTTTACTTGGAGTAAAACTATGGTTAATTTCCATAAGAACGGTGTTTAAAACGATGAATGAATGCATCTTAACTGGCTTAAAGAAATGTACTGATGTGTTAAGTAATCTTAATTAGAAATGCGTTGACTGCGCGACTGCTTTGAATATTAATTATGAATTTTGACAAATGTTGTAAATTGCATACAGTGAAATGAAAAGTTTCAATGAAAAATGATGCAGATAATAACTAAAATATTTAATGCAAATGCAGCGTTGTCTTCTCCCGTCTCTGAAAATGTCTGGATTTAGAAATTATCCCGCGGATGCTCATTTTAAGAGGCGTTTATTTAACTAGGTGTTAACATCACATTGAAAATATACATAACCGGAAGAATCGATGCACTGCTTCGACGAGCACTTCCGGTAATCAATTCTGCTGTGATAAAGGTCTATTAACCTAATCCATAGAAACTGAATATTTAAGTCAGAAGATGACACTGATTTAAAAAACAAAAACAAAAACAGGGTTAAGGAGATAGAAACTGTCTGACTGAAAATTTAGCCAAGAACTGAGGATCCTCTGAGTGCCGCACGACTGAAAGTAATTCAGCCTACTAATGTTGAATTTTAGGATGAATTACTGTAACTGAAAATCATATTTAGGTCAGTTGTTTTTGAACTAAATCTGCTGTAAAGGGCGATCTGTTTAAGCCCACTGAAATGCTTTAATGCGACACGTCCACATCAATGTGTCTACAGATCAGGCCTCCTTTTTAGTTGATTTGTTGGCAGGATGCTTTGAAAAAACCTGACCACCTTAAAAGGCCACGCCCCACCTCGACGGATAGGCCCTAATCAGGCCTGTTCACGTTGGGTGGCAGCGTTCTATGTATTTCTTCTGAGGAAGTTTCAATGCTAAATACATGGCTTTTGGGTGGACTGGTTATGGCAGCCGCTTGCTGATGCAATATGTTTACTAAGGTAGGCCTCTTCTCGGCCTCTGGTGTAGCATTTGGAGTTCAGCTGCGTACTCTTCTCACTGTGAGAATTTATGGTGCTTTTCCGAGTACTTGAGTGGCTAGCCCCTCAGGATGTATGCTGTGGTTAAACCTTACTGAGGTTTGGTTTGAACTGCATCCGTCTCCCTGAGCCTGATCTTACGCTAGTTGAGCTAATAGCCACCTAGAGGTCTAAGGTGGATCTATTCATGCTCCTAGAGATGGCCACTGGACTTATGCCATATGTCTAAAGGTTGCTAGGCCCTATGGGCCGCCCTTTTTCAACATAGTGGTATATGTTGATGTGTATTTCTCTCTGAGAACCTTTATATACACTTCTGGTTGGCCAGGTGCCCAGATGATATTTAACCTCCTTGGTGTCGGTTATTTATCGTTCTTCGGTGCCTAAGAACACTGCCAGGAGCTGATGCCCATGTGTCTGTTGAGGTGATAGGCCCGCACGGGCCTTCCTCGACTATGTGTCGGCGTATGTTGTACTCCTCTTGCTTGAAAGAGTAAAAAGGTGCTTTTACTGAGTACACTGCTCGTTGGATTGTGTTGGGTAGATTATCATACGGGCGCTTTGCAGTCTCCCATGCTGCCGTTGAAGTTGCCTGTCTGCTGCAGCCAGACAGGTGTTCAGGGTGGCCCCTTCAGGCCACTTTTTGAATATACTTCTGTTTCACATATAGTTACTATCATGCTGTAGGCTCCTCTTTGGCCTCCATGAGTACGTGCCCATTGCATGGTCTACCTGTTAGGTGAGCTTTGTACTTCCCCTTTGGGGTTATGTTGTAATAGTGCTTAGCTCCCTAAGCTGATCATGGTGGTAGGCCTTATCAGGCCTCCTCCTAAGATTCAGCCCCAGGCTGGTTTGTGCTCCCCTGTATCAGGGTTCTCTAACGCACAGCCTCCTCAGTGCGTTAATTAAGCACTGAGTAGATCCTAGGATGAGTGGATTATCTCCCCTCAATAAGAGGGTTCATAGCACTCAGCTGAGTTCTGCTCTCCAGGATGCCCATCTCTACGCGTGGGTCTGAGTTGCTTCTGCCTTTCTGCAGTCACTCTTACCTGCTCTCTTCTATGAAGAATGCGTTATGGAGATTCTGTACTCAGACAGGGTTGGCCAAGACTAAGTTTGTCCTATGACAGACCAGGTCGGCCTCCCTGGTGGCATTAGGGGTAACTTCGTTCCCCTCTAGTGACTGGACGGGGTTCCCTTCGGTTCCCTGGCCTCATTCCCTTAAAGAAACCACTTTGTCTGTGGAAAAGTTGGTTTCAGATGCCTCTAGCGGCCTTAGTAGGCCTTCTATCTCTGGAAGGCCTCTGTAGGCTCAGCTTGGGCTGTTGGCCATAGGGAATGCTGTCACTGACAGCCTGGTGTGACCCGAGGGTGAGTTGCTAAGCGTTTCCTTCAAAACTGCTTGACGTTTGTCAGCCATATTATTTGGCATGCACTCTCCTCAAGCATGGCGGACGTGGGTATATCGTTCCCCAAAGCGCAATCAGCGCAGAGTTGAAGTTCCCTTTCGAAAGGGAACTCTAAAGAAACTTTTTCATCTTTTTCAATCACACTTTCATCACAGATATTTAAGCATTTCTCATTCTTTTGGTTCCTGCTTCTTCTCTGTTGTTGCTTTTATCTTCTCCATAATTGGGTGTGTTTCTTTTTTCGTCACTATTTTATTCCGTCCTATTTTCTTCATATTTGAATTTTCTATTTTACATTTTTGAATTACTTGATTTCTTTCTTCTGGAGTCATTTTTCCCCATCTGTCTTGTGAAATATAACTTGTTTTCTGAGCAGTATTCTTTAATCCATTTTTTCTGTTTCTGTGTCAAATGTAGTCTTTTGCCAGACTTTCACTCTCTGGTTCTCAATTTTAGATCTATTAAAATTATTTCCCTCTCTTTGTCTCTCTTGAAAGCGAGTATTATATGTCCTTCCCTCATTTATCTTTTCATTTTGTTTCTTTGAAGGATTCATTTTTTGTTGTTTTTTATTTTGTTTGTTTTGAGGCTCTTTTTTCTTACTGTCTTTATATGTTGAGAATTTAAATCATACTAGACATAACTCTTCTATCTGCTTCTTAGTTACAGTATTCAGGATTGTTACCAATTTATATCCACCTGGATTTTTCTGCCTACTTCCCTCAGTAGTCTAACTTTATCTGTCATAGGTATTTCATCTTCTATTGACAGCCATACACTTAATAATGGGATTTGATCTTTAGATGCATTTATTAACATTTCCTTCCATTGAGTCTATCTGTCTTCTGTGCCTGTTAGATTTCTCACTTTTTCTATAGCCTTTACTGAAATTGCATGTCCAGTGCACGTATGTTCAAGACGTGTTATTGCTTCACAACTCAAACTTGCATTTTCTGCTGCTTTAATTATACGGTCTGTGTAAGCACTATATGGTCTTCTCCTGACCTTTTTGATCTTTCTAACAGCATCTGTTAGCTGCAGTTCTAATAATTTCGCCTGTATATCATGTTCTTCAGCACTCCTTTTTGGGGTTTCAAAGTCTAGCTGTCTGGTTAAACCTCCCTCCTTACAGGAGTCAAAGGTCTTTCCTTATCTCCTTGTCTGTGATCTTCTTCTTCACTTTCCCAGTCCTCAGATGTGTCTGAGACTAAGCACGCTATAGCTTGTTGACCTCTCACTGTCTCCAACTCCCTTTTCACTTCTGATTTTAATGTTTTAATTGCTTTTTCCATTTCTTTCACTACTTTCCTATTATATTCATATCCTTCATGAAATATTATCTGTTTTCCTGATTTTGACCATCACACTTATTTAGCTATGGTTGTAGCAGGCGGTGACTTGCTTGCTGTTTTCTCTTGTCCATATGTTAAATCCCTATCAGAGATTATTTGTTGATCCCATCTCCTTATCAGATCTCTACCTCTCTGTTTTGTACTGGGATTTTCATATTTAGTTCCTTTAATTTCTACTTGCGGCCAATCATTTTGTATTTGCTTTGTTACTTTTCTTAATTCTAATATGCCTCCTTTTCTTATGTTTTAATCTTATATATTTTTGTATCTGTAATTCTATTTGACTATCTTCACTGCTGATAATAAGTATTGAGTAATGACTTTCCTGCTCATTTTTATATTTCTGTCCCTGATAGTATCTCTTGTCTTATCAACTCACAATCTTCTTTTGCAGATTTCTTTTCTTTCTTTTTTATTTCATTATAGATTTGTTTGAATTCTTCTCTAACTTTATTACTCATTAACAGATTTATTTTTAAAGATTCAATCTCTGAATTTTCCAATATTCCTTTTATCATCCCACTAATCACAGCTGTTACAGAATGTCCAGATTATTCTGTCCCTATTAAGGTTAAATGAATTATTTTAGCCTGTCTACTTATTGCACTTTGTATCAAGGATGACATTATCATTTCAGCTTCTGTCTCAGAGCGTTTAATAGTACACAGTTTTACTCTACAATCTGTCCTCTCTACACATGCTACAAAATCCCCATGAGGCGATCCAGTAGTGAATCTTACTGAAGCAGGAGACTGCATTTCTAGTTGATTACGCAGTTGATTTATTTCCTGCTGTGCCTGTGTTCCTCACAGGTTAAAAATAGCATCCGCAGTTCCTACAGTTTTCAGCAACTACAATAACACCTCTTGTTTCTTCAATCAAACCTTTGTACACAATTATCTCAATCTGTCCAATTTTTAAATCTCTGTTTTTGTATTTCATATTCAACTTCCTGTTCAGATTTTTTTGAGTCTTCTTTTCTCAGGTCTCTTTCCTCTTGTAATGTAGGAAGTATTTCTTCAATTTGCTCAAAGTTAATTACTTCGTCTTTGTATTTTTTTTTACTTCCTTTCATCTGCTTGTTCTTCCTGTTTTTTTGACTAATGGTTTATAATCGTTATTATATATTGTTAACGTCCCTAAATCTTTTACTCTTGCTAATATATCTTCAGTCTCCTCAGTTTTACATTGAATATCAACACTACTATCTCTGAATTGCTCTAATTCTTGTGTCCACTGTACTGCTGCTCTGGCAATCTCTGTTTTATTATATTCTTCTCTTTCTAATTTATCTCTGGATGAAAGCCAAATTATTAATAAATTAGGTTCAATTTCTTGAACAGCTGTTCTTTCTGTTAAGGCTTTCTTTTCCCATTGTAAAACACGAGGATCTCCCCATGTATAAACTTGTATGTGTATTTGGGCTTTTTCTGCCCCCACTTGACAGCTTTATAGCGCTTTTTATTACTAATAACCTAGTCTCAATAAATCTCTGTCTTACGACTTCTTAAGATTTTCTCTTCTCTTGTGCGCACTCAACCCTTTCTCGGTTGATCAAATAATTCTTACTAGAATTATTTTTCTTTTGAGTTTTAATAGGATTTCTTAATAAACTCTACATTTACACTTCTTTATACTACGTGTTTTGTAATTTGAGCAATTGGTCACTGATTCTGGCCAGTAATCAATGATCAATCTGCCCCTACCACGTTGAGCGCCATGTTTTATAGTGCTGAATTATTTACACATTCTACCTTATTTTAATTATTCTCAGGTTAGGTAAAGCAAGTCGAATCTGCCATAATTCATAAGTAATTGAAATTCATAAGTAACTTGTTTGCAAGTCTATACAAAATGTAAATTGTTACTTAGTATACAGTACACATACTGTTATTGTTTTACTGTTACACTGTATACTGATGTTTTCACAGATATTTTTATACTGTTACATCACTGTCAATGTAGATTATCATACAATAGTACAGCTTTTCTCAAAGTGCTCATGGACCATAAAGTTACTGTTGGTGGACTCTGAAAGGGATTTTGTGTACATATTTATTTATTTATTGATCTGCTTGCTTTAATATGTTGTGGGTAACCATCATAATAAATGTAATTCATAAATATAACTTATATCAAACAACTTGTGTTCCTTCACCTGCCGGATCAGGCGTTCACCATGCACACTGAGCCTGGCCACAGACTGAGTGTGTCTCACCTCTCCAGCAGACATTTGTGTGCCCTTGTGGCTTGACTGGCTTGGCTGCAGAGAGAGCGCGCCACCCTCGGGTGACACGCGGGGAACTACTGCGCCCCGACATTGCGGTGGGGTTGGCAGAGCACTCCCCTGAGGGCACCGAAGGCATACGGGCAGCGTTAAGAGAGGTGAACGCCGTTTTACTCCGGAGGGGACCACCCTCAGGATCCTGACCCGTCTGGCATCAGGATTTTTTTGACTAAGCCCTCTTAGCAGCAATGATGGCCCGCAGGTCCGTCTTGCCCTTCGAGGACTTCACCTGAGAGCATTGCCCCGTGTCCCAGCTCCTCGGTGGGGGAGTACGGGTAACAACGCTCTGCTTCTGATGCTGTCGGTGTGTGTGGGAGGAGCTCGTACTCGGCTTGGGCTGCTCCTGCCCAGCAGCCGAAGGAACTTGGGTGCCGTGGGGAAGAAACTGCTGCAGTGCTGCAGCTTGTTTCTTGGCTTCCTGAAACCTCTCGGTGACGGTGGTGATAGCGTGACCGAAAAGGCCAGCAGGATTTAGTAGGGCATCCAAGAGAAACGTCTTTTCTTTTTCTTTGATATCGGTCAGATTCAACCAAAGATGGCGCTCCGTGGCCACCAGGGCTGCCATAGAGCGGCCGATGGATTTGGCCGTCTCCTTGGTGGCACAGAGGCCTAAGTAAGCTGACTGACGCAACTCATGGATCATGTCCGCATCCACTTCATCGCTATCACCCAAGTCCTTTAGCAGATCAGCCTGGTATGCTTGCAAAATGGTCATAGTATGCAAGCATGCCACAGCCTGACCTGCTGCCGAGTACGCTTTGCCCACTAGCGCTGATGTAGTTTTCAGGGGCTTAGTGGGCAACGTCTGGGCTTTGAGCGACGATGCCGCCTGTGGAGAGAGATGGCTCACAAGCATCTCTTTCGCACTTGAAAACGCCCGATACCCATGTCTTCTCAGACCGACCACATTGCTGTATGTGGAGGTCTGAGGTGAATAGACACGGGTTGACACCGGTATCTTCCACGACGTCGACACCTCGGTGTGGAGGCCGGGAAAAAACGGTAGTGCTCGACATGGAGGTAGAGCGGACCTGGATGGTAGAAAGCATTCATCCAACTTGCTTTTGGCCTGTTGCTCTTGCTTCTCAGCTGGCCAATCAATGTTCGACTTGGCAACAGCGCGAGTAAGCACCTCCATGAGCTCCTCGCTCACGGGAGAGTGAAGTGGCGAGTCTTCGGTCTCTCCCGTTATCACACTAACAACATCCAGCTCCTCAGAACTGGACGCCATTAATGTGACTGTGTCAACCGGAGCGGAAGAAACCGCAATGCGTACTTCCTGCCTCCGAATAGACACACCAGATGCAGCAGGTGAGGGCAGAGATAAGGCTGGGCCCGTCTCTAACCCCGCTGCTACATCCATTTGTGAACCCCAGGACATGAGGCGCCGCCCTGCCTCAGCAGAAGTGGGACCCGAGCCCTGGGGAACACGAACCGTGCCGTTCTCCTCAAAGAGGGCCCGACAGGAGCGCAGCGTTCTCATAGGAAACTGCTCATAGTGCACGCAGTGCTCTCTCGAGAGCTGCCTGGGCATGCTGCACTCCCAAACAAGCAACACAAAGTTCATGTGTATCCCCACCCGTAATGAAACAAGGGCAACACACTTCCTAAATTGCTGCTCGCTCGCCATAATACCAAATATAATGATGGTAGACAAACAATAAATAAGACAGACAAGATCACACGTAGCGCTTGCTGAAGAAAAAGAAGCTGAACATGAGTGTTTTCGAGCCAGCTTTATAGTTCCTGGTCAGTGACGTCACCCGCCTATGACGTACCGTCTCCCGATTGGACAGATTTCATACGTGCTTCACGACGACATCATGCAGAGGCGTTCCCATAGCGACTATGAAAAGGAACTCTTTACATGTGCTCGTGCTCATAACCTCTGAACATCTGAACACAAACAATGATCACATGCACATTGACGGATCTTCTTCTGTCTGCTCTCCAAAATGTAATCAAATGTATATTTCTGCAGGCGTTTGTAAACTGCTTAACTGTGTCTACGCAAAGCCGTTACTTTTCCAGACGAACAGGTCGCCGGTGCCGTCACTGCCCAACCGGCTCTTGTAACATGATGTCACACAACTTCTGTTTGGACCCGAAGCAGTGCATCCTCACTTCAGTCAGCATAGAGGAATGAGTGCACATAATAGCTGAACATATGCCACAAATGTGGATAGAGGATGACTGTAGTGACCTAAATTTGTGTAAATTCAAGGGGAGGTGTTTGGCAGATCTCAAATGAACTTACTCTTCGTCTTCAAACTTATTATTAGTCTTACTCTTGACATAAACAGTTCGCATTTAAAGTTGTTACAGTATTTTCCAAGAAATCCATGAAGGAAAGACAGACCAGGAAGGCGGACGTTAACTAAAATGTCGGCTATTGGCTGTATGAATTGAGATTAAATGAAATCGATACCTGTGGAATTGTTCACAGACAGCATACGCAGTTCAACTAATAAAGATCTTCATCGCTGGCGAATGGTACGACACATTTACAGATTTGCTGTTAATTGACTGTAGGTCCACTTCATCCAACACTGAGAAACGCTTCAGACGATTCAGTGCGGGCAGGAACTGAACAAATCATTCTCAAACCAATTTAGCTAACTTGTTTGATCAAGACTTTGAACAGAATCGATTAAAAAAGGGACAAAACTACATGCTTTGAATAAACTACGCATTTCTTAACATGTACAGTATTTAATTAAAATAAAGTAATGAGAGGAACGTCAACATAAAAAGTACAGATTTTTCCTACTCAAGTTAATGTACCCACATTTAAATCTACTCTTAAAAGTACACATTGTCCAAAAAATACTCCAGTAAATGTACTTCATTGCCCACCTCTGCTGAGGAGAATTTGTATTATTCAGTTGAATGAGGATGTCCAGTATATAGGCTGATATGTGTAAAATGTCATGTGAATCTGTCAACTCAACATGTCTGACAGACTCACCAAACACAGAATGTTCTCCTAATGTTAGTGTATGGTTGTCATTTGGTTATCTCATTTTCTGCTTTAAATGTCAAAGCGGTAAATCCTAGAAACACCAGGTTTGGCAAAAATGTACTTATTTTAAAATACTCATTCAAAAGGTGCATTTTTGGCATTTTGACATAAAAAGTGTTTCTTCTGCAAGATGATTAAATGTACTGAAATAAAAATCATCAGTTAGCTTTCCTTTTCCTCCCTCACATATAAAGCTGTTTTAGTAATTAATGAACTCAATCTATAGAAGGACTAAAATAACAGCATTCATTTGGTGTGGAGATTGAGTGTTTGGTTTATTCTGTGTTGCAGGTTCAGACACGATGAGCGGCATTATTCCCAAGAGCAAAACAAAAGGCACTGACATCTGTAGAGCGGGCGAAAACATTTATATAATCCGCTCTGATCTCGGCTGCTATATGAAGACAAGTGATTTAAATAAAGGTTCAGACATCTCTATTTTCAGTCTGCACCCTGCCTTCAAAGATGGAGACCATTACCTTGCAGATGAATTTGGCTCCTTTTACATCATCAAGGGAAATAATTACTGCAGATTCACAAACCTGACGACACACAGCAATGCTAAAGTTCACACCCTTCATCCCAACTGTCAGGGTGGAGACCACTACTTCACAGCCTTTGGCAAGTTTTACATCATCTTCAAAGAAAAGGGCACTTACCGAATAACAACAAACATGAATACAGACTCGGATGCTGAAGAACACAACCTGCATCCCGACTGCAGAAACGGCCTCTATTACTGGGGCAATTTGCTCAAACCATCTAGTCCAGAATGCAGGGAGCCAGACATGCTATTTAAACATCTACTCAACTTCTTCCACCACTGCTACGTCCTCAAGCCAGCCTCAGAGTGGGGAGTTCAGTTCTGCGACAGTTCCAGCCTCAGCAAAGATTATTGCTCTGGTGTCTTTTCTGTTCATCCTGATGTTGTTAACTTCCTCCCTGGTGGTCTGTCAGTAACTAAAGGCCCATCCTTTGGCATTTGGGAGAATATTAGAACTATATCTAATGACAGCAATACACCAGTGACATTGAAAAGAAAAATCAATAAAAAGGTTGGATACAATAAGGAGAAGATGACCCAGATCACACACAACTGGAAGATAGCCGCGTCAGGCTCGATTGAAACTGGAAAGCTTACAAAGTTAATTGCGAATTTACAGTTCTCCTTTTCTGCAGAATATGGAGGTTCACAAGTCAACACTGAAAATGAAAGCTGGAACGAAATGACTGAAGTGGAAGAACAACTCACATTTGAGCTGAAGCCAAAAGAGTCTGTATATCTGTGGCAGTACAGAATGGGTCTTGGTGAAGATCAAGTGTTGTTCTGTCGTGATTTAAAGATCACTAATGACCCCAAGTCCCGCTGCCACCTGCACAATCATGAAAACATATTTTAGGATGCTTTAACTCCAAAGATAATCAAGTGCTTCAGTTAAATGCCTTAATTATAACTTCTCGAGTGATTATTTATAAATCTGCATGCATTGCTTAAAATAGCTGTATGTAATGATTTGGCATTAGTGGAATACAGCAGAAAGAGTGAGAATCCAAACACAGTTTAATGACAAGTATTACAGTTTCTAAAAACGTTCAATGAGGTATTGTACTTCAGATATATTAATCTATTAGTTAGTGAATCGGCTATGAACATAGTTAATGCACTATGAACTAACATGAATGATCAAGGTATAATTATTGTTAAAATATGTCTGTAAAAATGCATTACTAAATGCTGAAATTATCAATGAACAATACTTTTATTAACCTTAATTAATGTTACAGATGGACTCTTCTTGTAAAGTGTTACCATTCATATAAATCCAAACAGTCATCCTTAAATATCTACACTGATGCAAAAACTTGGGAAAATGAGATCCAGGCAGTTGATGACATTGAAGAAAAATGATTTACTCATTGCAATTAAATTTAGCCTCACACGCAAACTTTAATCGATAATGAAAATATTTAATAAAACCAAATAATAATCAGAAATCGAACATCTATGATAATAACATTCCGAAATCCGAGTATTGTATCTAATAGATGAAGGTCAGAATATACAGAAAGAAAGATGGATTTACCCATTATGTCATAAACTGGTCACATGTCAAAAATAGTAACAGAGGTTGTTTTGACCCCCTTAAGGGAATTTTGTAAATCTTACATTATTACATGTCAGCAGAAATAATAACAGACATATTTTGCACAAACGTGTCAACATGACCTGTCACATTGAAACACTTTAAAGAACAATTGAATATAGCAAGCATACATACTCTTAAAGATAAAATAAAAATTACCATAAAGGGTACAATAACAAGTAAATACTTAAAAATATGATGAGAATTAATATATAAAGTAGGAGTACATAAATATATTAAATCAAAAGTAATATTGGTAAATCATAAGCCATAAATGATTAACATAAAATATGAATAAATGTATGAATATGAATATTGACCATTTTGGATCCACCAATCCCCCACTCGAGTCTTGATAGACTCATTACAAAATTTTCAAAAGATACAAAATAGATACAGAATAAATTAAATATATAGAAACATCAAATCTAAATGAAGCTACGGGTGCCTCTCTAACCCCAGCTAACTGCATAAAATATGGACTGGAAGCCTTCACCAGGCTGGTCCGACGAGGGCCACTAAATGAACCCGACCCCGAACGTCCCCTGAACTTTTGCTGGGTTGAGGACTTACCGCAACTGTCAGGTGGATAAAAGTGTAGTCAAATTTCTTCCACTAATCTTTAATGTTAGCCAGTTTTAGTAAAGAGTCAAATTAATCTGCCAAAATGAAAATGTGAAATCAATATCAACACTAGACCCCTTTACATGAATTAAGTAAAATAACATAACTAAATAGACAAAATCCTTTGATAAATCTAAACAACTCAATCCTTCAAAGTCTCAATCTCTTTCTCCTGTGTTTCATCAGTAGGATGATGATGTAATCAGTCTCTCTGTCGAATAAGCACTGAGGTGCTCGTTGATCCGTCTTTGGTTTTGGGATGCTTTTGATCAGTTGGAGCAAACATTGGGCTTTTAAGCCACCAGTTGAGTCTGCTCGTTTGCTTCGTTGACCCTCCTAATGGACACTTCCTTTCCAGAGGTCACAATCAGGCGTCACACAGAAAAGTAAACTGGTTCGATGAATATACCACACATAATCTCCTGATTGCGTCTACTCGTACTGAACCTAGTCGGATGAATTTCAGCAATCAACAGCACGGCTTTGACCTGCAAAGGAAAACCTTAAAACACTTTTTGTTAGAGACAACATATATTTACACATCACCCCGTCCAGTCCTCCTTGGGGTAACAAAACCTGTGAAATTTCATTTGGTGTCAGGGATATCCAGGGCTGAATCCATGATATTCCCTGATCTGGCAATATCATACATAATTTAATTTTATTGTTATATTATTTTCTTTGTTGATTAAGTAAGTCCATTATCATTAAATAATTTCTTGTTTTTACCCAGTAATATAAATTTCTCTACCTGGATAACACTCATCCCACCTTCAACATGTTAACAATCACAAAACATTACTTTATACATTCAGAACAGATTCAGTTCATTCAGTGGAACTCATCATGACATGCTGGAAAGAAAAGTAAAGTTAGATGTGGGGTAAACAGGACAAGATTGCTTGTTCCGCCTTCCCAAAGTTATTCACCTGCGCAGGTGTGGCATTGTTTCATTCTGCCACAATAATCCAGGTCAGGATTATTAGCCAAATTCATCCATGACCATTATTTCATTAGGCATAATTCATATAATGTGCCCATTTGAGAAAATTTGAATACAGCTGTTTATGGCATTTTCCTTTGCCATGGTGCACCTTCACTCACTCACACACACACACACACACACATGTTTGTTTTTGTGAATTGTGGGGACTTTCCATAGACTTCAATGCATTTTACACTGAACAAACTGTACATTCTATCCCCCTACCCTGCCCCTACCCCTAACCCTCACAGGAAACTGTGCAAACTTTTACTTTTTCACAAAAACTCATTCTATATGATTTATAAACCCATTTACATTGTGGGGACCGCTGGCTGGTCCCCACGATGTAGGTGAACTCAGGTTTATATTACATCATGGGGACATTTGGTCCCCACAATGTAATATAAACAAAAGCACACACTCACACACACACACACACACACACACACACACACACACACACTTTCATGTCTCTGGCCAGAGTATTCGATGATGTTGGAAATGATGAAACATAGGCACTTTGGCATTCCCCGTGCAACGATGTCTAGGTTTTTTTGGAATGATTTAATCAGACGACGTCGGTCGCAATAGAATTGATTTTAACACCGCAAAAACAAACACCAGCTTTAAAGAAATATTATTTTAAGCCTAGGCATGCCACAGTTAAGAACACAAATTTCTTAAATATATTTTATCATTCATATGTGTAATAAAAAAGTATCTTTTTTACAGTTGCTACTTTTTTTATAATAATTTTATTATAATAATAAATTATAATAATAAAAATTATAATAATAAATAATTATAATAATAAAAAAAAACCTGGAGATCTCATAATTTTGGATCCATGGTTAACCATAATCATAATCTCTGATGACAGCATTTGTGATATAATGATTTTACAGTTTTGAAATTTTTCCTTACAATAAAGAATAAAATATCTATTAACCAAGATGGAGTGACTAATATCATATCTTTACCATCGGACATGTTGATGTTAATGGGTCACAGACACTTGCCCTGTCCATTAATTGGTGAGGTATTCCTCTGGATATGCAATCTCTTGATTCTTTTCCCCAAATCATTACCGTTTTGCCCTATATTTTCGCAGGGTGATCATGGCCACGAATTTATAATTTGTTCCCACAACTAATAAATTCCCTTATTTTATTGAAATTACAGATACATAAGCCGATTACTATTTTAAATTAATTAGTCGTAGAAACGAAATTATTAATTATTTATTATTATTATTATTATTATTATTATTAGTTATAGGTTATAAAAAGTTAGGCCATTCTGGATTTTCCTCTTCTTCAGCATGTCAGTTCGTAGTATTTCCCACCCTCCAGTATTCAGTTTCACTTATCAGCGCAACATCTTGTGCGGAAGATGCTACAGTTTGCTTTTCTGACAGTTTTCAAATGGTGTCAATAGATTTGGAATATTGGGGGAAATCATGATATGAGACAAGGGCTCTGTACTGCTCATATGTCAATGCCCTCTCAAAGCACAGAGCCCGATGATGAAATTATTTTATTAAACTGACTTGTTGACAAAATTTCTAGTGCATTCCTTGTTCAATGACTTTGTATCATTTCTATTTTAATGCACTTTTAAAGATTAGATCACCATAATTTGTACAAAACGGACTTGCTTCTTGTGTCTTCTGCAAGTTTTGCGCACGAGCCACGCACCTTGCTTAATTGACTATTTATCTATCTATCTATCTATCTATCTATGTATCCCTGCCACTGCTGAATTATTTTACAATGTCTCTTTACGACCATAACAAACGGGACACTTTTCAGACGAGCATTCCGGCTTCACCTCAGCGCCAGGCGCAAGTCACACGAGCGCGGAAAAGGTAGCTTCAGTTGAACAACAGTGAACTGCTGTCAGATGAGATGTTGTCAGGCTATGCCAGTAAAACTCCAATCAGCCGTTAGCTATAGTCTACTGTGCTCGAGGCGTGAACTCAAGAATTGCATGCGCAAATGCGCCGGCGCGCGCTGCATATTACTTTATTATAGCTTAACTAAAGCGCTAAAGAAACTACGGGCATGCAATGTCGTTATTGTGTATTCATGTTGACATGGTTTTAAAGCTATTGTTATCCAATTTGTTGGCCTTAAAACGTCTTAAAATGCACATTTGTACACCAACGAAATCAAAAGTAATCGTGTATCTCTCCAGTTGTGCGCGCTTTTGCGGGTAAAAGTATATGCACTGTGTGATCAATGTGTGAAAATAAATGGGAGCAAAAAAGGCGATTGAATGTAAAGGGCTGTGTCTATATACAATAAATTGTACATGAACATTTACATATATGTATAATCATTTGAAGCGTATTGTATGTATTATACACAGCGAAATTTGCCTACATTTGACCGAAATAACAGAATCGTCAGACACTATCACTCAGGACTATCTATATAGCACTGTGTTATGGTTGTCAGTGCATGGGACACCACATAGGCCTATAATTTTGGTTTTAATAAGATTTTCCCAATAAATAGGCAAGAATAAACCTGGTGTCCTCCATGCAGCGGCATGCACAGACCTCCGCGAGGGCAGGGGCGAAATCGCGTTCTGGGGGAGGAGAAATGGGAACGCGGGGGCACCGCTATGTAGAGACATCGGATGGGACGGATTTTTCAGTCCCGCGCCCGCCCGCTTCCCGCAGGAATCATTTGATTTTCCCGCAACCCGCACACGAGTAGTGTCTCACCGCCCGCGCCCATCAAATCTCGTCCCGCGCCGCACTCTGTTGCGTTGGGTCCCGCGGATCTCTAACGCGATGCGACCGCAAACTGGGTACTTTCACTTTCGCGATCAAAGGGGCAGGGCTCTTTATATTCTCTCTGTATATATTGTATCATTAACTGTTAATTTTGTATCCGTATCTTTCCAGCTAAATATATACAAAACATGATTTAAAAAAAAAAAAAAAAAAAAAAAAAAAAAAATCATTGTCTTAATCACTTGGTGCCCCCCTATTGGCTGGTGCCCCAGGGCACTCGCCCAATCCCCTCTATGGATAATCCGGCCCTGTCTATATATATATATATACACCAGTAAAAAAAAACTTTGGGAGAAGACCCACCCACATTTTTTTTTTTTTTTTGCTTCCGACGCCCATGAGTAAATAAGTAATGAATAATGATTTTTATAAAGTACATTTATAATTGTTATATTCTTAAAAAGAGCACTGTTGATCACTGCTTGAAAGTGCTGGAAAAGTGTTTGCATTTCACTCTTAAAATCTGTAGTAGGAACTCTGCATAAACTAGAGAAAACTGGAACAGGGACAAATACATTCTCACATCAGTGTTTTATTCCCTGTATTAGTATACAGGAAGGACTTGTATGAAACGTATCGTGTATTCCGCTTTTACTTTCACTTTCACCAGCCGTTTGCTCCGCCATTTCTTCATTCTGTTAATGTGCGTGACTGAATGTAAGTTTATTTAATTATACCAATTATAAGTGATGCATGTTTATTATGTTGTTGTGTTTAAATATTCAGTTTGTGCAACCGAACTTTACATTGTGCACGATGTTATCATATGAGAGCTATACGGTGATTCACAGGACCAGAAGTGAGGGCGGCAAAAAATAGAGGAATTTAGTTTTTAATTTAATTAATAAATGTATTTATTTGTTGTACATTCGTTTGAAATTATTTACTTATATCAAAAAGTTATAACCAGATTAGTTATTCTAAATCTAAAAGGACTATATGCACAGAGCGTTCTTTAGAACTTCCACATTAGTTTTTTTCAATTGCTAACAAGCGTTTAACAATACTTAAAGTACTTTTTCTAAACTCTTAACACAGCAACACACATTCATCACACAATTAGCCAAATAGTTCATTTTCTGCCCAAAACCATATTTTGTTAAATAAACACAAACTCTACATTTCAAAACGCTAAAAACCTTTTCCAACACATTCTAACTCTATCAAAACACACCAAACCTGATTCAAAATCGAGTCGTTCTGTCAAACACTAGCACTAGTTTTCTGTCCAACATGAACATATAGTCAATCAATGACTGTCAAAATACTAACAGATGATGGCATTATGAAAACTACATTACTTGTTTCAGTTCTACCTGCAGAAAATAGGAAATCCATAGTTTTTATAATTCAGTTTCCTTTTACTGCAGTAATAGTAGAATGTTTACATGTAAGCCATTCTACATTTTTGGTTGAGTGTTGAATGTGTGCATTCTTGGCAACATGGCAACTATCTAAATGTGAATGAGTCGTTACATTATAGAATGTTCAGTAGAAAAAAAGAAGAAGAAAGTAACAGAGTTGCTCAGGGCAGCTGCTGGTCAAATGAGTCCCCTATGCTGAACTTCAGTTGATCCCTCTGTTGAAATCTCTTTCTGGGGGTGTGTGGTGTTGATGTTGACCCATAGAGGGTGAGATGGTGTCCCCTAGGTAGTTAGTGCCCTACACAGACCACATATTCTGCATATATGGATCGTTGTAGTGAAAGATTTACTTGAAGCTTTTACTGAAATGAAAACATGAAATTGTCTTGAAAACATGAAAAGGCCTTTGGTTTCTATGGAACTTTTTTTCTGCCACAGAATTAAAAAAGCATGAAAGGTAATTGTGACTTTTTATCTCACAATTCTATTTTTTTATTTTTTATTTTGCAATTGTGAGTTACATCTCACAATTCTGACTTTTTTTCAATTATCTTTTATTAATGATCAATTATGCAGTTAATTGACTGCATTTTGTGTGAAAACGACATGAATTGTGTTAATGGTATGGTCACAACAGACGGATGTTCTGCTAAATGTGTTTAGAGTTTTGAAAATGTGACTACAGATTGGACAAAAGTATGTTAGCAATTGAAAAAAACTGTAATATAATCCAGCTGGAAAATTTCTGGTGAGATGTCATTTGCTGGTGTGTTGAGCATCAGTAGTGTAATACTTAGATTATAATCAGAATATAGTCACTTAAATAGTCAGGCATAGCATTACAGTTTTTTACAGACGCTAGGACACATTTCTCAATACTTAGGTCACTTTTGCAAAACTCTTCACACAGTTCTCCTAACCAACTTTCAGCTTGGCAAAGCAGTTCGTTTCACATTCAAAATGCACTACAACTACCAAAACACTTTATTCAGGTCTCAAATCAACTCATTCTTCCAGAACACTAGCAAAGGTTGACAGCCGACAAACACACTTTGTCACCCACAAAACAATGACCTAAAAAACACTAACAACATGCAGCATTATACAATGTTTTCTTGTGTAAAACAAGGACACATCTCTGTTTATAATTCACTGCAATATATGTTACTGGAATGAATCAGACATGATGCAGAATTCGTCAATATTTTCTCTCTCTTACTCTAACAATAGATGCCACTGTAGAGCGTTGCAGATTTGGCTGCACTCTCTGACCAGCCTCTCTCATTGAGAGACCATGATTTACTACATGATCAATTACAGTAGCTCTGATCTCATCTGAGACTACAGCTCTTGATCTTCCTCTTCTTCTTCTTCCATCACACATACGTATTCCTCGCCCCTTCCCAGCCACTCTTCTTCCTCTTTCAGCCACTTCTCTATTTCTGGCTGGGTCCATGTTTACATCACAATACAAAACTATTCAGCAGTTGTCTCCTTTTGTAATGAAATTGAAAGAGTAACACCTGTGTAGATGTTCATCTACAATGAGAATCAGCTGTGGCTGGTCCAGTTGTCCAATTGTTTTTATAGAATTTAATTTTAAGATTTAAAATATATTTCATTAAAATATTACTGTAGAAATGTAGCAAATTGCTGTCTTACTCAGTTTTGTATTATGTTATTGTTTTGAACAGTATGTAAGTGTGTGCAGATTGGCCTGTACGTACAAAGAGTTTTGGCAGTTGTTGTGTCTGAGTGAGAAAAGAATTCATGAAATTTGAGAGATGTAGTCATTGAATGCATTTTGTGCCAAAGCAATGATAATTGATCCTCAGTTTAGCCCACATAGACTTCTGTTGTGCTCACTGTGTGAAGAGTTTTGCAAAAGTGACCTAAGTATTGAGAAATGTGTCCTAGCGTCTGTAAAAAACTGTAATTTAGTTATTCAAATGTAAGACGGCATAAAAAATAAATTAATAAAGCCGTACCTCATTGTTCCTCCTCGGCTAAATTCAATTTGACCATCAGTTTTCACACTTTTATGTGAAAAAAAGCTTCAAAAATTAAATATTTATAGTGCACTTTAGAATAAATTGAATAAAATGTGTGTTTTCACAATCATTGATCTTGTGCTGCACTGACTGAAGCTGCTGTGATTATAAAGAGAGCACTTCTGCGTCATTCATTTACAAGAAAAGTTATTGTTTTTCATGAGATTTTGAGAGTATTTCATACTTCACATTGGGGGTGCAACGGTTCAAAATGCTCACGGTCACGGTTTTAGGGTCACGGTTTCGGTGCGGTTCGGTATGTGCTATGTTCAGGGAAAATAGGACTACTGTCTAAAAATAAAGAAAATAAGAAAAAACAATCAAACTACAAGGAACATCACAAATAAATACAATAAAGCAAGTATATTTAAATAAATAAACAGTGCTTTTCAGGTTTTTCAGGTATCTAACAGTAGTTTTCAGGTACAGAAAATGGATAAAGTAATCAAATATAAAATAACACTGCATATTATCTTCACTGTATGAATTAAATAAAGATGAATCATTATTGAAGTTACAAAAGCTTTTCAGTCAAGAGCAGTGAGTGATTTCTTTGTTATTTGTTGTTTGATTTAAGGCGAGACACCCCAGGTGAACAGGGTAAAAAAATTAACTAATAGATATCACCATACTACCCCAGGTGGTTGATTACATTAAAAAATGCAAACATTTTTTGTATTACAAGTTTTCTAAAATGTAATGTTTAAATATGCAAATGAAATATGCGCTAATTTGCATACATTTCTAGAACAAAAATCTGAATATTGGATGACGTCAGGTTCAAAGTTCTCATTTAATTTTTTGGACATATTAAATTCAAAGGTTTTTACAGAGGGAATCTCCTTTTATCACTCCATAAATCATAAATCAGCCAGAAAACTATCAACAGCCAGAAAAAAAAATATTTTCACAATTTTTTTAGGAATAAAATGTTGTATAAAATCAAGCAAATTATATATCTACAAATCCCTCTGTAAAAACCTTCAGAATATAGATAGGAATAAAACTGTAAAGTTTGGTGTATAAGTGGAGATTTCTGACTCAGAGCAGGAGAAAAAACTCATTTTGAGAATACGGCCTTTAAAGATATTTACTGTAATTGAGATCTATAGATGCAAATAGATAAAGTGCTAAATATACACTTAAAAGTGTATTTTGGATGTTTTCTTTCCACCAGTCTGAAGAAACACTTTATGAAAAGCCAAAAAGTGCAAAATCTCAAAATTGACAGGTGCCTGAAAAAAACAGTGTTTTTGCCTGTAGTGTCTTCCCTTAACATTAAAAACACAGGCAGCAGGAATAGTTTTTTCATGATCCAGTACTTATACTGCTACACATGCGTTGTCTTTCTCGACTAATATTAATGTTCACTTAAGACATAACCGACTATGTTTTCTAGGATACTCGCCAAGACGGGCATGTTGACATCATTTTTGTATGAATTTGGCCGCTGAAACGCAAGACTCGAAAGAGAATTCAGTATTTGTGCGCTGACTGAAATAAGCGTGCGCGCTTCGGATGAGCGCACACACATCTTCTCACAGCACACGCGAGCTCTCTTTCACGTCTTGTTCTTAAATGTTTAAGTTAGCAAGGCTTAAATGAGTTTAGTTTAAACACAGATAGAGACGTGTGCTGTTCAGGTCTCACCTGCGCTCACATCAACACCCGGGTGATGATGGCGTAAGTGACTGGACGTTAGAGCAGACGGCACTCGCAGTGAACAAAGTTTACAAAGAGTGACTGTTTTCTCCACGCTTTATGATGATCGCTGTTGTAATGTTTTTAGAAGCCAGAATGCACATCCATCGACTGAAACATACATTATCTGAACTCTGTTTTCCACGTTGGCATTTTAAACAAACCATATTAGCCTACAGATGCGTCCTCATTCGAGATGGACCGCGGTACAGGTGCGTGCCGAACCATATGGTTCGATTTTTTACCGAGAACCGTTGCGTTCCTACTTCACATTGACAAAATGTAAACCTAGTTATTTTATAATGTTTAATATTTAGTCAAAAACGATGGAAATGGCTGATATACGCGCAAATAAATGCTACTTTGCTGCCACCTGCTGGTCAAAGTGGTAATTATCGTCTTTTTGAATAAGTGTTTTCTATCAAATGTTGAATTTCCTACATTTATAAACATTCGGTTTTACAATGGGGACAATCTCAGAAGGATGAACAAGTAATGCTTGTGGTCATCACATTAAAAATAACATTTGAAGTGCTGGGGAAAATATTGTGTGTGCGTTTTTAAATTGTCCCAATAGCTTCATCTATATTGCAATTAATGAAACTGGTTTATTGGCAAATTAGGTAAATGTGATAACTGCATTAAAATATGAATACAACATTAAAAAGTCAACCACTGATGGTTTTGTGTCGATGTACAGCGACTACAGAATGAACAGCTAACAGTTCACCAGAAATGCCCGAGCTGGCTTAACAACAACCAGGAAGAAACCGTGAATATAGTCCATTGCCTTTCCATTATTACACATTACCAAAACCCGCCCGCCCACCCCGCCCCAACCAAGAGCACCGTTTGGAGCGGTGAGGACTAAGAGTTTGCATGCTTACATATCCTCTCACAATAATAAAACTACTTTTAGACATTTTGTAAATAAGAGATTCATTGTGCCGACAGCTTCATTTGTAATAAGAGAATCTTCGCCTAATATGACATCTTTTTAGTGATTATTGAGGGAACGCTCTTTGCGCGCTTTCTGCCATTCCAAATCAATTATACATTTTCTGTTGAAATTAGCAGTGGTTTGTGAACGTACTTAGACACTTTAATGATGGTTTGTCAGGAGAGTTTATGCTGGGCTGTGTATGTTATGCGACGACACGGAAACTGAAATCATTACAAGGAAATGTGTGTGTTTTTAAACGGGAAGCACTTCTCCTTAGCCTTACCTTGGAGTTAGTTCGCCCTCCGCCTATGTGTGAGAGAAAGCGGAGGAGAGGTCACGAAGCTCACCTTCTTGTGTGCGTAATATTTATATGTATGCGATATATTTATAACTTCTATTTATAACGAAGAGCTGTGTATGCGCAAGTGACTGGATTTTGAGTGTGAGAACCGCGTGCACACCGTTGCTTCACCACTATTAATGCTGATTTATACTTCTGTGTCGGACCTACACCAGAGCCTCTGCCTCTGTTTTTATTTATACTTCTGCGTCATTGTCTGTGTTGATGTGCATGCAGACCACTAGGAGGCAGTGTAGAGGTCATGTTGAGTATCAAGGCAAAAGCTGAAAAAAGCATCTTGTCATGTACGTTGTCAGAGAAGCTTACAAATAGAAGCAGCAAATACAGTACAGTCCAAAAGTTTGGGACCACTAAGATTTTTAATGTTTTTAAAAGAAGTCTCTTCTGCTCACCAAGGCTACATTTATTTAATTAAAAATACAGTAAAAAACAGTAATATTGTGAAATATTATTACAATTTAAAATAACTGTGTACTATTTGAATATATTTCACAAAGTAATTTATTCCTGTGATGCAAAGCTGAATTTTCAGCATCATTACTCCAGTCTTCAGTGTCACATGATCCTTCAGAAATCATTCTAATATGCTGATCTGCTGCTCAAGAAACATTTAATGTGTACAATTGTACAAAATATTTGTGTACAATATTTTTTTTCAGGATTATTTGATGAATAGAAAGTTCAAAAGAACAGTGTTTATCTGAAATCTAATCTTTTGTAACATTATAAATGTCTTTACTGCCACTTTTGATTGATTTAATGCATCCTTGCTGAATAAAAGTATTCATTTCTTTAATTTCTTTTCAAAAAAATACAAATAAAAATTCTTACTGACACCAAACTTTTGAACGGTAGTGTATAATGCTACTGAAGCTTTGTATTTCAGATAAATGCTGTTCTTTTGAACTTTCTATTCATCAAGGAATCCTGAAAAAAAAGTACACAACTGTTTTCAACATTGAAAATAATCATAAATGTTTCTTGAGCAGCAAATCAGCATATTAGAATGATTTCTGAAGGATCATGTGACACTGAAGACTGGAGTAAAGATGCTGAAAATTCAGCTTTGATCACAGGAATAAATTACTTTGTCAAATATATTCAAATAGAAAACAGTTATTTTAAATTGTAATAATATTTCACAATATTACTGTTTTTTACTGTATTTTTAATTAAATAAATGTAGCCTTGGTGAGCAGACGAAACTTCTTTTAAAAACATTAAAAATCTTAGTGGTTCCAATCTTTTGGACTGTACTGTAGGTAATGACTTTTGTTGCAGTCTGACTGAATGTCTCCTGAAACAGAGCGTTTTTTATTCATATGGAAGTTGAAAACACTCGCTCTTCTCTGATTGCTCCACGCCAGTTTTTCAACCTGAGGGAGGAGTTCTAGCAGACCAATCACAGTGCTTACGGTCCGCGTAGAATTGACGCGTTGTTACATTTTTGAAGAGGAGCGCGTCAGGCTCTGTCATAGCTATGCCGTACACTCGACGCAGATGTATAAAGCAGCCTTTATAGCTACCACTGATTTGCGGCTTTCTTGTCTCTCTCATTGAAATGAACTAGAGAACTTTATGTGGAAGTAGGCTACTGCCGGCCCAATGTATCAGCGGCCCACCAGGAATTCTCCCGAATCTTCAAGGAGATATTCTTACTATATAATTACAGTTAATGGTTACGTCCAGTTTTTTTGTATGTCGCAGAATGAAAAAGAAAAAAAAAGGAAATACGAAAACATGCTTGTACATGTGGGGTTTTGCCTAGAGTGGCAGTTGAGCTTGCGCCGGCCCTGGTGATTCACGTGAATATGTTCACTGCTGTTAATGTATAACATGTATAACGTGTAGTGAGTTTATGTTTATGTAACTTAACATTACTAGACATACACTGATGAATATTTTTATTCTGTTTATTTCAGAAAGAACACATTTAATGTGCATATTTTAGAAAACTGAATGATGCCAAGCATTTGAACAATATAAAGAGTTGAACAGAGCCCCTAGTGGACGAGCATTCACATACAGTGGGTACGGAAAGTATTCAGACCCTCTTAAATTTTTCACTCTTTGTTATATTGCAGCCATTTGCTAAAATCATTTAAGTTCATTTTTTTCCCTCATTAATGTACACACAGCACCCCATATTGACAGAAAAACACAGAATTGTTGACATTTTTGCAGATTTATTAAAAAAGAAAAACTGAAATATCACATGGTCCTAAGTGTTCAGACCCTTTGCTCAGTATTTAGTAGAAGCACCCTTTTGATCTAATACAGCCATGAGTCTTTTTGGGAAAGATGCAACAAGTTTTTCACACCTGGATTTGGGGATCCTCTGCCATTCCTCCTTGCAGATCCTCTCCAGTTCTGTCAGGTTGGATGGTAAACGTTGGTGGACAGCCATTTTTAGGTCTCTCCAGAGATGCTCAATTGGGTTTAAGTCAGGGCTCTGGCTGGGCCATTCAAGAACAGTCACAGAGTTGTTGTGAAGCCACTCCTTCGTTATTTTAGCTGTGTGCTTAGGGTCATTGTCTTGTTGGAAGGTAAACCTTCGGCCCAGTCTGAGGTCCTGAGCACTCTGGAGAAGGTTTTCATCCAGGATATCCCTGTACATGGCCGCATTCATCTTTCCCTCGATTGCAACCAGTCGTCCTGTCCCTGCAGCTGAAAAACACCCCCACAGCATGATGCTGCCACCACCATGCTTCACTGTTGGGACTGTATTGGACAGGTGATGAGCAGTGCCTGGTTTTCTCCACACATACCGCTTAGAATTAAGGCCAAAAAGTTCTATCTTGGTCTCATCAGACCAGAGAATCTTATTTCTCACCATCTTGGAGTCCTTCAGGCGGGCTTTCATGTGTCTTGCACTGAGGAGAGGCTTCCGTCGGGCCACTCTGCCATAAAGCCCCGACTGGTGGAGGGCTGCAGTGATGGTTGACTTTCTACAACTTTCTCCCATCTCCCGACTGCAACCATCTCAAGGATGATCAGAAGAAATGGACAGCACCTGAGTTAAATATATGAGTGTCACAGCAAAGGGTCTGAATACTTAGGACCATGTGATATTTCAGTTTTTAATGAACTTAAATGATTTTAGAAAATGGCTGCAATATAACAAAGAGTGAAAAATTTAAGGGGGTCTGAATACTTTCCGTACCCACTGTACCTATATTCAGTACAGTCCATAACACATCAGTGTAGTATTGATAACTCCTGCTCTGTCTCTGTGTGTGTTTGTCCAGCCCTCTGAGGAGCTTTATATAAGACAGAAATCTGTCAGACAGACATCACTCAGACTCGATCGAGGTGAAGCTGCTCTTCTGACTCCGTCTACAGTCATCCAGGTGAGTGTGTTTCTAATAAAGAGCACTTTTGGGCTCATAGTTCATTTGATCACCTGTACTCTGTAGTCAAGATTATTCTCTATTACACACATATTAAATATGCTAACTAGCAATTAACCAAATACATAGAAATTGAATATTAGAAATGGAATATTTGGGTCACAAGAAGATATTAAATATAAATACAGGGGTAAGGAGATGGTAACCTTGACTAATTGCTGTTCAAATATTGGATAAAAACCTTGCTCGTATGTTTGTAAAATATGTCAGAAAGTTTCTATAATGTTCCTTCGAAGAATATAAGATATGACTGTGTTTGGGGTTTGCTTTACGACGAGTCATTAAGCTTCAGTTAACTATTTAGCCAAAACTTGAAGTCTGATTGTTCAAAATAACTAAACATTAAACACTTAAACACTAACAGGTCTTTCCATTTCCTTAAAACCACAAGGGCACCAGTCTGAATTGCAATAGCACTGGTTGGATCAACAAGAGTGAATTATGTTCAGGAAACATTCACAGAATACGTCAAATGAAACTGGTGTGATCTCATTCAATTAGGATGAATTTTACTCATCAGTACAATTAACCTAGCTTAAGTTCAAATAAATCAGTTCAACTGTGTGGAAATAGGTGTCATAATTGAATTAAGTTAGACCAACAAGTTATTTTTTTGAGTGTAAACATTAATTTCTTAATTTTGAATCGTTGTGCAGTGTTGTATTCAGCACTACAGTACAAATAATGTTTGATTCATGGCAAGAAGCGAGGTGAACAAACAAACAAATGGTCAATAACAATAGCAGCAGTCCAGACAGCAAACTAATCCAAATCCATAATCCAAAAATCATGGTCAAAACAGGCAGAGAGACATATATGTGGCAAACAATCAGGGAAATATAAACACTTGGTAGAGACAGGGTAAACTGGCAATACTTTGCAACATGATGTACAAACAAGTCAAGTCAAGTCAAATTTATTTATATAGCGCTTTTTACAATTGGTAATTGTTACAAACAACATGGCTTATAACAGCTAGGGACAGGAAGAGATGCGAGAAGAAACAGCAGTGTTCAGTATTTGGGAGATGGCTCCCTCTGGAGGTTGGAAGAATGGTTGGCAGATGCAGATGTTACAGAATCCTGTGTATATTCTGCCCAAGGTAATAAGTCACTCCAACGTTGTCGTTCTCAACTACAGTAAAATCTGAGATAACGCCCCAATTCTTGATTCAGTCTTTCAACATGTCCGTTAGCCTGGGTATAATAGCCAGATGTTAATCTCACATTTATGTCCAATTGCTTACAGAAAGCATCTCAGGTTATGTATGTAACCATGGTTCCCTGAGAACAAGGAAGGAGACTCTGCGTTTCAGTATGCTATGGGGAATTTCACACATGAACCGATGTCTGAAAGCCAAGAATCCAATCACTCCAATACCATTGGCCGGCAACAGCCTATGATGTCATCATAGCGCGACCCGAAAGTATATAAGGAGTGCCTAGAGAATCTTATCGTCTTGAGGGACTGTTCAGCAGGCAGCCCTGAAGCATGGCAGGGCAACGCAGAGTCTCGTTCCCTGTTCTCAGGGAGCCATGGTTACATGCGTAACCTGAGACGTTCCCTTTCGAAAGGGAACTCTACTCTGCGTTGCAGTATGCTATGGGGAACGATATACCCATGCCGCCATGCTTAAGGAGAGTGAATGCCAAAAGATGGCTAGACAAACGTCAAGCAGTTTCAACGGAATCGCCAGATAGCAACTCACCCTCGGGTCACACAAAGGCTGTCAGTGACAGCATTCCCTACGGCCAACAGCCCAAGCTGAGCCTCCACAACACATGGTGTCAGCTAGTGGTCTTCAAAGGGGACCAAGCTCAAAGGGGACCAGCTCTAAACCAGTGTTAATTTTGACAGCAAATTTTGATTTAGTTTTAGTCATAGTCTTTTGACTAAAATGCCATTTAGTTTTAGTCATATTTTAGTCATCGGAAATTGTTTTAGTTTTAGTCTAGTTTTAGTCGACTAAATATCATAAGATTTTAATCGACTAAATCTACAGTAGATTTAGTCGACTAAAATCTA
The DNA here is from genome assembly GCA_036281575.1 of Ancherythroculter nigrocauda. Taxonomy (NCBI): domain Eukaryota; kingdom Metazoa; phylum Chordata; class Actinopteri; order Cypriniformes; family Xenocyprididae; genus Ancherythroculter; species Ancherythroculter nigrocauda. The sequence continues at coordinate 1,035,603 of VTFQ01000006.1, forward strand.
ATTTAGTTAAATTGTAATGCATAAAGCATTTCTCTAACAATACACAGATCCTATACACTGATATAGGTACATTTGATATTCCCCAAACTGTTTATGTTCACCCAACTGTACTTTGCTCGCCAAAGCAGATGGTTTTTGACCGTTCAAGTGCAAAAAGACACGAAAGAGCAAAATTCAGCATATTTCAGGGATTGACACACTTATCATTGAGGTACTATAGTTTTTGTTTAAAATTTTATTAGATTTGATTTTTAGTTTTCGCTTTTAAATGTCTAAGTTTTTATTTCTGTTATTTTAATACCTCAGGTTAAGGTAAAGCTTAGAAACTAGATGAAATAAAATAAGTTTAAATTTTTTATATAGATTTTTTTTTTTATTTCAGTTAGTTTATTTCAAATAATGAAGATTTCTTTGGTTTTAGGTTTAGTTAACTATAATAACCCTTATACTTGTAAAATATATTGAATAATATGTCAAATAATGTTCTTAGTCTTTCCTTCCTGTGACAGAAGATGCAGTAGTTTACTATGAATTAAATAGAAATTAAATTAAATACAGTTTATTGTGTAAACAAAATAACAACAATGACCAGGAAAAAAATAATAATTATAAACCATCCCGAAATACACCGTGACTCTTATTCTGAAATGTCTGCAGCCTGCGTTGTAGCCTATTGTAGTAGCAGGCTACTAATGAGGGAGATAAATATGCATTCTTACAACCTACAACACATTACCATATAAACATAGTGTAGTAAACATTGTCGTAATTCATCAATATTAGTTTATAAGCAATCTCTTGGCATAAATGTGCGCTATTCATTAATTACTAAGCAGTCTGAAGTGCTGCTGCGCGAGCCTGTAAAGCGCGCAACAGCGCCGCGTTTCCCGTGGTTAGATCAGCGCGTTACACTTCAAATGTGCGCATCTTCCACACAGGACAGCATTCCTGACTGGATATCTTCCCAAATTGTCCCTCTCTTTCATTTTCGTCTCGTTTTTATTCGTTGACGAATATTAGAGTAGATTTTAGTCATAGTTTTAGTCATTCAAAACACATTTTTATTTAGTCATCGTCTCGTTTTCGTCCGTGAAAAAATGTCGTTGACGAAAATTATGACGAAAATTATTTGTCAACGAAATTAACACTGCTCTAAACCAACAACAGTTGTGGAAAGCTTACACACCTGAGATAAGCCTACACATTCCAACAGGCAATGTACCTAAATGATACAATTACAGGGGGTACAATGAAATGCCAACATGGTCTAAGGGAGGCCTAAAAAGGCCTACTACCTCAAACAGACACAAGCATAACCTGTGGCAGCGCTAAACTAAGTGAGCAAAACTCATGACTATAAACCAACAACACTTGTAAACACAAGCTGCTAAACTAGAAGGAGGCTAATCCATTTAGAGCCTACAACTCCTACAGCATATTGCAATATAGCTGTTGTGGCAATGATCAAACTAGCGGGAGCTAACAGAAACAAAACTGAAAGTGAGGTTCAACAGGTGCTGCACTCAGTGAAACATCACAAACACTAACCGGGGAGTACAAAAAGTCACCATGCTCTTAAATAGAGGCTAACAAAAGCCTACTATTATGAGAACAGGTGCTAACCAGCTCTAGAGTAAAGCTCACATACATGTAGGGAAAAAGCTAGAACCCAAAGCAAACATAATGCTTTGTAAATACATGCTATCCCAAAGAGGATAAATGCTCTCACCAAACAGATTATTACAAATCTGTATTGAAACCTAGGGAAATTGAAGCTAAAAAGCTAGCAGCATAACTCAAACTTGAATGTTAATTCAAGGGGCTCAGGGGAAAGACAAATTCATAGCATGAATAAGTTCTAGAGAGTGAGGCCTAGCATACACTTATCTACGCAAAGATAAGGGCCTACCACCTGAGAAAACAGGATCAGGGAGGCTAATTATAACCTACTACCTTAGCTATTCACCTCAGCCATTCCACCTACATAAACAAAGGGGAAATGGGCATACAGCCTAACAACTCCCTCAGGAGGAGGCCAGAACTAGGAACTATACAACCTAACAAGGGATAGTAAAAAAAGATTATGACAATAAACACCTAAACCTAGCTCTAGACTGGGCCGCTAAGCTGTGGGCCTACAGCGCCACACGCCTAGAAAAACTTGGGCTTCACCTCTGAATCTCCATAGATAAGAGGAAATAAAGTAAAGCAACAAGCAAACAATGCCAGGCTGACCTAGACATAAATACTAACTGAAGTGACGAGTGCTAACTCACTCAAATTTACTCTAGCAACACCAGATGAGAAGTTACTCTAAACAATAGGTGGCTAAGAAGCGGCTATTTTGTGGCCAGCACAAATATTGTTCTAGCCAACCTATCAAAAACCCTCTTACTTTTTCCGATTACATACTCAGGAAAAACTATACAGGAACACAAGGTCAACATATTTAGAAACGTAAATATAAACCCAGCTCTCTTTCCTGCAGCTCGAAGACCAAAGACTCCTCTTTCCCTTTTCTTTAACAAGGAAGGATGGAATCTAGGATTCTTTGAAGCCTAAAAGAGCATCTTCCACTATCAAGCCAGAAGGTAGGTCTTTAGAAAAATATTTATCAAAGGCCCAGCCATCAGCCTGACTGTTAAAGAAGCGCCTGAGTATGTTAAAATGAATCCAAAACCCAGAAGGTGGAGGAAGAAGAAGGGGCAAGGGCAGATGTAAAGTCACCCTCACAACGAGAGGGAATCGATTATTGATGCTACTGGCGTATGCGGTCAATCACCTCCCCTAATCACCAGGCACAGATGCGAGAACGTCTAGGTTACTAGTGTAACCCCCGTTCCCAGAAGGAGGGAACGGGGACGTTACGTCGATACTGACGTAATGGGGTCTCGCTAGGGAGCCCAATCACCTCCAAGGATACAAAACAAGCCAATGGGAATTGGCCTGTGAGATTTACATGCCGGGCCCCTCCCCTGGCATCCGGGTATAAATAGGGCCGGCATACTCACCTTCATTCATATTTTTGCTGAGGAGCCGAGATAGATATCTGGCCGCTCAGCGGTGACTCAAAGCTATGGCAGGGGAACGCAATGTCTCCGTTCCCTCCTTCTGGGAACGGGGGTTACACTAGTAACCTAGACGTTCCCATTCAGTCAGTCACGTTCGACGTTACGTCGATACTGACGTAATGGGGTCCCGTGGAAAGCGCCATAGCAACTGAACCACGTTACGAGTGTTAGCCTGCCAGCACCTGCCTCCCTGAGGCGTGCCAATGCAAGTGCGGCCCATACTCGCAACCCTCCAGCGCCCAGAGTAAGCCCAGGAATGTCTTCCATACCGGTGAGGATGGAGAGGACAGGGCGTTACCGTGGAGAAGTCGAAGCTGCTGTTCCTACCCCCGGGGAAGAGTGCTTCGGAACTCAATCCCACGTTTTTCAGCAACGACAAAAACGCCAGGAAAGCGTTCCCCGAGGAGGGGAAAGCTACGGAGACCACACCCAAAAGAACCGCAATCTCTGCCCGCAGCACAGAGGCATTGGGACCTGTCACCGAGGTGAACAGAACGCCGCTGAACCTGGGGGGACGCCTGGCGAACTGAATCGCGTAGCCGAGTCTGATTGTCCGAATGAGCCAACGGGACAGGTTGGGAAGACATAGCCACGCCCCCAAATTCCGTGCGAGTGGAACCATCCGGACAACAGAAGTACCCACGGGGGGGCAGCATGGAGCACTGTGGCCCAACTCGGGAGGCAGTGCGTCCTGAAGTCGAGGCTGTGAGTGGGGTCCACTCACATGGCTCCGAGTGGGCAGGGTGGCGTGGGAAGGCGGTGCGTTCCCGGGGCGCCAAGACCCTGCCCGTGGCGAAGGAAGGAGTGGCTGAGAGAGAGGGAGCGAAGGCTCGCTCACCCCCAGCGCAGACCTTCTTATGTGACCCATAGGTTTTGGAAATTGCTCTTTTATTGATAAGGCGGCCAGCGGTGGAACAGAAAGAAAAAACAACACAGGATTTTCAGGAGCGGTGCGGTCACTGTCTCCCGAGCAGCTTCCAACACCTCCGGGTCTCCCGTCTCAGGGTCGCTTCTTGGCCTTCTTCTTCTTTTTAGAAGGCGGCTTGGCGGACTGGGCGGGGGGCGTCGCCTTCCTGGGAGGGAGGATGGGAGGGTTCCGATCTCACAGGAGCCGGAGCCGCAGGAGGACGCCCTCGGCGAGGAACAGACGAAGGCACAGCCCGTGGCGGATTGGTGGCACCATCACGCCTGGGCAGGATGTGCTTGATGGCCTCCGTCTGCTTCTGCACTGTCGAGAACTGCTGAGCGAAGTCCTCGACAGTGTCGCCGAAGAGGCCGGCCTGGGAGATGGGGGCGTCAAGAAAGCGAGCTTTGTCAACATCCCTCATCTCAGCCAGGTCCAACCAAAGATGCCGTTCCTGGACCAACCAGGTCTTCTGGAGCTCCTCATGCACCTCTGGGAAGAACGGCACTGGGGCGGGACGCGGCTGAGCACCGCGCCCCGACCCCAGAAACCAGTCATCCAACCGCGAGCGCTCGGGACACGGTGGAGGGTTCCACTCGAGACCGATGCCCGCGGCGGCCCGGGCAAGCATGGCTGTTAGTTCAGAGTCCGCCTCCGACTGAGCAGCCACCCCAGAGGGCGGAAGCTCGGAGTCGTCGTCGCTCCCCGAACCGTTCAGCCCACTCCCCGATGCAGCGATCGACATCCGATCCTCCTCCGGAGCGCCGAAAGTGACGTGGGGCACCCCCGAGGAGGGCCCCGCGACAGCAGGCGGCAGCTCGACGGCACATGGTGTTGTGGAGGAGTGGGAGGTTCGTGGGGACGGACCCGACGAAGTGGCTCCCACTGTGATCCTCAGATCTCCCAGAGCACTAACCGGACCGGCGGCCGCTACAGCCGCCGGCGCTGGGGTAGTGACAGAGGGGACTCTCACTTCTGTGTTAAAGAAGGAGAGTCGCGATCTCAACACCAACATGGACATGCCCTCGCAATGAGGGCATGTACCATCCACGAGCGCTGACTCAGCGTGCGGTCTACCCAGACACGTGAGACAGTGGTCGTGGCCGTCAGAGGAGGTCAGGAAACGACCGCATCCAGAAACACACGGACGAAAAGACATCTTGAAAAAGACGCTGATCGCCCGTGCTTGCTCTTTCAGAAAACCTCACCAGCCGAAGCACCCAGGGATGGGCGTAGCACCGTCCTGTGGGCAGCGCACCGTCACCCCCACCGCTGAGCGTGCCTTTCCCACCAGCTGGAGAGATTCGAGCAGGCCACCGGAATGAGCGAAGATAGCAATTAAAATTGCTGTTGCCAGGAAGACCTGTAGCAATTATAATTGCTGTTTGCTCTCTTTTAGAGAAATTCACTCTTTCTTTTTCCTTTTGAAGTAAAGGACGATCGATCTGATCGGCTCCGAAGCAAAAGTATGAATGAAGGTGAGTATGCCGGCCCTATTTATACCCGGATGCCGGGGGAGGGGCCCGGCATGTAAATCTCACAGGCCAATTCCCATTGGCTTGTTTTGTATCCTTGGAGGTGATTGGGCTCCCTAGCGAGACCCCATTACGTCAGTATCGACGTAACGTCGAACGTGACTGACTGAATGGGAACATAGTGTCCCGATATGGAGATGCTCACAGTAAATAACAGAAAAACACAGACAGCGCCCTCAAGCACTGTCTATGCGCGCTCCTTTTCCCAGACAGAAAATGCCCAGAAATGTGTATATCAAGCATCAAAACCTGGGACACGGATGAACACACTCTCTTGAAACGTTTGTAAGGCATAATATAAGATTCTCTTACCGGATTCGATACAATCGCGATCAGACAAAACAGCCCTGAAAGACGAAAAGATACTGACTGATACTCTAGGTGCTCCTTATATACTTCCGCGTCACGCTATGATGACGTCATAGGCTGTCGCCGGCCAGTGGTATTGGAGTGGTTTGATTCTTGGCTTTCAAACATCGGTTCATGTGTGACGTTCCCCATAGCATACTGAAATAATGGTTGTGCAGTTTCCATTGCTGTGGGTAAGCCTTTTAGTGGGATAAGACGACTTTAGAGAAGCGATCAATAATTACCAGAATTGTGGCGTAACCGTTGGAATTGGGCAGATATGTAACAAAGTCTACAGCCAGATGAGACCAGGTGCACTGATGAATTGGCAGGGGTTCTAGGAGAAAAGCTGGGAGTTCTCAGGGTGTCTTGGAATGAGCACACACACTGCAAGACTTGACATACATAGAGACATAATTAATTAGATTAGGCCACCAGAAAGAGTTAGGCACCAGTTCAATTGTTGAATGCCAGAAGACAGGCCAAATGAAGGATGCAATACAAAGACTGCCTTCCAAGGATCCTAAGGAATTTATCGACAGTGCTGTGGGGGTACTTACAGCAAAAAAATGTTGTAAAACATAGTTATGAAATTTCTGCTGCTTGGATCTTGATGATTGCCACTATAGGTTTATATTTAAATATTGTGTTTCAATGGAAATTTAATCTTACCATTAATTCTATTTGGCAAAAGCGCTTAGAGTCAGCCTTAACAGGTTAAACTGAAATTCAATTTCAACAACTTCTGTTCACAAGTTTTGCCTGCTATTGGATCGTTGAAAGTTAAGTACTATTATGTCACTACACATTATGGAAAGCTTACTACCTGCTAGTGACAAACAAATGGTGCAACAAAATTAAGTTGGTTACAAACTAACTAGACTCTAGTGTGGACTTTGTTCCATTTTAATAAGACGTTACACGTTTAGCATTTATTAGATATTCATTAGACATTTAGAAAAATTGCTGCTTCTGTTAGATAATTAAATGCATAGAAATAAAAGCTCAGAATTATATCATCAGTTAGCTTTCATTTTCCTCCCTCACATATAAAGCTGTTTTGGTAATCAGTGAGCTTAATCTGTAGAAGGGCTAAAATAACAGCTTTCATTGGGTGTGGAGATTGAATGTTTGGTTTATTCTGTGTTGCAGGTTCAGGCACGATGAACGGTATTATTCCCAAGAGCAAAACAAAAGGCACTGACTTCTGTGGAGTGAACAACTACTATTATATAATCCGCTCTGATCTCGGCTGCTATATGCAGTCAAGTAATTTCAATCAAGGTTTAGACATCTCTATTTTCAGTCTGCACCCCTCCTGCCAAAATGGAGACCATTACCTTGGTCATGAAGATGGCTACTTCTACATCATCAAGGGCAATTCCTATCGCAGAGTCACTGACCTGACGACAGACAGCGATGCTGTAGTTTACAGCCTTCATCCCAACTGCCAGGGTGGAGACCACTACCTTTCAGCCTTTGGCAATTTTTACATTATCTTCAGAGGAAAAGGCACTTACCGAAGAACAACAAACATGAATCAAGACTCGTATGCTGTAGAGTACAGCCTGCATCCCAACTGCAGAATTGGACTCTATTACTGGGGCCTGCCAAACCACTACTACTTCCTCAAGCCAGTCTCAAAGTGGGGAGTTGAGTACTACAAAGGTACCAACTTCAACAAAGATGAGTGCACTGCTGTCTATTCTGTTCATCCTGATGTTATTAACTTCCTCCCTGGTGGTCTGTCAGTGACTAAAGGCCCAGCCTTTGGCATTTGGGAGAATATTAAAACTATATCTAATGACAGCAATACACCAGTGACATGGACAAAGAAAATCAATAAAAAGGTGGGATACAATAAGGAGAAGATGACCCAGATCGCACACAACTGGAAGATAGCCACGTCAGTCTCGACTGAATCTGGAGAACTTGCAAAGTTAATTGCGAAGTTTCATTTCTCCTTTTCAGCAGAATATGGAGGTCCTCATGTCAGACCTGAAAATGAAAGCTGGAACGAAATGACTGAAGTGGAAGAACAACTCACATTTGAGCTGAAGCCAAAAGAGTCTTTATATCTGTGGCAGTACAAACTGTGTCTTGGTCAAGAACCAGTGTTGTTCTGCCGTGATTTAAAGATTGCTAATGATCCAAACACTCCAACTGGAGTCCCACTGCCACAATAATGAAAACATATCAGAATAGTTTAACTCCAGGGATAATCAAGTGCTTCAGTTAAATGCCTTAATTATAACTTCTCAAGCAATTATTTAGATATCTGCATGCATTGCTTAACATGAGGCTAGAATTTTTCAGTTACAATTGTAGTGATTTTTACTCCATTCACCGGTGACGTAGTGATTTTTGATCACATGTCACTTAAGGTGTGGTTATAAGTGTATCAGATGACCCCTTCCCCCTTTTGTAATACGGGGCACCAGTTAAGAATACTATCTATTTAAGAACACTCCAAAAGAGCTGTTCAATAATTCAGAATTAATATAAAATGGAGGAAGTCGGTCAGCTGATTTATCTGAAGGATTTGTAAGAGCCCGGCAACTAGTTGAGTCTTTGGTCATCAACACAAGGAAGACACAGTTATAATAAAATCAATGAAGTTTATTAACAATAGACATGCAAGAGTAAATACCACAATGATTAATAACGAAATAATGAATATGCATGTTTCATATTCGGCCTATCAACAAAGTCCTGATATCCCAAATCCTAGTAAAGTGTGTTCTGCTGACAGACCCATATGTAGACCAACTGAACTTAGAATTGATATGAATGCTTTGATTCAACAAGGAATCTAACGACAACAAGCCAAGCTCTTCCGGAAGATGGAGAAAAAGGTGACGCAAGTGAAGAGCTGCTATCCTTCGACAACATCATGTCATTCCTACAGCCAAGGAGATAATTAAGTTGCTTAGACAACAACAGAGAATTAATGTGAAATTGATTTTGTTGATTAAAAAATCTTTTGCTTTGAATAACTTTCATGCTGATCTAACTTGTATCACAGGAGGACTTGCAACGCTTTTGATGAGCAGGGCGCCTGCAAATTCTCCTGTGTCTGACTGAATGAACAAATGTTTTCCTGTTGTGGTTTTGGAAATTGGGGCCATGCTTATTTTGAAAAAGGTTATTAGTTTAGTAGAATAAAGGTTACTCGCTTTTGCTATGCTATGCGTTGCACCTGTTGCAGCCAATATGTATTCCATGCTTTGAAGATTGAGAAGGTGTGAAAACCACTAACGGTTGAATGCATAAGAAAGGTGTATATAGATAATACCTTCTTGCTTATGCTTAGTATAGGATTTTAAAGGTTAACAGGAAACTGTGGGGCGTAGGTGTGTACTTATACTATAGCCTAGTTTTTGTTTTCTCTTTTCCTTTTTCAATATATTCTTTTCTTTTACCAAATAAGGAGACGATTAAGGTCCTCCTCTTTCTGATGATTATAAAGTGTGAAACCTGTATCAAAGTTTGCCGATTGGTGAAGACGCCACTCCTCTGATTTGTATGAAGATTTTTTTATTCTGAACTTTTCATTAAAAGATACCAGTATAATTGGTAATTTGTAAACTCTTTTAAACAAGTCTCAGAGTGAATTATTTTTATATAAACCTATTAACTGAAACCTGAATATAAATATATATCATATATAAGATATATATATCTTATATATAAATATATATATTAATTCCTTACGAGCTCCAAGTATCGAATCCAAACTGAGTGTGGTTGGACCTTCCTTAGGCATTACTGATCAGCTGGTTTTATCATCTACCCCGGACATTCTGCAGGTAAGGGCTGTTTATTGATCAGCTTTTTATTGGGGAATGTGTTATTACCTAGTTGATTATTAATCGAAGGAAGTAAAAAATACAACAACTTCTAAAAGATAGTAAAATAATAATCAAAGGAGAATACTGAATTAAATCAAAGAAACAAATAAATGAAGTGAACACAGAATGGTAAATGCAATGCTGTTGAACTGAATGTAGGTCAGTTCAACAGTCTTGGTGTTTTCATTGTCAAAAAAACAAAAAACAAACAAACAAACAAACAAAAACATTATTGTGGTGTATGTTTGACAAATGTCCATTCCTAGACAGCACGCAAACATTTGTCAAAATCACAGCTGATGTATTTCTCACTGGGTTATTTCAGCTTAATATGAAACTGCTCTGGTGACCTTCATTCACCAACACTTACAATGTTCACTGCACTTGTTGTGGTTTGATGTGTGATTCCCCTGACAGATTCCTCTTTATAACCATAACCAAACTTTAATGCCATTGACCCTTGTTTTTATGATGACTCCTATAATCTTTTAAAATCGTTAGCATAATCTCTTTTTTTAATTGCTTCCTCCTTTTTTATTTTTTATTTCTTTTCTTTATTTTCATTTGATCCCAGAGGCAAATCTTTAGAAGTACTGCATGCCTGTTCCAGTGCTGAGCATAATTCCCTCATAACCAGAGACCAGGTCAGGTTACTGAAGCTATTTCTGTATGGGAACAAAAAAAAAAACAATGTCTGAAACACTATCAAATCACGACAATCGTATTGGCCGGCGACAGCCTATGACGCCACTACTAGTGCGACCCGAACGCACATAATGGGCACCTAGAGAAGAAGTCATCCACTTTTCGCCTTCAGGGACTGTCTTGTCTAAACGCTGTTCAAACGCTGTTCTAGGTAAGAATGGCTTTTTTTAGCAGATGTTTCAAGTGGTGTGAACATCCGTGTCATAGATATTTGATGCTTGATGACACTCATGACTTGTGCGTGCTTTGTTAGAGCATGCATGTTCAGTACTTGAGAGTTCTTTACATGTTTTTGTTAGAGCTTTTCCCGCTGAGGTAGCTCCACTTTCATTGTCTCTCTTCCTGTGGGAAGAGGGACAATCTTTTGTGCTTGATGCATACAGAATAAGTTTGACTTAAGTGTTTGTAGGTATTTGAGAATGCGTCTATTGCATCCTCAAAATTGTCAGACTGTGCCTTTTTTACGTTTGAGTGTTGTGTGGATTGGTTCAAGTTTTTGAAACTTAATCACACACATTACTTGTGCGTTGTTTGTTTGGGCGAGGAGCGCGCGCGTTCAGTTTTTGAGGAAACTGTTGCTCGCACTGAGTGTGTTTCCCATGGCAACCCCAGTAGCGTGTTGTTTATCTACATCCGCGTATATGAGCCTTACTTTCCCTTTTGATCTCCACTTTAAGATCGACAGGGTGTGTGGAGAATCTGTTTTGTCCCGCATCCGTTTATATCAGCATGTAATTTATGCAGATGTCGAGGAGTTGCGTGAGCTTCATATGTGTCGATGCCCCCATCAGATGAGATTTTTGCAAACTATCACATGGCTGGAGAGGCATTGACGTTGAAAGCTCTGGTCCTGCCCATACATGGCAGGGCATATGCGGCAGCAGATTATGCTCTGTGCACCCCCACTCCCCCTTGAGGCTGGGTCGATGATGAGTTTGTTCCATCATTAGGAACCCTTCTGTTGGTCCGGCATTGGGCTTGGTAATAAGTGCATTCTTTCAGTCTGCATGAGTATGGCAGGCCACTTTTACATTTAGGCCTCTGCTCTTTAAGGTCTCAAGCTGAGCTTTTAAGTTACCTCTCCTTTCGTGAGAGCAATTATAAATTCAGAGACCTCAAGATCCCTGTAGAAAGGAATAAAGGGGGTGTTTATACAGTATCATGTGTTAGATTACGTTATAGATAGCTGGCATTTAACTGGAGCCCTGGAGCTCCCATGATTAGGGAAGGTTATTGTGACACCCTTACTATGTGCCTCCTCTCTTTGTGAGGCTTTTAAATAGTGGGTAACATTTAGAACGAAATATCACCTGTAGTGAATGGCATGGCCTCCTCTCAATCTGAGAGTCGGTTTTCTAGGCTGCCACTCATCTGAGCTCAAGATTGTTGATATGTCAGGTGCTCAGGCCTTTGGGGCCACCTCAGGTTGAGTGAATTGGCTTCCTCTCGATGAAGAGAGTCATTTTGCTGAAGCCACCGCTCTTCTGAGCTCCAGGTAATATCACAGTTTGAGGTGTTTGGCCTTTGTTAGGTCAAGTAAAGGGGTTTCCTCTCGCTGCGAGAGTAAAAGGCGATATGCTGAAGCCTCCAGATAGATCATGACTGTAGGTGTCGGCCCTCTCTGGGCTGCCTTGACTTTACTCTGTGGTGAGTGAACTGGCTTCCTCTCGTTTGAGAGTTTCTATTTGAAGTTCTACCGCTCCATTGAGCTCCAGGTGGTGAGTTCACCTGTGTGTTGTCAGCCGGCCTCCTTTCTTTCGAGTTGTTAGGCTGAAGTCTCCACTCCACTGAGCTCCAGGAAGTTCATGAGTGCATGTGTGTCGGCCCTTCTTTTTGGGCTGCCCCTATATCCGACTTAGGCTAGTACTTTAGGAGTGTCTTTTAGACAGAGGCGGTTATGCTGAAGCTTTTCCACCTCCTAGGATGCCGTAGCTTGGAGGAGGCTACTCCTAGGAGAGTTTCTCCAGCATAGGACTGGCAGCTAGTGATTCTAGTACGCCTCATCTCATGGTGAGAGTCGTCCCCGGCCGAGGCCCGCCTTCTGCATTAGTCTATTAATACGAGTAGCAGGCTTTACGGCCTCCTTAATTTGCCTAGGTTGAGCTGAGACTCCTCTTGATACTAGAGGTGAAGCAATATGCTAAGCTTCAGTTCCTTAGTGGTGTTAGGCACAGACAGATAGCCAGGTGTTGTAGGCTTTCATTGAAAGCCTCCCCGATGGTTATCCTTGAGCGTTCTTAGATTTCCTCTTGTTTAGAGAGTGGAAAGCACAATGCTGAAGTCTCCACTCTCTAGAACTTTGGTAGTAGCGATATCTGGTTCGAGCTTAGAGCAATTTCTCAGCCAAAAGCTCCTTGATTATCAAGCCGCGGGATTGAATGTTGCAGGCCCCTCCTGTGGCATTTCTTCCTGTTGAGGCCTCCATTCCTCCAGAGCTCAGACGGTTGTTCTCTTTTCTCAGGTTTAGCTCACTTCGCTCCCAGAGCTCTGTGCCCCATATGTGCCCATCACCAGTGATGCTCAGGTCGAGCATATTGAGTACTCCCTCCTTTCAGGGTGAGAAAGCATTAAATCATCCACAAATAGAAATTAAGTTAGCTTTAAGTAAAGCTGAATTCAAGAGAGTGATATCATTTGAAGTAAGTAAGAAATGGTAAAAGTTACGGAACAGTGGGTCTAAAGGAAGGCATCTTTTCCAGATTCAGGAGTATGTTGGAAATGAGAGAAAAAGATATGGAAATAGGAAGTAGGATGTCATATGTGCAGAATTAGAAACAGTGATGCATATTCTTAATGAGTGTTCTGCATATGAAAAGGAGACTTAGGATAGTTGGGAGTTGATCATATTTCTTTAAAAGAACTGTTAGGAAACGGGTCAAGGCAATCAAGAGTACATGAAATATTATTTAAATACCTGAAAAACACAGAAACAATAGATATAATCTAGTTTTTTTTTTTTTTTTGGTATTTCTTTCTTCCAAATCTATGTACACTCCACACTCCAGATCAGTTGGTGGTGGTAATGCAGTAGCTTTAGTTACCTATAGTTATTTTTCTAATGTGATTTATTTCATCTAATTTGTAGAAGGACTCCAGATTCTGTGGACTCCACATTCAGAAAGATGACTTTGAAGTGGGTTTAGAGGCTATGAACTATGATCAACTGTTGAACATTTCAGATTAGACCATCTTTCAAATATACCTTCCAGCATTCAGATGCTGCTTGATCGCCACACTGACCCACCAAAGTGAGTTTTTTTTTAAGGCGACTGTTATTTTAGAACGTTTGCCCTTATTGTTTCCATGGTGATGCATCATGTGTGTAACGTACGCTGAACGCAGCCACAATAACACTGTATGATGGATCACTATTATTTTGTTTTTCCTTTTTTATTTAAACTATTCACAACTTGCTAACCATGACATCAACTGTCTGATATTCCGATTCTCAAATATGCGTGAGTGTGTTTTGTCATTTAAAAAACTTTATAAATGATCTTTATCTTGATCTATAATGTGAGATGGGCCCGCCATCTTAGTTTGCCCTGCAGTTCTGTCAGTCCTGTAAGTTTGATTTACAGCAGGTGAATTCATGAGTTTCTCCTGAAATATATGCAAGTAAGTGGCTGGTGAACTGGAAGAATAATAGAGTACACTTATAATTCCTTAGGATCATTATGTGTGTCTGATATGATAAATGTCGGCAAATTATATTTGAATGGACTGATATTGCTGCTTCCACTGATGTCTAACATCAATGTGCATTTCATAAACTCTAAATGTATTGTTTTAATGGTGAAAATTAAGCTGTTGTTTTAGACTTTATGCTTTATGCTCTGTGCTATCCAAGCATATTGCATACTATTTTATGTATTAGGCAACAGGTGTATGCTTCTCTGACCAGATTGCCACTAGTTTAATACTAGTCTATGATTTTCAACATGCTTGTTGTATCAGATGTGCTGCCGCTAGGGGTGTAAGCTTCCCCATTAGAGAAGAAAAAGCCCATCCAAATTAGTTTTGCAACATGCTTGTTGCAATAAAGGCTCATCCGGGCTCAGTAACATGCTTGTTATTATTGCTTATTTGTGTTTTGGCAGCATTCTTGCTGCCAAGGTGCACGATACTCAATTGGCAACACGTCTGATGCTATGCGATTAGCAGCATGCTTGTTGCAAGAATCATACCACCTCCGGCTGGATCGTTTAGGATTCTATGCGTAATTTGCAGCCGTTCGTATTAATCATGCTCGATTAAGGCTGCTCATTTGCCTTTATCATTTATTACGGTTGGGGGATGGTTTGTTTTAGGGGAAATGTATCGCTGCGCTCCATGCTCTGTCCAGGCATGGCAGCTGATTCATACCATCAAATATGGATACATTTCAGATTAGACCGCATCTTTCAAATACACCTTCCAGTATTCAGGTGCCGCTTGATCGCCTTGCTGCGCTTGTTATACCCGCCTCCATCCCCTACTCCTCCAATATATGACTGCACCTGTGGCTCAGTACCGCACCTCTACTCATGTAATCCAGGTTATTATTATTGTTGTCTTTATTAATTCCTCATGTCTGTTTATTTTTCTTTCAGGTGATGTTCACATGTATTCTTCTGTGAGATGTCTCTGTTCTATTATTTTGCTGAACTGTTCTGGTTATGGTAGAAATGTATCGCTGTGCTCCCTGCTCTGTCCAGGCATGGCGGCTGGAATGAGCAGGGAGTTTTGCTCAGAACAGTTCCATACCACCAACTTGCTGTTGTTTATTACTATTGTTTAAATTGTTTATTGCTAAAGTTCTTTGTTATCACTGATAATCTTTGACGATAGTGGTCTGACAGAAGTAATGGTTATATAATGGTGCCCAAACAGGGACACTGACTATATGTTTGTAAAGCAAAACTGTTTATTTTACTATGGCTAGTCATACAGCTCTGGATAAGGATGAGTGTGTGCCAGAGGTGGATTTCTCAACTGGTTCATTCACCAATCCCAGAGAACCCCTCAAAGATTTAATAACTAGGGTGAACATACCTATTAAGCTCAAGTACCCATTATTTGTTCTTAGATTATAAAAAGAAAAAAAAAATCTTATCCTACTTGATATCTTAACCAATTGATGTGTTTGTTACTACATACCTCCTGTAATTTCAAGACAATCAGAGCATTGCACACTGAGATATGGGTATCCATGTATTCACACTGTCTGGCAGCCATTTTGAAAGCTGTCTGAAAACTTTCACCAAAAGAGGAGCCCCTTAAATTGCATTTTTAGGGTGGTTAAGGCTTTTTATGGGGTAGTTATAACTACTTACTGCAAATTAAGAGATTCATGTTTAAACTTTTGCATATTATAACCTGCATGTGGAAAATAATTACAGTTAGATCCAGGGACGTGCACAGGAATTTTGAGGGGCAGTTGCTCTGACCTAAAAAAGGGCACTCCCCTACCAAAAAAAAAAAAAAAACCTCACGGGCTATATGAAGGACTGAGAATTACAGGGTCTTTATTAATATATATATATATATATATATATATATATATATATATATATATATATATATACAAAGAAGTAAAACACTGAAATACAGCACTCAATCACCTTAACTACTATTAATAATAACATAGAAAAACATGACTTGAGTCATGAAAATACCTACATCAATATCCCTAACAATACCCTATCAAGTCACTGATAGGTTTCCTCAAATTTACATACTAAACATGCAAAGCTTCAAAGGAGAAGCCACCTATTAGGGGCCATTTCAACAAAAATCTTCAGAACTTCTTTCTTGTCGATTCCTATGTCCTCCTCTATGGCCAGCAGGAGGAGGTCTGACAGCCGCTCTTGACCACACTGATTTCTGAGCCTTGATTTGACCAGCTTCAGCTTTGAAAAGGAACGTTCTACCGTTGCAGTGGACACGGGTAGAGTGGCATATATTTTGATTAGTTTGAATAGTTTGGGGAATATGACGTTAGCATTGTTTTCCTTGAATACTTCAAGCATAGACTTGACTGTCCTCTTGGGACACTTGTAAGATGCATGGAAGACTCTCAGCTCTGTTTGAAGGTTGGTCTCGTCCCCTTAAAGTCCATAAAACTCACATAGTGAATGTGCTGTATCAATACCTTGGCCAATATGCTTCCACTGATCTGGGTCAGTGAGTCTCTGCAGTGACATCACAATGTCCCGAGTCTTCCCTTCCCCATAAAATCTTCTCTCAAGCTCCTGTCTCAATCTGTCCAGAAAGGTATAGTATGTCCTTCCCCTGTAATATTCCTAAAAAGGTCTGGACTGCATCATCTTCTCTTGCTGATTTGGAAGTGTATTTCAGCTTTGCAGGGACTTTTCTTTGTCTACCTGGAATATTTGTGGGAATGCTTATGTCATTTTCCTCTGCAATTGTTGTGGCATTGTTGTATATTTGTGAGAATAGGCTGTCTCTCCTCAGTTCCACTCGCTTCAAGACACCATCTAACACAGAGTAAGCAGCAGCCAAGTCCAGCTCATCCTGCTGGAGTACTTTTGAGGCAACTGATGTCTCCATGAACACTGGCAGTGCTATTTCAAGACACAGCAAAAATTAAAAATCTATGCTGCTCAACAGCATTTTAGCTTCTCCTGCAGCCAGATCGGGGGGTCACACTCTCTCAGATCTCTCAAGTACTGTAGGGCAGCAGGGAGGACCTTCCTAATTGTCTTTAAAGCATCTTCCCTGCAGCTCCACCGGGTGTCCGAAAGCCTCTGTAGTTCAAGGACACGTTGGTCTGGATTCATGGCTTTTTGTGTATCCACAAATGCGGCATGGCGCTTTGTAGAATTGGCAATGAATGTGTACAGCCTCTCAACGACTGTGAAGAAATCCACAAAGTGCTTGTTGGATTTTGCACTCTCAACTAAAACGAGATTTAAACAATGTGCATGGCAGTGCACATATAATGCTCTCTCATTTTGTCTCTGAATCCGGGACTGCAGCCCATTGTAGCATCCACTCATATTGGCAGCTCCATCATATCCCTGTCCACAGACATCTTGAATGTTGAAGTTGTTTTGCTCTAGAAGCTTCATCACTACATTCTCCAGTGCCTCTTCCGTTGTTGATGCCACATCACATAGTTGGACAAAGTGTTCCTTTATAGTCATGTTGTGGACATATCGCACAACAAAGGACACCTGCTCAATATGTGACACATCAGTGGTCTCATCCAGCAAAATAGAAAATTGTGATGCTTCTGTCACTTCCTTCTGTATGATTCATTTCACATAAAGACTAAGTGCTTTTATGAGGTCGTTTTGTGTCCTATTGGACAGGAGAGACACCTGACACCTTTGGTTTGATGCTTGTTTTTCCTTGTCTGCATCAAGATGAAGCCCGAGTACGCTGTCATATTGGCCAAGCAAATCCACCAGGTTCAGAAAATTTCCTCTATTTGAACTTGACAAGTCTTCTTCATTTCCCCTAAAGGCCAAAGCTTGTTTTGCCAGATATAATGTGATGTCTATTAAACTGAACATAATCTCTCTTTTTTTCTGCCTCTCTCTTTCTTTGGCTGCTTCCATCTGAGAATCAGCTACTGCAAAAGCCCTCTGCAGTGTATCTTTTGTAAAGGCATTCCACCCAATCATGCTTAGCATATGCAATTCACTGCTGCGGTGCTCCTTAATCTTCACTTTGGCCTGCCTTCACAAGTTTATCCCTACAGACTTCCACCATGTCCTGCTCTGAAATCTTTCCTCATTCATAAACTTCCTGCAGCTAAAGCAATGCATGGCATCATTCAGTGGAGAATATTCCAGCCAGGGGTCATCATTATACCACTGGGCTTGAAAAGAGCGCCCATCTGGATTTTTAGGGAACTTTACCATAGGATGGCAAGGCCCGACTGAATTGGAAAATGTGATGAAGGTCTGATCATATTTAAGATTGCTGCTTTGTACATGAGCTGGATCTGTGGGATTAGCCAACCTCAACAAAAAATCTAAATCTGTTGACTCTGCCCCACTCGTCATCTCAATATCTTCCCTTGCTGATGCTCTCGTCTCCCTCATATCATCCTCTTGCTCATCTATCATTTCCCTATTTTGCCTGTCTGTCCTGATCTCATCTGGGATTGGCTCTGGTTCTGGCTCTCTGAATGCAGCTGATGCACTGGGCTCATCATCTGTCACAGACACGTCAGGCTCCACCATCCACCAATCACAGCGCACTCAATCACCGGAGTACTGATCACTGCCACCTGCACCTCATTAACTCACTCATCAGCACCACTACAAAGAGCACTCACACACAGCACTCCATGTCCGGTCTCGTTCGCTGATACTCACGTTGATGCTTACCTCTAAGGACTTCCTGAGCTCTACTTACCTGTCTCCTGTGTATCCCGTTCTCCCAGTGTGTTCCTTGTCCATGTGTGCGTGCTCCTTTGTCTCCAGCGATCTCTAGCTCCAGCGATTCCAAAGACTCATTCATCTGAAAACAGAAATGACTGTAACTATCTCTATTCATCTCAATCTTCAACATCATAACCATCACTTCACCTCTGCACTGCTGTTTATGCTCACTGGTTCAAATAAAGACTGCTTACTTGTACATCTCTGTGTTCGACCCCTCTGTAATGTAACAGAAGACCGGACCAACACCGCTGAACCAGTATGAGCCAACCGGATCCCTTCCAAGCACTTGTGGACGCGCTACGGCGCACTCCCACTGTCAATCCACCATTGTCACCTACAATCACCTCTCCTTCACCTGCACCAGCAGTCACCACCGTCAACACGGTCATCCTTCTCCACCTGTTTACACCAGTCCCATGGCCAAGCCAGTGCCCTACTCAGGATCGGCGGAGGACTGCCGTGGATTCCTCCTGCAGTGTGAACTGGTCCTGGAGATGCAGCCGCACCTGTACCCAAATGACACCTCCAAAACAGCGTTCCTCATTTCCCAGCTAAGCGGCAAAGCATTGAAATGGGCAGACTCCATCTGGTCTCAACATGGGGCTGCCACTCAATCGTACTCAGCCTTTATTTCCCATTTCTGGGAGGTGTTCGGAAAACCGATCTCTGACTCGTGCTGCTGGTAACTCTATAATCTCAAACAAGGTTCAATGTCTATTTATGATTATGCTTTGCAATTCAGAACGCTTGCAGTGGATGGAACGAACAGGCTTTGATTACCACCTTCCGCCAAGGATTGGAGCCTCGGGTCCGGCTGCATCTCGCTGCATACAAGGATTCCATCGGCCTAGAAAAGTTCATCCAGCTTGCCATCCGCTGCACCACTCGTATGCATGCGTGTCTTCTAGAACACCAGGGCCAGTCACTTTCTACCTCACTCCTCTGCCGGTCAGAACCCATCAGCTCCCCAGAACCAGCCAACGAACCTATGGAGGTCGAAAATTCTCGTCTCACTCTTTCTGAATGCCAGTGTCGGCTGACCCTGAACCTCTGCCTATACTGTAGTGCGCCTGGGCATGCTATCTCGGCATGCCCCACATGACCACCTCGCCCCATGGTGAGTGCTATTATTCCTTCACTACGTAAAATGAAACCACTCACCACTGTTGTAAACCTTACTGCTGCTGGTATCTCACTTACAGTGGTTGCGCTCCTCGACTCAGGGTCAGCCGGCAACTTCATCTCTGGCGCCCTCTGCCGGTAACTCCGTCTCAAGACCTCTCCGTCTCCCACCATCTACCAGATCAACTCAATAACTGGCAAACCCCTCAGCCGTAAGCAAGTCAGTCGTGTGGTGGGACCCATCCGGCTACGAGTTGGACTACTTCATATGGAGTCGATACATCTGCTGGTTCTGGAGGATTCCACCACTGACGTGGTTCTAGGGCGGCCCTGGCTGGAGCAGCATAATCCCACCATCTCTTGGAGAACTGGCGAAATCCTGAAAAGGGGCGAAACCTGTTTCTCACATTGCTTCTCTGAACTTCCCATTCCACAAGCTCCTTCCAACAAACTTTCCATCTGTGCCACATCCATCGAGAGTCCTGTGGAGAAACGTTCCATCGACATCCCTGAGTGTTACGCCCCCTTCAGTGATGTTTTCTGCCCACAGAGAGCCTCTAAGCTGCCTCCACACCGGCCATGGGACTGTGCCATCGATCTGCTTCCGGGTGAACCAGTGCCTAAAGGTAAAATCTATCCATTATCCATCCCGGAGGAGAAGGCCATGGAGGAATACATCAAAGAGGCCCTCGATCAAGGTTACATCTGCCCGTCTACTTCCCCTGCTGCTTCAAGTTTCTTCTTCGTGGCAAAAAAGGACGGAGGCTTGAGGCCCTGCATTGATTATTGCTTACTCAACAAGATCACTTCAGTTCCGTTATCCCCTTCCTCTCGTCCCGGCGGCCCTGGAACATCTCCGTGGTGCCACTGTGTTTACAAAGTTGGACCTCCGCAGCGCGTACAACCTCATCCGGATACGCGAGGGGGACGAGTGGAAGACCGCCTTCGTCACGCCCACCGGCCACTACGAATACCTAGTAATGCCATACGGCCTGGTCAACGCCCCCTCCGTATTCCAGGATTTCATCCATGAGGTGCTCCGGGAGTTTCTCCATCGGTTTGTCCTGGTCTACATAGACGACATCCTTATCTACTCCCGGAGCCTGGCCGAACATCGCCGACACGTTGCGGAGGTCCTCCAACGCCTGCGACAGTTTGATCTCTTCCTCAAAGCTGAAAAGTGCTCATTCCACCAACCCTCCGTCCATTTCCTCGGTTACATCCTCGATCACAGTGGCATCCGGATGGACGAGGGGAAGGTGGAAGCTATCAAGTCCTGATCCACACCATGCACCATCAAAGAACTCCAACGCTTCCTAGGTTTTGCCAACTTTTACCGTCGTTTCATCAACAACTACAGCTCCATTGTATGTCCACTCACCAACCTGCTCCGCAAACAGCCCAAGTCTCTGTCCTGGGATCTCTCTGCCACCAACGCCTTTGAAGCCCTCAAGACCGCCTTCACCACCGCTCCCCTCCTCGTTCATCCAAACCCGGAACTCCCTTTCGTCGTGGAGGTGGACGCCTCCACCACCGGAGTAGGAGCGGTGCTTTTTCAGCAGCAGGGGACACCAAGTAGACTACACCCATGTGCCTTCTTCTCCCGCAAGCTCAACCCAGCGGATCAACTATGACATCGGTGACCGCGAGCTCCTGGCCGTGAAGCTTGCGTTGGAAGAGTGGAGGCATTGGTTGGAGGGAGCCAAACACTCCTTCTTGGTACTAACAGACCACAAAAACTTGGAATACCTGAAGGCTGCCAAGAGACTCAATCCCCGACAAGCACGGTGGGCCATGTTCTTCTCCAGATTCGATTTCACAATCTCCTATCGTCCTGGTTCCAGAAATATCAAGGCGGACGCCTTATCCCCTATCCATGCCCTGGAGGAGAAAGACGAAGAACCAGAACCCATTCTCCCAGGGTCCATTTTCGTGAGCCCCATCTCCTGGTCGGAAGAAACCATTCCCTCCTCCAATGCCTCCACCAACACTCCGCCGGGTTGCCCTCAAGGCTTGCAATATCTCACCCGAAGACGACGCACTCCACTCATTCATGCTGCACATTCATTACTTGGCACCTGGGGGGCCAATGAGACCCTCTCGCTGCTTAAAGAGCGCTTCTGGTGGCCCAACATGGCCAGGGATGTCAGAAGGTACGTGCAGGGCTGCAGGGAGTGCACCATCTCCAAGAGCCCTCGTCATCTCCCAGCCGGCAAGCTGAATCCTCTGCCCGTTCCTGAGCGGCCCTGGTCACACCTGGGAGTGGATTTCATCACAGACCTGCCAGCCTCTGATGGTCACACGTGCATCCTGGTGGTAGTAGACCGCTTCTCCAAATCCTGTCGTCTGATCCCCCTGAAAGGTCTACCCACCGCTATAGAAACAGCTGAACTTATGTTTAACCATGTTTTCCGATACTATGGAATCCCTGAAGACATTGTTTCAGACCGAGGTCCCCAATTTATCTCCTGTGTTTGGAAGGCGTTCCTTTCCCTCCTGGGTGTGACCGTCAGCCTGTCATCTGGTTACCATCCTCAGTCGAACGGGCAGACGGAACGGAAGATCCAGGAGATCGGCCGCTTCCTGCGTACCTTCTGTCACGGCCACCTGGACTCCTGGAACCAGTACCTGGGTTGGGCAGAGTACGCACAAAACTCACTGCGACAGTCGACCACCGGACTCACTCCATTCCAGTGCGTGCTCGGTTTCCAACCCCCTCTGTTCCCCTGCGATGGGGAACCATCCAACGTTCCGGCAGTGGACTACTGGTTCCGGGAGAGTGAGAGGGTTTGGGACTCAGCTCACCACCAGCTGCAGAGGGCCCTGCGCAGACGCAGGGCGACAGCAGACCTTCGGCGCTCAGAGGCTCCCTCCTATCAACCGGGACAGAAGGTCTGGCTGTCGACCCGGGACATCAGGATGCGTCTGCCCTGCAAGAAGCTGAGTCCCAGATTCATTGGCCCGTTCACCATCACTCGGCAGATCAACCCGGTCACTTTCCAACTCCAGCTTCCACCACAGTATAAGATTCACCCTACATTTCATGTATCACTGTTGAAACCTCACCATCCCTCTATGTCTCCCTCCACAGAGCCTGACGTGGCAGCCGCCTCCCCTCCCCTCCCACTCATCCTGGACGACGGAGCCGCCTATGCAGTGCGTGAGATCTTGGACTCCCGGCGCCGTGGTGGTCTTCTCGAATACTTACTGGACTGGGAAGGCTACGGCCCCGAAGAACGCTCATGGGTTCCTAGAAACGACATCCTCGACCCCAACCTTCTAGAGACATTCCACGCCAGCCACCCCAACAGACCTGCCCCTCGAGGAAGAGGATGACCACCATGACGCCGGGGTCCTTGGCCCTCAGGAGCGGGCCGTGGGAGGGGGGGTACTGTAACAGACACGCCAGGCTCCACCCTCACTCAATCCCAGCGCACTCCATCTCCCGAGTACTAATCACCGCCACCTGCACATCATTATCACCAGCACTTCAAAAAGCCAACACTCACACACACTCACTGTCCGGTCTCGTTGTAGGCTACTAACCTGTATGCTTACCTCAAGGACTCCAGACGATCTACTTACCTGTCTCCGACGTTTCCAGTTTCCCTCCTGTGTTCCTCCTTGTGTGTGTGAGTGTCTCCAGTCTCCTGTGTTCCAAGTCTCCAGCACGATCCATTCTCTCCACTCCTGCAAGCATCAGCAAGATTTCATCACCATTCTTCACCTTTCATCAGCCGCACTGTTGTTCACACTCTGCTGACATCAATAAACTTACCTGTTTGTTTTACATCTGCCTCAGTCCCTTCTGTACATGAATGATCAAGGTATAATTATTGTTAAAATATATGACTGTAAAAATGCATTACTAAATGTTGAAATTATCAATGAACAATACTTTTATTAACCTTAATGTTACAGATGGACTCTTGTTGTAAAATGTTACCATTCATATGAATCTTTAAATATCTACATATAGCATTGACATTAGACACATATGTATATTGTATGTATGTATGTATACTCTCACACTTTATTTTCTTTTATTTTAGAACACTTGATGATTATTTAAATAAAGTATGTATTACATGATAAAAAGAACTGAAATCTGATGTGTTTCTGGTTTGTTCATATGTTTCTGTCGGTACAGTTTGTTTTCTCATGTCACTAGCTTTAAATATGCAACTTCATAATGAATGCATAAGTGACCAGCTGGATATAAACTAATGCAAAGAGATGATAACAATCGTGACATTAAACATTTGGATCAAACTTACGTGTGTTTTTGTCATTGTTTTAATGGTCAAAGTGGTTAAATATAGTATTTGAGTCGATTCTGAACTGCCGAAACGAGTCGTCAGCAATTCCAGTCTCACTTCCTGATACAAATCCACGTAACAATGTAATGTAAATTCACTGCATGGCAGCCGATGGTCTTCATTGGCTGCTCACGAACAACATCAATTTTGCCCCGCCCTCAATCACTGCAGTTGTATCTGAGGCTGGAAGAGTCTGGCTCGTGTTGTTCATGTCGAGAACATGTTTCTTGATGTAGGTTTTTAAATGACAAAACACCCACTTATATGAGAAGCAGAATATCAGATGAGAGAAAAACGATACATCTGTCATACAAAGGGTTCATTTCATTTTAATTCAATTCAAAATTTAATCTAATTTCTTCCCAGTGTCCATTTTCAAATAAAGTCATTAGATGTCCTGTGTCGTCAGCTAGTGTAGTGTGTATCCTCCTGTTGTGGATCATTTAGGAGTGTCATGTAGTGAACACATCGACTTCAAGACGCCACAGCAGGTCATGTAGTCTGAACAGCACAGCGATCTGCTGACGTTTAAAGTCCTGTAGTGTAAACTTGGCATCAGTTATCCCTTTTTCTTTTCAGCACTTTTTCAACAGACCAGAAAAAAAATATTGTAAATATTTACTACACCAACACCTGTTTTGGGGGGAGAGGGGTGGGTTTCAGATATCTTAAAGAGACACCACCCAAAAAATTGTCCTTAGTTTTCAATCTTCCTCATAATACCAGTGACTGCTGTGAAACTGAGACCATTTTACCAATCGATATAGATTTATTTTCAATAGACTTATTATACATAGAACATGCATTCTCAGTCAGGGGGAAAAGAAGGAGTGTGTGTGTGTGTGTGTGTGTGTGTGTGTGCGTGTGTGTGTGTGTGTGTGTGTGTGTGTGTTTGTGGCATACTGTAGATGTGTGAGGAGAGTTTAGGGCAAGGCGTTGTCCTATGCTATTTCAATTGAGATCTTCTCTCCAGATGAGTTTTATTGCTTTATTTCAGGGCGATTGATCTCAGTTTTTGTCTTAGCAGGAAAATCAAGTCTTAGACCAATGACAAACGAAGCCTCACTTTCTGTCCAATCACGTGCGATTCACTTTGCGTATCGGAATGTTCAAACCCCCTGATCGTACTTTATTAGTAGGATTTCATTCAGACTTATTCAAATGCAGTTTTAAATACGCAGTCATTAAATGCCACAGTTTAATGGTAAATTAATTTATCACACAGAGAAATACAACACACACACACACACACACACACACATTTAGCCTTTAGCTGGTTTATTTTTTACTAAACACCAGGGGCACGTTCAAGCTCAAACCGGTGTGCAATGTTTTGCTACGTTTTCCGGGTTGAACGACATGTTTCCTGGAAACGGTGTGCAACAAGTCAAGTCAAGTCACCTTTATTTATATAGCGCTTTTTACAATGCAGATTCTATCAAAGCGGCTTTACATTGATAACTGGCACATAATTTCAAGAATAGTGTCAATGCAGGCAGATCAAAGCACTGTTGAATAAATGTCAAGAATACTGTTGAATATCAAATGTCAAGTTAAATGTCAAGTGTCCCCAACTAAGCAAGCCAAAGGCGACAGCGGCAAGGAACCCAAACTCCAACAGGTGACATCAGGTGGCAAACAAGTGGCAAATAGGTGTTAAAATGGAGAAAAAAAACCTTGGGAGAAACCAGGCTTAATCGGGGGGCCAGTTCTCCTCTGGCGAACAGTGCTTTGTTATGAATCAGGTTGTTATCATAAATCTGATAGGATCGCAACATTCAAAGTATTTATTTTAGTTCCATCCAGTTGAGGATCGTATTCATCACGCCGGTATGGACGGTTTGTTGAGGAACTGTGCTACTGGCTGTCGTGTCGATGATGTCTTCACAGTGGATGATCTAGTCGACTCGATCTCTGCTGATACTTCAGGGCTGCGTTGTGGTCGTGTCAAGGCGCAGGTCCTTGGTCTCAGCTGGATACGGCCCAGATCCGGTTGACTACGGTAAACCTCGGGATAAACAGAAAGACTAATATTAGCGTAGATGCCATTTTTCTTCTGATGTAACGAGTACATCTGGTGTTATAGGAAGTGTTCCCGGTTCCGGCTGACCTAATTTATGCAGCCTAATAATCCTTTAACGGATTTGAAAATATAAATTGATAATGTGTTATGTGTATGCCAGGTTAAAGAGATGCGTTTTTAGTCTAGATTTAAACTGACAGAGTGTGTCTGCATCCCGAACAATGCTAGGAAGATTGTTCCAGAGTCTGGGTGCCAAATAGGAGAAGGATCTACCACTTGCAATTGATTTTGATATTCTAGGTATTATCAGCTGGCCTGAATTCTGAGATCTCAATAAACGTGAAGGACTATAATGTATTAAGAGCTCACTCATGTACTGGGGAGCTAAACCATTTAGTGCTTTGTAAGTAATTAGCAAGATTTTAAAATCTATACGATGTTTAACAGGAAGCCAATGCAGTGATGACAGAACTGGGCTAATATGGTCATACTTCCTAGTTCTAGTAAGAACTCTAGCTGCTGCATTTTGTACGAGCTGTAGTTTATTTATCAAGCGAGCAGAACAACCACCCAGTAGAGCGTTACAGTAATCTAGCCTCGAGGTCATGAACGCATGAACTAACTGTTCTGCATTTTTCATTGAGAGCATATGTCGTAGTTTAGATATATTTTTAAGATGGAAGAATGCGGTTTTACAGATGCTAGTAACATGGCCTTCAAATGAAAGATTGGTATCAAAGAGCACACCCAGGTTCCTAACTGACGACGAAGACTTAACAGAGCAGCCATCAAGTGTTAGACAATATTCTAGGTTATTACGAGAAGAAGTTTTCGGTCCAAAAATTAGAATCTCTGTTTTTTCTGAATTTAGTAGTAGGAAATTACTGGTCATCCAGTTTTTTATATCAGCTATACATTCTGTTAATTTTGTGAATTGGTAAGTTTCGTCAGGTGAAGAAATATAGAGCTGAGTATCATCAGCGTAACAATGAAAACTAACGCCATGCTTCCTAATGATATCTCCCAAGGGTAGCATGTACAGAGTGAAAAGCAATGGTCCTAGTACTGAGCCTTGCGGTACTCCATATTTAACTTGTGATTGATATGATATCTCTTCATTTACTACTACAAACTGATAACGGTCAGATAAGTATGATTTGAACCATGCCAATGCAATTCCACTAATGCCAACATAGTTTTCGAGTCTATTTAGAAGAATATTGTGATCAATAGTGTCAAATGCAGCACTAAGATCCAGTAACACTAATAGAGAGATACAACCACGATCTGATGATAAGAGCAAATCATTAGTAACTCTAATGAGAGCAGTCTCAGTACTATGGTACGGTCTAAATCCTGACTGGAAATCCTCACAGATACTATTTCTTTCTAAAAAGGAACATAGTTGTGATGAAACTGCCTTTTCTAGTATTTTTGACAGAAAAGTGAGATTTGAAATCGGCCTGTAATTGACTAATTCTCTAGGATCAAGTTGTGGTTTTTTAATAAGAGGTTTGAGATACGTTTTCTCTTGATTGGTGGGTGTGTCAGAAATGTCAGCCCAATCAGCGGCAAGATGTATATAAACCGCGTGGTATTAAAGAGACAGCTCACACAATGGGTAATAATGTAACATAAAAATACTATACTTATATATTTTGCTATTGTGATGTGACACTTTAATAAACTTTTCTATAGTCAGAGGAGAATAGTTGGTAAATATTACAATATCATATATATAGCACAACAACAGTGATCAGCAATATTGATAAGCCTAATACTCACAATAAAAATAATATAGATCAACACAGTCTCGGAGGTAAGAAGTGGATTATCCTTCACCTGAAATGTTTGTCCTTTCATCATGAAGTGCAAGTCATATGTTGTATAACAATAATTAGAAGTTTCCACAAATCCCTTCACTCGATTGGGATGTTCTCTTTTATTCTGGACGGCAAGGGCAGTGACTGTAACATCGAGCGTATTTTGTAGTATTAAGCATGTATTTATACCGATTTAATCAGGCTCCGAAAATACCTCAAAAAGAACACAAAGAATGGCCTTCTCAGCTGCCATAGTTGCAACTCTTGTGTCATCAGAAGAGGGTGTTCAACGCGCCACCGTTTCCGTTTTAAAAAAAATGTTTTGCAACGTTTTGTCAGGGCTGATCGCAGACCTGGTGACCGGGAGGGGACATGTTCGGTTCACTTAGTTTTGTCGTGGCCATAACATATAAACTTGTGGCAACGTGATAATATGTTGTGGCCACGAGATCGTTTTGTTGATGTAACGACATCCTTATGTCATTGTCATGTGATGTAAAGTCGTGGCTTTGAGATCATATGGTGAGGGAACGAGATATTTTTCTCGTGGCCACGAGTTACATGTGTAAACAACCTGCGTGACTATAGCAACCTGGAATTAAGAATGATAAAATAATTGCAGAATTAAGAAATTATTATTATTTGAATGCTGTCTATATAGTCAACATTGCGCGCAATGTAATAAGCTATAAATATCCTATTGCGCGCGATGTTGCCACTATAGCATTCAAATGAAGTTTATCAATTTGATAACAAACTTCATTTAATGATAATGAACATTTATCCGTCCCATCTCACAGCCTTTTAATCTGATCCTGTCTTTATTATAATAATAATAATAAAA
Organism: Ancherythroculter nigrocauda; assembly: GCA_036281575.1. Classification (NCBI taxonomy): domain Eukaryota; kingdom Metazoa; phylum Chordata; class Actinopteri; order Cypriniformes; family Xenocyprididae; genus Ancherythroculter; species Ancherythroculter nigrocauda. The sequence goes on from VTFQ01000006.1 coordinate 1,064,547, forward strand.
ATAAAGATTATTATTATTAACATGCCTATTAAACCTAAATAAAATGATGAACAAAATTAAGTTTTGTCTAGGCTATATCAGTGAATGGATTTTTTTTTTTTTTTGTAAAGCTTAAATATTCTTTTAACAACCAATTAATAATAATACATTATTCGAACTTCATTCAAATGCTGTCACGGGCACGAGGGGCTACAAATGATAACAGACACTCATTTATCCTATCTTCACGGCTACAATACAGTCATAAAGTCACATTTTATTGGCATGATCTGGCATTTAATGTATTTACAAAATATAGCTAACAACATAATATAGGCCTACAGAAAGGATACACGAAATGAAGGGGAAAATAAAGCAAATAGCTAACATAACAATGAATAAAAAACATTTAACCAATAATGATAGCCTAATAACAAATAATATAAAAATATGAAATAAAAAAACAGTCAGTGAATGGATTTAAAAGACTGTTGGATGTGATAAAAATATACACGGCATATTCTAATATTTATTGATAAACTTCATTCGAATGCTGCTGTAGGCATCGCACACAACACAATAGGCAACACGTTAATAATCACTTCTTAATTCCACGCTTTTTCTTAATTAAAAATAAATGTTATTATAATCTTATCCATTTCTGATAGTTCCAGGTTGCTATGGTAGCGCAGGTTGTTTACACATGTAACTCGTGGCCACGAGAAAAATATCTCGTTCCCTCACCATATGATCTCGAGGCCACGACTTTACATCACGTGGCCTTATGTCGCATCCTTATGTCATGGCCTCGAGATCATATGGTGAGGGAACGACTTATTATCACGTTCCCACGAGTTTATATGTCGTGGCCACGACAAAACTAAGTGAACCGAACATGTCCCCTCCTGGTCACTGTAGTTTTTGACACTCTCGAAGCTTTGAATCTTTTCCTGAAACAGTCATGGGAATGCTTCAGTGATTCATGAGAACTCATTTGCCCATCTCTAGGGTCAAGCACATATACTCAGTCCAGGGCCGGCCCTAGCTTTGATGGGGCCCTAAGCAGAATTTCATTTGGGGGCCCCTCGGTTACAATAACTTATGATAAACCATATCCTTTAATATAAAAAATAAATGTAAATGTATAGAATGGACAATGTTAATATAAATACTTAAATAATTACATAAAATGAACAGTTTAGATGGACCTGTAAGAACTGAAGATAACAATAATAAATATATTATTAACATTAAAGGAATAGTTCACCCAAAAATGAAAATTCTGTCATCATTTACTCACTCTCATATTGCTCCAAACCTGTATGAGTTTCTTTCTTCTGTTGAACACAAAATAAAATAAGATATTTTGAAAAAGCCACCAACTGTTTGGTTATACACCCACATTCTTCAAAATATCTTATTTTATTTTGTGTTCAGCAGAAGAAAGAAATTAATACAGGTTTGGAACAATATGAGAGTGAGTAAAAATAATGATGACAGAATTTTCATTTTTGGGTGAACTGTCCCTTTAAGGACAAGGGCAGCATGTTTACTATTACTCAGAAGCATGCCTTCTCCATCGTTTTTGTTTCTTGTTCTCTTGTTGTATCTCCTGAACTATGTTGCAATGATGCACTATTTTTCTGCTCCGATCCTGCTTAGTGAATAAAAAGCAGTTGCAAATGATGTACAAAATTCACATATCCCACTCATCTTTGCATCAACAAAATGCACAACACTTTATATTTTACTACCAAATTATATGTATTATATAATTAATTTAACTTGCAGTCGTATGTTTTCCTTGACATCTCACGATTTTCGGGGCATGTGAGGTTGCAAACATAATGCATGAAGCGGTATTCAAGGTAATGTGGGTTTAGTGTGCACTAAGGGCACAGCACTTGGGAATTTTTAAGACACGAGACAATCTTGCGCACTTACTCCCTCTCGCGTGCGTGAGCTCTCAAGTGGCCAAGGCCACAAGTGTGGGTATTTAGACAAGGCATTTGAAGGACGCGACTGCGCGCGAAACGCGTCCGAGCGTGGAAAGTTAAGTATACCCGGGGCTTTAGGCTTCTGTTTCTTTAAGACCGGCACACATCTAAAACACAGACATGCATCCGATTTTCTCTCAACTGATTACTTTCACTTTAGACATAACCAACTCTGTTTATTTTAAGTTTGTGTGTATTTGACAGTAGCTATTAGTGCAGATGCAAAAGATAAAGTCCACTAATCGGAGGCTGTTAGTGTGCACGCGTGCTTCTGGTTAAGAACAGCACGCGAATGAAATGTTTAACCGGCAATGCTTTAAAGCACATGCAAATAATGAACTTTTGTGATTGCGAATAAGTGCAGTGTCCTGTGAGTGAGTGTAACATGTGATGCAAATGTACGTCAAGTTTTACAGTATTGAGACGGATGCGCCAGAACTGCAACTGATAGAATGCGCAATGTCAAAATCAAGCTGTCATTTAATTTGCTCTTGGGGGCCCCTGGTGGCGGCGGGGCCCTAAGCAGCCGCTTAGTTCGCTTATAGCAGGGGTAGGCAAGTTCGGTCCTAGAGAGCCGCTGTCCTGCAGAGGTTAGCTCCAACCCTGAAAAAAACCCTTCAGCTGCCTATAGCCTATAGTAATCCTAAAGAGCTTGATTAGCTTGTTCAGGTGTGTTTAATTAAGGTTGGAGCTAAACTCTGCAGGACAGCAGCTCTCTAGGACTGAACTTGCCTACCCCTGGCTTATAGGGAGGGCCGGCTCTGACTCAGTCCGAACACACATACTTCACAATGGCAGACAGGAGCGAGGAATCCAAGACTCAGGCAGAGATAAAACATAAGGAACATAACTGCTGAAAATGCCAACAGAGAATGTAGACCAAAACATGCAAGACTTCATAATGAAAGCAGGGCAAAATGCATTTAAATAGTCAGGGTAATGAACTAACAACACAAGACACAGCTGAAACATGTTAACTAATGAGTAGAGAGGGAATAAAGCAAATACTCCTCGCTGCAGACTGTAGCGCGATGACGTCACGTATTTTGACGTCACGTATGTGTTACCGCGCATGCGCAAAGAATGACGTATCGTCTTGTATGTAATACGCATGCGCGCCAATGACGTCACGTTTGTGTCACCGCGCATGCGCGTAAGTTAATGGCACCTTATATACTTATTTTAATAGTTCCTCTGTCATGGTTGTTTATTTTTGTGTACTATATTTTTGGACAGTTTCTGTCGCTTTGGCAATACTGCATGTAAAACATTTATGCTAATGAAGTAGTTAGAAGTTAAACTGACTACATAAAGTATATTTTCAGTCTCTACCAACTAAACCAAAAAAATAATCAAACTGATAACTTTCTTTTGTGTGCGGGTATAATATATATATATATATAATATATAAATAATAAATATATACACAATATATAAATAATATACACTATAATATATATATATATATATATATACACATATGTAATATTTATATGTAAATGATATATAAATACATACACATAAATTATATAATATATCTATATCTATATCTCTATATATCTATATATATATATATATATATATATATATATATATATATATATCTCACATGAAAATTCCTTCAAATCTTCTGAAATTCCCCTCCATCATTAAAAAAACAGTCAACAGAGCAATAGCCCTCAACTTCCTTAACTGAATAAAATCCTCGCAGGACTCCCCTTCTGCCATCACCAACATACCCAGGTGGGCAGTCCTTGAACAGAAAAAGAGAAGAGTAGAGAGAGCTGGTATTGGTTTCACTTTATTTCTTGAACAGCACAAATAACACTGTTTTAAAAATAATTCTACTCTTATTTTTACTTTTCAATTTAGAGGTGATGAAAACCCCCCTGCCTGTTGATTACTTGACCAAGGTAAGTACAGTATAAACTCCTATCAATCTATCAGTTTCCTTTTTTAGTATATCTTACAGTGGGGATCGAAAGTTTGGGAACCCCTTTCAGAAACTGTGAAAATGTGAATTTTTAACAAAATAAGAGAGATCATACAAAATGCATGTTATTTTTTGTTTAGTACTGTCCTGAGTAAGATATTTTACATAAAATATGTTTGCATTTAGTTCACAAGACAAACAATAGCTGAATTTATTAAAATATCTCCGTTCATAAGTATGTGAAGCATTGATTCTCAATACTGTGTGTGGTTACCTGATGATCCACGACTGTTTTTGTGTTTTGTGATGGTTGTTCATGAGTCTCTTGTTTGTCCTGAGCAGTTAAACTGAGCTCTGTTCTTCAGAAAAATCCTCCAGCTCCTGCAGATTCATCAGTTTTGAAGCATTTTTGCATATTTGAACCCTTTCCAGCAGTGACTGTAGGATTTTGAGATTCATCTTTTCACACTGAGGACAACTGAGGGACTCAAACTCAACTATTAAAAAAGGTTCAAGCATTCACTGATGCTCCAGAAGGAAACACAATGCATTAAGAGTCGAGGGGTGAAAACTTTTTGAATTTGAAGATCAAGGTAAATTGTAATTAATTTTTCTTCTGGGAAACATGCAAGAATCTTCTGTTGCTTCCGAAGGGCAGTACTAAATGAAAAAAATTATATTTCAACAAAATAAGAAAAATGTGGACATCTTCATCCTGTTCAAAAGTTTTCACCCCCCGGCTCTCAATGCATCGTGTTTCCTTCTGGAGCATCAGTGAATGTTTGAACCTTTTTTAATAGTTGTGTTTGAGTCCCTCAATTGTCCTCAGTGTGAAAGCACAGATCTCAAAATCCTACAGTCACTGCTGGAAAGGGTTCAAATATGCAAAAGATGGTGGAAAACTGAAGAATCTGCAGGATCTGGAGGATTTTTCTGAAGAACAGAGCTCAGTTTAACTGCTCAGGACAAACAAGAGACTCATGAACAACCATCACAAAACACACAAACAGTCGTGGATCATCAGGTAACCACACACAGTATTGAGATCCAAGGGTTCCCAAACTTTTGAACGGGGTTATTTTAATAAATTCAGCTATTGTTTGTCTTGTGGACTATATTTAAACATCTTTTATGTAAAATATCTTACTCAGGACAGTACTAAACAAAAAATAACATGCATTTTGTATGATCTCTCTTATTTTGTTAAAAATTCACATTTTAACAGTTTCTGAAAGGGGTTCCCAAACTTTCGATCCCCACTGTAAGATATACTAAAAAAGGAAACTGATAGATTGATAGGAGTTTATACTGTACTTACCTTGGTCAAGTAATCAACAGGCAGGGGGGTTTTCATCACCTCTAAATTGAAAAGTAAAAATAAGAGTAGAATTATTTTCAAAACAGTGTTATTTGTGCTGTTCAAGAAATAAAGTGAAACCAATACCAGCTCTCTCTACTCTTCTCTTTTTCTGTTCAAGGACTGCCCACCTGGGTATGTTGGTGATGGCAGAAGGGGAGTCCTGCGAGGATTTTATTCAGTTAAGGAAGTTGAGGGCTATTGCTCTGTTGACTGTTTTTTTAATGATTGAGGGGATTTTCAGAATATTTGAAGGAATTTTCATGTGAGATATATATATATATATATATATATATATAGAGAGAGAGAGAGAGAGAGAGAGATAGATATATAGAGATATAGATATAGATATATTATATAATTTATGTGTATGTATTTATATATCATTTATATCATTTACATATAAATATTACATATATATATTTTATAGTGTATATTATTTATATATTGTGTATATATTTATTATTTATATTTTATATATATATATATATATATATATATATATATATATATTATACCCGCACACATACATAATATAAAAAAATATAATGTGTGATAATCTGTATGTGTAATTAATTCATAATTCTGTAATTATAATTGTAAAAGAGAGATATGCTTTGTTTTGAAATAAAAGAAAGTTATCACTGTTATCAGTTTGATTATTTTTTTGGTTTAGTTGGTAGAGACTGAAAATATACTTTATGTAGTCAGTTTAACTTCTAACTACTTCATTAGCATAAATGTTTTACATGCAGTATTGCCAAAGCGACAGAAACTGTCCAAAAATATAGTACACAAAAATAAACAACCATGACAGAGGAACTATTAAAAAAAGTATATAAGGTGCCATTAATGTTTACAGTAATATTGCAATATACACAGTGAAGTGCAACAGAATGTGGAAATAACCTTTTAAATAAAATACTATAGACACACACATCCGTAATTCCTCATTATATAATTTTACCTCAGATGGCATGTTCAAAACAATGGATATGTGTACTCAGTTTTGCCGCTCTGTTTTTTTTTTTAATTTTATTTTTATTATTAGAATTTTTATTACTATGTTCTTGTTGTATTTGTATTGTATATGTGAACTGGAAGCTTCAGCACCAAGTAAAATTCCTTGTGTGTGCAAGCACACTTGCCAATAAAGCTCTTTCTTTTATTATTTCTTTGTCGTTTTCAACATTTTTACATATTAACTTGTGCCAAGTTTTCGCATGCGTTTTAAGGACGTGGAATGTCACACACGACGTCAAAACACGTGACAATAACGCGTAACTCATATGACACGCATGCGCTGTCAACATGTTATGGCGCATGCGTTTTAAAGACATGCAATACGTAACATACGTGACGTCAAAATACGTGACGTCACCGCGCTACAGTCTGCAGCGAGGGGTATCTCGAATAAAGAGGGAATAAAGAGGGAATGACAGTGAGGGACGAGGCTGCCATCTGCTGGTTCTTAAGCATACTGCAGCTGACAGATGTGACACTGGAATTGTTTAATAAAGTTACAATATGTTTCAGTTACAGTCAATATTAACTACAAATTACAACACTGTCCATTATGGTATTATTGACACTTGGTGTTTATGATTAAACGAAACTGACAGAAACCTACTTTAAATATGAAATTTCTTCTAAAATTCAATTAAATTCACATTTATTTGTATAGCGCTTTTCACAATACATGTTTCAAAGCAGCTTTACAGAGAATGTCAACATTACAATATATCAGAGTTGACAGTCCAAATTACGATATTTCAGAAATGTACATATATAATCACACAGTTAGCAAACAATGTAATTCATTTACAATCACTGTTAGCAAATTAATTTAAGGTAGAAGCAATAAGATTGTGGAAATAATGATTGCATAATAAATGCAGATTGTAGTCTGAGAGATTCTGTGTTCAGGTTTTTGGCCCAATAAGTAATACTTTAGTCTTATCTGAATTTAATAGAAGAACATTACTGGTCATCCAATGTTTTACTTCTTTAATACATTCTGTCAGATTGGATAATTTAGAGATTTCATCTGGTTGTGTTGAAATATATAACTGAGTATCATCGGCATAGCAGTGGAAACTAATTCCATGTTTTCTTATAATATTGCCGAGTGGCAGCATGTAGACTGAAAATAGCAGAGGGCCTAACACTGATCCTTGCGGCACTCCATAGTTTACTATTGTTATCTTAGATTTTTCCCCGTTTAGATAGACAAAATTGTGACGGTCTGATAGATACGATCTAAACCACCGTAATGCCTGTCCCTGAATACCAGTGTAATTTTGTAGTCGATCTAGGAGTATTTTATGATCTATAGTGTCAAACGCAGCACTGAGATCAAGTAACACTAGTATTGAGACACAGCTTTGGTCAGAAGCTAGAAGTAAGTCGTTTGTAATTTTAACGAGCGCAGTTTCTGTGCTATGATGAGATCTGAATCCTGACTGAAATTTTTCATAGATAGCGTTTTTTTGCAAGAAGGAGCACAATTGGACCGACACCACTTTTTCTAGTATTTTAGACATAAATGGAAGATTTGAGATGGGTCTGTAATTTGCTAATACATTTGGATCTAATTGTGGTTTCTTAATGAGAGGCTTAATAACTGCTAGCTTGAACAGTCGTGGGACGTGACCTAAAGATAAAGACGAGTTGATAATATTGAGAAGAGGCTCTTCTGCTACAGGTAACAGCTCTTTCAGTAGTTTAGTGGGTATTGGATCTAGTAAACATGTTGTTGGTTTAGTTTATTTAGCTCTTCCTGTCCTATAGTTGTAAAGCACTGCAACTGTTCTTGAGAGGCGATAATTGAGGCTGAATCATAAAACTCTGTTAAAGGTTGTACATTTATAATTGTATTTCTGATACTTTCAATCTTCTCAGTAAAGAAATTCATAAAGTCATCACTATTAAACTGTAATGAAATGTTTTGTTCTGATGATGTCTGTTTATTTGTTAATCTAGCCACTGTACTAAACAAGAACCGTGGATTGTTTTCTCACATGAAACTGGGCTTCATAAATTGCACACATTTAGGTGTACTCATTTTTCATTATTACTATTCAAACATTTCATAAATCAAATGAATCACCAAAGCTGACTTATGTCATCAAAACACATTATTTTGTAACCAAAAAATTAATTAAAAAAATAAATCTAACTGATCATGCATGACATTCTTTTAACTATAAGCAACCCAATTTGTCTAGATGTGTAATATTATTTCTCTTGTATAATGAGCTCGTCTTGATGTTTTAAATGACCCTGAACCCCCTAGCAAGATCACTTTTGGGACCTGTGAATTTATAAAATCCTGCGTACGGTTGAAGAATTTACACCAACGCCACCCAAAAAAACATTGATGGTGGAGACCCCCATAACACCTGATTTAATTCATTGGTATGATTTACCCATCAATGATTGGCTCTTTTCTTTAGAAGGCGGGACTTATTCTGTATTGAGCGTTACACTTTCTCCCATTCATCGTCATGCATCGTTAAGTCTTTGACCTTCAGAGAATCTTTTGACATTCAGTTATTTCTGACGCCCTGAATATGTTTATTTTTAATGTGATTGTAAGGGTCCTGTTTGTATATCTATCCATGTGATAAAGTCTTGTAACTGTGAGTGAACCTGTTGTAACAAGACAAATTTCAGACTTTGTATGACAATAAAGTAGCATCATCATCATGAAACAAAATCAGGCAAAACGTCAGCCTCTGCTACTTTTGTTTTAAAAGGAGAAGAAAGATTTAATATAGCTCTTTGTTGAATAAAGATGAAGATTTTAACCTGGAACCCATACATGAATGTTACCCTGAACCACAAATGGATTTAAACATTGTGATCTTCTACGTATGTCACTTCTATGAGACTCACTGTATGTCACTGAAATGACATACAGTGAGTCTCAAACACCATTGGTTCCTCCTCCTTATGCAAATCTCGTGCATGAAAAACACCACGGAAAAACAGGTAAATCTCAACATAACATGACTGTCATTAATATGTACGCCCCCGATATTTGCATATGCCAGCCCATGTGTAACAGACAAGCCTGTTACTAAGTCTTTTGTCTGCAGTTTTCTTCCTCACTGCTAGGGGTGCTATAGCACCTAACTGAGCTCCTTAAGTAAAGGTGAGGTTTTAGAGGAAGTTAGCAGAACAGCAGCAGTAGGAAGCATGGCTTTACTGCATTTGTGCTATGTCAAGCTCAACTTAAAGTAAGGATTGTTTTCTTTCCTGCTATTTAAATTTGACTGTTGTCAGCCTGTTGATAATGTTTGTTGTCAATACGTTATTGGATTTGTTTGTTGATATATGCTGAGCAATTGTATGTAAGCTGTGTTGGGTTTGATGCTCAAAGGTTGATACAGTTTATTTGTATGTATTTTAGAAGGACCCTTTATCGGTGACTTTAACACCGTATGGTGAGAGCTCAATATGGACTTAAAGCCCAGATGGATGTAAGCTTGTGGTTTTTGGCTTACTTATGGCTGTACTTGATGGGAAAAGTCTGGAGCTTGAACTATTATTGGTTGAATCGAATTCATCGTCAATAATGGGATTACTCATCATCTATGGGACAACTACTTTGGACATTGTTTGATGAACTTTATACCCTCAGTTAAAGGGATACTCCACCGTTTTTTCATATTAAACTATGTTATTCCCTTTACTAAGACGAGTTGATACATACCTCTCTCGTCTCAGTGCGTGCACTAAATCGCTCTGTCTCGCGGCGAACCTTTATTAGCACTTAGCTTAGCCCAGTTCATTCAATAGGGGCCAAGCAGAGAAGCTACCAAACACCTCCACGTTTTCCCTATTTAAATACAGTTACTCGAGTAGTGTAACTCGACCTAGGACGGTGACACAAAACCAAACGTTGCGCTTTTCTAAGCGTGTAAAATGGATAACTATATTGTATGGCGGAATACCATAGCAAGTGCTCTGGAGCACTTTGACTTGGCGCAGTAATATCTTCACTCGGCCCCCGCTCCCTCTCCTGTAAAAGTCACGTTGGTTCTATTGACGGAAATGAGAGGGAGCGGCGGCCGGTGAGAGGACTTTTCACGAGTGAAGATATTACTGCGCCAAGTCAAAGTGCTCCCGAGCACTTGCTATGGTATTCCGCCATACAATATAGTTATCCATTTTACACGCTTAGAAAAGCGCAACGTTTGGTTTTGTGTCACCGTCCTAGGTCGAGTTACACTACTCGAGTAACTGTATTTAAATAGGGAAAACGTGGAGGTGTTTGGTAGCTTCTCTGCTTGGCCCCTATTGAATGAACTGGGCTAAGCTAAATGCTAATAACGGTTCGCCGCGAGACAGAGGGATTTAGTGCACGCACTGAGACGAGAGAGGTATGTATCAACTCGTCTTAGTTAAGGGAATAACATAGTTTAATATGAAAAAACGGTGGAGTATCCCTTTAAGACTCTCTCTCACACACACACCACCATTTTCACATTACAAAACTGTGTAACCTATTGCCCAACCTATTGCCTATCCATTATATTGTTTTGAATGTGATTTGTCTTTTTCTTGCATTTTCTCTTTGTGTGGTGATTATTTTTTGTTTTCATGGTTGTATAAAAGAATGGTTGATTTATTTTGTGAGCATCTTTTCCTTCTTAATCTGTGGTAAGGCAAACTGAATCCCCCCTTAATTAAGTGGTGTAACTAGTTTTGTGTTAAAAACACATGAGACGGTTATACATGTTCAAGGCATTAGACAATCCAGTATTAAAGGATTAGTTAACCTTCAAATTAAAATTTCCTGATAATTTACTCAACCCCATCCAAGATGTTCATGTCTTTCTTTCTTCAGTCTAAAAGAAATGAAGGTTTTTGATGAAAACATTCCAGGATTTTTCTCATATAGTGGACTTCAATGGAACCCAAATGGTTGAAGGTCAAAATTACAGTTTACAGTGATACCAGATGAGAAATAAGGGTCTTATCTAGAGAAACCATTGCTCATTTTCAAAAAAAATAAATAAATAAATAAATAAATAAAAATTATATATGTTTTAACAATAAATGCTCATCTTGAACTAGCTCTCTTCTTCTTCTTCTTTATTTGAATTCCAGCAGTGTAGACACTGCTAAGTGTATTACTGCCCTCCACAGGCCAAAGTTTGAACTAAATTGTCATATACAATATCGTCGCTGCCCGATGAAACTCACGTATTTCCAAAACGGTTACTTTTCAGGAAGTGAAAAAAACACCGTATTTCAAAAGCAGTTGAATGTAGCGTTGTCATACTTGGTACGGCATCTTTACATGTAACCATATTCTTGCCAGTGTAATGATATAATCCACATTTGACCAAAATTGAGTTTAAATGGACATACGTGCATATTTTACAGTAACGGTGGTCGATACGCGTTCTTCCGATCATTAATTAGAATGGCCAAGTCGCGTTTCATATTGACAGATGAATACGCTCAGTTTATTAAATAGCCTACGTCTTAGTTTATTAAATACGCTTAGTTTATTTAATATTAATTATAAATGTATTAAATGTCTCTTGCAAACTATGAAGGGACAATGAATCAATACACTGACATGGTAATGCTAGACAGATACTTTGTTTGCACAGTCCTACCGTAATTTTGTCACTCCTAGACGTACGTCTGGCGTCGGGGAAAACGTTTACCTCGATAAAGGAAAGTCATTGTCTCACCAGGCTATGTTTATTTGGCAATGTAACCTCACAGTGTTATTCGGCTATCCAGTGCTGAGCTTCGATGAAACTTCACGAGACCGGCGAGATGCTTCCACAGGGCGGGAGATACGCGGCGTGATTGACAGCTTTGACACCAAATGGATATACGTGAAAATCAGATGACATGATTTCACAACTTTTCATTGGCCATTTAGATATGCGAAGCATACTGTATACGGAAATGAACCTGGACATTCAATCCGTCGAAAAATCTCAAAATCGGCAAAATGGACATACGTGGTTTTCATCGGACAGCGACGATATGCTAGTGCAAGTATCTAACAATTAGTTCAAACTTTGACCTGTGGAGGGCAGTAATACACTTAGCAGTGTCTACACTGCTGGAATTCAAATAGAGAAGAAGAAGAGAGCTAGTTCAAGATGAGCATTTATTGTTAAAATTTATATAATTTATTTTATTTTTTAGAAAATGAGCAATGGTTTCTCTAGATAAGACCCTTATTTCTCGTCTGGGATCATGTAAACTGTAATTTTGACCTTCAACCGTTTGGAGTCCAGTGAAGTCCACTATAAGGAGAAAAATCCTGGAATGTTTTCATCAAAAACCTTCATTTCTTTTCAACTGAAGAAAGACATGAACATCTTGGATGACATGAGGGTGAGTAAATTATCAGGAAATTTTAATTTGAAAATCCTTTAACGTTTGGAGCTGCACAGCAGAATCAACAGACTTTATGCAGGTAGGTAAGCAAGAACAATAGCGAAAAATGGCAGATGGAGCAATAATAACTGACATGATCCATGATAACATGATATTTTTAGTGATATTTGTAAATTGTCTTTATAAATGTTTCGTTAGCATGTTGCTAATGTACTGTTAAATGTGGTTAAAGTTACCATCGTTTCTTACTGTATTCACGGAGACAAGAGCCATGTCTTTATTTTCATTTTCACCCCGAAAACGCTTGTAGTCTGTATAATTCATAAACACAAGAGTGTGTAGCTTTAGTGTGCTGCACGGCTAACATTGCTATCAAAGTCATTCAGAATCGAATTTTAGCAAACATCCACAAAATACATGCCAAACTTACGTGATCTGATATGCTGCATCACTAACAGTTTGTAAAGGTCCATTTTGAGAGTTTTATTTGCTGTGTGAACAACTTCTTTAGTATTTATGCAATGTTTAAGCCAGTCACGAGCTTGGGGGCGGGATCACGAGCATTTAAAGGGGACACGCACTGAATCATGGGGTAACTATGGGGTATTTTGAGCTGAAACTTCACACACACATTCTGAAGACACCTTATATTACATCTTGTGAAACTGACGTTCTAGGGCACCTTTAAAATGAGGAAGTCTAAGCAAAACACAGTGAATGGGAAGTGAATGCTGTGTGATATTTTCCTTTCTTCAATAAAGGGTTTGTACACTGAAGATTCTTGAAAGATACACTGAAAGAACTTAAAATCATAGGATTTTTCCATTCAAAACTCTATAATGACCCACTGACTTGGCTTCCTGAGGGTACGGCTCTTTTGTAAAAAATCAATTTCCTATAACAGATTAACACAACAGATTTTTTTATCTGAGGGTGAAAACGCCAGTGACTCAAAGTGTCCACTAGATGGAGTCAGAGTTTACTTGTTTCACAACAAAACACTGAGAGTTTTGTGGGGTAAAATAACAAGAAAAAAAATTTACACACAAAGTTGAGTAAAGACATCAAGATCAATGTTTCATAATCCTGAAATGACTCCTGGTTCCAGGCTGGACCCTGACTCTTTTCCACCCTTCACAAAAACAGCTGGATCATCTACTGGACAATCAGTAGTTACAAAGGGTACGAAACGAATGTGTGCTAAAACACAGAATAGTGGAGCCAAACATTTAAAAGGTTAAAAATCAATACCTTAATTTAACAACTACCTTACTAACTATTAATAAGCAGGAAATAAGGAGTTTATTGAGGGAAAAGTCAGAGTTAATAGTTTATATGTGTTCCCTATACTATAGTGTTACCCAGATTCCCATTCAGACATGCAAATCAATAGTCTTATGTACGTTCTGTCACCTGTTAGAAAAACTTCAACCAAACCCTGAACAGAAGTTCTTTCAGCAGATGAAACCTCTGCAGAGCAGACAGGAGAAGATGACCTCAAGACAGCAAATTCAGCAGTTGTTGAGAACCTGTAAGGAAAAATTCCCTAATCCACAATTTTTTTGTTCCTCTCATCAATTTCTCGGATAGATTGGAGAAAAGCACTTGATATGCAAATAGAAAATAAATGCTAGCACTTTACCTGATCTAAACAAGTTTACATGTTTCTATGAAATCCTCGCTCGGTGCTGACCTGCCAAATTTCATTGCAATGCAAGTCTTGTGTGCTAGTTCAGAGCTAGTGCTATTGCCAACTGATGAGATGGGATGTGGGATATGTGGTGCTGCTAGCCGTTTTAACAGTTGTCAGAGAAACCCCGAACTACAATTTTAGTTAGATCAGCGGAATAAATGGTTGGCTGTAATCAGAAGGGACCACTGGCAGCCAAACAGCAATGCACAACATTAATAACTGCTGGGACTGTCATTTTCATAACATTATAATGAGAACACTATTGTAATAAAACGTTGTGAATTCTCTGTGTTGTTGTTTCAGTGCGTTGTTGTGGGAAGTGTGCGTCTACTGGAGTTAAACATTCTGATTAGCACATAACTTAGGCTACGTCCACACAAAGCCAGAGCTTACCCGATCTTTTTTTTCCTCGTCTCAAGAAATATCTGCGTCCACACAAAACCACTGAAGCGACTCAAAACGATGTATAGTAGTCACCATTTGAAGTGGATCAAAAAAGTTCATCAAAGTTGTCCTAAGAACCAAGTTGTCCTAAGAAGAAGGTTTTAGGACAACTTTGATGAAAGGTTTTGATCCACTTCAAATGTTGAATACTGTAGTATACATGCCAGACCAGTATGTGGCGCTGTAATTCTGCCACAGAGATGCAACTAAAGCAGAGAATAAGACTTGGAGCATGCGCATAAACCTTGCACACTGTATACAAACTATAGTAAAGGTTACGCTTTATTTTGGCTCAGTAGCTTCTGCAGCACGAACACAAGCATGTAGAGTCTGCTATTGCTGTTGTTGCTGTTTTGTGCTGTTAGCGCGTCTGACTAGGGTCGACACGTGGGGTGATGACATCATCATTTCTCAAAATATACGGATAGGCTGTCCACACAAAAACGCAAAGATGCTGTTTTCTGATTTATCCACTCTGGGACCCGGTTTCAAAAAATAGAGGTTTCACCTTCCGAAAAGGGGGCATGTGGAATTGGAAGATCAAGGAATATTGTACTTCATTTGTCTTCTGGGAAACATGCAAGTATCTTGTTGCTTCCGAAGGGCAGTACTAAATGAAAAAATATGTTCTTTAAACAAAATTAAAAAAAACTTGCACCTCAACTTCTTGTTCAAAAGTTTACACCCCCGACTCTTAATGCATCGTGTTTCCTTCTGGAGCATCAGTGAATGTTTGAACCTTTTTTAATAGTTGAGTTTGAGTCCCTCAGTTGTCCTCAGTGTCAAAAGATGAATCTCAAAATCATTCAGCCACTGCTGGAAAGGGTTCAAATATGCAGAAGATGCTTGAAAACTGATGAATCTGCAAGAGCTGGAGGATTTTTCTGAAGAACAGAGCTCAGTTTAACTGCTCAGGACAAACAAGAGACTCATGAACAACCATCACAAAACACACAAACAGTCGTGGATCATCAGGTAACCACACACAGTATTGAGAATCAATGCTTCACATACTTATGAATGGGGTTATTTTAATAAATTCAGCTATTTTTTTCTCTTGTGGACTTTATTTAAACATCTTTTATGTGAAATAGTTTATTAACTCCCTCGGGTCGGCGGTCACGCCGGCGTGATCACCGCGTTTTTTTTCTAACCAGTGTGAAAGAGACTCAAAATACTCTGTCAATGTTGCACATACAATTAAGAGCTATACACCATTTTAATCTGTGGAATATCTTCTTTGATTTGTGTACACTCAGAGTAAAAACAAAATGTTGTGCTTTTTGTAAAATAAAGAAAACTAACATGATGCGTGATCTCTCGTCTCCCTCTGAAGGAAGTCCAATCTGATAGTTCTCAGAAAATGAACTGTAACTTATGAATACTAATGACAAAAAAATTAGACTTATGTCTAAAGAAACGTTGAAATGTCAGGTTTTAAATCGTGTAAGTCAAATCGAAAACAAACCTTCTGTTTATGTAATCTGTATGAAAAGAGAGCCATGTCAGAAATCCGTGATTCAGCTCATTATCCGCTAATGCGGCCACACCCACGGAGCCAGCGCTATTCAGACGCAAATTCAGTCAATACATGCATTCATCGTCTCAATCGTGTATTTATTGTCTTGAAAAGTGTTTTAAATAGCCATAGTTAGCGATCTCTGGCCTCTGTTAGTTCAGTTATTTCCTGGATTGCCTATTCTTCTTTAGCATTGGCATTTGTGGACTAAAAGTGCACAGAGCGCCCTCCGGCTGCAAGTATGAATTGTAAACACAGTATCCAGCGTTCACAGTGACGACAATAAATAATGAATAAATACTCCTCTGTATAGAAAATTGACATAAACATGAGAATCCATCAATATTTCTCCAAATGTGCATGCTTTCAAGCTAAAAGCCTATATGAAATGCCATAGAGGTAACATAACTGTTCAGACACTTTGTATCATAGAAATGCATTATATTTTAATAATAGAATACCATTATTTTAAATTGTAATAATATGTCACAGTATTGCTGTTTTTTCTGTATGTTTGATTTACACCATGATGAGCTTGAGACATGATCACAGAGGGTTTTTTCACAGCCTATCTGACTGAAAGAGCTCATTATTTATGCAGCTCATTAGAGCTCTTTTATGTGATTCTTTTGTCTTCTCAGGTGAGAATCACCCATTATTCATGATGATTCACGCCTCCACGCATACTGTGTTTCTTGACCAAAGATGTTTTAGAAAATTTAAATCTCTCTATTGTTTTATATGAAGGAGTAGGAATGATAATTTTTCATAATTTTGAAGCAAAAACTCTAGTCTACAACCTCCAATACCCAGAAGTCTTGTGAACACAGATTTAATATATATTTTTTGGCTTTATTTCAGTGACTTAAGTTTTTTGTTTTTTCAATAACCACGCATAAACGTTATTCCTTCAAAAACACAAACATGTACATACATGTTCCTTACATATTATTGTAGCCTAGTTTGTGCTGAATACAGTGTAATGACACTTTTTCCATTAATATGTTTATGAACAACTGAAAAAAGCACAAATGTCAGGGCATGTCAAAACTTCTCCAGGCCCCAAATCAGCCTCAGACCCCTGAGGGTTAAGGACAGTACTAAATAAAAAAAATAACATGCAATTTTCATGATCCATCTTATTTTGTTAAAATGATTAACATTTTTGAAGATTCTGCAAGGGGTATGTAAACTTTTGAGCTCAATTGTATATACAAATGTGCAATATTGACTATGCAAAAACAGTAATACAGTAACGTGCAAATTGAGATGAGGCTACTTAATAATAGCAACAGTAACATTAGCAAATTTGCAATGATAATAGCAGCAGTGGTAACTTAAATGTGCAAATTGATGCAACAATTAGTCCAACTATTCTATGAAATAGATGAGGCTAGTCTGTGTCCACTGGCTATCTGTTTAAGAGACTTATAGCTGAGGGGTAGAAGGAGTTCCTTAATCTAGAAGAAGTCCTGCATTTCACACTATACCTCCGTCCTGAGGTTAGAATGAACAGGGGGTGGGTGGGGTCCTTAAGGATGGAGGCAGCTCTCCTGTGGACTCTGCGATGGTAAATGGCCTGCAGTGGAGTCCTGATGATCTTCTCAAAAAATTGTAAAACACTAAAAACATAACATTATCAATGATGTCTTGATTTCGAATGACAACATGACTGACAACTATTTATCTAATAACATATACAAAATGTTCAAATAAAGCTTTGAAAAAGGTTTCATAAAATGGTAAACCTTACATTTCAGGCTTTAAGTATAGAAAATGGTCAAGTAAAAGGGATAATAAATGATTATAGGTATTTTATCTGCTCCATAAATAATTCTAGATGCTTTATCCAAATTGTTTAAAAATGTAGAATCCACATAAGCTTGTTTTTCATCAACCAGACAAAAGATGCACACAGGCCGAATGTAAATGTAACTCTGCAATTCCACTCTCTGACACTGGGTGGCGCTTATGGAGCCGCAGAAATAGAGCTGTTTCCCGTAACCTCCGTACACAAAGAAGCAGGTTATAAACACTTCTTTATAGGCTTTACATGGAGCGAAGATGAAAACAAAATGCCATCGAAACTTTTCTAAAGACAGTCAGAACCTTCAGAGGTACATTCATACAGTATAATTAATTAATTCATCCATTCATATAATTTATCTTTTCCGCCATGTTCTCACACAGGCTAACACAGAAGGGGCGGATATCAGAGCTGCATTAGTGATGCATTTTAACAGCGGGAACGAGTGACTCTTTGAATTATTTTAGAACACACCGATGCCACATTTTTGTAACTCTGTCATGTGTGTTTAAGGACAGTCATAAATTGTATTATATTCTCCTCCATTGATTCAAGAAACTGAACCACACATTTGTTTACATAAAACAGTAAAAAAAACGAATACAAATCTTTATAAAACTTTGCAAAATATAAAGTGCAGTGTATGATAATAAATTGTAAATAGTTTTATAAAACAAAAATTGTACATGAAAAAATTACTGTGGTGTGATGTATTTGCGATCATTTTTGCAATTGTGCCTCCATTACGGCCACCATGCGGCCCATGAGTCCAAGCAGAGAACGTGTGTCCGCTCTCATTTCCTGCAGCAAGGCATCATCCCTTTCCTTGCTGTGCTGCAAGAACCTCTCCTCTGCCCGTTCTGGAGGACTGTCTCTCTTCCTTTTTCCCGTGTACATGATGACATACTGTAGATCATCAATGTGTAGTCATAGCAATGCAAATAATTGTTTTCTGCTGGGAATTATGAGCATCTGCTACATGGTGTAATAATAGATCATCAAAATATATATATATTAATATAGCAAGTTAATGTCAGATTGACTTAATATTCTATTTTAAACTTCTGCTTTTTCTATACTTTTGCTTTGCTCTAATCTAATGGATTCAGTGTTACATATCAAAGCAATTTGAAATGATATTCATTAAGTTACATGAAGAAAAAATATAAACTTATTGAAATATGAAATTTCAGTATCTGATATACATAAAATATAATATACACATATCTCAATGTTTGCATAGTATATGGTGTGACCACTATTTGCACAGCAAGACACATATCTCCAGAGCTGCTGCACGGTGGTGCGGGAGAGCTGCAGCCCAGCGGTGGCGGTAACTCGACGCTGTCATCACTGTCATTGATGGAAGACAATTCTATAAACAAAAGCAGGACAACAGTGCTTTAAAAATCATTCTTGTCCACTGTCTATCGCCAAGGACAGCTTCGAGAATGCCGAAATGTGGGTTTCAACATGGCCGGCCATTATGCTTCGACCGAGGTCCTTTTTTTGGTCCCGGTACTCTGTCTTGAGTTTTTTAGTTTATTGCTAACCTGTTTGACATTCCTGTTGAAGTCGGCTGCGGGCATCTCACGCTGAATTTGCTGCAATTTCGTCCATGAAGCTCCCTCTAATTTATTTTGCACTTCTGCAGAGGACCAGAGTGCAAGAAAGCAACTTATTTCCTCCTTGGATCACTGCTGTTTTTGCCTAATCACGTCCATCCTATTTAGCTAGCTGCTCTTTCGAAAATGGTGGTTAAAAGTTTCTGTTCGTCTCATTGGTCACGGTAACCCCGCCCCCAGCCCCTGACGCAAGCGGTTCTTCCTTCTAGACCAGCAATGTTTTGGTGCTACTTATGAACCACTTTTCCTGGTTCAGAGCTGGTGCTTTGGGTGTCGAAAGACAAAGAATCGTTTTGGAACTATAGGCTCTGAACCAGCTCTCAAACTGCCTTGGTGGAAAAGGGGTATGGGTGAACGTCATACACCCAATCACTTAAAAAAGATATAGCACACCTCTCCTCAATTTGATGCTTCATTCATGGGTCTATGACAAACAGTGTGGGTCGAGTAGTGCCAAAGGGATACCAAAAATAGGGATACCAAAAATCTAGTAGTTGATACCAGCACCACCAAAAGTGCACAATACTCGATACTAAAGTCGAAACCATGGTAAAAATATATAAAGATACAAATAAAACAATACTATATATTTTTTCAGATATAGCCTAGGTCTAATAGTAGTAAGTAAAAATACCACAGAAATTAAAAATAGATTAATTCTTATTAAAGCTTTTCTTTTGTTGTTTGATGATCATTTATAATACAGACAAACAATAGTAGACAGTAGCATGTTTTAAAGGCTGCTGTCACTAAGACCTATTGGACGGAGACAATATGTTGTTACACAGGCTGTTCACATTCACATAACCAACACGAATATACACCAACATGGTCATTTTGACATAACTGTGTGTGTATTTGAATAAACCGCGAAAATTTGACACTGGCGAGAGGCAGCTATGTGTGTGCGCTATGGTCTAACTATGATTTCACCATCCAGCTAGGTACATCATCAATTACCTCATGAAGGTTGGCCAGAAATCTCAGAGTAATCTTTGATGACCAACTGAACTTTATGCCAAGTTTACACTACAGGATTTTAAGCCCGATTTAAGCCTGATTTGCCAGTTAACGAGCTCGCCAACAGGTCGGGCTGTGATCGGGGGAAAATCAGCGAGTGATCGGCGCTCGCCAAACTTTATGTGTGACTTAACATACTTACATGTGACTTCACTACTTAACGACGCATCAAAGAGGCTCGCTGACGCATCGCTGACGCCAGACAGATATCTAGCATGCTAAATATCTGGAGCTGTCGGCCGACTCGATATCCTGTGGTGTCGCGATAGCCAATGAAATATACACTACTGTTTATGGAAGCAGCAATAACAGTCCATTCAAATATAATTTGCCGACGTTTATTGTGTAAGTAACTATAAAGCTCACACACTCTATTGTTCTCGCAGTTCACCAGCCACATGTATTTCAGGATGAATGGATGAATTCACGTTATATTTTAAGATCAAGGTCATTATATAGGTTTTTAAATGACAAAACACTCACTTGCACATATTTGACAATCGGAAAATCAGATAGTTGATGACATGATGAGAAAAGCGATACATCTTTCATACAGTGTGGCCGGCTGGCCGCGGTGTGTCACGTGACAAAAGACAGCTCGGTCATGCAGATTTGCTCTACACAACATCAAGAAAATCAGGCCCTTTCTAACACAACATGCAACACAACTTCTGGTCCAGGCCCTGGTCATTTCTAGGCTTGATTACTGCAATGCTCTTCTGGCTGGACTGCCATCATGCACAATCAAGCCTCTACAAATGATTCAGAACGCTGCAGCACGTCTCGTCTTTAACGAGCCCAAAAGAGCCCACGTCACGCCTCTCTTCATCTCTCTGCACTGGCTACCACTTGCTGCTCGCATCAAATTCAAGGCGTTGACGCTCGCTTACAGATCCACCACAGGCTCAGCACCCTCCTACTTCCACTCACTCTTACGAGTCTACACTCCTACCAGAAGCTATTACACAAATGTAATATAACCAAAAAAGAAAACCAAAACAAACCAAATGACTAGCAATCTTCCATCTGTTAAGTGTCAGTATCACCGCACATTAGAGTCGATTGGTAATTAAAGTAGGGTTTATGCATGAAGTATAAAAATAAAAACCTTAACATACAAAAGGGACCATAAAAAAAAAAAATGTGCATGTTCATTTATAGAACACTCTGTCTATACATTAATGCAAGAGAGTCTGTGTTATGCGTGGATAATGCAGGAAAGATGCACGTTTTTGTGTGTCTCTTCTCTGCTCTCCATGCGGCATTCTTTGGTGCAATAAAACTTGTAACTGAGAACTTCTCGGGGGATGGAAGCCAGACCCACTGCCACTGTCTTTGGCTTTATGTGAGCGTGGTGCGCACTTGGGAACCCCCAATGACTACAACACCTGTCGTGTAGCCGCCACTGCCACTGTCTTTAGCTCTACGTGAGCGTGGCGCACACTTGAGAGAGAGGGCTCGTGCGGTAAGCTGACGCGGACGGCCAGCTTCTGTCCGACGAGTTCTGTGTGCGTCCTGATGGCCCGCTGTTGTTACTAAGTGGTTTGTTTGTTGTTTTATTTTTGTTTTATTTTGTTGATCTGTGCGTTTGTCAATTCATGTTCTTTGTAACAGAGAGCTGGTTCTACCATTGGAACAAGTTGCCTGTGATACACGAGTGCTGTGGCATTAATAAACAGATAAATTGTTTCTTCTTGTCTTGCGTGTCCTTTTATGTTGCTTACCCCTTTCCCTAGCAAGCTTTTTGAAAGTGGGGTTCGTAACATATGTAGTTGTTGTAGCATTGAAGTTTAGGTACCAGGTAGGATTAAAGGATGTAGAATAAAGTCATGCAGAATAAGGCATTAATATGTGCTTTATACTATACATACTAATATACAGCCAATATTCTAATAATATGAAAGCTAATAAGCAACTAGTTAAAAATGAGAATTGTTCCCCATACTAAAATATTACTAAAATTATTTTTTAGCATGTACAAGGCCTTTTAGTATAATTCCAAAAAATTCCCTCTTAAGTTTTTGGTTCACATGTCTTTTTGCTCTGTAAACTTTAATGGTTATAAAAAAATTAAAAGGAAAAATATCTTGATTATCCATCTTTAAAATAAATATTATATGCATTCATGTTAGTATCTGCCACACTGTTATAAAGATCTCCTCATTTACACACCATAATAATTTCATCTTACTTTTTGGTCATATAAATATCAGCATCTGCACTAAATAACCTTTTTCCCTTCTTTTTGCTCAGTTTGGGCTTCTAAATAAAATTGAGCTGTTTTTTTTTTTCCTGTTCAGCTCTGAGCTCCGTAAATCCTGTTGTCAAATATGACACTCAACAATAAATAAATAAATAAATTTTGTGCCTGTTCTTTTATCTGGCTGTTTTATATTGTTTCATATGGAGAAATTGTTTGAGTGAGAATGAGTTGAGTTTTTAACAGGAGCAACAGGGGAGAAATCTCGCCCATCATCATGTTGGGACAGGAATGTTCTGGATGCCATTAAAAGTCACGTCTTGTCATGTTTCCACAGACACGGCTCTCCAAAGTGCAGGAGAAACATTAGAAATATTTCTAATTCAGCAAAAGAAAACTTGAAAATGTATATTTTTTTACTCTAATCTGTCCATTTTTTTATTTTTTCATAAAGATGCAAAAAGAAATAAACAAAATTCTCAAAAGAAGTCAAGTGTTTTATTTTGTGCACATCAAATTTGGGTATATGTGGTTTTATTTAAAATTTTGCTATTCAACATGGCATTTAAAAATACAACAACCATACTTCCCTTTTTTGCGTCGAGAATTAAACTGTGGGGACGCTCCGTGTGATGTTGTTATGAAGTGACGTCCCACTGTCAGTTGTTCTACTCCTTGATTGAGGGGACCCTTGGCACGTATGCACTGGCACACAGTTGGCCCCGGGGCCTACGCAAGTATGCGTTTCCCCCAGACACTGTGCATAGTCAGGGAGGATGAGGAGCAGGTCTACCCAGAAAAATCAACTGATATTTATATGCTATCATTTACGTATCTTCTTTAGTGTTATAAAGATCTTATCATTACAAGCTATCATAATTTCATCTTCTTCAACTCTGAGCTCCATATCCTCCAATGTATTAGCCATAAAATCCTGATATTAAATTCGATACTCAACAGAAAATTATTGTGACTGTACTATTATCTGGCTGTTTGGTGTTTTATATTGTTTTATATCTAGAAATTGTTTGAGTGAGAATGAGTTGAGTTTTAACAGGAGCAAAAGGGGAGAAATCTTGCCTGTCAGAGTATTGGGACAGTTTTTTGCATATTTTGCAATGCATGTCTTTGGTAAATCCCAACAGTAGATTTTTAATGGCAAAGGAGGGTTTGTGCTAGCGCAAGCTGTTGGAAAATCTGTCCCTTTGAAGACTGAATTTATATACTACACTAAAAAGGAAGAAACACCAGGGGTTTATCTGATCACCATACTAAAGAACTTCAAGCGAGACTTCAGTTCTCTGAGGAACTCGGAAAACACGACATTCTGCAAGAACTTTAACCCTATAAATCTAATGTATATCATATTTGACGGGCAAATTTCTAAGGACTAAGGCCTTTTAATTAATGGGAACACTTTAGTATGGGGAACCCATATTTACTATTAACTGAGTTTTCCCTCAATAAACTCATAATTTCCTGCTTATTAACAGTTAGTTATGTAGTTGTTGTAGCATTGAAGTTTAGGTACCAGGTAGGATTAAAGGATGTAGAATAAAGTCATGCAGAAAAAGGCATTAATATGTGCTTTATACTATACATACTAATAAACATCCAATATTCTAATAATATGTAAGCTAATAAGCAACTGGTTAAAAGTTAGAATTGTTCCCCTGTAACGATTCCAGTCCAAACTGAAGGTGAGATGATGATCCAAAGTGCAGTTTATAGGTAAAAGTGTGGACAAACAAACAAAGCAACCACTTGACCACAACAGACTTGACTACATGACTCACCGACAGCAGGTTACATTGACAATACACGACCCAGGAACATGGGGAAGACAATGGCTTTAAATAGAGGGTATGCACGTGACGTCACCGTCGACCGTTACGACTGCGGTCACGCCCACTGAGTGGCAAAAGACTTGAAGGGGGTTGCACACCAGACGCGAAGCTCAGCGCCTCGCCACGTCTTTAAAATTCGAACGCATTGTTTTCTATGAGTGTACGCATACTGGCGGCGACATTCGGCACCTGTCCGCGGTGCCCAGCTACGACTCAGAAAAAAATATAAAACAATGCGTTCGAATTTGAAAGACGTGTCGCGGCGCTGAGCTTCACGTCCGGTGTGCGAGCCCCTTGAGCGGCAGCATTGGTTTTCAGCGTGAATGCCGCGAAAACACACAAAACACATCCAAAATGGGAAAGAGCTTTGTGATTGACTGTACAAATAGCTTTGACACAAACCCTGAGGTATATATTTAAAGACTGCAGAAAGCAATGACTCCAGGCAGAGAAACGTGGATGCATATACCCTCTATACAAGAACTAAGAGAACACATGACTAAGAAAACCAATGGGGAAGTGACACAAGGAACAAGAGAACCAATGACAGAACAGAACTGAAAATCACATGACCATAAACAGCCAATGAAAACATGACACATAGACTAAGGGAAAACATGAGGAGCAAGGGAAGCATAACACAAACAAGCAACATGAATCAAACTACAAAATAAAAGACATGAAATCATAAACGTGAACACAAAACCAAAACACATGTGACATCCCCATACTAAAGTATTACCAAAATTATTTTTTAGCATGTACAAGGCCTTTTAGTATAATTCCAAAAAATTCCCTCTTAAGTTTTTGGTTCACATGTCTTTTTGCTCTGTAAACTTTAATGGTTATAAAAAAGTTTAAAAGGAAAAATATCTTGATTATCCATCTTTAAAATAAATATTATATGCATTCATGTTAGTATCTGCTACACTGTTATAAAGATCTCCTCATTTACAGTACACACTATCATAATTTCATCTTACTTTTTGGTCATATAAATATCAGCATCTGCACTATATAACCTTTTTCTTCTTCTTTTTGCTCAGTTTGGGCTTCAGATAAAATTGAGCTGTTTTTTTTTTTTTTTTTCCTGCTCAGCTCTGAGCTCCGTAAATCCTGATGTCAAATATGATACTCAACAATAAATAAATAAATAAATAAATTTTGTGCCTGTTCTTTTATCTGGCTGTTTTATATTGTTTCATATGGAGAAATTGTTTGAGTGAGAATGAGTTGAGTTTTTAACAGGAGCAACAGGGGAGAAATCTCGCCCATCATCATGTTGGGACAGGAATGTTCTGGATGCCATTAAAAGTCACGTCTTGTCATGTTTCCACAGACATGGCTCTCCAAAGTGCAGGAGAAACATTAGAAATATTTCTAATTCAGCAAAAGAAAACTTGAAAATGTATATTTTTTTACTTTAATCTGTCCATTTTTTTATTTTTTCATAAAGATGCAAAAAGAAATAAACAAAATTCTCAAAAGAAGTCAAGTGTTTTATTTTGTGCACATCAAATTTGTGTATATGTGGTTTTATTTAAAATTTTGCTATTCAACATGGCATTTAAAAATACAACAACCATACTTCCCTTTTTTGCGTCGAGAATTAAACTGTGGGGACGCTCCGTGTGATGTTGTTATGAAGTGACGTCCCACTGTCAGTTGTTCTACTCCTTGATTGAGGGGACCCTTGGCACGTATGCACTGGCACACAGTTGGCCCCGGGGCCTACGCAAGTATGCGTTTCCCCCAGACACTGTGCATAGTCAGGGAGGATGAGGAGCAGGTCTACCCAGAAAAATCAACTGATATTTACAGGTGCTGGTCATATAAGTAGAATATCATCAAAAAGTTGATTTATTTCACTAATTCCATTCAAAAAGTGAAACTTGTATATTATATTCATTCATTACACACAGACTGATAAATTTCAAATGTTTATTTCTTTTAATTTTGATGATTATAACTGACAACTAAGGAAAATCCCAAATTCAGTATCTCAGAAAATTAGAATATTGTGAAAAGGTTCAATATTGAAGACACCTGGTGCCACACTCTAATCAGCTAATTAACTCAAAACCTGCAAAGGCCTTTAAATGGTCCCTCAGTCTAGTTCTGTAGGCTACACAATCATGGGGAAGACTGCTGACTTGACAGTTGTCCAAAAGATGACCACTGACACCTTGCACAAGGAGGGCAAGACACAAAAGGTCATTGCAAAAGAGGCTGGCTGTTCACAGAGCTCTGTGTCCAAGCACATTAATAGAGAGGCGAAATGAAGGAAAAGATGTGATAGAAAAAAGTGCACAAGCAATAGGGATAACCGCACCCTGGAGAGGATTGTGAAACAAAACCCATTCAAAAATGTGGGGGAGATTCAGAAAGAGTGGACTGCAGCTGGAGTCAGTGCTTCAAGAACCACCACACACAGACGTATGCAAGACATGGGTTTCAGCTGTCGCATTAAGCCACTCTTGAACAACAGACAGCGTCAGAAGCGTCTAAAGACAAAAAGGACTGGACTGCTGCTGAGTGGTCCAAAGTTATGTTCTCTGATGAAAGTAAATTTTGCATTTCTTTTGGAAATCAGGATCCCAGAGTCTGGAGGAAGAGAGGAGAGGCACACAATCCACGTTGCTTGAGGTCCAGTGTAAAGTTTCCACAGTCAGTGATGGTTTGGGGTGCCATGTCATCTGCTGGTGTTGGTCCACTGTGTTTTCTGAGGTCCAAGGTCAACACAGCCGTATACCAGGAAGTTTTAGAGCACTTCATGCTTCCTGCTGCTGACCAACTTTATGGAGATGCAGATTTCATTTTCCAACAGGACTTGGCACCTGCACACAATGCCAAAGCTACCAGTACCTGGTTTAAGGACCATGGTATCCCTGTTCTTAATTGGCCAGCAAACTCGCCTGACCTTAACCCCATAGAAAATCGGTAACACTTTATTTTAAGGGTCCAGAATAATGCATTAGTTAAGCATTAATTAATGATGAACTTGTTCACAATTAAGCATTAGTTAAGAATGAACACACTAGTAATTAATGATTAACTTTACATTGTAAGGGTTAGAATTATGCATTAGTTAAGCATAAATAAACTAGTAATAAATGATTTACTTGTTCACAATTATGCATTAGTTAAGAATGGACACAATAGTAATTAATGATTAACTTAACATATAGTAGGGCATATTAGCCATTATTTACAAATTATCAAACATTTGAAAGATACACATTTATGCTATAAATAAACAGAAATAACCTAGTAATTAATGGGTAACTGAATGTACAGTAAATGCCTTTTAGTCATTAACTACAACTTAATAAACCATATATTATTTTTGTGTAGTGATATAATTATATTTCTGTGCCACTCTATTAAGTTAACTGAACAATAAACTAGTAACTATGCTTAATTACTGATGGTTTTCAGTTATAAATTGCTAAAATAGTGTAATAAAGACAATTTGACCCCTAAAGTGAAATGTATATCCACATTAATTAATGCACTTATTGAGTGATATTCAAGTTTATTGAGCAGAATATGCCAACAATTAAGGCAAAACTACCATTAATACAGTACTAATAAAGGCAATTTGACCTCCTATTCTAAAGTGAAAGATAAATCCTCATTAATTATGGCACTTATTGAGTGATATTCAAGATATTTGTTTTCAATTATTCTGCAGCGTGATCGCACAAGAATGTATTTTTGCGCAAAGTGTGGTTCTACAACACATATTTAATTACGTTTTCATACACTGAAACGTACAATATTGACAGCACTAAAATTATTACATGTAAAAACAGTTTGCTGTTCGTGACTTTCACTGCAAACTCGTTTCAAAGAATTACATTAAACAAAACTACACTTTAAAACCTTAAAATGAATAACATTTCTGTAATCATCTAACCATTATTTATCATTTTGTTCGCTGTGGGACACAAAGGGCGTTTTCTCAGACACAGGACTAGAAAATACACCAAAACGCAACATAAATTCACAAAAGACGTCAATTTAATCCACTTTAATCCACATCTTTATAATCCATAGGACTGCGAGGAACAGATCCAAATTGAATTCTTCATCTGCCGATCTTGTCATGATCACCAGTGAGAGTGCCCTATCACCCACTAGAGGGCACTCCATCCCGGACTTTCATTTCCACCTGTTACATGGACTACAATTCCCATACACACTCACCGGACTCATTATCCAATGTCATTACACACAGCTGTATTGTATCATGTCATTAGTGTCTGTCTATTTATATTGAGCTGTTCTGAGAGCATCCTCCAACAGTCCAGGATGGAGTGCCCTCAAGTGGCTAATTCGGGCACTCTCACTGACGGTCGTGACAGATCTTCATCTCCGTCCTCAACAGCGACTGTAAACAAATCCAGCGATCGTTATGAATTCAAAAATTGCCGCCTCAAAAAGCTTGACACGACATGTTTTACGGCAGTGATGTCAACGCTCATTGGCTCTCGCCTGCTTCGTCACAGATTGTGACATGCCGTGAAGTGAAGTGAAGCGGAATACCATTTTCGTGGATTAATAACTTAAATTCTTCTGCTCTGTACCCATGGGCGTCGGAAGCAAAAAAAATGTGGGTGGGTCCTCCCTCCAAATTTTTTTTATGCAATTATAATATATATATATAGATGGATAGATAGATAGATAGATAGATATATACATTAGATAGATAGATAGATAGATAGATAGATAAAATGCCAATCAATCGGTAGTTATTGATTTTTTTTTAATAGAACAACGAGACACAAACCTTTACATTCAATCGCGTTTTTGCTCCCATTTATTTTCACACATTGATCACACAGTGCATACAAAGTTTAATCCCCAAGTGCGCACAACCGGAGAAATACACAATTACCTTTGATTTCGTTAGATAGAAAAGAAGCAAGGCCGTACTCAGGGTTTTATATTTACCGAGGTCACAAAATGTATTATGCTAGGGGGGTTCGGGGGCATGTTCCCCCGAGAAAATTTTGATTTCCTTGGTGTACATATATGCATTTTAAGACGTTTTAAGGCCAACAAATTGGATAACAATAGCTTTAAAACCATGTCAACAAATACATACATGCACACAGTTTTGAGGCAGCTTTAATCGCATGTTTGGTAATTCCATGACTTAATTTACCTCAGAATAATGATGGCGCATGCCCGTAGTTTCTTTAGAGCTTTTAAGCTATAATAAAGTAATATGCAGCGCGCGCCGGCGCATTTGCTCGAGCAATTCTTGGGTTCACGCTTTGACCACAGTAGGCTATAGCCTAACGGCTGACTGGTGTTTTACTGGCATAGCCTGACAACATCTCATCTGACCGCAGTTCACTGTTGTTCAGCTGAAGCTACCTTTTCCGCGCTCGTTTGACTTGCGCCTGGCGCTGAGGCGAAGGTGGAATGCGCGTCTGAAAAGTGTCCCGTTTGTTGTGGTCGTAAAGAGACATTTCTTTATAAACGCAGCGTTTTACTTGGCGATGTTTTAAAAAATATTTTTATTTTTGGTATTTTTTATGCTCTGTTGGTGGTTTGTGGAGTAGCATCACCTGGGGGGATTTGACAAATGCTGAATTATGCTGCGTTCCAGGCAACCCGTAACCCGTGTTTTTCCAACCTTCTACCCATGAAAGTGCACCGGAACAGCAGTCAAAGACGCGACTTTCCACCCGTGAACTCGTACTAGATCAATGTACTCCCAGTTACGGGTTCTGACGTCACATAGCCCGCGAAACAACAACGGCAGCCCCTACGGATGCGGTGTTTATGCAAGTGCACGGTAAAATAAAAAGGTATAACAGCTTCTCTTGCCTTATGCACCGTTTACCTCCTCCGTTTCCCTCAAATAAGCAAGGAGTAAGCACCTTTGGCTATATAAATAATTGTTAATGAGCATAAGCCCTGTAAGGTCAGCCATGTTGGTTTGTTTACACTTTTACGCAGTTTGGCGTGACTTTCTTGGAACGCTACAAAGTCGTGAGTCGTGATTTGAAGTCGTGACTTACGGGCTCAAAAACCTGCCTGGAACGCAGCATTAGAGACGGTAAAAGTGAGTGGGTCCAATATCATTGGTCTTAAAAAGTGGGTGGGTCTTGTCCCACCCACATACAATGGTTCCGACGCCCATGTCTGTACCTAATATAAAACGATTATATATCACCAGAGAGGACTGCGACTGCAACACATCATCATTCGGACTACTATTGGTATCGCTTTTGACATTTTCTTAATAAAGAAATTATTGTGATTAAGTTACACTTTTCTGTCTGTTATGTTTTTCTACTATTCTACATATTTTTAAGAAATGGTTATGGGTAGGTTTAGAGGTTTGAGTGGATTTAGTGGCTCAAAGCATTCTTTTAATGCTACAGCGTTACTAAAATTGTCATTTTTCTAAATATTAATATCCAGTACGTTCATTTTATATTCTCTATAAAATGGTTATGTTTGAGTTTAGGGATAAAACATTTATCTATAAAACGGTAAAAGGGAAGTTATACAGATATCTTTATGATATAAAAGATTAGTAAATCTTTTAAGTATTTCGGCGGTAGCTAAAAGCGTAATATTCTTACGTTTAAATGTTGCCAATACGTCCATGTTGTATCTTTCACCCTTTATCCAAACATACAAAAAAAATATGTTTTGTGTCTGTAAAAGTTATGTATTAATAATTGTTTTAGTAAGGGCCGTATATTTAGTATACACTTTAGAATAGGAGGTCAAATTGCCTTTATTAGTACTGTATTAATGGTAGTTTTGCCTTAATTGTTGGCTTATTCTGCTCAATAAGCTTGAATATCACTCAATAAGTGTCATAATTAATGAGGATTTATCTTTCACTTTAGAATAGGGGGTCAAATTGCCTTTATTAGTACTGTATTAATGGTAGTTTTGCCTTAATTATTGGCATATTCTGCTCAATAATCTTGAATATCACTCAATAAGTGCCATAAATAATGAGGATATACATTTCACTTTGGGGGTCAAATTGTCAAGTCAAGTCAAGTCAAATTTATTTATATAGCGCTTTTACAATTGGTAATTGTTTCAAAGCAGCTTTACATATTAGAAGCACAGAAAAAAAGGGAAGTGGTTAAAAATAAGCTGTACAAACAAGCGTGGTAATAAGTAACATATACAAGATGGTGGTACATTAAGCCAATGTCGGCTGACTCCCAGGGGTGGAAAAAAACCCCTAGGAGAAAAACCCAGC
Organism: Ancherythroculter nigrocauda; assembly: GCA_036281575.1. NCBI lineage: Eukaryota > Metazoa > Chordata > Actinopteri > Cypriniformes > Xenocyprididae > Ancherythroculter > Ancherythroculter nigrocauda. The sequence goes on from VTFQ01000006.1 coordinate 1,096,591, forward strand.
GTGCTAACACTGGGAAAAAAGTCCTAGGAGGGAAAAAACCCCTTGGAAGATATATATTTATATGTAAATGGATATGGAGATCAAAATCCGAATTATACATTTTTATTATAGAGCTTAAAATAGATTATATATAAATATATGTAAGCGGATACGGGGATTAAAAATCTGAATTATAGATGCAGCCAGAACTGGATCTGTAGGCCCATTGTCTCCTGGGCTACGTTGTAGTCAGGTCCAGACACAGGTTCTCCATCTGATCTGGATACGGCCTGGATCCAGCACCCGGCAAACCTCAGGATAAGCAGAGAGACAGATATTAGCGTAGATGCCATTCTTATTCTGATGTACAGGTATATCTAGTGTTATAGGAAATGTTCTCGGTTCCGGCCGACCTAATTATTGCAGCGTAACAATCCTTTAACGGATTTGAAAAATGTTAATGTATTGATAATGTGTTATGTGTATGCAAGAGCAAAGAGATGTGTTTTTAGTCTAGATTTAAACTGACAGAGTGTGTCTGCTTCCCGAACAATGCTAGGAAGATTGTTCCAGAGTTTAGGTGCTAAATAGGAAAAGGATCTGCCGCCTTCAGTTGATTTTGATATTCTGGGTATTATCAACTGGCCTGAATTCTGAGATCGCAATAAACGTGAAGGACTATAATGCATTAAGAGCTCACTTAGGTACTGGGGAGCTAAACCATTTAGAGCTTTATAAGTAAGTAGCAAGATTTTAAAATCTATACGATGTTTAATAGGGAGCCAATGTAATGTTGACAGAACTGGGCTAATATGGTCATACTTTCTGGTTCTAGTAAGAACTCTAGCTGCCGCATTTTGGACCAACTGTAGTCTGTTTAAAAGCCGAGCAGAACAACCACCCAGTAGAGCGTTACAATAATCTAGTCTTGAGGTCATGAATGCATAAACCAACTGTTCCGCATTTGTCATTGAGAGCATATGTCGTAATTTAGATATATTTTTTAGATGGAAGAAGGCGGTTTTACAGATACTAGAAACATGACTTTCAAATGAAAGATTGGTATCAAAGAGCACACCCAGGTTCCTAACTGAGGACGAAGGTTTAATGGAGCACCCGTCAAGTGTTAGAGAGTATTCAAGGTTTTTTCGTGAGGAAGTTTTTGGTCCAAAGATTAGGATATCAGTTTTTTCTGAATTTAATAATAAGAAATTTCTTGTCATCCAGTTTTTAATGTCAGCTATGCATTCTGTTAGTTTTGTGAATTTGTAGGTTTCGTCAGGGCGCGAGGAAATATAGAGCTGAGTATCGTCAGCGTAGCAGTGAAAACTAACACCATGCTTCCTAATTATCTCTCCTAAGGGCAGCATGTACAGAGTGAAAAGCAACGGTCCTAGTACTGAGCCTTGTGGTACTCCATATTGAACCTGTGATCGATACGACATCTCTTCATTAACTACTACAGACTGATAACGGTCAGATAAGTACGATTTGAACCATGCCAAAGCAATTCCACTAATACCAATATAGTTTTCAAGTCTTTTTAAAAGAATGTTGTGATCGATAGTGTCAAAAGCAGCACTGAGATCTAATAACACTAATAGAGAAATACAGCCACGATCGGATGATAAGAGTAGATCGTTTGTAACTCTAACGAGAGCAGTCTCAGTACTATGGTATGGTCTAAATCCTGACTGGAAATCCTCACAGATTCCATTTCTTTCTAAAAAGGAGCACAGTTGTGTTGAAACTGCTTTTTCTAGTATCTTTGACAGAAAAGGTAGATTCGAGATTGGCCTGTAATTTACTAAATCTCTCGGATCTAGTTGAGGTTTTTTAATAAGAGGTTTAATAATAGCCTGCTTAAAGGTTTTTGGCACGTATCCTAGTGTTAAGGATGAATTAATTATATCAAGAAGTGGACCTACGACCTCTGGAAGCATTTCTTTCAGTAGTTTAGTCGGCATTGGGTCTAACATACATGTCGTTGATTTTGATGATTTGATAAGTTTAGATAATTCTTCCTCTCCTATAGCGGCGAATGATTCTAGTTTTACCTCAGGGACACTACAGTGCACTGTCTGAAGCGAAACTGTAGACGGTTGCATGTTTATAATTTTCTCTCTAATATTATCAATCTTGCAAGTAAAGAAGTTCATAAAGTCATTACTGCTGTGCTCTATGGAAACGTCAGCAGTTGAATCTCTGTTTCTAGTTAATTTAGCCACTGTGTCAAATAAATACCTAGGATTATGTTTGTTTTCTATTAAGAGATTTGAAAAATAAGTAGATCTAGCATTTCTTATAGCCGTTCTGTACTCAATCATTTTTTCTTTCCACGCAAGGCGAAAAACTTCTAGTTTTGTTTTCTTCCAACTACGTTCAGCTTTTCTCACAGCTCGTTTTAGAGCCCGAGTGTGCTCATCATACCACGGCGTTGGATTAGTTTCCTTAATCTTCTTTAGACGTAAAGGAGCGACTGCATCTAATGTGCTGGAAAAGAGAGAGCCAATAGTTTCTGTTGCAGCATCGAGTTCTTCTAAGTTGTCAGGTACACTAAGGCGATGAAACTGCTCGGGGAGATTATTTATAAAGCAATCTTTAGTGGTAGACGTGATGGTTCTACAATATTTATGGCTGGGTGGTGGTTTTGTAGCCTTGGCTAATTGTATTATACACGAGACTAAATAATGATCTGATATATCATCGCTCTGCTGTAGAATTTCAACGGCATCAATATCAATTCCATGCGACAGTATTAGATCTAGGGTATGATTACGACAATGAGTGGGTCCTGACACGTGTTGTCTAACTCCAATAGAGTTTAAAATGTCTGCAAATGCCAATCCAAATGCGTCTTTATTATTATCTACATGGATATTAAAATCACCAACAACAAGGACTTTATCCGCAGCCAGTACTAACTCTGATAGAAAATCAGCAAATTCTTTGATAAAGTCAGTATGGTGCCCTGGTGGCCTGTATACAGTAGCCAGCACAAATGTCAACTTACATAATGTTACATAAAGCACCATCACTTCAAAGGAATTATATTTGAAATTCTTTTGAATGATTCTGAATATATTACTATAAATTACAGCAACACCTCCCCCTTTGCCTTTCTGTCGAGGATTGTGTCGATAATCATAACCTTGAGGACTAGATTCATTTAAAGTAATGTAATCGTCTGGTTTTAGCCAGGTTTCTGTCAAACACAGCAAGTCTAGTTTATTGTCTGTGATAATTTCATTTACAATAAGTGCTTTTGAAGAAATAGATCTAATATTCAGTAACCCAAGCTTTATCATTTGTTTATCTGATTTATCTGTGATTTTCATTTTTTGAACATCAATTAAATTTTTACCCTTAAAAGGTTTCGGAAGTTTTTTCGGAAATTGTCTTTATTACACTATTTTAGCAATTTATAACTGCAAAACCATCAGTAATTAAGCATAGTTACTAGTTTATTGTTCAGAGTGGCACAGAAATATAATTACATCACTACACAAAAAATAATGTATGGTTTATTAAGTTGTAGATAATGACTAAAAGGCATTTACTGTACATTCAGTTAATCATTAATTACTATTGTGTCCATTCTTAACTAATGCATAATTGTGAACAAGTAAATCATTTATTACTAGTTTATTTATGCTTAACTAATGCATAATTCTAACCCTTACAATGTAAAGTTAATCATTAATTACTAGTGTGTTCATTCTTAACTAATGCTTAATTGTGAACAAGTTCATCATTAATTAATGCTTAACTAATGCATTATTCTGGACCCTTAAAATAAAATGTTACTGAAAATCTATGGGGTATTGTGAAGAGGAAGATGCGATATGCCAGACCCAACAATGCAGAAGAGCTGAAGGCCACTATCAGAGCAACCTGGGCTCTCATAACACCTGAGCAGTGCCACAGACTGATCGACTCCATGCCACGCCGCATTGCTGCAGTAATTCAGGCAAAAGGAGCCCCAACTAAGTATTGAGTGCTGTACATGCTCATACTTTTCATGTTCACACTTTTCAGTTGGCCAAGATTTCTAAAAATCCTTTCTTTGTATTGGTCTTAAGTAATATTCTATTTTTCTGAGATACTGAATTTGGGATTTTCCTTAGTTGTCAGTTACAATCATCAAAATTAAAAGAAATAAACATTTGAAATATATCACTTTGTGTGTAATGAATGAATATAATATACAAGTTTCACTTTTTGAATGGAATTAGTGAAATAAATCAACTTTTTGATGATATTCTAATTATATGACCAGCACCTGTATATGCATTCATGTACGTATCTTCTTTACTGTTATAAAGATCTTATCATTACAAGCTATCATAATTTCATCTTCTTCAACTCTGAGCTCCATATCCTCCAATGTATTAGCCATAAAATCCTGATATTAAATTCGATACTCAACAGAAAATTATTGTGACTGTACTATTATCTGGCTGTTTGGTGTTTTATATTGTTTCATATGGAGAAATTGTTTGAGTGAGAATGAGTTGAGTTTTTAACAGGAGCAACAGGGGAGAAATCTCGCCCATCATCATGTTGGGACAGGAATGTTCTGGATGCCATTTAAAAAAAAAGTCACGTCTTGTCATGTTTCCACAGACACGGCTCTCCAAAGTGCAGGAGAAACATTAGAAATATTTCTAATTCAGCAAAAGAAAACTTGAAAATGTATATATTTTTTACTTTAATCTGTCCATTTTTTATTTTTTTATAAAGATGCAAAAAGTAAGAAACAAAAATCTCAAAAGAAGTCAAGTGTTTTATTTTGTGCACATCAAATTTGTGTATATGTGGTTTTATTTAAAATTTTGGTATTCAACTTGGCATTTAAAAATACAACAACCATACTTCCCTTTCAAGGGAACTGGCGTTGCGTCGAGAATGAAGCTGTGGGAACGCTCCGTGTGATATCGTTACGAAGCACAGGTGAAATCCATCCAATGGTGTGACGAGACGTTAGAAGAGGGTGACGTCACGACCAGAAAACTATAAAGCACTCTCAAACAGTGACACGCTAGCTTCTGTGTCTTCAGTAGCGCTCTATGTGACTCGTTTGTCTTATTTGGTGTTATATAGTCTTGTTGCAAAGCATATATATATATATATATATATATATATATATATATACACATTTATACAACAGTTCTGTCTGGTTCTCGAATCTGATTGGCTGCTAGCCGTGCGACATTTCAATAACAGCACTCCTACCTTTTCATCGTTTGTATCACTCCGCTTGAAGTGACCGTCATGGCGGCCGATCAAATCCACCGTGATTTTTGCTAATACTACTTGTTGTACCACGAACTGTAGTTTTAATAGTTTTTTAGACGAGAATGTAGTTGTTTAGACCTGAAATATGTGACTCATATTTAGTAATAGCACCTATTTTCCTATTTGTTTTGACATTTTCGGAGATGCAAGCTCCAGGGCGTCAGTGGCCGTTCAGTGATCGTGAACGCACCGAGGACAGCTTCATCTCGGTCAGCGCTTCGGGGATTTGCCGCTGGCTCTTACAGTGGTTAAACATGAGACATAATTCAATTTGAGTACATAAAAAGGGCAATCTTTGATCTTATTAATCTGTTATTTGTTCCAGAGCAAGTCGAATTGTGCTATGTTAAATTTGATAATAATTCATTTACATCCTTTATATAGCATAGTATATTGGCTACTACTAGACGGGACATGTCAGACGAAGACTCTTCTCCGCTTCCTCTTCTTGCTCCCTTTAAATACATACCCTTTATAGACATAGTGTTTTCAAACATCAGATCTTTATTAACCTTTGCATTGCATAGACGAGATGACCAAACTGTGTGCGGCACTTCATTCACAAGGTGAGTTGGATTTATGAGGTTTGACTGACAGTTTGAGGATCTAATGGAGTTACGAAGTTTTGTCACAAGCTCTTTAAAATCTGTTTCATTCATTAAATATTTGTAAAAACCCACATACAAGCATAAAGGGTGATATATATCATTGTTTTTGTTTGTTTGTTTGTTTGTTTGTTTTTTTAAATAAAATAAAACAAACATTTGGAAATATAGAGATACGAGGTGTAGCATTTATTTTACTTTATTTATTTTTTGGCATTTGGTAATTATCCACGGCACACTTGACAACTGTCACGGACACACTAGTGGTTTACGTTTGACTGAACTGTACAATTGTGTTTATTTGTTGTTCAATAAATATTTTATATGTCCATTAGTGCATAATATGGATTTAGTGAAAGTTATATTAATACGCAACAAAGTTGTGTTAGCGCTGTGGTAAATTCCCATAGCTGTAAAAAGGACAAATACAAGATCACTTTCCTCAGTGGACATTCAAACGGATTTTTATAATGGATATAATGTTATGGACATCGACTTGAAGAATGAATGTAATGCAATCTATCAGACACAGGTAATAGCCCACTCTCTCAGGTGATCTCTCTCTCTCTCTCTCTCAATACTGTACAAAATTCAATGAGTTTCAATGAAGCGACTCAACGTTCCTTCGTTACTACTTCTAAAGTGACGTTTTAGAGTTAGTAACGGAGGCTTGGTCCAACTGTCAACTTGAGATTTGAATCCATGGCGGAAGGAAGTAGTGCTGCACAAAAGAGGGTTTTAAAGACACTCCGTTGTTGTTTTTATTTGTTTACACACTCGTGCCGTCGAACTGTTGTATAAACACAATATCACACTAATAGCCATGCGATATGGGTGCCTACAGACGAATCACAGCCGTGCTGATATACTGCCATATCGCACGGCTACTCGTGTGATATTGCTTATATATATATATATATATATATATATATATATATATATATATTTTGTGTTTCTCCCTGCCCACATTACATCATGGGTGAGGATACACACAATCTTTGTGTAGTTTGTTTGGGAGCGGAGCACTGAGTGGTCAGCACTCGAGGGTGCTGGCTGTGAGCATTGTGAGCTGCTTCCTTTTCAGGTGCTCCGCTCCCACCTGGCACTCTTTGATGAGGGCGCCCAGGCTCGCGTTCCCCTCGGTTCGGGTCCTGCTGCTGCTGAGGCACAGCGGCGATCTAGATCTTGGGGATCGCAAATAGATTTAGCTGAGAGGATAGAGATGGGCCCAGCCTTATCTCAGCCCTCACCTGCTAGCACGCATTGTGGTTCCTTCCTCATTGATTGAGGTGCTGGTGCTCAATGTGTCAGCTCTGAGGAGTTGGATGTGGAGGGCATCGATGCGGGAGATAGTGAGGACTCGCCATCCCACTCTCCCACATATGAGGAGCTGGTGTAGGTTGTCACTCGTGCTGTTGCTAGATTTAACCTCGACTGGCCAGCAGAGAGACAAGATGTTCATCCAAAGAGCAAACTGGATGAACGTTTCCTGCCCTCGCGAGCGCAACCTCCATGTCGGGGCCTCCCGTTTTTTCCTAATCTCCACACCGAGGTGTTGAGATCATGGAAGAAACCAGCCTCCTATCGTGTGCATAGTGCTCAGACCACGCACTATGACCTGACGCTACCAGTGTCAGGACCCTGAGGGCAGCCCCCTCTGAAGAGAAATGGTAACACCTCATTGCATGGTGCCCGGTTCTCTTCGGTGCCCTCAGGGGGCCTTTTTGTGAGTACCATGCCTCAGAGAAAAACAGTATTATTTCAAGTAGCTAACATAACAAAATTAGATGAAGCTTTATTTTTAGTAACAGTAATACAGAATTTTCTCCATCATACAATACGTTTTAAAATTAATTGCATGCCAATTAATTGCATGCCAGAGTAATGTAATAACATAATTTTCAACACACTCAAATGTATCTAATATGATAAACAGCACTGCGTTACCTCATATGCTTGACCATAAGAAGCAGAAGCGGCGCCGGCGACTGTGGCATAATAAAAGCTCCAGCTGCCTCGTTCAGCTCCCACAATACTCGGACCTGCTCTGTTTCATACTACAGTAACATTAATAATCGCATCCATGAACATGAGTGTCACAGAGCTCTGAGACTTGGGGTATGATCCGATTGCAGTCTTTTATTGGGATATCCAGGATCGTTGTCACAGCCAGGCAAAGGGTCAAAAACCAAGAAAACAGTCTTAGTAATGAGCCTTGCGGTACTCCAGACTGAACTTTTGATCTGTATCTCTTCATTTACTGCTTCAAACTGATAACGTTCAGAAAGGTATGATTTGAACCATGACAATGCAATTCCACTAATGCCAACATGATTTTCGAGTCTATTTAAAAGAATATTGTGATCGATAGTGTCGAATGCAGCACTAAGATCCAGTAACACTAATAGAGAGATACAACCACGATCTGATGATAAGAGCAAATCATTAGTAACTCTAATGAGAGCAGTCTCAGTACTATGGTACGGTCTAAATCCTGACTGGAAATCCTCACAGATACTATTTCTTTCTAAAAAGGAACATAGTTGTGATGAAACTGCCTTTTCTAGTATTTTTGACAGAAAAGTGAGATTTGAGATCGGCCTGTAATTGACATTCTCTAGGATCAAGTTGTGGTTTTTAAATAAGAGGTTTAATAATAGCCAGCTTAAAAGTTATCCTAGTGATAAGGATGAATTAAAGATATTAACATAAAATATTATGTTGTTGATTTTGATGATTTAACGAGTTTAGACAATTCTTCCTCTCCTAAAGCAACGAATGAATCAAATTTTTCCTCAAGGACACTACAATGCACTGTCTGATGCGATACTGTAGTAGACGGTTGCATGGTTATAATTTTCTCTCTAATATTATCAATCTTGCAAGTAAAGAAGTTCATAAAGTCATTACTGCTGTGCTCTTTGGAAACATCAGAAGTTGAAGCTTTATTTCTTGTTCATTTAGCCACTGTATCAAATAAATACCTAGGGTTGTGTTTATTTTCTTCTAAGGGAGTTGAAAAATAAGCAGATCTACTGTAGCAGTTTTTAAGGCCTTTCTGTATACAAAAATGCTTTCTTTCCACAAAATGTGAAAAACCTCTAGTTTTGTTTTCTTCCAGCTGCGCTCCTTCCACTTTTCTGGCTGCTGTCTTGAGGGCTCAAGTGGGCTCGTTGTACACGGTGTTGAACTATTTTCCTTAATCTTCTTTAAGTCCAAAGACAACTGAGTCTAATGTGTTGGAAAAGAGGGAGTCAATAGTTACTTTTGCAACATCGAGGTCTTCTAAGCTGTCTGGTATGCTAAGGACATGAAACTGATCAGGAAGATTATTTATAAAGCGATCTTTAGTGGTAGAAATGATAGTTCTACCATATTTGTCACAGGGAGGCGGTTTTGCAGCCTTGGCTAAATGTAGTATACGCAAGATTAAGTAATGATCTGAGATGTCATCGCTGCAGAATTTCAATGGCATTAATATCGATTCCATGTGACAATATTAAATCTAAAGTATGATAATGAGTGGGTCCTGACACATGTTGTCTAACTCCAATAGAGTTTAGAATGTCTGTAAATGCCAAATGCATCTTTTTCATTATCTATGTGGATATTAAAATCACAAACAATTAGGACTTTATCTGCATCCAGTACTAACTCCAGCAACTACAGCAGTACTAACTACAGCAACACCTCCCCTTCCTTCAGACGAATCTCGTGTTTATAACAGTAATCTTGAGGGGTGGACTCATTTAGTAATCTCATTTAGTAATTACTTATGTAATTACTCAACAATTACTCAATGTAATCGTCCGCTTTTAGCCAGGTTTCTGTCAAACACAGCAAACAAATCTAGATTTTAGCCAGGTTTCTGTCAAACAAATCTAGATTATTGTCTGTGATAATATAATATTTACAATAAGTGCTTTTGAAGAAAGGGATCTGATATTCAACAACGCAAGCTTTATCATTTATTTATCAGTATTATCTCTATTTTTTTATTTGTTGAACATCAATTAAATTTTTACCCTTAAATGGGTTTGGGAGTTTTTGTATTTAATAATTCGGGGTACAGACACAGTCTCTATGTGATGATATCTAAGTGTAAGAGTTTCTATGTGCTGTGAATTATCTGACTTCTGTAACGTGAGGCAGCTAGCAGACGGTCGGTTTAGCCGGTCTGTCAGCTTCCTGACCTGGGCCCCAGTTTGTCATGTTTCAGCTCTAAGACTATGTACCATATTACTAGAGAGAAAGAGAGAGCAAATTAGTGTCTGACATTGTATTTGTGTTTTGCCCCGCAACTATGCAGTCAGCCAATCGCCCTGCTGCATGGACTCTACAACCGGAACCGAACAATGTACAGAGTTCACTAAGCTAGTCGCTTCCAAAACATTATCTAGAACCCTTGCATTCTTACTATCCTCGATTAAAGTTTGGATGTAAGTCTCTAATTCTGAAATCTTCTCCATCAGCCTGACTATTTCCCTGCATTTATGACATGTGAATCCCTCATCACTGACAGAGAAGGCTATACTAAACATATGACAGGCATGGAAAGTCATGGAAATGCAATAATGGGTTTTTGTTTTGCTGTCTGGAAACAAACTTATATTTGCCATGGTCTGATATTCATATTGCACTTTGCAACGTGTGGCCAATAACAAATAATGATCTTTATTAAGTACATTTATAATTGTTATATTTTTGAAAAGTACTGGCAGCCACTGCTTGAAAGTACTGGAAAAGTGCTTGCATTTCACTCTTAAAAATCTGTAGTCGGAACTCTGCATGTACTATAGAAAACTGCACAAATAGAGAAAATTATATGCACATTAGCCCCTAAGCAAATACCTTTTCACATCAATGTAGTAGCCAATTGCACTGACTGTTGGTAACTCCTTGCTGATTGGTCTGCCTTGAGGCTTGTGGGTGTGTTTGTCCAGCCCTCTGAAGAGCTTTATATAAGACAGAAATCTGTTCAAAAATTTGATCGAGGTGAAGCTGCTCTTCTGACTCTGTCTACAGTCATCCAGGTGAGTATGTTTCTAATACTGAGCACTTGTGGGCTCATAGTTCATTTGAACACCTGTATTCTGTAGTCAAGATCATTTTGTATTTCAGGCATATTAAATACTTTGACTAGTAATTAATCAGATTAGAAAATGAATATTTAAGTCTGAAGAAGATATTGAAAATAAAATACAGTGGTAAGACGATAGTAACCTTGACTAATTACAGTGTTAATAAAATATTGGATAAAAAAAACTTGTGTTAGTAAAAACGTCAGAAAGTTTCTATAAAGTTCCTTAGAAGACTATAAGATATGATAATGTTTGGAGGTTGCTTTACAACCAGTCATTAAGCTTCAGTTAACTATTTAGCCAATCAGACTGATTATATTGCTTATAAGCCTCTAAATGCATATTTGTAAAACACATCAGGAAGTTTCTGTAAAAAGTTTCAGATAGCTTTTCAAATTATTATTATTATAAATAAAGGCAATCATGTTATTTGTATTGCTGGTCACATCAATTGTGCAAAAGTGGCGAACTGCCTTGCAGCAATTTCGGGAGTCATTCGTTATAGTGCTTTTGGTCTGCTAATTAGAAAGGCATGTACATCGACCATAAGGACATGGTCATGAAACCCCCCAGTTTTACCCTGGTCGTTCACACCTCTGAGCTGGAAAAAACTTTGTAAAAATGTAAAGCTCTGGAAAGGTGGGAGTGTAGAGGCAGGTAAGAGGGGAGAGAACAACCAATGAAACAGAGACATACAACACACTCATAATACAGAATAATGAATATGAGCACGGAGAAAATGGCAACAAACTCCCAAGCACAAGAGAGAAATGCAAAAGAATATCTAAAGGGCTAATAATACTTTCATTACATTCACGAGCACTGCAGTCTCATGATAAACGACACATAGTTTAACAGAGAAAGAATAAAGACATAGTTTAATTTTTGTCCATTCTCTTAGTCTTTTGTCCATCAGAATAATCGTGTCATTGCATTCAGATACACCACTGTATCAGTGTCCAGTTTGCACATATAATTCATTTGAAGAAGACTTGATGAAATATGTGTGCATACACCGTGCTGGTTCATGTTTGATGCAGGAGAATGTGTTAAATATGTCTATAAAAACTTTAAACACTGATACTTTATTCTGTATATGATCTATAATCCACATTGCATAAATCTGTTAATCAACCTCAGTCCTGATCAAAACTACTAAATCTTTTTAAAAAATCCAAGAATTTTACTCTTTTATTCATTATAAATGATGTTTATAAATCATTTTTTGATTGCAAAGCCATGACACCATATAATCATGCATTCTTGATTGATGGTGGTTTTCCCTGTTGGGAAGAGGTAAAATTTGTCATTTTTACAGTTGATCACCAGGTGGCACCATTAACCCTTTAGATAGGCCTGTGCAAAAAAAAGCTTAGTTTCTGGCTTTTATATGGAGTTATATGGAGTATAACAGCATATTATAGTGCGTGTGTGTGTGTGTGTTTGTGTGTGTGTGTGTGTGTGTGAGAGAGTGAGACCTTTGCGCACTTACCTTAATGCGTCTGAGAAAATCAGATTTTTGACACGCACATAAATTGTTATTCGTTACCTGTCCTTTATTTTGATAGATAACTACTTAGGAAAAATATATCTGTTTGGACACTGATTAAGAAATTGTTGCGTGTTTCATGAATTATATCCTTTATTTTAGTAAAACGTGAGTCACTGAATAATTTCGCTCCCATTATTAAGACACGATTTAGCTAAATCATTGAAACTAAAAAGAATGGACGGATTAATAAAACAACATAAAAAAACTGCAACTCCTCCAGCCGCATTTAAATGCAGGAGTGTATTTTATTCCTTAAAATATCAAATATCAAATTCAGAAACAACACATTCCAGCGGATAGATCGCCTCTTATTTAACACAGACCTACGAATTTATTATCGAATTGAAATATTTCTGTCACAGACACGTCAGGTTCCAACATCACCCAATCACAGCGCGCACCTTCTCCAGAGTACTGATCACCGCCACCTGCACCTCATCACTCAACTCATCAACAGCACCATAAAGCACACACGCACACAGCACTCCACGTCCGGTCTCGTTCGCATACCCTCAATGCTATGCTTACCTCAAGGACTCCTCCTCGCATACTCACCTGTCTCCAGCGTGTCTCTTCCTTCTGTGTGCCTCGTCTGCTGTGTGAGTGTGTTCCCGTCAGCTCCCAAGTTCTCCAGCGATCTCCAAGCTCCTGCGTGTATCTACCTGCAAAGAAAAGGACAGTAAATATACCTCATATTACCTGCTCAAGTCTATCTGCTACCAGTTCACTCACCTGTGTGTTTCACCCTGCTCTACTGTGGTCTAATAAAGCAACCGTTACCTGTTACATCTGTGTCTGTCTCCAGTCTACTGTAACAGAAGACCGGACCAACACCGCAGACCCAGTATGAGCCAGCCCGACCCCTTTCAGGATTTGGTGGATGCGCTTCGGCGCACCTTATCCACCCACCCATCCACCGCCATCATCTCCAGTTACTGTCCCTTCACCTGCACGAGCACCAGCGAACACCACCGCGGATGTCAACAGTCCTCCTTCACTGCCGCCATATGCCAGTCCCATGGCCAAACCGGCGCCCTACTCAGGATCGGCAGAGGATTGCAGCGGGTTTCTGCTGCAATGCACACTGGTCCTGGAGATGCAGCCGCACCTGTACCCGAGTGACACCTCAAAGATAGCGTTCATCATCTCTCAGCTCAGCGACAAAGCATTGAAGTGGGCCGATTCCATCTGGTCCCAGCAGGGCGCTGTAACCCAATCCTACTCGGCGTTTATTTCCCACTTCCGGGAAGTGTTCGGGAAACCGATCACGGACTCTTCAGCTGGTGAGAAACTTTACAATTTAAGACAAGGATCAATGTCCATTTACGATTATGCTTTGCAATTCAGAACGCTTGCAGCACTCAGTGGATGGAACGAACAAGCCCTGATAACCAACTATCGTCAAGGATTGGAACCTCGGGTGCGGCTGCAACTCACTGCATGCGAGGACTCCATCGGCCTAGAAAAGTTCATCCAGCTCTCCATCCGCTGCGCCACTCGCATGCAGGCGTGCCTCCAAGAGCACCAGGACCAGTCCCTCTCCAACGTGCCACTCTGCCGATCCAAACCCGTCAGCACTCCAGAACCAGCCCAGCAGCCCATGGAAGTAGAAAACTCTCGTCTATCCCCTGAAGAACGCCGTCGCCGGCTGACCCTTCATCTCTGTCTCTATTGTGGTGAACCGGGGCATGTGATCGCTGCATGCCCCACACGACCGCCGCGACCCCTGGTGAGTGCCATTATTCCTGCTACTCGCAAAATGAAACCACTCACTACTGTCGTCAATCTTACTGCCGCCAATGTCTCCCTTACAGTGGTCGCGCTCATCGACTCGGGGTCCGCCGGCAACTTCATCTCAGGTGCCATCTGTCGCCAGCTACGTATCAAGACCACTCCGTCTCCGACCATCTACAAGATCTGCTCCATAACCGGCCGACCCCTGAGCCGTAAGCGCGTCCGCACAGTGGCTGGACCTGTGACCCTCCAAGTCGGCTTACTTCATCAAGAGGAGGCTCATCTGCTGGTTCTGGAGGACTCCACCGCTGACGTGGTTCTGGGGCACCCCTGGTTGGAGCAGCATAAACCGACCATCTCCTGGAAGACGGGCGAAATCCTGAAGTGGGGCGACACTTGCTTCACCCGCTGTTTGACGGAACTGCCTGTTCCACCATCTCCATCACCTGACCTCTCTCTCTGCGCCACGTCCATCGAAAGTCCAGTTGAACAACGCTCCGTCAAAATCCCCAAGTGTTACGCCCCCTTCAGCGATGTATTTTGCCCGCAACGGGCTTCCAAGCTGCCTCCACACCGGCCATGGGATTGTGCCATCGACCTGCTTCCAGGTGAACCAGTGCCAAAAGGAAAGATCTACCCTCTTTCCATCCCGGAGGAGAAGGCCATGGAGGATTACATCAAGGAAGCCCTCGCCCAAGGTTACATCAGGCCGTCTACTTCCCCTGCTGCTTCCAGTTTCTTCTTTGTGGCCAAAAAGGACGGAGGCTTGCGGCCATGTATTGATTACCGTGCACTCAACAAGATAACTGTTAAATTCCGGTATCCCCTTCCTCTCGTCCCAGCGGCCCTGGAACATCTCCGTGGTGCCACTGTGTTCACGAAGCTGGACCTCCGCAGCGCTTACAACCTCATCCGGATACGTGAGGGGGACGAGTGGAAGACCGCCTTCATCACTCCTACTGGCCACTACGAATACTTGGTCATGCCGTATGGACTGGTCAACGCCCCCTCCGTATTCCAGGACTTTATACATGAGGTGCTCCGGGAGTTTCTCCACCGCTTTGTCCTAGTCTACATCGATGACATACTCATATACTCCCGGAGCCAGGCCGAACATCGCCAACACGTTGCGGAGGTCCTCACCCGTCTACGTCAGTACCACCTGTTCCTCAAGGCTGAGAAATGTTCATTCCACCAACCTTCCGTCTCATTCCTGGGCTATAACATCGACCACAGTGGCATCCGGATGGACGAGAGGAAGGTGGAATCCATTACCAACTGGCCAGAACCCACCACCATAAAAGAACTCCAGCGTTTCCTCGGTTTCTCCAACTTCTACAGACGATTCATCAAAGGTTACAGTTCCATCGCCCATCCACTTACCAGCCTGCTCCGCAATAAGCCCAAGTCTCTGTCCTGGACCCCGGCGGCCACCAACGCCTTTAACCAGCTCAAGGAAGCCTTCACCACCGCTCTCTTACTCGTACATCCAGACCCAGAGAAACAGTTCATCATTGAAGTGGACGCATCTACTACTGGAGTGGGAGCGGTACTGTCACAGCAGCAGGGGACACCAAGTAGACTCCATCCATGCGCCTTCTTCTCCCGCAAGCTCAGCCCGGCGGAAGTCAACTACTCCATCGGTGACAGGGAACTTCTTGCGGTCAAGCTTGCCTTGGAAGAGTGGAGGCATTGGCTGGAGGGAGCCAAACACGCGTTCCTGGTACTGACGGACCACAAAAACCTTGAATACCTTCGTTCAGCAAAGAGATTGAACCCTAGACAAGCTCGCTGGGCCATGTTCTTCTCCCGCTTTAACTACACTATCTCCTTTCGTCCTGGTACTAAAAATGTGAAAGCAGACGCTCTCTCCTGCCTACATGCTCCGGAGGAAAAGACTGAGGAACCAGAACCCATCATCCCTAGCTCTCTCATCGTGAGCCCTATCACCTGGTCAGAAGAGACCATTCCCTCCTCCAATGCCTCCACGAACCCTCCGCCGGGCTGTCCACCTGGCTTGCTCTACCTTCCACGGACACGACGCACTCCCACTCGGCTCACACGTCACTTGGCACTGGTCACCCGGGGGCCAATGAGACCCTCTCGTTGCTAAAAGAACGCTTCTGGTGGCCAGGGATGGCTGCAGATGTCAGAAGGTACGTGCAGGGCTGTAGGGAGTGTGCCATCTCCAAGTCTCCTCGTCATCTGCCAGCTGGGAAACTCCTTCCGCTGCCCGTTCCAGATCGCCCATGGTCACACCTAGGAGTGGACTTCATTACTGATCTCCCTGTCTCAGAAGGAAATACCACCATCCTAGTTGTTGTTGACCGCTTCTCAAAGTTATGCCGTTTAATTCCACTTCCTGGATTACCCACTGCTATGGAGACCGCCAGGCTACTCTTCAACCAAGTCTTCAGATACTTCAGAATTCCAGAGGATATAGTCTCCGACCGAGGGCCTCAGTTCATATCCAGAGTATGGAAGTCCTTCTACTCCCTCCTAGGTGTGGCCGTTAGCCTGACTTCTGGATACCACCCCCAGTCGAACGGGCAGACGGAGAGGAAGGTACAGGAGATTGGCCGCTTCCTCCGTACCTTCTGTCATGACCACCAGGACTCTTGGAACCAGTTCCTGGGTTGGGCCGAGTACGCCCAAAACTCTCTCCGACAGTCTACTACAGGGCTTACACCGTTCCAGTGCTTACTCGGTTACCAACCCCCACTGTTCCCCTGGGATGGGGAACCCTCCAACGTTCCAGCAGTGGATTACTGGTTCCGAGAGAGCGAGAGGGTCTGGGACTCAGCCCACCATCAACTGCAACGAGCCCTGCGCAGACGCAGGATGGTAGCCGACCTCCGACGTTCTGACACCCCAGCCTTCCAGCCTGGTCAGATGGTCTGGCTATCCACCCGTGACATCAGACTGCGTCTGCCCTGCAGAAAGCTGAGTCCCAGGTTCATTGGCCCATTCCCCATCGTCAAGCAGGTCAACCCAGTCACCTAGCAACTCCGTCTTCCACCTGGGTATCGTATACACCCCACTTTCCATGTGTCACTCCTCAAAGCTCACCATCCCTCTGTTCTTCCCACAGGACCTGACGTGGCTCCCGCCGAACCCCCCCTTCCACTCATCCTGGAGGACGGAGCTGCGTACGAGGTTCAGGAAATCTTGAACTCCAGGCGTCGTGGTGGTCAGCTTGAATACCTGGTGGATTGGAAAGGATGCGGCCCCGAGGAACGCTCATGGGTCCCAAGGAACGACATCTTAGACCCCAGCTTAATCCAGAACTTCCATGACAGTCACCCTGAGAAACCGGCACCGCGGGGAAGAGGACGACCACCACGGCGTCGGGGTTCTCGGCCCTCTGGAGTGGGCCGTGGAGGGGGGGGTACTGTCACAGACACGTCAGGTTCCAACATCACCCAATCACAGCGCGCACCTTCTCCAGAGTACTGATCACCGCCACCTGCACCTCATCACTCAACTCATCAACAGCACCATAAAGCACACACGCACACAGCACTCCACGTCCGGTCTCGTTCGCATACCCTCAATGCTATGCTTACCTCAAGGACTCCTCCTCGCATACTCACCTGTCTCCAGCGTGTCTCTTCCTTCTGTGTGCCTCGTCTGCTGTGTGAGTGTGTTCCCGTCAGCTCCCAAGTTCTCCAGCGATCTCCAAGCTCCTGCGTGTATCTACCTGCAAAGAAAAGGACAGTAAATATACCTCATATTACCTGCTCAAGTCTATCTGCTACCAGTTCACTCACCTGTGTGTTTCACCCTGCTCTACTGTGGTCTAATAAAGCAACCGTTACCTGTTACATCTGTGTCTGTCTCCAGTCTACTGTAACAATTTCTTTCTTTTTAGGTACAATTATTCACTGAGTTTAAGTTCATTTTTGAGATGTTTCAGTTTCTCGCAGAGAGACAGCTAAAAGCTCACCCTGTTTTTTTTTATTTATTTTATTTTACTAAAGCACAAGGTTTTGTTGTTATTGTGAGCGTGCACAAATAAAAGTAGACCATTTGTAGTCTTGCACTAATCTGTAGGCTATCGCCAAAAATGACGGAAGGCCTGTTTTAAGTTGATTCAGCTGTCATGAGGAGAAAATCCATCAGAACGCGCCGGCGCTTTCGTCGGCCAGAGGGATAAAACTGTAGCCAATGTAGTTTCATATTTATATTTAAATACTGGGCTATAGCCAAATATATATATATTTTTTAAAAGATGTCACCAATGTTCACTATGAAAAGGGAATAGCATGACGCATGCGCAATGTTGGGAGACAAATGCAGCGGGCCAGACATGAGTTTGACCACTTCATTAAGTAACTTCATTATCTTAATTTTTAATCAATGTTTCATCAACCAATTGCCTATATTTAATAATTAGGAAGAAAACCATGAATGTCGGGTGTGGAATGGATTGCGTAACAAACAAACTCATGTTTCCGCAGCCTTTGAATAAGGCTGAATCAATATACGTCTTTCTGTTTTTATTAAATTTCTTAAATACATGTCTTTATTACTTAATTACTTGATAAGATCTTTTGGTCTAACAATATATTTTAGCTGGTCTAAATTCTAAGTTAGACACAAATTTGCATATAGGCTAGGCTATATAAGGTTCCCTTCTAGACAAGCGTAAATTGCTGTTTCAGCCGCAAATTTTCAGTAATTTCGATCGGTGCATCAAATGATATAGGCCTAAATCAAATGAAATAGGCCTAAAGAAATAGCCCAACTCTAGACTTATTGGCTAGCATGGGCGAGGCTAGCCCCTTTTTAGGGGTGCTTCAGCTGCGTACCTGTGTAGTGCGTACGTGTGTTAAATTTTTTTAAATATTTTTAAATTAAATTTTATCGTTAATTTGATACTTATTTTAACAATCAGGAGTCATGTAAACATGACCTCATGTGCGTCTTTTCTGGTCAGTCGTCATAGAAACATGAAGCCCTGGCGTTTGGACCAGAGTGAAAACCAGGCCCGGATTGGCTAATTGGGAGCACCGGGAGAATTCCCGGTAAGCCGGTCTGTTTATTTAGCAGCGAGGGCCGGTGTTGTCATGGCACTGGGTTGAAATATGAATGCTCTAGAAACTGTGGACGCGGCCAAATGTACTAAGCTGAGTAGCCTAACTTTTTCCTTAAAACCATTCAGTGACGGATTTAGGCCTGGACGGCACAGGGCACCCGCACAAGATAAAACAAACAAACGAATGCGCGATCGGGTTTTTACCGCTCATTTGCACGCAACGTCAATGATATCATGTCACTCGGTGGGTAAATTAACCTGGTCGGGAGGTTAATTCAACTCACTCAAAAGTATACGAGAAGAAGGGATGAGGTGACGTCTGTAGGGACAGCGGGACAAGGTCTAAGCCACCGGAGGCCGATTTAAGTAACGTAAATAAATAAAAAGGAAGAGGGGAAACACGCAAAAGATAAAGGCATGTATGCAGCTTAGCCTACTCATATCGTAATAATAGTAGGCAAATAATAAAATATGGCCTATCACTTATGTTATGTTGCTTGCTATGCTATTACACACTGGCCAACAATATTCATTTTTCTGTCCAACTAGCTTAACCAGAGAGTAAAATGTGATTTTGTAACATGTAACTTTTTTTTTTAAACAAACGTAATAGCCTACTTTAATATTTTACTGTAAAGTTGTGCAATTTTGTAGGATTTATGGTATTTTGTGTTATTTATTTGCCCCAATTTGTAATAATTTAAGTATATACATTTATATAAAATAGCAAAATTTTAATAAAGATCTACATTCTCAATTTCATTCATAGTGATAGACATGAAAAATGTGCCTGGGTTTAGTGGACGATTACTGCCATCTACTGGAAAGCAAAAACTTAATTAAATAAAAATTAAAATAACATGAATTTTTAACTACAGCCACTAGATGGCTAGAGAATTAATCAATAGTTCACATTATAAAATCATTATTATAAATATAAAAATAACTCTGTATCAAATTTTAGCATTTTTTGTACTATCATGGGTATTTGAAGATATTTTTGAAAAATACAATTATTTACAAGGTTGTAGAGAATGCACTAGTGCAGACTTATATACTGAGGTTTTAATTACATTATATAGTCAGTCGTGAATTAAAGTGGGCCGGTCTAAGGCATGAAACTCCAGGGCTGAAAATGAGTCCCAAACTGGCCCTGGTGAAAGGAAACAACATATCACTGTATACCACCAGTGAGTATGTGTGAAAACACTCACTGTGGCTTTTTAAATGAATTGTTATTCATTCCTAGATTTATATCTGTTATTTTTCAGTTATGGCTGACTATCAAACTAGACAATAAAAGAAAGTTTAATGTTTTTCTTTTGCTGTATGCAACCAGATATGTTAGAGATGGCCATTTGTAAATAATTTACAGAAGATGAATTACATTTTGTTGTCCAAATACCTGTTACTTTGTTCAATGACAATAAAGTTGAATCTAATCTAACCAATCTGATGACTGTTGATACAAAAGTAGGCACTTGGAGTTAACAGTCAGGAAAACCAGCTGAGTGAAGAAGGTTTTGTGTTTGTTACAGGGGGCTGTCTGTGTGAACTCTCACAATTAAGCTGGTATTCTGAAAAGGTCTCAAAAAAAAAAAGAAAGAAAAAAAAAAATCTGGATTTTGGAGTTAGTTGAATCAATGTTAAAATGATAAAGTTATTTTTCAATAGACATATTTTTTGTTTTTGTGTGAAAAGAGGGTGGGTGGTGGCAGTGGGGCTCATTGTGTGCTCAGCACCCCTAAAGCTCTGACCCTAGAATCGCCCCTGTTGGCTAGGCTATTAACGTTTTGGCAATATATAATAATAATATCTCAGCAAAGACCGTACATTTTATTTGTCTCGGCACACGACCGCTAACAGTAACACAGTAACACAGCGCATCAAAGCTTACTGTTGTCTTGGCTACCTTACAAACGGCGATGGAAACAACAGTGAATTTGTCCCCCTTTTGTGGTAATTTAGCACTGTTTTCTATGGTATTCTGCTTGCATTTTTGGGCTTCAGTTGGATGCTTTATTTTCGTCTTTAGTCAATTGAGTTTAGTTCTAAAAAAAAGCAAAGACTAAATTGTAAATAATCTGCGACGGGGCCCATCATAGGGTGGGGCTGCGGGGGTGTCCCGTACGCCCATGATGCAATGGTAATACATGGCTTACAAAGGGTTCATGTTAACTACTGTATGATTATCAGACTTGCTCTGCAACACTTGACAAGTTTGAGATAGGGGGAAGGGCGCTTTATTTAAAATGTTTGTCACCAAAGCCATTAATCCAGAGGGCGGGAGACTCAAAATATTAGCCTAAGCTATGAGCGTGACAGACCTTTTTGCAATCTTGGTGCTTTTTGTTAATTTTAACATCCTGATCTGATCATATGAAATAAGCTGACGAAATACACAATTGTTAGACTCTGTTATGAGTATTTGCAGTAAGTTTCTTTATTTGTTTGTGTTATGGAGATTTGCAGTGTTTTATGCTCCACTCTAGAAGTTCTGAATGGGATCAACCCTCCCCCCGTCTGCTGCTGCCGAGCAGAGTATGTGCGAAGTTTTGACTGGAGCGAGGAGGGATTTTTAAAAGTCGGAGCGTTGTGTTTTTTTTTGTTTTTGTTTTTTTTAAATCTGCAAGAAATGTTATGAGTTTGGCGTGTGGTAGGAAAAAAAAGTTTGCACAATAAGCCACTACGCAAATTTGTGTCTAACTAGACCAGCTAAAATTTATTGTTAGACCAAAAACATCTATCAATTATTTAAGTGATAAAGACATGTAATAAAGTAATAAATAAATGTAATTAAAACAGAAAGACGTATATTGATTCAGCCTTATTTAAAGGCCGCGGAAACATGGTTTCATTTGTTACGCACTTCAATCCATTCCACACCCAACGTTCTTGGTTTTCTTCCTTTTTATTAAATATAGGCAATTGGTTAATGAAACATTGATTGAAATCAAGATACAATTTCTACAAAACGAAATTCACTTTAAAGAAAGACTTACTATAAAACAAAACTTAATGAAGTGGTCAAACTTATGTCTAACCCGCTGCATGTCTCCCAACATTGCGCATCCGTCATGCTATTCCCTTTTCATAATTAACATAGGTGAAATTAAAAAAAAAAAAATAAAATAAAATAAAAAAATAATAATAATAATAATAATAATAATATAAAATAATAGGCAATAGCCCAATATTTAAATATAAATATGAAACTACATTGGCTACAGTTTTATCCCTCTGGCCGACGAAAGCGCCGGCGCGTTCTGATGGATTTTCTCCTCATGACAGCTGAATCAACTTAAAACAGGCCTTCCGTCATTTTTGGCGATAGCCTACAGATTAGTGCAAGACTACAAATGGTCTACTTTTATTTGTGTACGCTCACAATAACAACAAAACCTTGTGCTTTAGTAAAATAAAATAAAATAAAATAAAGAACAGGGTGCGCTTTCAGCTGTCTCTCTGCGAGAATCTGAAACGTCTCAAAAGTGAACTTAAACTCAGGGAATAATTGTACCTAAAAAGAAAGAAATATCTCAATTCGATAAGATATAGGTCTGTGTTAAATAAGAGGCGATCTATCCGCTGGAACGTGTTGTTTCTGAAATCATGGCCAGTGCTCCTTGCTGCTGTTATTAGTTCTCTTGGCGCTCGTGCACACGCGCAGTTTTCACACAGACAATCGAGCATTTCGTTCTGGTAAAAGCACAAAACAAAATGCACACAACGTGTCCTTGCTCTTGATGTACAATCACTGATGAACACCTTTGGTTTTAATGAGTAAATTAGCCTAAATTTTAGTCTGCGATATCAAAATCACTAAACATTACATAGCATATATAATAGCCTATTATTCAATAATAACATCAAATGAATCAATGCAATGATAATTCACCACATGATTCACTGTTAAATCAGTTTTTGAAAACTGTTAGGGGAGACGGACTCAACAAGGTGCACAACAAATGACAAAGGATTTTTTTTTTTTTGCTAAGAGCAATATATATATATATATATATATATATATATATATATATATATATATATATATATATATATATATATATATATATATATATGCCTAGTAATGGCTGTTTAATGATAATAGCATGCAGTAAGACTTTGTGTAAAGGTCTTTCTTTTAATTTTTGATGCATAGACTGTAGCCTAAGACTATCCCACATTTTGAAATTAACTCTCAGTTTAAATTTTCTAATGGTTTTTAAGGATGTTAAAATGTTATATCATAATGTTATTGTTGTTTTACTTCGTCCTTTCATCTCAAAACTGACATTTTATTATTATAGTCACTTTCCAATCTGTCCCTTTGCGCCACCTGGTGGTAGTTTTTTTTACACGCGACTGAATTTCAGTTAAAGCAACGGCCCTGCGGCAGCGGTATGCGCGGCGGTAATACCCATTTTGGTTGTCTACCTACTGTACATGGAGTAAACAAAAACAAAGTAAGTGTATTTATGCACTTGATGCCAGTGTCGGCTGAAGTTGGTCCTCGTCAGCTTATTTCATCAGAGCTCATCGTCCGTCGGGCCATCTGATCATTCTGATTGGCTGTTCAGCTACTGCCACCTGCTGGTTCGGAAAGGCATTTCATCATTTGCAGGTGCAAAATGGATGTGCTACTTGGCCGTCGGCTGTCGGTTTGGTGTGTCAGGGCAACTTTGGACCCAGACCCTGCCGACGTGAGCCAAACCCGCAGTCTGCTTTCGTTGCTACTAGTTTGTCGGCGTCAGATTGGTGTGTTCCTGCCTTAATGCGTTGGCCCTGGAGTCACACCTCTAGCAGGCTGAAGAAAGGGAGTTGTCTCCACGTTGGTGGAAAACCACACTTTGCCGTTTCTTCCAATCCACCCAGATCAAGGATCCTCTGAATCCTCCTCCTAGCCTTCAGTGGAAGCTGGAGAGGATGATAAGGGTGCCACAACAAAATCAGGATCTGAGTCTGTGGTGTCAGAGGGAGAAGACAATACATCCTGCAGCTCGCTGGAGGGGTCAGGCTGCATAATCATTTCTAAAACTTCGGTACAAGTCAAGCCCTTTCTCATGTTGCTTGCTGCTCTTCTCACCATCAAATGACCATCAGGATGGCATGCAGATGTTTGAATCCACTTACCTTGTTTTTGTTTAGTCTGTACTAATGGTTTCTCCTATCACTGTTATGCTGATGACACACAACTCTACCTCTCATTCCAACCAGATGATCCGATGGTTGCTGGTCGCATCGCAGCCTGCCTGACAGCCATTTCTGTCTGCATGAAAGACCACCACCTCCAACTCAACCTTGCAAAAACAGAACTGCTTGTGGTCGGTGCTAACCCAACACTTCATCACAGCCTTTCAATTCAACTTGGGTCGTCAACCATTACTCCTTCCAGGACAGCCAGGAACCTTGGAGTGGTGATGGATGATTGTTTAAGCTTCACAGATCATGTTGCGACAACAGCCTGGTCCTGCAGATTTGCCTTGTACAACATCAGGAAGATTAGACCCTTCCTATCGGAACATTCCACACAAATTCTCATCCAAGCTCTTGTTCTATCCAGACTGGACTACTGTAATGCTCAGCATGGACTGTCAAGCCTCTACAACTGATCCAGAATGCTGCAGCAAGACTGGTCTTCAACGAACCGAAGAGAGCGCACGTCACTCCTCTCTTCGTCAGTCTGCATTGGCTGCCAGTAGCTGCTCGCATCCAATTCAAGGCTCTGATGTTTGCCTACAGAACGACCGCTGGCTCTGCACCGCTATACCTTAACTCGCTACTTCAGACTTACGCGCCCTCCAGAAGCTTGCGTTCTGCAAGTGAACAGTGCCTTGTTCACATAGGGGCACAAAATCACTCTCACGGACCTTCTCTGGGTCTGTTCCCGGCTGGTGGAATGACCTGCCACGCTCTATTCGAGCAGCTGAGTCTCTAGCCATTTACTGCATAATTACAACGAATTTACAGAATAGCTTTCGATAATTATAGTGTACCCAGGGTTCTAAATTAACTTTTTTGATCACCAGCCAATGTGGCTGGTAACTTTCTAAAGTTACCAGCCAATCAGAATTTCCACTAGCCAAATTTTTTTTTCCGGTGAAAATAAGAGAAATTATGAGTGCCACTGAATGCATTTGATCATTTTATTAACATTGTTGGCATGAAAAACACATATAAAGTACAATGCATACAACAAAATATGCACAGAAAGTGCAAACATTTCTATCATTTGAATCACATCATGGTCCTTTACTGCCTCAACTTTAAAATTATTAGTTCCCACCACGAAATTGCTCGTTTTGTTTTTTCTTTTGCGTACATGCTAAGGTGACCAGATTTCTGAAATGGACATTTCCTATTTGAGTGTTCAAAATATCACCGAAATCTCATTTGTTATTAACTATTAATAAAAATGAGGACAATACATTTTTGGATGTTTTTGTTTTTTAATTGTTCACTGTAAACCCTAATAAGTTGAGACTACTTTAATTTTATTATTTGGACTTTTGGTCTGGTTTTAATACAATTCACCAAAAAACAATAACACTGTTAACCAAGCCTAACTAAAAAAAGTATTACACTATTTTGAAAAATCACATTACAAAATTAAAACAACATAAATATGAGATAAGATAAATAAAATGGCATTTAACAAATATTTTTAACATTTATTATTGAATTTAATATTTTCATTTTCATGAGCTGTTTATAGGCTACTGTACAGAAATTACAACTTTTTAAACGTTTAACTATTTTTCTGCATTTTAGACTCATTTTAAGCACTAAGTAAGTTGCAAGTGTATTATTATTTTATTATAATTGTTTTATTTATTCATATCTGAGTGTACCTTCACCTCGTGATACAGTTAAGACGTGTGTGGAAATAGTTAAATAGTCCAAAACAATTTTGTTTAAGCAAACCCCGCACCTTGTTTAAGCCCTGTTATAAAACACATAACCGTATTACTTTAATTTAACATGAATAGTATGTTATTACCTTAAAAGTTGAAACCAATAGCTATGTTTCTTTTGATAATTGATGATAATGGCGCTCTGCTCTGGTCCAGGTTACGTTCTTCATGAAGTAGCGGCGCGCACGCGACCAAGTGTAGCAGTGACAGTGTAGCTGCACAGCCCCCTCTGTTGGTGAGTATAATCACTACACGATTGCTCCGATATAACCAACAGGCTGCTGTGTGTTGGTCAGGCTTTTTTTGCAATGTATTTGAAATTAATTAATTGAAAATTTTAACCCGCATTTGGCGGGTTGGTGGGTGTTAATTTAGAACCCTGAGTGTACCTATACAGTAAGTACGTGTAAGTATAGGGGAACAATGTGTAATATGTAAAAGAATAAAGGGGTAACAACCAGGAAAATATCAAATTATTTATACTGTAAGTATTTTAGAACTAAGGGGTACTTACAGTGATATGATAGACAACAATCTTACATTTGGGAGCAATTTAGTGAGAAAGTGCACTGATTAAGTTGTTTCAAGGCAAGTAGAAAGAACTATTGCAATCTTTTATAATACATGGGGAAATATGCTTTTGTTTCATGTAGTTACAGGGTAAGTATGACATTACGGGCCGTAAATTAAAGTGGAGCTTGTTACCCTCTTATTTCATGTAGTTACAGGGTAAATATGACATTACGGGCCGTAAATTAAAGCGGTGCTTGTTACCCTCTTGTTTCGTGTAGTTACAGGGTAAGTATGAGATGACGGGCCGTAAATTCAAGTGGAGCTTGTTACACTCTTATTTTGTGTAGTTACAGGGTAAATATGCCATTACGGGCCGTAAATTAAAGCGGAGCTTGTTACACTCATATTTCGTGTAGTTACAGGGTAAGTATGCCATTACGGGCCGTAAATTAAAGCGGAGCTTGTTACACTCATATTTCGTGTAGTTACAGGGTAAGTATGCCATTACGGGCCGTAAATTAAAGCGGAGCTTGTTACACTCATATTTCGTGTAGTTACAGGGTAAGTATGCCATTACGGGCCGTAAATTAAAGCGGAGCTTGTTACACTCATATTTCGTGTAGTTACAGGGTAAATATGACATTACGGGCCATAAATTAAAGCGGAGCTTGTTACACTCATATTTCGTGTAGTTACAAGGTAAGTATGACATTACGGGCCGTAAATTCAAGTGGAGCTTGTTACCCTCTTATTTCATGTAGTTACAGGGTAAATATGACATTACGGGCCGTAAATTAAAGTAAATTAAAGCGGAGCTTGTTACACTCTTGTTTCGTGTAGTTACAGGGTAAGTATGAGATGACGGGCCGTAAATTCAAGTGGAGCTTGTTACACTCTTATTTTGTGTAGTTACAGGGTAAATATGACATTACGGGCCGTAAATTAAAGCGGAGCTTGTTACACTCATATTTCGTGTAGTTACAGGGTAAGTATGCCATTACGGGCCGTAAATTAAAGCGGAGCTTGTTACACTCATATTTCGTGTAGTTACAGGGTAAGTATGCCATTACGGGCCGTAAATTAAAGCGGAGCTTGTTACACTCATATTTCGTGTAGTTACAGGGTAAGTATGCCATTACGGGCCGTAAATTAAAGCGGAGCTTGTTACACTCATATTTCGTGTAGTTACAGGGTAAATATGACATTACGGGCCATAAATTAAAGCGGAGCTTGTTACACTCATATTTCGTGTAGTTACAAGGTAAGTATGACATTACGGGCCGTAAATTCAAGTGGAGCTTGTTACCCTCTTATTTCATGTAGTTACAGGGTAAATATGACATTACGGGCCGTAAATTAAAGTAAATTAAAGCGGAGCTTGTTACACTCTTGTTTCGTGTAGTTACAGGGTAAGTATGACATTACGGGCCGTAAATTAAAGCGGAGCTTGTTACACTCTTGTTTCGTGTAGTTACAGGGTAAGTATGACATTACGGGCCGTAAATTAAAGCGGAGCTTGTTACACTCTTGTTTCGTGTAGTTACAGGGTAAATATGACATTACGGGCCGTAAATTAAAGTAAATTAAAGCGGAGCTTGTTACACTCTTGTTTCGTGTAGTTACAGGGTAAATATGACATTACGGGCCGTAAATTAAAGTAAATTAAAGCGGAGCTTGTTACAGTCTTGTTTCGTGTAGTTACAGGGTAAATATGACATTACGGGCCGTAAATTAAAGTAAATTAAAGCGGAGCTTGTTACACCCTTATTTCGTGTAGTTACAGGGTAAGTATGACATTACAGGCCGTAAATTAAAGCGGAGCTTGTTACACCCTTATTTCGTGTAGTTACAGGGTAAGTATGACATTACGGGCCGTAAATTAAAGTAAATTAAAGCGGAGCTTGTTACAGTCTTGTTTCGTGTAGTTACAGGGTAAATATGACATTACGGGCCGTAAATTAAAGTAAATTAAAGCGGAGCTTGTTACACCCTTATTTCGTGTAGTTACAGGGTAAGTATGACATTACGGGCCGTAAATTAAAGCGGAGCTTGTTACACTCTTGTTTCGTGTAGTTACAGGGTAAGTATGACATTACGGGCCGTAAATTAAAGCGGAGCTTGTTACACTCTTGTTTCGTGTAGTTACAGGGTAAATATGACATTACGGGCCGTAAATTAAAGTAAATTAAAGCGGAGCTTGTTACACTCTTGTTTCGTGTAGTTACAGGGTAAATATGACATTACGGGCCGTAAATTAAAGTAAATTAAAGCGGAGCTTGTTACAGTCTTGTTTCGTGTAGTTACAGGGTAAATATGACATTACGGGCCGTAAATTAAAGTAAATTAAAGCGGAGCTTGTTACACCCTTATTTCGTGTAGTTACAGGGTAAGTATGACATTACAGGCCGTAAATTAAAGCGGAGCTTGTTACACCCTTATTTCGTGTAGTTACAGGGTAAGTATGACATTACGGGCCGTAAATTAAAGTAAATTAAAGCGGAGCTTGTTACAGTCTTGTTTCGTGTAGTTACAGGGTAAATATGACATTACGGGCCGTAAATTAAAGTAAATTAAAGCGGAGCTTGTTACACCCTTATTTCGTGTAGTTACAGGGTAAGTATGACATTACGGGCCGTAAATTAAAGTAAATTAAAGCGGAGCTTGTTACACTCTTGTTTCGTGTAGTTACAGGGTAAGTATGACATTACGGGCCGTAAATTAAAGCGGAGCTTGTTACACTCTTGTTTCGTGTAGTTACAGGGTAAGTATGACATTACGGGCCGTAAATTAAAGCGGAGCTTGTTACACTCTTGTTTCGTGTAGTTACAGGGTAAATATGACATTACGGGCCGTAAATTAAAGTAAATTAAAGCGGAGCTTGTTACACTCTTGTTTCGTGTAGTTACAGGGTAAATATGACATTACGGGCCGTAAATTAAAGTAAATTAAAGCGGAGCTTGTTACAGTCTTGTTTCGTGTAGTTACAGGGTAAATATGACATTACGGGCCGTAAATTAAAGTAAATTAAAGCGGAGCTTGTTACACCCTTATTTCGTGTAGTTACAGGGTAAGTATGACATTACAGGCCGTAAATTAAAGCGGAGCTTGTTACACCCTTATTTCGTGTAGTTACAGGGTAAGTATGACATTACGGGCCGTAAATTAAAGTAAATTCAAGTGGAGCTTGTTACACTCTTTCCCGCGGAAATCCACCATGTCTCTCTTATTATAAAACATTATTACAAGCTTACCGTTGTGAATCAAGCTAAGATAATGAGATTTGAGAGATGAGTTTTGAACACTGGCTGGTTATGTACTTGCTCAACAATTGATTTTGGATAATTTTTAACCAAAAAAAGTTACGGACTGCAGCTTTAAATTATAATTTATTTCTGTGATGCAAAGCTGAATTTTCATCATTCATTGTGAACAAAAGCTTCTTTGATGTGGCACTAGGCTATTTCAAAGTAAACTCTTCAGAATCTGTCCACAACAGAAACTTCCAAAAGAAATATTGTCTAAACATTCATATTGCTATGACATTTTATGTATCTTTTTTGTTATATTATAGAGCCTATAAATGTAAATGTGCAGTTTAATATGTTGCTAACACATTTTATTTCTCTCCGTGGGCATGGCCTCATTAGCGGATAATGAGCTGACTCGTGAATGACTGACATCACTCTCTTTTCAAACAGATTACATAAACAGAGAATATTTGTTTTCGATTTGACTTACATGACTTAAAACCTGACATTTCATTACATGTCTAACGTTTCTTTAGACATATGTCTCATGTTTGTGTGATTAGCATTCACTACGTTGCAGTTCATTTTCTGAGAATTATCAGAATGGACTTCGTTCAGAGGGAGACGACAGATCACGAATCATGTTGGTTTTCTTTATTTTACAAAAAGCACAATATTTAGTTTTTACTCTGAGTGGACACAAACAAAAGAAGACATTTCACAGATTAGCATGATGTATAACTCTTAATTGTATGTCCAAAATTGATGGAGTATTTTGAGTCTCTTTTGCCCTGGCAAGAAAAAAACGAGGTAGTATCGCCGGCGTGATGGCCGACCCCTGAGTGTTAAAAATCATTTGCTATGTAATGACCTGTAAGGACAAAATCATCTGTCTTTTAGCAATGCTTATTTATAATAACAATTTTGTATGATTTAGATATTATGTAATTAGTATACCCTTAATCCATTACACATATACAATTTTAGTTTATCAATTACTGTTATGTATTTATATTAATTTAAACTAAGTAATATAAATAGCTTTAGAATCAATAGATAAAGCTATAAAAACGACTGCACGTGAGCTTAAATGTTCAATTCTTTGTGTAACAATATCGACTATATAAACTAACTTCACAACGTTTACTTTTTTTTTTTTTCTTTCAGTTGTCCTCTGTTACGACCCCTGGCTCAAGGGAAGCAACAAAAACAAGGGACACACGAAACCCAAACATTAAGCTCATGAAAATGTTTATTTACTACTAAATTAAGGAACATTAAATAATAGAATGAAAACAATCAAAGGAAATCACAATGTCCATCAGTAACGTCAGTGTGTAAAGCAGAGTGCATGGTTGGAAGTGTAATGTAATGTTGAGGCATAAATGCAGAAAACAGATCAAACAAAACAAAGTCCAAAACCAAACAAAGGCCAAAGCCAAACGAAGTCCAAAAAGCCAAAGTTCCAAAGTCCCCAAAGTTCCCCTTTGTCTCTACAAGAGATCCTCTTTTTAAAGGAGCGCCTGAAGCACTGGTCACAGGTGTATCCAATAGACTGCTAATTTGTGGAAATGGGTACCGAACAGCAATACCCAAGACCACCAGCAGAGGTCGTCACATCCTCTTTCATAGACAGCTCTTTCCTCCTTGCTGTGTAAATTTGCTTAAATTCTTAATATTTTTCAAACTCGTAATATTCTGCAGAAGAGAGAAGTGAATCGCGCTGCTTCTTTTGAGAGAAGTGAATTGCAGTTTCACTGTTCCACAGCATGTGATTGGCTGTTCACTACTGATGTCACACCTAAACTCCTAAACTAAGGATCAAAGCCTGAGTTGACAGAGAAAGTTGATGATCAGCATCATGGTACCAACAAAGTCTGATTGGATCGGATTGGTTTGGTTTTGTCAACTCAAATCTAATCCTGTAATACTGAGTTTGTTCATGGTCCCAGGAAACACTGAAAAACCAACTCAAAGTCCAAATCAAATAAAGACCAAACAGGACAGTTCATTTTCGGAAAATGTACTTTTTTTAACCCTCAAGTTCAAGAGGCGCATATTGACATAAAAAGTGCTTCTTCATCTAGATGATTAAACGAAATAAAGATCATCAGTTAATTTTTCCTCCCTTGTATATAAATATGTTTTGGTAATCAATGATCTCAATCTGTAGAATGACTAAAATAACAGCATTCATTTGGTGTGGAGATTGAGTGTTTGGTTTATTCTGTGTTGCAGGTTCAGACACGATGAACGGCATTATTCCCAAGAGCAAAACAAAAGGCATCGACATCTGTGCCTTGGGCGAATACAAATTTCATATAATCCGCTCTGATCTCGGCTGCTATATGCAGACAAACAATTTAAAAGAAGGTTATAACATCTCTATTCACAGTCTGCATCCTTCCTGCCAAAATGGAGACCACTACCTTGGTAGTGGAGACTGGTATTACATCATCAAGGGCAATTCCTACCGCAGAGTCACTGACCTGACGAAAGACAGCGGTGCTGAAGTTTACAGCCTTCATCCCAACTGCCGG
The DNA here is from genome assembly GCA_036281575.1 of Ancherythroculter nigrocauda. Classification (NCBI taxonomy): domain Eukaryota; kingdom Metazoa; phylum Chordata; class Actinopteri; order Cypriniformes; family Xenocyprididae; genus Ancherythroculter; species Ancherythroculter nigrocauda. The sequence continues at coordinate 1,129,093 of VTFQ01000006.1, forward strand.
GGTGGAGACCATTACTTCTCAGCCTGTGGCTATTTTCACATCATCTTCCATGGAAAAGGCACTTTCCGAAGTATAACAAACATGAATACAGACTCAGGTGCTGAAGAATTCAACCTGCATCCCAACTGCAGAAATGGGCTCTATTACTGGGGCGTACTTAACTACTACTACTTCCTCAAGCCAGTCTCAAAGTGGGGAGTTGAGTTCCACACCAGTGAAAACTTAAACAAAGATTTCAGCGTTGGTGTCTATTCTGTTCATCCTGATGTTGTTAACTTCCTCCCTGGTGGTCTGTCAGTAACTAAAGGCCCAGCCTTTGGCATTTGGGAGAATATTAAAACTATATCTAATGACAGCAATACACCAGTGAAATGGACAAAGAAAATCAATAAAAAGGTGGGATACAATAAGGAGAAGATGACCCAGATCACACACAACTGGAAGATAGCCACGTCAGCCTCGATTGAATCTGGAGACCTTGCAGCGTTAATTGCAAAGATGCAGTTCTCCTTTTCTGCAGAATATGGAGGTTCTCATGTCAGCACTGAAAAAGAAAGCTGGAACGAAATGACTGAAGTGGAAGAACAACTCTCATTTGAGCTGAAGCCAAACGAGAGTTTATATCTGTGGCAGTACAAACTGTGTCTTGGTGAAGAACCGGTGTTGTTCTGCCGTGATTTAAAGATTGACGATGAGCCAAACCCTCCGACTGAAGTCCCGCTGCCACCTGCACAATCATGAAAACACATCAGGATGGGTTAACTCCAAAGATAATCAAGTGCTTCAGTTAAATGCCTTAATTATAACTTCTCAAGTAATTATTTAGAAATCTGCATGCATTGCTTAAAATGAGGCTGGAATTGTTTAATATAGATAAGAGATTTTTCAGTTTCAGTCAATGTAACTACAAAATACAACACTATTCATTACGGTATTATTGAAACTTTGTTTTTATGATTAAAATAAATGTTCGAAATCCTACTTTAAATCTCATGAAATTTCCTCTTAAAATCTCACACATGCAACCCAACTGCAAATCTTTCAATATGGTGGCTAAAATGGGCTTTAAAAATGGGTACTTTATCTATATTATTGTAGATGTAGTCATAGACGTTGCAATTATGTAACCAAAGTTTGATTCACAAGCCATAAAAGCTTTTTGTTTTTCACTTATATTTTGCTTTTACTATGTTTAATAAAGCTGGATACTGCTTTTGAAGTCTTGGTGTTTTCATTGCCATAATGTTTCTTTACCAAAACACTGTATGTTTGACAAATCCACATTCCCAGACAGCACACATGTCTGATGTGGAATGATTTTTAGAAATAAGAAGAAGATGCTGGAAAACCAAATAGTTGCACACACACACACACACACACAAACTGTATGTCTGTTCTTTTGTAGTGTTGAGTGTACATCTGATAATGTTGCTTTATGCAGACTTCAGAAACTTGTTATTAACGACACCGGTGGCCGATAAGTGAACTGCAGCTGCAACTTCCACAAAAGAGACTGAATGTGATTCAAGGCCCTGGTATGCTCACGATTAAGTTATTTTTTCATTACTTGGCGAGGACCTCCCAAAAAAAACGTCACTGGTTATGGGTCACTTGGACTAACAATCGCAACCAAGTGAGAGACCGAATACATCTGGCCAAGGAAAATACAGCGATGAATCCAAGTCCTCCAGAAAGTCAGACACAGGAAACAGAACTTGGAGACCAAGGTAAGAAAATCTATGCATCTATGCAATAAATGTTGCTACCCCTAATGAGAAAAGCTTTACCCAGTGTTATTTGCCTTGTTAGATAATTAGTTAGTTGAAAGGCTTGTTGGTCACTTTTGTGCCTTAAGTTACATTCTCTTTTTAAACTGATTTACCACAGACATGGCAGTGAATGAAATAGCATGCCTGGAGAATGTGGGACCTGTGGACTCTGATACTAGGAGTCTGGAAGAAAAGTGTAACATAAAGCACCTGGAGTCAGAATCTGACAAAGATGGTCTGCAACCAGAAGAAAGTGATGAAACTGAGACCATGGAAACACAGGTACCAGAGGCTGGCCCAAATACATGGCGGGAATGTCCAAAGGTCTGCAGAAAGTTTTCCTTAATTTTAAAGAGAAAACGGTGGAACAACATTAGACCACTACAGGGTTCCTCAAAATTAAGAAAATGAATGCTTTAAAGAAAAAAATCCATGCTGCACTCTTTCCTTCAAATATCAGCATGTAAAGGCTCTCCATAGCAGCAAACGAAATGCTCCATACATACACATTTTAGCCATTTGCACATTCCCCTCATGCCCTGCCAAATACAGGTTCACGTTGAAGAACAAACCATCTACAATAGACAAACAGGTGAAATTCTTTGTTAAGCAAAGTGGAGAAATTCAACATAAAGTCACAGAAAAAATTTTTAGGCCAGCAACACATCTAAAAAGAGCAGCTGAAAAACACCCCACAGCATGATGCTGCCACCACCATGCTTCACTGTTGGGACTGTATTGGACAGGTGATGAGCAGTGCCTGGTTTTCTCCACACATACCGCTTAGAATTAAGGCCAAAAGTTCTATCTTGGTCTCATCAGACCGGAGAATCTTATTTTTCAATCTCACTTTTTTAGCAAACTCCATGTGGGCTTTCATGTGTCTTGCACTGAGGAGAGGCTTCCGTCGGGACACTCTGCCATAAAGCCCCGACTGGTGGAGGGCTGCAGTGATGGTTGACTTTCTACAACTTTCTCCCATCTCCCGACTGCATCTCTGGAGCTCAGCCACAGTGATCTTTGGGTTCTTCTTTACCTCTCTCACCAAGGCTCTTCTCCCCGATAGCTCAGTTTGGCCGGACGGCCAGCTCTAGGAAGGGTTCTGGTCGTCCCAAACGTCTTCCATTTAAGGATTATGGAGGCCACTGTGCTCTTAGGAACCTTAAGTGCAGCAGAAATGTTTTTGTAACCTTGGCCAGATCTGTGCCTTGCCACAATTCTGTCTCTGAGCTCTTCAGGCAGTTCCTTTGACCTCATGATTCTCATTTGCTCTGACATGCACTGTGAGCTGTAAGGTCTTATATAGACAGGTGTGTGGCTTTCCCAATCAAGTCCAATCAGTATAATCAAACACAGCTGGACTCAAATGAAGGTGTAGAACCATCTCAAGGATGATCAGAAGAAATGGACAGCACCTGAGTTAAATATATGAGTGTCACAGCAAAGGGTCTGAATACTTAGGACCATGTGATATTTCAGTTTTTCTTTTTTAATAAATCTGCAAAAATGTCAACAATTCTGTGTTTTTCTGTCAATATGGGGTGCTGTGTGTACATTAATGAGGAAAAAAAAGAACTTAAATGATTTTAGCAAATGGCTGCAATATAACAAAGAGTGAAAAATGTAAGGGGGTCTGAATACTTTCCGTACCCACTGTATGTACACTGAAATGGGCATCAGCATTCTTGTTGAGCATTTAAGAACCAAAAGCCCAGTTACACTATATATTGATGCTACAGGTGGGCTTGTATCAAAGCTACCAAATCAACCAAAAAAAGTGCTGTATTACTCCCTTACTCTTCCTGGGAAAGGTCGTGGTACACCCCCTGTTCCAGTCTGTGAAATGCTTTCAAACCAGCATTCAGTTCCTCCTATTGTCAATTTACATTACAGCTCTCAAAATACACACAACTGCATGTCCATCAAATTGAGACAGACTACAGCTGGGCTCTAATGCAAAGCGTCCTCCTTGCGTTCAGTAAGGAAAGCATTACCTCCTATCTGGATAGAGCCTATAGCATTTGCAGAGGACAAAAAACATGGGGGGAAATAAGACCTGTGACTGTGCTGCATCTCTGCGCTGCTCATATACTAAAAGCAGTTAGACAGGAAATAACTAGGCACACCAAGGATAATGGCCTGAGAGACTTTGTGACATTTGGCTTTGCAAGACTGCAAAATGCCAGCTCAATCAATGACTCTGCAAGCATCTTCAGAGCATTGTTCACAGTTTTGTCTACGCCTAAAAGCTCAGCAGCAGTCAAAGCAAGCTTGCATTTCATGGAGAGCATCATTTTAAAAGAGGAACAGTTGGAACATGCAGTGGTGGGAGATTCCGAAACAGATCACTTGTTGCTGTAATTTATAGTAATATTTACAGTATCAGCCAGAAGTCTTTCAAATATAATTCCTTCGAAGTGTTGGTGCTTTACGTAACATTATGTAAGTTGACATTTGTGTTGGCCACTGTATACAGGCCACCAGGGCACAATACAGACTTTATCAAAGAGACTGCCGAATTTCTATCAGAATTAGTACTAGCTGCAGATAAAGTCCTTGTTGTTGGTGATTTTAATCTCCACATAGATAACAAAAAAAGATTCATTAGGATTGGCATTTACAGACATTCTAAACTCTATTGGTGTTAGACAACACGTGTCAGGACCCACTCATTGTCGTAATCATACTTTAGATTTAATATTGTCATATGGAATTGATATTGATGCCATTGAAATTCTGCGGCAGAGTGACGTCATCTCAGATCATTATCTAGTCTCGTGTATATTACATTTAATGAAAGCGGCTAAACTGCCTCCCTGCCATAAATATGGTAGAACCATCACTTCTACCACTAAAGATTGCTTTATAAATAATCTTCCTGATCAGTTTCATCGCCTTAGCATACCAGACAGCTTAGAAGACCTCGATATTGCAACAGAAACTATTGACTCTCTCTTTTCCAGCACATTAGATTCAGTCGCTCCTTTGTGTTTAAAAGAGATTAAAGAAATTAATCCAACACCATGGTACAATGAGCACACTCGGGCCCTAAAAACAACAGCTAGAAAAATGGAGCGCAGCTGGAAGAAAACAAAACTAGAAGTATTTCGCATTTCGTGGAGAGAGAAAATGATTGAGTACAGAAAGGCCTTAAAAACTGCTAGATCTGCCTATTTTTCAAAACTTTTAGAAGAAAACAACCCTAGGTATTTATTTGATACAGTGGCTACATTAACAAGAAATAAAGCTTCAACTTCTGATGTTTCCAAAGAGCACAGCAGTAATGACTTCATGAACTTCTTTACTTGCAAGATTGATAATATTAGAGAAAAAATTGTACGTCTAAGTGTAAAATGTACAGTGACAAGTTCTTGTCCCACTGCAAGCTTCATGTATGACACAATGACAGTAGTGCAGTGCAGACTGTTTAGTGCTGAATTACTGTCCATTTACACACACCTGTTCTCCCGACGAAATGTTTGAATAATTGAATTTACAGTGGTTCTCCCAACATTTGGCTGCGCACTTCGACCAGCCTCAGCCATTGTGAGGCCGTGATTGACAACATGAAACACAATTGTAGCCCTGATTTCATCAGGAATCTGCCTATGTACTTGGCCTCTTCTTCCTCTTCCCCTGTTTTATCCCATTCCCCTTCCTCCCCGCACCCTCACCCCTCTTCCACGAGGCTGACCTTCCATTTCTGTGTCACAGTATTGTAGAAATACTACACACTATATCCTGCTTGGTTCATATATGCTTGTAAAGTGGGGGTTTATGGGATTCAGCTCTGACAGTGATTGTAGAGAAGTGGCTTATCATTGGTTGCAACTAATGCTTCACACACTCCTTCTCATCAGTGAAAGTTGAGATTCACCTGAGAATGCTTTTTTTTCTTGACAGATTTTGACAACTAGTTCAACATTTTTGTATGTAATGACTCGAGCAATGAAATGAGGACTATTAGTTTTATATGGAATGACTATTCAGCATTCACAAGTATAGTTAATTTTGATGACACAACATAAGCAAATGATAATGTTATAAAACAGCAGAGAGTTGTATGAAAGCAATTGATGCATGTCCAATAGCATTTGCAATTTGTTCGAAGGAATGACAAACTGCTACTATGATGTGCACAAATGACTAAATGTTGTGGAGGTTGAACTAACTGATGTGAAAATGTAAATAGTGATGTGAGAAATGCACTGTGTGATCAATGTGTGAAAATAAATGGGAGCAAAAAAGGCGATTGAATGTAAAGGGCTGTGTGTGTCTATATATATATATATATATATATATATATATATATATATATACACCAGTAAAAAAAAAAAAAAAAAAAAAACTTTGGGAGAAGACCCACCCACATTTTTTTTTTTTTTTTTTTGCTTCCGACGCCCATGAGTAAAAGAGCTTTAAAAGAGCTGGTGATCACTGCTTGAAAGTGCTGGAAAAGAGTGTTTGCATTTCACTCTTAAAAACTGTAGAAACTCTGCATAAACTAGAGAAAACTGGAACAGGCCAAATACATTTTCACATCAGTGTTCTGTATGAGTTTACCGGAAGGACATTTATTATGAAACGTCGTGTAGCGTATTCTGCTTTTACTTTCACTTTCACCAGCCGATTGCTGCGCCATTTCTTCATTCTGTTAATGTGCGTGACTGAATGTAAGTTTATTTAATTATATCAATTATAAGTGATGCATGTTTATTATGTTGTTGTGTTTAAATATTCAGTTTGTGCAACCGAACTTTACATTGTGCACAATGTTATCATATGAGAGCTATATACGGTGATTCACAGGACCGGAAGTGAGGGCGGCAAAAAATAGAGGAATTTAGTTTTTAATTTTATTAATCAATTTATTTATTTGTTGTTCGTTCTTTGGAAATTATTTACTTATATTAAAAAGTTATCACCAGATTGTTTATTCTAAATCTAAATGCATGCAGCCTTCTTTAGAACTTCCGCATCAATATAATCCAGCTCGAAAACTTCCGGTGAGAGTCATGTGCTGGTGTGTTGAACATCAGTAGTGTAATACTTAGTTTATAATCAGAATATAGTCACTTAAATAGTCAGGCATAGCATTAATTTAGTTATTCAAATGTAAGACAGCATAAAAAATAAATAAATAAAACCGTACCTCAGTGTTCCTCCTCGGCTAAATTCAATTCGACCATCAGTTTTCACACTTTTATGTGAAAAAAAGCTTAAAAAATGTAATATGTATAGTGAAATCATTGATCTTGAACTGCACTGATTGAAGCTGCTGTGATTAAAGAGAGAGCAGAGCTCGCTTTCTGTCATTCGTTCACAAGAAAAGTTGAGAGGTTTTGTGAGTATTTCATACTTCACATTGGGGGTGCAACGGTTCAAAATGCTCACGGTTCGGTTCGTGTCACGGTTTTAGGGTCACGGTTCGGTATGTGCTATGTTCAGGGAAAATAGGACTACTGTCAAATAAAAATAAAGAAAATAAGAACACACAATCAAACTACAAGCAACATCACAAATAAGTACAATAAAGCAAAAATTCAAATAAAATAAACAGTGCTTTTCAGGTTTTTCAGGTATCTAACAGTAGTTTTCAGGTACAGAAAACTACTTTGCACGCTCACATATCCTCTCATTATAATAAAACTACTTTTAGACATTTTGTAAATAAGAGATTCATTGAGCTGACAGCTTCATTTGTTATAAGAGAATCTTCGCCTAATATGACATCTTTTTAGTGATTATTGAGGGAACGCTCTTTGCGCGCTTTCTGCCATGCCAAATCCCTTATACATTTTCTGTTGAAATTAGCAGTGGTTTGTGAACGTACTTAAGATGCTTTAATAATGGTTTATGCTGGGCTGTGTATGTTATGCGACGACATGGAAACAAGGTTACAAGAAAATACAATTATTACAAGGAAATGTGTGTGTTTTTAAACGGGAAGCACTTCTCCTTAGCCTTACCTTGGAGTTAGTTCACCCTCCGCCTATGTGTGAGAGAGAAAGCAGAGGAGAGGTCACGTAGCTCACCTTCTTGTGTGCGTAATATTTATATATATGCCATACGTTTATAACTTCTATGTAACGAGCTAACGGGATTTTGAGCATGAGAACCGCGTGCACACTGTTGCTTCACCACTATTAATGCTGATTCATACTTCTGTGTCGGACCTACACCAGAGCCTCTGCATCTGTTCTCATTTATACTTCTGCGTCATTGTCCGTGTCGACGTGCATGCAGACCACTAGTTGGCAGTGTCTGCAGTCATATTGAGGATCAAGACAACAGCCAAAGAAGAAGCAGCTCGTCATGTACGTTGTCAGAGAAGCTTACAAATAGAAATGGCAAATAGGTAACGACTTTTGTTGCAGTTTGACTGTATGTCTCCTGAAACTGAAGCGTTTTTCATTCATATGGAAGTTGAATACGATCGCTCTTCTCCTATTGCTCCACACCACTTTTCGACCTGAGGGAGGGGTTCTAGCAGACCAATCACAGCGCTTACGGTCCACGTAGAATTGACGCGTTGTTACATTTCTGAAGAGGTGCACATCAGGCTACGGCGTACACTCGACACAGAAGTATAAATCAGCCTTTATAACTACCACTGCTTTGCGGCTTTCATGTCTCTCTCATTGAAATGAACTAGAGACTTGTGCTTTGCGCGTCCCGTAAACTGCTGCTTTATGTGGAAGTAGGCTACTGCCGGCCCAATGCATCAGCGGCACACCAGGAATTCTCCCGAATCCTCAAGGAGATATTCTTACTATATAATTACAGTTAGTGGTTACGTCCAGTTTTTTGTATATTGCAGAATGAAAAAAAAAGAAAGAAATACGAAAACATGCTTACATGCTTTTACTTTAGTGCAAGTTTATTAATAAATCAATAAACACAATCTTCATTCTTTCACATGCATCTCAAAGATGGAGTGAAATTGTGAGTGGGGGCGGCACTTGAGCTTGCACTGGTCCTGGTGATTCACGTGCTTATGTTCACTGCTGTTAATGTATAACATGTATAACGTGTCAGTAATGAGTTTATGTTTATGTAACTTAATGTTATTAGACATACACTGATTTATATTTTTATTCTGTTTATTTCAGAAAGACCACATTCAATGTGCATATATTAGAAAACTGAGTGATGCCAAGAATGTGAACAGTATAAAGAGTTGCACAGAGCCCCTAGTGGACGAGCATTCACATAGCTATATTCAGTACAGTCCATAACACATCAGTGTAGTATTGATAACTCCTGCTCTGTCTCTGTGTGTGTTTGTCCAGCCCTCTGAGAGCTTTATATAAGACAGAAATCTGTCAGACAGACATCACTCAGACTCGATCGAGGTGAAGCTGCTCTTCTGACTCCATCTACAGTCATCCAGGTGAGTGTGTTTCTAATAAAGAGCACTTTTGGGCTCATAGTTCATTTGTGTACTCTGTAGTCAAGATTATTCTGTATTACACACATATTAAATATGCTAACTAGCAATTAACCAAATACATAGAAATTGAATATTAGAAATGGAATATTTGGGTCACAAGAAGATATTTAATATAAATACAGGGGTAAGGAGATGGTAACCTTGACTAACTGCTGTTAAAATATTGGATAAAAACCTTGCTCGTATGTTTGTAAAACATGTCAGAAAGTTTCTATAATGTTCCTTCGAAGAATATAAGATATGATCATGTTTGGGGTTTGCTTTACAACCAGCCCTTAAGCTTCAGTTAACTATTTAGCCAAAACTAAAGTCTGATTGTAATGCCAGCTGAAGTGAAAATATCCTGCTCATCCTCTTCAGTCACATGCCTTGGCCCCGCCCACTCGCTGTGTTCCGCCCCCTTCACTTTCACCGTGCAATCCTCGACTCACACTCAGTCAGACTATTATTCGTAATGCGATGTTGTAGCTGAGGAGCAGAGGTGGGTAGAGTATCCAAGACTTTACTCAAGGAAAAGTACAAGTACTTATAGGAATATTTACTCAAAGTAAAAGTAAAAGTAATGTAGTGATTTTTACTCCATTCACCGGTGACGTAATGATTTTTGATCATGGGTCACTTAAGGTGTGGTTACGAGTGTATCAGATGACCCCTCCCCCTTTTGTAATATGGGGCACCAGTCAAGAATACTATCTTAACAATTTAAGAACACTCCAAAGGAGCTGTTCAATAATTCAGAATTAATATAAAATGGAGGGAGTGTAACTGAGAACTTCTCGGGGGATGGGTCCCAGGTCCCAGGCTCAAACTATTGGTGAATTACCAAATAACTGTGTCTGATTTGTCTCAGTCATTACAGGAGTCAGTCAACTGATTTATCTGAAGGATTTGTGAGTCTGGTCAACTAGTAGAGTCTTTGGTCATCAACACAAGGGAGACACAGTTTATAATAAAAATCAATGAAATTTATTAACAATAGACATGCAAGAGTAAATACCACAACGATTAATAATGAAATAATGAATATGCACTTCTAAAAGATAGTAAAATAATAATCAAAGGAGAATACTAAATTAAATCAAAGAAACAAATAAATGAAGGGAACACAGAATGGTAAATGCAATGCTGTTGAACTGAATGTAGAATGGAAGAGAATTGTATGGGAATGCTTCTTATGGGAGCCACCTAATGGCTCTGGTAAAATGGTGATAAATAATTGCTTATTTATCATTCAACAAATAATATCCCTATTATTTGTAACAAACAATATCCCTATTATTTGTAACAAACTGACCTCCAGTAACTGTTATCTAAACAGGTTAGAAAAACATATGCTGCGTGTATAAACTAATGCCAAGGTCTCTAGAAAAGAGGTTTGGTAAGTTTATATTTACGTTCCACACAGTCGGGTGATCAATCCGGTAGCAGAGACGTCTTCCACTGAGGATGCAGGCTGCGTGCAGTGGGAGGGCGCGGAGTTGCGATCCAGTAGTCGTGCCACGCTGGGCTGGAGGATGCTGAACTTCGGTTGCGCCAAGAGGGTCCTTTAGGATGGACTGGGCAGCTGGGTCAGATGAATCTTCACAGGTTCCTTTGCAGGCTGGCTGCGTCGCTGAGGAGCCGTGTGGTACAAGCAATGTCTGCCGATGCAGAGGTCCTTTGTGGACTGGGCTGTGCTGCTGTAGGAGCCGTAAGGGTCAGATGAAGTCCCTCAATGCTGGGGCCCTTTTGCAGCTAGAGTGCAGCTGGAAGCAATGTAAAAGGTTTTGCTCGCGAAAGCTTCACCTTAACCGTCTTGTAGTCTCTTTCCTCGTCAGGTCAGAAACTCAGGACGTGGAGTGTCTGTTAATGTCTCCTTCCCCGTCGAGCTGGAAACGCAGAACAAGGGTGTGTCTACCCGGGGGACATATTTATCCCTTTCTGATGAGGAGGAGATTGAAATGTGGCGCCTTGCCGATCCTGAAGTGTGATTGGCTACTGTTATCTGAAGCAGCCCCGGTGTTGCCCACCCTAGTGTGGAACTCATTTGCATAGCATAAAGTACAGTGTTAAAATAGTGTCTTTAACCTTTTACCCATGCATTATTTCTTTACCAAACCTCTTTCAAATTATTAAAGGCATCGTAGGGAACAGATAGACACCAAACACGATATGAAATGGTTAAATCATCGTCCATGCATCTGTTTATCTGTTAACAGGTCTGTCCCATGACCTGTTCGTTTAGCAGTCAGTAACCATTAACATAAACTGTGCTTTGCATGAAGATGGAGTGGATGTGATGCAGTTTAGATCAAATTAAGGCCTCCAAACATAGGTATGAATGGATTTAGATAGATCTCTGTGGCCTTTCTTTATTTCAGTCACCGCTGCTCCATCCAGGAGGTCCTGAAGGAATTTTTATTGCCTTAACCTTAGGAATGAGTTTGGTGGTTACAGTCAATGTGTCGTCCAATGAGAAGTCCTCTCCTTGGTTTTGGTGGGTGCAGAAGGTCCCCCTTCCTGCTCTGGAAGAGGTGTCTGGTAGTTGTCCCAACATCTTATCTGATGTTGCTGAACATTTATTTATGTTCATTCACCAAAGATCCAATCACGGTGTGGCACATCTTCCTACACACTAGCAGTTAGAGAGGGGCCCTGTCGTAAACTGGCCCCTGGAATGCCATCTCAACCGTTGTTCACAACAGTAATAATCTTATAATCTAATAATCCAGCGGCCAGCGTACTTTTCCCATTGTTTTCAATGTGAGCTCTGGGTTTTTAAATGGCAGGAGCGTAACGAGGCACTGAGCGTCTTTTTCACTCTCAAGCGCTTAGAGCTCTGCGTTTTTTACTAAGTCCACTATAAGGAGAATAATCCTGGAATGTTTTCATCAAAAACCTTAATTTCTTTTCGACTGAAGAAAGAAAGACATGAACATCTTGGATGACATGGGGGTGAGTAAATTATCAGGAAAATTTAATTCGAAAATGAACTAATCCTTTAAAGGGACTTTGTTAAAAACACTTTGGTGGACCTAAGAGTAAAAAATTATCCAATGAAAAAAAATACTCAAGTAGCTCATTACTAGTCACTTTATATATATATATATACATACATTTGCTAAAATCATTTAAGTTCTTTTTTTTTCCTCTTTAATGTACACACAGCACCCCATATTGACAGAAAAACACAGAATTGTTGACATTTTTGCAGATTTATTAAAAAAGAAAAACTGAAATATCACATGGTCCTAAGTATTCAGACCCTTTGCTCTGTATTTAGTAGAAGCACCCTTTTGATCTAATACAGCCATGAGTCGTTTTGGGAAAGATGCAACAAGTTTTTCACACCTGGATTTGGGGATCCTCTGCCATTCCTCCTTGCAGATCCTCTCCAGTTCTGTCAGGTTGGATGGTAAACATTGGTGGACAGCCATTTTTAGGTCTCTCCAGAGATGCTCAATTGGGTTTAAGTCAGGGCTCTGGCTGGGCCATTCAAGAACAGTCACGGAGTTGTTGTGAAGCCACTCCTTCGTTATTTTAGCGGTGTGCTTAGGGTCAGTGTCTTGTTGGAAGGTAAACCTTCTAGATCACTAGATGATCGTTATCAAGATGGTTAAGACGCGGCGTGGCAGGAGCTGCTCTTAGAACTAAAATTAAGGGGGGGGGGGGGGGGGGGGGGGGTGTTACTCTGGGTTCGGGCCAAAATTTCCGAGCTCGGAGCCCTCCCCCCGGATAGCACGCCAATTATGCATCACCCTTACCGTACTTAATTATATGTAAATGTGAACTCGTGAATGGTGATATTCAACTCAACCCAGGTCCTGGCAGCGCTGGATGTGCTCAGCGCGTTGTCTTGGTTTCTGACGACGCATCTGGGGGTGCTTTGCTGTCGTCGTTGGACATCTGTGGTCGGGGCGGACCTGGTCGCGGCCTAGTTGGCCTGCTGGAGCGGACTGGAGATTCGCCTGAGTTTCCCGCGTCGATTGTTTCGCCGGTATGTGTTGGTGATTTGCCTGGGCTTTCTGCTCATCGAGCCGGGGTTGAATATGGCCTGGAGGCGCTGTCGGAATGTCACCGTGTGTCAGATGGCAAGAAGTATTGTAAGATGGAGTATTCCCGGTCGGTTGCCGTTCTTCAGGCTGGGCCCGGGGCTGGCTGTGGTCCAAGTGTAACAGCATCATCTGGTCATTGTGATTTGGCCGGAGCTACATTGACTCGCCATCATGGAACGGCCGGCGAGAGGCATCGGACACTGCACTACTTTCAAACTGTGAACCATTCTAAAGTAATCCGGGACTGCGGGTCAAAACCGAAAGGTATTTTTGGAGGACATTTAAATATCCGAAGTGTGTCATCAAAACATGAACAAATTGAAAATCTGCTTTTGGACTCAAATCTAGATTTCTTGTGTTTGTCTGAAACGTGGTTAACTAAAACTTCTCCTAGCGCAGTTTTAGCAATGCCTGGGTATAAACATTACAGACAGGATAGGAAAATTGGTAGAGGTGGAGGGCTTCTTATTTATGTTAAAGATTATTTGACAAGCAAACAAGTCCATCTTGAGTGTTCTAACGAACTTGAATGTATTGCTGTTTTAACCCTCTGGAGTCCGAGGCTGATTTGGGGCCTGGAGAAGTTTTGACATGCCCTGACATTTGTGCTTTTTTCAGTTGTTCATAAACATATTAATGACACAAGTGTCATTACACTGTATTCAGCACAAACTAGGCTACCATAAAATGTGAGGAACATGTATGTACATGTTTGTGTTTTTGAAGGAATAACATTTATGCGTGGTTATTGAAAAAACAAAAAACTTAAGTCACTGAAATAAGGCCAATAAAAGTATATTAAATCTGTGTTCACAAGACTTCTGGGTATTGGAGGTTGTAGACTAGAGTTTTTGCTTCAAAATTATGTAAAAATTATGCTGACTACTCTTTCATTTATAACAATATATTGATTTAGTTTTTGTAAGACACTTTTTGCCAAGAAACACAGTATGCGTGGAGGCGTGAATCACCATGAATAATGGGTCGTTCTCACCTGAGAAGACAAAAGAATCGCATAGTAATGACCTGAAATGACTTGCATATTAATGAGGCATTTCAGTCAGGTAGGCTGTGAAAAAAAACTTCTGTGATGTCTCAAGCTCATCATGGTATATGAAACATACAGAAAAATATTATTACAATATAAAATAATGGTTTTATATTATACTTTAAAATATAATGTATTTCTGTGATGCAAAGAGTCTGAATATAGGCTTTTAGTTTAAAAGCATGCACATTTGGAGAAATATAGGATTCTCATATGTTTGTCAATTTTCTATACAGAGGAGTTATTTTTTATTTAATATTCATTGTTATCTCTATGAGCACTGGTGTTTTCAATTCATACTGCAGCCGGAGGGCGCTCTCTGTGCATTTTTAGTCCACAAATTCAAAGAAGAAGAGGCTATTCCATGAATGGTGTTTTACAATTTTCTACTGCAGCCGGAGGGCGCTAAAGAAACAAAAACTCATCTAAAATTCATCAATAGAAGAAAACAAACAGGAACTAACTGCATGTCTTCCAGAGATCGCTAACCATGGCTTTTACATCCAGATAAACACTTTTCAAGACAATAAATACACGATTGAGACGATGTATGCATGTGTTGCCTCTGAATTTGCCTCTGAATAGCGCTGGCTCCGTGGGCGTGGCCGTATTAGTGGGTAATGAGCTGAATCACGGACTTCTGACATGGCTCTCTTTTCATACAGATTACATAAACACAGAAGGTTTGTTTTCGATTTGACTTACACGATTTAAAACCTGACATTTCAACGTTTCTTTAGACACAAGTGTAATTTTTCTGTGATTAGTATTCACTAAGTTACAGTTCATTTTCTGAGAACTATCAGATTGGACTTCGTTCAGAGGGAGATGAGAGATCACGCATCATGTTAGTTTTCTTTATTTTACAAAAAGCACAACATTTTGTTTTTACTCTGAGTGTATACAAATAAAAGGAGATATTCTATAGTTTCAATTGATGTATTACTTATGTCTCTATGACAAAAAAATGACAGAGTATTTTAAGTCTGTTTTGCTGCAATGTGAAAAAACCCCTGCAAAACGCGCCGGCGCGTTTTCAGACCTCAGAGTGTTAAACAGTTGTTTTGCTCATGGGAATAAATTATGGTTAGGTCAAACATTTATTCTATTACCAGACAACATAATCAGAGGCATGAATCACACACACACACACACACACACATACACGCCTATATTACAAACAGGGGACTATCACTCTACACCCGCCAAGAGGGGACCAGTGTTTCTGGTCATTTTGAAGAAACAAAAATGACATACAAAATTTTCTTTTAAAGTATTTTTTCATAATATAACTTCAAATAAGCATTTTTTTTATTTTTGAAAAAATATGCCAAGAGGAGACCTGCAACTCTGACCCCTAACCCTAATGATGTCTACCTATCCAACAGGGGACCTCCATAGCCTGCAATGGGGCTGTGTGTGAACAGTGAACTGGCAGTGAAAACATTATGTAACTTTATATAATTATATAATGTTCACACAAGCATCAGGGATCACAGTAGGCATAAGCATACACAATATACAAATTTAAAAAAAAAAGAATAACCAAACCATCAGTTATTAAAAATGTTAAACGTTGAATTGCTTGAGGAAAAACCATTTGAATCAGTTTTAAATACAACGGGGGAAAAAATACAGTCAGCCAGACGGCAACAGTTCAAAAGCTTATGTTTTGGACATTACAGAAGAGTAAGTTTCTTTAAGAAATGGCTGTGGCTTCATACTTACAGTATATGATCAGTCCACATATCCCATTTAAGCTTATTGTCAAGTACACCAAGATATTTATAATTTTGGACTGATTGTACTGGCTGCCTATTAATTAAAAAATAATTTATGCTCTCTAAAATTAATAGACATTTCTTTTGTTTTGGAGATGTTTAGAGTGAGATTTGATTTCTTGCACCAATTTAAAAAGATTGAGGACTGGACTGTGTTCCTCCTGCCCATCATATAAGAGACTCACTGGCCATGTTTCCACTGTTGAGCCAAAAACTTCAAAACTTGCTGCATTAAAAAATCCTCAGTTGGCTCAATTAAATTATGTGAACTGAACACTGGCAATTCATTTCTTAAACCAACCAAATATTTTCAATGAAACAATCAACATAAAAATTAATTTTGACCTAAAAATAAATAAATAAAATAAAAAAGTGTATTTTTACAGTGTATTTTTTATGGCAAGAACTAAGTTCAAAAGGTTAAATCTAGCAGAAACAGGTATAAGGTAACAACTGCAGGTCACCATTTTATCAGGTTAGTGATTATATTAAACAAATGGATACTGGTCCCCTGTTAGATGGTGTGAAATGATCTGGTTGCTTTGCCAGTTCTTCATTTTCATTCATTTTGACCTTAAAAATCTTTCTACAGTGTATTTTAATAACAAGAATAGGTGTTTTAGTGTTTTTATGAACATTGCTGCTACATTCAAAGATATACAGAATTCAAAATATTGCTAAATATAAAGGTATAAATATAAAAATATTATTTAACATCACTGAACCAACCTACCAATTTCAACAAAACTAGGTTTTATGGCTTAAATCAAGCAGGAATAGCTGTTTAAGGTAACAATTGCAGGTCATCACTTTATACAGTGAAATTTGATTTGATTAAACAACATGCCTTTGGTCCCCTGTTTGATGGTAAATTGCGACATCTGTTTGGTTGCTTTGCCATTTCTTACTATCACAAACACACTGTAAATATTTTGGACGTCAGATCTCATACTTTTATGTTATGCATTGCTGCATAGTTGTCAGTTATCTCAATTAAATTATGTTAACTAAATGTCTTTTAACACTGACACTTTAGCTGAACCAACTGAAGATTTTCAATGCAACAATCAACATAAAACTGAGTTTTGTCCTTTAAAATCTTTCTACAGCGTATTTTTTTATGGCAAGAACTGGTGTTTTAGTTTTATTATGAACATTGCTATTACATTCAGAGCAGTGGCGTACCGCACATCTGTGAGGCCACAATGTGAGAGATGGCTTGTGAGACCCGTACATTTTTATACATACACTGATAAATGAAATGTCAAAGATTTTATTTATTAAGATTTTAAAAATATAATTTAAAAAACTAAAAAGGATTTAATTTGAACAATTGTTTAATTGCAAAAGATGTCATTTAAACTTTTACATTTATGCTTTGAAAATAAAGGATAGCACGGAAATATTGTTTCATCCACCCCCGCTAAACACCATTCTCCCCTCTGTCTCTGTCACTATCATGCATTGTTGCAAGTCACTTGGAGAGACAATGAGAGTTTGTAAACCATTTCATGTTAAGGACATCAATAAATAAATTTTTTTATATTTTCATTTAACTAAAACTATAATAATTGGTTAGTCTTACTCTTGACATAAATAGTTCACATTTAAAGTTATTACAGCATTTTCCTGAGAAATTTCTGGCGTGAAGGTAAGATGGACCTACAGATACACTGATGAAGACTGAAGTTAACTGATGTCATTGTGAAAGAGCCTATAGATGACTACACACACATTACCACGGGTGTTCATTTCATGCTCTCTGGGAGTTTATTTAATGTATAAATTAAGATATATGTCCCAAAAAAAACTGTAAAGAAATGCTACATACTTTGTACTGTGTTATCGTGGCGTATTAATCTGTTTGGTTGTAAAATGTCGGCTATTGGCTGTATGAACTGAAATCAAATGAAATCGATACCTGTGGAATTGTTCTCAGTCGCATACGCAGTTCAGCTAATAAAGATCTTCATCGCTGGCGAACGGTAGGACGCATTTACAGATTTGCTGTTAATTGACTGTAGGTCCACTTCATCCAACACTGAGAAACGCTTCAGACGATTCAGTGAGGGCAGGAACTGAACAAATCATTCTCAAACCAATTTAGACAGTTTAGCTAACTAGTTTGATCAAGACTTTGAACACAATTGACTCAAAAGGACAAAACTACATGCTTTGAATAAACTACGCATTTCTTAACATGTACAATATTTAAAATAAAGTAACGAGAGGAACATCACCCAGTGTAGCAAAGTAAAAGAACAGGTTTTTCATTAGAAATGTACTCAAGTTAAAGTTAAAGTACCCACATTTAAATCTACTCTTAAAAGGACACATTGTCCAAAAAATACTCCAGTAAATGTACTTTGTTGCCCACCTCTGCTGAGAAGAATTTGTATTATTTAGGCCATCCTGTATAGGTTGATATGTGTAAAATGTCATGTGAATCTGACAGACTCAGCAAACACAGAATGTTCTCCTAATGTTAGTGTATGGTTGTCATTTGGTTATTTCATTTTCTGCTTTAAATGCCAAAGCGGTAATTAGTGAACCAAATCTATAGAAGGACTAAACTACAAACTTTCAAAAATAACAGCATTCATTGGGTGTGGAGATTGAGTGTTTGGTTTATTCTGTGTTGCAGGTTCAGACACGATGAGCGGCATTATTCCCAAGAGCAAAACAAAAGGCATCGACATCTGTGGAGTGGGCAAAATCATTTATATAATCCGCTCTGATCTCGGCTGCTATATGAAGACAAGTGATTTAACTAAAGGTTCAGACATCTCTATTTTCAGTCTGCACCCTTCCTGCAAAGATGGAGACCATTACATTGGAGGTGACTACTTTTACATCATCAAGGGCAATAATTACCGCAGAGTCAAGAACCTGACGACAGACAGTGAAGCTGAAGTTCACAGCCTTCATCCCAACTGCCGGGGTGGAGACCACTACTTCTCAACCCAAGACAAGTCCTTTGTCTTAAGCAAGTTTTACATAATCTTCCAAGAAAAGGGCACTTAGAGAGTAACTACAGACATGAATATAGACTCGGATGCTGAAGAACACGACCTGCATCCCGACTGCAGAAACGGGCTTTATTACTGGGGCAAGGGATTTATCACTCCATTGAAAGAGGAAGAGATAAGCTCACGTAACTTGTCACTCGACATCTTCTTCTTCCCCAAGCCAGTCTCAGAGTGGGGAGTTGAGTTCTGGACCATTTACAACCTCAGCAATAATAAACACCCTGGAGTCTCTTCTGTTCATCCTGATGTTCTTAACTTCCTCCCTGGTGGTCTGACAGTAACTAAAGGTCCAGTCTTTGGCATTTGGGAGAATATTAAAACTATATCTAATGACAGCAATACACCAGTGAAATGGACAAAGAAAATCACTAAAAAGGTGGGATACAATAAGGAGAAGATGACCCAGATCACACACAACTGGAAGATAGCCACGTCAGCCTCGATTGAATCTGGAGAGCTTGCAGGGTTCATTGCGAAGTGTCAGTTCTCCTTTTCTGCAGAATATGGAGGTTCACGTGTCAGCACTGTAAAAGAAAGCTGGAATGAAATGACTGAAGAGGAAGAACAACTCTCATTTGAGCTGAAGCCAAACGAGTCTGTATATCTGTGGCAGTACAGAATGGGTCTTGGTGAAGAACCGGTGTTGTTCTGCCGTGATTTAAAGATTACTAATGATCCAAACCCTCCGACTGAAGTCCCGCTGCCACCTGCAAAATCATGAAAACATATCAGGATGGGTTATCTACAAGGATAATCAAGTGCTTCAGTTAAATGCCTTAATTATAACTTCTCGAGTGATTATTTAGAAATCTGCATGCATTGCTTAACCCCTTACCAGTCACCCCCATTTTTGGCCAGTGTTGTGGAGACAATTATTGATATGAACTGTACTGAAAATTTCCTACCACAAGAACCAATTCATCAGGAGAGGCCTATAGTTGATACGGTCAATTTGATTACTCAAGGTTTGCAAAACGAACAAGACGAAATCGAGGAGAAACAAGATGAGGAAGAGAAGAAGAGTGGAGAAGACAAGGATAGATCCGAAGGCCAAAGAAATGCTTAAATTACTGAGACAACAGCAAAGAATTAATTTGAGGTTGATCATGCTTCTTAAACAATCATGTATGTTGAATACTTTTATGTGTGACTTGGAACAGATTACAAACGAGGTTGAAGCTTTGAATACAGAAGCTTCAGCGCCGGTTGATTCTGACTATTGTGTGTAAAGGCCAAAAGGTTAAGAGTGCATACTGGCCAAAAATGTATTCGTTATTTTTTTATATTTTTCTTCTAGAAGTGATGAGCTTAGCTAACCACAATGTATGCTTCAGTTGCTGAGCAGGGGGGACTTGAGGGGTAATAATGCTGACTGAGATAACTGTTTTGGGCGTCTTGATGGAAGGAGAAGTATTAAGAGGAACTAATGTCAATGAACATGTATGTTTTTACTGCAAGCCAGCAAATATGAGTGTGTTTAATGCAAAGCTAATGTATGTTTTTATCACAAGTTAACTGAAGTGTTTATTTTTAGTGCAAGCTATGTGCCTTTTTGAGGAATTAGAATACTGAGTGTGAAAGGCCGTTGGGGCCAAGCTAACGACATGTGTTAAGACGTGCAGCACGTGTGCAACCCGTAGATGACCTTTGTATCTGACACTTTGACAAACAAAGAGATGTTTTTATGTCAGGAAAAGGATGTGATCAGACTATATATATTGGAAGTTGTACAATAAGAAATTGCCACACCTCGGGTGAAGACTTTACTCGCTTTTATGTTTTTGTAACTTTTTATTTCTGTTTCTTGTTATTAAACCGAAGCCATTGTATTTGGCGATTCGTAAACTTTTATAACCAAGACTCAGAGTGAAGTTATTTTTACATAAGACTATTATCTGAACCTGAAATTACTTTACCCCATCGAGCCTCAAGAGCACCGGACCTGACTGAGCTGGTGAGGACTCCACCTTGAAACCACTGACCTTCATACAACGCTCTCAATCCTTGGTAAGACCAAATCTTTTTGATGAAGTTAAGGATTGTAGAACTGTTTGTGTGATTTATTAGAGGTTGGGGGGACAATAAATACAACACCAGGTAGTGAAAAATGACATACCCAAAATAAAATGGTTGCTGCGAACAAGTCCTCCGGACTACACACAAAACCAAGGTATCATTTGAAAGCTGACACTTGACAGTTTACTATGAAAGACACAGAATTACCCTAGCAATTACTAATAGAGAGAGAATAAAGCTCAAACACAATGGATAGTTATTTTTTTTTTCATAATAATTGTTTATGGATATTAAAAATGCAAAAGGCAGATACATAGGGGCCTGGAGACATAAGCAAACTAAAGCCATATGTCTATATAAACATATCAATATATGTTTAAAAAAATGCAAAAATGAATTTTCTACAGCCATTTATTTCAGTGCATGTCTAGGCACCTTTCCAAAAAGGCCACTTGGAGATGCCAAAGGGACACTTGGTAACCACCTTTTACTGTGAAGTATAAGAAGTCTATTTGATCATTTCCATACATTTTATCATTCCAATATGACAAAGCACAATTTATATACTATATCTGGTATATTTTTATCCTCTTAAAAGTTTAGAAAAATGCAAGTATGTTCATTTTTTGAAAGAGCTCCAAAAAGACCCCAAAGTAACACTTGGTAACTTGCTAATGTAAGGAATGTAACAAAGTCTTTGTTCACTTCCAGTCTTTTAATAGTTTAGAAAGACACATTATTTAGTAAATAAAGTTTAAATACAAAAATTAAATAAAAAGTATATAAATAAAATAAAGTCTATAAAATTAGGAACAGTTGTTCATAGCTATATACTAAGTTATAAGCAATCAACACAGTGGTAAACATTTACCCAAAAATATATTTAAAAAAAATAATAAAACTTGTATAAAACATAAAAAAATATATATATTATATATATATATATATATATATATATATATATATAAAATAAATATATACCTACACTTCGCATAAATGCTGTACATATACTCTGAACATAATCTGAATGCAGCGGTACAAAAAGACAGGACATGAGGGACATTCAGGGCAAACAGAACAACTTAGACAAAGTGCATGTAAACATATGCATTACCATGGTGAGTCTGGGTATCAGTGTGAATGGTAAAGTGTCCAGTACACATGGGGAAAAAGTATTACCACTGGATTAGATGGTTTCTTCAGCCCACTCATCCACCTGTACATACATGTACTCTCTTTCCTCTGCCCCTGGAACTTCTGGAGGCAGCTGAAGATGCTGCAGCCAGTGAAGGACGCTTTGCCTGCTGTCCAGAGGCATGTGGTGCCCAGTCATCATCTGACATTCCATCACTGTTGAATTACACAAGTGGATTAGAAATGCACCCAACACAACTGATAATCTTGCACAAAGTATAAATATTTTTGCCTTTTCAAACCTCAAATTAAAATGATCATTCACAAAGCAATGTGCCTTCATACCCACCCTGGTTGTTGCCCTGATGGCACATTTACACCAGCTTACAAATTTTATATTCAAATTCCACGGATCATTTACACAGCAATATAAAGCCATACCCACCCTGTTGTTGCCCTGATGGCACATTTACAGTTACAGTTTACATTTATCTATTCAAACACAAAGGATCATTTACAAAGCAATTTAGTAATTTAGTTGCTGTCCAGAGGCATCATCTGAAGTTTCATCACTGTTGAATTACACAATAAGAATTAGAAATACACCTAACACAACTGATAATCTTACACACCGAAAATGACACATTATTTCATATTTTTCCTCAGATACATTTTGTCTGAACTTTGTCTTGCTTTCGACATACATAACTCAATATTCATAAAAGTAATATGATCAAGTTACGTTGCATATACAGTTTGTTTATAACTCAGCAAATGAATAGGGAATTTCATAGCAATGTGATATATTCGTAAGATGAAACAGTGGAGAAACTGAAAACTAGAAAACAATGAAGACGAAAAAAACACAATGTTTAGACACTTACCGATCTGAAACATATCCTCTGCTTCCGAGTTAGATACAGCACTCTCCTCCGAATAATCCACATTTTCTTCATCACTGCTTCGCATAAGTTCCTCCGATGCAGCAGCAGGACAAAACAACAACTGTGCACGACGCTGATGCAGGGCTGGCGAATGCGAGCTGTGCGATTGCTACTAGTGGGCAGCAGGTGTGTCCCTTGTATTTGCGTCACCCAGCGGGCGTGCGTAACTTTTCCAGGAAGCAAGTTGTTGCGCACACTAAACAACAATGTTTTACACGCGAGATTATGCAAATCAACACATTGGCGTAATCGTTGTTGCATAGGCTAACGTTATATGACAACACAGTAGTTTGCCATTGCTGTCTTTTTACTTTTTTTCCCCACTTATGTTTGCCTGTGCGTAATCACACGTCACTGAAAGCGCCTGTCCACTTTTTTTTTATATACATGTATTTTTTTTTTTTTTTTTTTTTATTGAACATCAGAACAAAAGAAACAAAATATACACCTACAATGGCATTAACAAGAATGATAATAATAATAGAGTATCAAGCAAGGCACATATCAGTTAAATAAATATTAATAAAACGAAATTACATATCTTTTTTTTTTTTTTTTTAAATAAAATAATAAAATAAAATAAAAATAAGAAGGGGTCTCTTCATTCTTCTTCTAAGAGATCAAAGTCTCTTATTATTCTAGCGAGTTTCTGGGCCTTATTCATTTTCATACATTTCAATGATGGAAGGTAATTACAAACAAAGTCTCTTTTAAATACAGAAAAATAAAGTTTCGTCTTCATACATTTGCATTTATGAATGAAAAATTTTCCCAGAATCAACATTACATTAATAAAAAATTCATTTTTTCTATCATCCAATAGCATCCCAAACATAATATGTTTCCTAGCAAAAGTGGGCAGTGAATGAATCTTTGTTTCCAACCAATAAGACATATTTTCCCAAAAAATATTTGAAAACACACAAGAAAAAAAAAGATGATCAGTTGTCTCTATATCAACTCGACAGAAAGTACAGGCATTTTCTTCAAAATTAAAACGTTGTCTTAAAAATTCACTAGATGGATATATACCACTGAATATTTTAAAATGAGTTTCTTTAGCTTTAGGGGCCACTGGAAAACAAATATACTGTGTTCGTAATTTTTTTTACAGATGGTTTATCATAAACTTGCAAAACACTGTTATGGAACATAAGTGTCAGATATAACATGGAATTGAAACAAGAGCGAATAAGTTTGTTGGGAAGCATTGCCCTGAGGTCATTACCATTGAAAAAAAGAGATGGGAGTTCACAAAGTCTATCAGGCATGTTGATAAAAGTGTTATATACCAAATTTACAAAACTTTTTGGAATGGCATTTAAAACGCGCTCAAATTGTTTACGTTCACACAGCAAATTATATTTCAAACAAAAGTCTTTAAAAGATAACAATCTTCCATTTTCATCCATTAAATGAAGTACTGACCAAATACCTTTTTCAAGCCATTCAAGAATGCACAGAGACTTGTACCGAGATAAAATAAATCTATTGTTCCATATGGGGATTCTATGTGGAGTAAAGTTGTGGTTATATAGTAACTTCCAATATAATAAAATCTGCTGGTGAAAGGTCGATAGTTTGACTGGTAGTTTGGAAACAGTGAAATCACATCTCAATAAGAAATCAATTCCACCCAGTTTTCTAAATATACCTCTGGGAATACAAAACCAGAAACTATTTTCATTTGTTACAAAATTTCTAAGCCATTTAACCTTCAACATCCCATTTATACAATAAAAGTCGAAAGCTTGTAAACCACCATTTTCGTAATCTTGAATAAGTTGCGCTCTCTTTATGTAGTGCACACGTTTTCTCCATATAAAATTGAAATTGATTTGATTAATGGCTTTAATAGCTCTATTAGAAATAGAGAGACAAGATGCAGGATAAATACACCTAGAAAGACTTTCCATTTTAGTTAAATAAATCCTTCCAAAAACAGACAGATCCCTTTGCATCCATGCATCAAGCCTGCCTTTGCATTCATTCCATCTGTTCCAAACATTTTGCTTTTCCATCAAGATCTCGTCCTTAGCAATGTTTATGCCTAAATATTTGACACTTGACTTAATCGGAATATTACATACAGTTTTAAGAGGGCATCCATGTATGATAATAATTTCACATTTGCCAATATTTAGTTTTAAACCTGAAAATTTGGAAAAATAATTAACTATATCAATTACTTTAGGAATTTGGTTAAGATTTTTTAAAAATAATGTTGTATCGTCAGCCAATTGACAAAGTATAATTTGCTGCCCAAATACATTTAAACTTTCAATGCTTGAGTTTTTAACTAGGAGAGCCAACATCTCTGAGGCCAGAATAAATAATGAGGGTGAGATGGGGCAGCCTTGTTTAACTCCTCTCTTGACATCAAATCTGGGTGAAGTACCTGTTGGTAGGGCAACTGAGCTATTGGTATCTGTATAAAATAATTAGATAATATTACAAAAATTTTCACCAAACCCATACATTTCTAAACATTTAAAGATAAAAGAATGTTCTAACATATCAAAGGCTTTATAAAAATCTAAAAATAAAATAACCCCATCATCCTCTATTTCTTGATTATACTCCAGCAAGTCCAGAACCAATCGAATATTATTATGTATAGATCGGCCTTTAATGAAACCAGTTTGTGTCTCCCCAATAATTGTGGATAAGCTGTGTTTCAAGCAGTTATTATATATGTGGGTTAATAATTTATAGTCATTGTTTAGTAAAGTTATAGGTCGTAAATTGTCCAACAACCTACAATCTTTTCCTGGTTTGGGAATAAGTGTGATAAGCCCTTGTCTCATTGAACTAGGCAAAACCAAAGTTTTAGTCATTTCCTGAAAAGCTGCAAAGAGAAATTCTCTTAATAAGGCCCAAAAATGACGATAAAAATTAGACGTAATACCATCTGGGCCAGGTGATTTATCTAATGACAAACAAACACATAACAGCAGAATCAAGTTCTTCAATTGTTAATTCTGCATCACATATCTCTTTAAATTGTTCATCTATATGAGGTACAAATTGTCCAATTTTTTCAAAGAGAGAATTAGGGTTTAATATAGAGGAGGATGACGAATATAAGGCCTGATAGAAGTTGGCGACTTCTTTAGCTATTAATTGTATATTAGAACACTCTGCCCCATTAATATTTAATGTTTTAATAGAGTTTCTTTCTTGACGCTTTTTTTCCAGTCTGCAGAAATAAGCTGAGTTTTTCTCCCCTTTTTCCATCCATTTAGCCCTTGATCTAATATATGCCCCCTTAGCTTTTCTCATATAGATTTCATCCAACTGTGATTGCAAAAGTAACAATCTTGATCGATCATCTTCTGTCAAACTCAATTTGTTAGAATATTCATTTATTTCTTTGATAATAGAGGTCTCTTTTAAAATATAAGATTTGTTTAGCTGTTAACTATATGAAATAGATAATTGGCGAAGTTTGTATTTAAAGAATTCCCATTTATTTATCCAGGAAACCAGACTATTATCATTAATAATATTTAAAATAATATCTTTGACCAATTGCACATAACTTTCATTTCCAAGAAGGTTAGAGTTAAACTTCCAATAACCCTTGTTACGGAATGGTTTATTTTTATGATTTATCATCAATTCAATTGAACAGTGATCCGTTAGGGGAGCTGCTGATATATTAGATATAGTTTGATAAGGCAAAAAGCTATGAGAAATTAACCAAAAGTCAATTCGGGACTTGCTAGACGCATCAGGTTTGAACCAAGAAAACTGTCTTAGATAGGGGTTTGATTCACGCCAGGGATCTATTAAACCTTGATTATTACAAAAGTGTAATAATAGTGAATTGTAATGATTCTTATTATATTTAGTTGGTGACCTATCTAACCACTCATCATACACCATATTAAAGTCACCACCCAATATAATAAAATCAGTGGCATATTTTGTTTTCATTTCCTCTAATATCAGTGATATTTCTGAAATTAAAAGTTTGTTTTGGGACAAATTATTGTAACCATACACATTTCCTAAGACAATGTAACAATGTTCAATTTTTTGAATGCAAAATAACCAATGTCCATCCAAACTAGATCTTGATTCAATAAGTTTCCCAGGGAAGTTGTTAAAAAGAAAAGCAAATCCACCAGATCGATTTGTGCCATGAGAAAATAAAATTGGTTCACCCCACTGATTAGACCAAAAAGTACAATCACTGCCACTTGAATGAGTTTCCTGCAAAAGAACACAATGAGCTTTTTTTTCCTTACAAAACAAGAATGTAGCTTTTCTTTTTGTACTGTCTCTTAGACCCCTTACATTTAATGAAAGAAAAGAAATGCAACTGTTTAGTTTAAACATAGAACAAAAATAACAGTATCAACAAAATAACAATCCCTTTAGGGGATAGAATAATGCTGGATATTAGGATTTAACGGAAATCAAAATATAATATGAACTGATACTCTGGCAAATGAGTTTCATATTTAGTTCTCACAGGTCACAGCCTCTTCATTGTTTTATGGCAGATTTCAGCCCATGTTCTGATTTGTAATTGAAATTAGACGGCCGTCGATGTACCCCAAAGGACCACGATAATACGCCTTCTTACCGGCGCTTCTGGCTTCATGGATGAGAGGCCAAAGAGCTGCACGAGCACTTCGGTCCTCGGCTGACAGATCCTCCGCGAACCGGATTCCACGTTCAGTGCACAGCTGGGAGTTCTTTGTAATCTTCCAGAATTCGTCTCTGTATCGACGCATGGCAAACTGAACAATCATTTGACGGTGTCTTCCACTCTCCTTTTTTCCAATCCTGTGAACGGAGTCAACGACATCTTCCAGTTTCTTTGCCAGATGTGGAGCTATGTTACTCAAAAGTTCAATCACCTCTTTCCGTGCGTCCTCGTCAGCATGCTCTTTCATCCCTTTAATCCGAAGATTCCATCTCCGCTTATATCGTTCGAGCTCTGCCGTCTTCAATTTTAACTCCTCGTTGGATTTCACAAGAACCTCTGTTTGCTTTTCCAAGATGCCAGATTTTTAGTTGTACTCCTTAATTTCTGCAGCATTAAACTCCACCGATTTGGAGATTGTCACAATCATGATGCTGTTTTGTCTTATTTTGTCTGCGATGTCCTCCAACTTTCTGTCTTGAGAATCAAACCTCGCAGTTAAGGAGTTATTTTGAGAGTCAAATCTCGCCGTTAAGGAGTTAATTGCCTGTAGCAAGGCTGCATTGGAGATGTCACTGTCGTTTGATTTCGCCTTTTTTTGTAGAGTTTTGGTTGGAGTAATGTGTGAAGCATCCCGTCTTCTTTCCTTGGTGTTCTCTTGGCTATAAATGTGATCCGTTTCCATGGGTACACTTTGGGCTCTGTTTGCTAACTGCGTCATGTTCACGTAAAAGTTAACTTGTTCAATTAGCTAAACTCGGTCGTATCAAAAGAAACAAATGAACGCAAAAGAGCGTATTTAAAATGTTACTTAAGTTTCTGAGGCTGGTTTATGGGAAGGCGTCAATAAAACATACAAATTTAAATTATTTTGCCAGAGCTCAGTAAAACATGTGCGCCTAGCTCGCCATCTTGCCGGAAGTTTTTTTTATATACATGTATATCAGTGGCGGCTACTGGTCTGTCAGAGAGGGGAAGCTCATTTTCGGCCTACATCATAAAATTGTCTATTTATTTAAAAGTAAATTCTGCCCTACATTCCTTTTCAAGAAAATGGTCTGTGACCCTGTCGTACCAACTAGGAGTCTTTTCAAGTGACTTGACCAGTGTCCTCTCAATGGCCAGCAGAGCTAGCCCAGCAAGCAATTTTATGTCTATTAGACGTCTAATAGCCGTCAAAACATAGCCCGGCCGTCTAGGCTAAAACAAGGCAAAATTTGGGCTGTCAGTGAAAATCTAATAGACGTCTAACCATAACCCAAAAATAGACTAGTCATCAATTACACGACTATTAGACAACTACATATTTATGTCTAATAGACGGTTAATACGGGTCTAGGCTAAAATAAGGCTGAATTTGGGCTGTCAGTGAAAATCTAATAGACGTCTAACCATAACCCAAAAATAGACTAGTCAACAAATACACTATTAATGAATGATTACATCTATACATACAATAGACAACAAAATAATGACTAAAGGAATCTTTTCACTTAAATATAACAGGTTCTCATAAATGACAATCCGTCCAAACAAATTAAATATAAAAGGTTTTATTTAGAAAAAGAACTCAAGATAATGCACAATGATAAAAAAATAATAAATTAAATTTTACAAATACAATACAAATAAACATTACAAGAAAATTACAAAGTGTAACATAATAAAAATATAAAACATTGACAAAAAAAAAAAGTTAAATAAAAAATGTTAACAATATTTTTTGGTTTATAAAACAACCTGATTAATTTTTAGTTCCATAAATTCCATGTTTTATGTAAAGCACTTTGAATTACCTTGAACATTGTTGTTGAAATGTGCTATACAAAATAAACTTGCCTTGCCAAATCAAAAACTCATATTTTTATGCCATAATGATCAAAAGATTAAAAGATATACAAGGCTTCCATAACAAATAATAGTAGGGTGCACAGGTTTCATGTTTACCCCCTTGTATTTAGATAATTACAGAGTTTTAGGGCACAAGGAAACACTACACTACATGTGCATGTATGTTAATCTAACCACGTTTTACTCTGAGTCTGCACTGTTACCCGCTAAAATGTCACGGTTCCTACACATAATGTACATAAATAATAAACACATGTCAAAATGAAAAACACAGATACTTACATGACCAAAAGCAGCAAAGAATTTGCTTTAACATTTGCTGTTGCTTGCTCTCCGTCTCCAACGGTTGTAAAATGCGGAAATGTTTATCGCGAGATCTGGCAACAGTGATCGAGAGCTAACGTTCAAGTCTCGCGTTGCCAGTGGTCATGTCTCAGTAGAGCCACAGTTGCCATCTAGCGGTTGAGAATTGTACATTTTTAATTAACTTAAAATTAAATACAGTCATATATGTGTGTGGTATATAATTATAATTAAATTATGGTTTGGCTATACCCTGATATATATATATATATATATATATATATATATATATATATGATATCGTAGAATGTAGGATTGTGTGACAGTAAAAATATGCTGTTTCAAATATATACTTG
Source organism: Ancherythroculter nigrocauda (assembly GCA_036281575.1). Lineage (NCBI taxonomy): Eukaryota > Metazoa > Chordata > Actinopteri > Cypriniformes > Xenocyprididae > Ancherythroculter > Ancherythroculter nigrocauda. Next base: position 1,159,468 of record VTFQ01000006.1, read on the forward strand.
CATATAAATGTATATTATACTTGAATATTTATGTATAAATGCAAGCATATCAAGAATCCCACAAGCTTTGTGGTCGAAAATAAACACTATTTTGGTTACACTCATTGCTGGGCTGAATCAGGGCTATAGCCAAGCCGTAAAAACTAGACTATAAATTGCCTCGATTTCGCCGGGTGGACTAAAAGCAGACTACACATAGCCTATCCAATTCAGAGCTAAATCGTGACTACATATAGACCATGTCATGAAATGCCACTTAAATCCTGTAGAAATCATTGACATTGCGAACATGATGAGATATCAACCATCTCAAGCACTTCCTGTCCAAAAACTACAATAAATCAGGATTGACTATATGGGGGCTACAAATAGCCGGTCTTACTACGAGCTAAATCGCGGCTACGCACAGCCTACACAATATAACATGTCAAAGATGTGAAACCAAACACCTTGTAATCACTGTTGACTTCACTTACATGATGCAATATCATACACCTCGCAAGTTATTTTGGCAAAAACGACATGTAACCAAATGAAAGATTATTTTGGCTAAATGTGGGTTACACATAGCCGGACTATATCGGGTCTATAGTTAACCGAGACGGTGAAATGACGGCTATTGCTTGCTGGGAGGCTGCTTAAACGGCCTTGGCCCATTGTGTTTCGGGTGTAGGACTTGAGTCGCTTTAAACAGGAGAAGCTCCTTTCTACACCTGCAGAAGAGGCATGGCCAGCAGTACATTTTATTTGTCACAGCACTTCCAGTCAGCCAGCTAACTTTGTCATACCAGGAGAGCTGAAAAGACCTGTTATTTTTCCCTATCTTTTGCACTAAATCAATCTTAGGTGTTGATCTGCCCTGCTGTTTTATTCTAAGTTTTTCCTCGTAAGGAACACTTTCAAATGGCTTCGCCAAAATCAGGTCGACAATATTAGCACCGTCTGCCATCGCAGTTTCACCCACGAAGCTAGCCTAGCTTACTAACGTTATATGAATGAATGAATGAATGAATGAACGATCTAAAAAAAAAAAATTAAACTCTGTAAAACTGAAACAAGGAATGTGCAGTGGCGTACGGGACACCCCCGCAGCCCCCGCGGTGCGTGGGGGCCCCCACCCTATGATGGGCCCCGTCGCAGATTCACCTGTTTAGGCTAGACTACTTTATAGCCTTTGCTTTTTTTTTTAGAACTGAACTCAATTGACTAAAGATAAAAATAAAGCATCCAACTGAAGCCCAAAAATGCAAGCAGAAGATCATAAAAAATAGTGCTAAATTACCACAAAAGGGGGAAAAATCACTGTTGTTTCCATCGCCGTTTGTAAGGTAGCCAAGATAACAGCAAGCTTTGATGCGCTGTGTTACTGTTAGCAGATGTGTGCCGAGACAAATAAATATGTTCGGTCATTGCTGAGACATTATTATTGTTATTTATATTATTATATGTTGCCCAAACTATATTTACCCCATCGTCAGCTCTGATAATGGTCAGCTACCGGAATGCCTTAAGTTCTTTTCCAAATGTAGCCTAGCCAATAAGTGTAGTTATTTCTTTATTCTTTTACTGTAACTACATGAATTTAGTTTAGGCCTATACATCATTTGATGCACCGATCGAAATTACTGAAAATTTGCGGCCGAAACAGCAATTTACGCGCTTGTCTAGAAGGGAACCTTATATACACGCCTATACGCAAATTTGTGTCTAACTTAGAATTTAGACCAGCTAAAATATATTGTTAGACCAAAAATATCTTATCAATTAATTAAGTAATAAAGACATGTAATAAAGTAATAAAGAAATGTAATAAAAACACGAGTTCGTTTGTTACACAATCCATTCCACACCCGACGTTCTTGGTTTTCTTCCTATTTATTAAATATAGGTAATTGGTTGATGAAACATTGATTGAAATTAAGATACAATTTCTACAAAACGAAATTCACTTTAAAGAAAGACTTACTATAAAACAAAACTTAATGAAGTGGTCAAACTTATGTCTAACCCGCTGCATGTCTCCCAACATTGCGCATCCGTCATGCTATTCACTTTTCATAATCAACATTGGTGACATCTTACAAAAAATATATTAGGCAATAGCCCAATATTTAAATATATATGAAACTAAATTGGCTACATTTTTATCCCTCTGGCCGACGAAAGCGCCGGCGCGTTCTGATTTTCTCCTCATGACAGCTGAAACAACTTAAAACAGGCCTTCCGTCATTTTTGGCGATAGCCTACAGATTAGTGCAAGACTACAAATGGTCTACTTTTTTCTCTCTGCGAGAATCTTTCTGAAACGTCTCAAACATTAATTTAAACTCGGCGAATAACTGTACCTAATAGAAAGAAACATCTCCATTTGATAAGAAATGTGTAGGTCTGTGTTAAATTAGAGGCGATCTCTCCGCTGGAATGTGTTGTTTCTGAAATCATGGCCAGTGCTCGTTGCGGCTGTTATCCGTTCTCTTGGCGCTCCTTTGGTTTTAATGAATAAATTATCCTAAATATTTATTCCTGCCGGTATTTTAGTCTACGATATCAAAATCACTAAACATTATATAGGCCTATCATATAGGCTATAGCTAGGATAATATTATTCGATAATAACATCAAATGAATCAATGCAATGATAATTCACCACATGATTCACTGTTAAATTTTTGTAAACTGTGGGGCAGATGGACTCAGGTGCACAACAAATTTTAACACATGACATCACTGCTTGTGGGAGGGGCCCCATCTCATTCTTTGCGGGGGGGCCTCACAGACTCAATCAATCAGTTGAATCAAGTCAATCAATTGCTGTTATCTTGGCTACCTTACAAACGGCGATGGAAACAACAGTGATTTTTCCCCCTTTTGTGGTAATTTAGCACTATTTTTTATGATCTTCTGCTTGCATTTTTGGGCTTCAGTTGGATGCTTTATTTTTATCTTTAGTCAATTGAGTTCAGTTCTAAAAAAAAAAAGCAAAGGCTATAAAGTAGTCTAGCCTAAACAGGTGAATCTGCGACGGGGCCCATCATAGGGTGGGGGCCCCCACGCACCGCGGGGGCTGCGGGGGTGTCCCGTACGCCACTGATGACATATGAAGCATCAGTCCTTTCCAGTTCACTGCTCGAATCCAGAGACCTGTGCTGTCATAAGGCCCTCCTTCTCTGCTGTCGTCTGATCCTCGTCTGCAACACATCGCTTCAAGCTAATACCTGCTTTTCTATCTAATACATGTTTTCTCCTCTCTAATCACTAACAAATGCATTATAATAGCAGTTGTTTTTCATTCTTTAATAAGTGATTGATACATGCTTTAATAAAGGCGTTACACCGATTGTCTTTCATTCTTTAATATAAACATTTGCCTTTGGGTTTTTTCTCTTTCTACTTTCTTTGATGTAAACATTTCTTCTGTTATTCCATTTCTCACATATTTTTCCCAACAAGCTCTCTCTGTCATACATTTTGTTTACATGAATAGCTATCACTTCAATTTCCTTAATTTTGTATATATATATGATATATGATTCTGTTACAACATTCACTTTGAAAACATTCATATATTGATCCAGCCAGGGACGTTTGTTTTTTGCTTTCATTATTTTGCTTTCTATAATCTCTCCTGTTATTAAATCTCCAGATGGCCAGTTTTTTGTTCTTTGCTTTATGATGGTTAAATATTGTCCAAATTTGTTTCTCATTAATCTTCCATTAGTAACGTCACGATAACAAGCACCAATTAGGATTACGGTTTCTGGTATTTTAGCCGTTTGTCTCATCTCGAAGCTCTGACGAGATGATTGTGTCTGGGGTGTTTGTCCTCTCCTCTCTTGGGACTCCATCATTTTTTTTGTCTATTAGATAAAATTCTCCATCAAATTTGACTACTTTTATCACATCAGTGGTAGATTTACCATGCAAATCATGTACCAAACACAGGTCATCTTTGAGCCAGTTCTTATGTGCACTCAAATCAGAGTACACCCCTCTCTCCTCTGGGTGGAGCTCTCTCAGTTTGTGTCTGAGTTCCTCAAGCACATCTGTACTGAGAGAAGTGATCAGCTGGAAAGCTCTCACACAATACTCCATCGTATCATCACTGTTATACCAAATTATAGTCTTCATTCTTTGAAAGCAACGTTTGCACATATCTCCCATCGTAAATCCAACTTTTTGTATGTTTAACATTTGTTGACATTTCATGCATTCATTATCTCTAACTACACTCCAGTAATCCTCATGTCTTGAGACCAGTTGACCTCTCGAAGTTCTTCTAAGTTCCTATAAATAAATTACAGTTTGAGATTTAACTTCCATTTCATTATTCTTACAACAAATAGTTATTATTTCATTCCTTTTTTTCTCTCTTATTAAATATGTAATTAATTCATATCTACCAGTATGTCGAGAGTATGGAGCTCATCTTGGTCTCTGGTTGGTCTGCTGTAAGCCATGTCTCCGTGTGCTTTCTTCCAGAGGTTTCGTTGCTCTGTCTACAGCATTACACATACATTGACTTATATGTTCTCGCAACACTTACTCTCTCAGGTGAAGGTTGTACCGTGCACAAATCACTGTCAGAGGTCTGCTTTACTCCCTTCCTACACTTTCTCACTAATTTATAGATCTGGGAAAGAGTCATTCTCAGAAATCTCCCTGTGCCAGTCAGTTCAAGAATAATTAAGAGGAACATTACTGTTGTTACATTACTGTTATCCACTTTAAAGTTTTGTATGTTCCTCTTCCCATTCCTCCAGCTAACAAATAGTTTTTTGTTGCTTCATTACCAATCCAGGACCATTTTCTCTTAATCTCCCCCTCTGTGCTCCTAATCCTTTCTGGGTCCCGATCTCTCATAAGTTCCTTATCCTGTTGCTTCCTAGCTAATAGAAAGTAATCAGGGAATGGAGGCACACATCTTCCTTGTTCTTGTATTCTACTGATGTATTTGCGTATATGAACATATTAGTTTTAATAGGTTCAGACAATAAATTCCCCTCCTTGCAGGGTTCAGTCTCACATACATACTGTCGGTGTTAGATAGCCAAGCTTGTGGATCATTTATTGCCTCCTTTAATTGCTCTGCCATAAATTAGTCTCCGCTGTGGTATTCCTTATCATATCTCAGCGTTTCCCACTGAAGACGTCTCTTCTGTACAATCTCTGCTCCATCCAGAGACAAAAACAAAAATCCTGTTTGGTTTTCTAATAATCATTTATTTCATCAGAATAAGGTTTCTCTTACTCCAGAGCCCATTTTCTAATAACTCTACAGTATGGTCATCAGCTATTTGAATTACTTTATCTTTTTTAGTAATTAAATCCTTAAACGCTTTAGTTGATTTTTATCTAATCTTATCCATATATAATCCCCTACCTGACATTTAACTGTAATTTTCTGTTTTTCTATCTAATTTTGTCTCCCTATATTAGCTAAATTGCTATAATATAGCGTCTCTTCCATATATTCATCCCATCTTGTGTCATGATTAGCTCTAAAGAAACTTTTTCATCTTTTTCAATCACACTTTCATCACAGATATTCAAGCATTTCTCACTCTTTTGGTTCCTGCTTCTTCTCTGTTGTTGATTTTATCTTCTCCATAATTGGGTGTGTTTCTTTTTTCGTTACTATTTTATTCCGTCCTATTTTCTTCATATTTGAATTTTCTATTTTACATTTTTGAATGACTTGATTTCTTTCTTCTGGAGTCATTTTTCTCCATCTGTCTTGTGAAATATAACTTGTTTTCTGAGCAGTATTCTTTAATCCATTTTTTCTGTTTCTGTGTCAAATCTAGTCTTTTGCCAGACTTTCACTCTCTGGTTCTCAATTTTAGATCTATTAAAATTATTTCCCTCTCTTTGTCTCTCTTGAAAGCGAGTATTATATGTCCTTCCCTCATTTATCTTTTCATTTTGTTTCTTTGAAGGATTCATTTTTTGTTGTTTTTTATTTTGTTTGTTTTGAGGCTCTTTTTTCTTACTGTCTTTATATGTTGAGAATTTAAATCATACTAGACATAACTCTTCTATCTGCTTCTTAGTTACAGTATTCAGGATTGTTACCAATTTATATCCAACTGGATTTTTCTGCCTACTTCCCTCAGTAGTCTAACTTTATCTGTCATAGGTATTTCATCTTCTATTGACAGCCATACACTTAATAATGGGATTTGATCTTTAGATGCATTTATTAACATTTCCTTCCATTGAGTCTATCTGTCTTCTGTGCCTGTTAGATTTCTCACTTTTTCTATAGCCTTTACTGAAATTGCATGTCCAGTGCACGTATGTTCAAGACGTGTTATTGCTTCACAACTCAAACTTGCATTTTCTGCTGCTTTAATTATACGGTCTGTGTAAGCACTATATGGTCTTCTCCTGACCTTTTTGATCTTTCTAACAGCATCTGTTAGCTGCAGTTCTAATAATTTCGCCTGTATATCATGTTCTTCAGCACTCCTTTTTGGGGTTTCAAAGTCTAGCTGTCTGGTTAAACCTCCCTCCTTACAGGAGTCAAAGGTCTTTCCTTATCTCCTTGTCTGTGATCTTCTTCTTCACTTTCCCAGTCCTCAGATGTGTCTGAGACTAAGCGCTATAGCTTGTTGACCTCTCACTGTCTCCAACTCCCTTTTCACTTCTGATTTTAATGTTTTAATTACTTTTTCCATTTCTTTCACTACTTTCCTATTATATTCATATCCTTCATGAAATATTATCTGTTTTCCTGATTTTGACCATCACACTTATTTAGCTATGGTTGTAGCAGGCGGTGACTTGCTTGCTGTTTTCTCTTGTCCATATGTTAAATCCCTATCAGAGATTATTTGTTGATCCCATCTCCTTATCAGATCTCTACCTCTCTGTTTTGTACTGGGATTTTCATATTTAGTTCCTTTAATTTCTACTTGCGGCCAATCATTTTGTATTTGCTTTGTTACTTTTCTTAATTCTAATATGCCTCCTTTTCTTATGTTTTAATCTTATATATTTTTGTATCTGTAATTCTATTTGACTATCTTCACTGCTGATAATAAGTATTGAGTAATGACTTTCCTGCTCATTTTTATATTTCTGTCCCTGATAGTATCTCTTGTCTTATCAACTCACAATCTTCTTTTGCAGATTTCTTTTCTTTCTTTTTTATTTAATTATAGATTTGTTTAAATTCTTCTCCATCTTTGTTACTCATTAACAGATTTATTTTTAAAGATTCAATCTCTGAATTTTCCAATATTCCTTTTATCATCCCACTAATCACAGCTGTTACAGAATGTCCAGATTATTCTGTCCCTATTAAGGTTAAATGAATTATTTTAGCCTGTCTACTTATTGCACTTTGTATCAAGGATGTCATTATCATTTCAGCTTCTGTCTCAGAGCGTTTAATAGTACACAGTTTTACTCTACAATCTGTCCTCTCTACACATGCTACAAAATCCCCATGAGGCGATCCAGTAGTGAATCTTACTGAAGCAGGAGACTGCATTTCTAGTTGATTACGCAGTTGATTTATTTCCTGCTGTGCCTGTGTTCCTCACAGGTTAAAAATAGCATCCGCAGTTCCTACAGTTTTCAGCAACTACAATAACACCTCTTGTTTCTTCAATCAAACTTTGTACATAATTATCTCAATCTGTCCAATTTTTAAATCTCTGTTTTTGTATTTCATATTCAACTTCCTATTCAGACTTTAAGTCTTCTTTTCTCAGGTCTCTTTCCTCTTGTAATGTAGGAAGTATTTCTTCAATTTGCTCGAAGTTAATTACTTCGTCTTTGTATTTTTTTAACTTCCTTTCATCTGCTTGTTCTTCCTGTTTTTTTGACTAATGGTTTATAATCGTTATTATATATTGTTAACGTCCCTAAATCTTTTACTCTTGCTAATATATCTTCAGTCTCCTCAGTTTTACATTGAATATCAACACTACTATCTCTGAATTGCTCTAATTCTTGTGTCCACTGTACTGCTGCTCTGGCAATCTCTGTTTTATTATATTCTTCTCTTTCTAATTTATCTCTGGATGAAAGCCAAATTATTAATAAATTAGGTTCAATTTCTTGAACAGCTGTTCTTTCTGTTAAGGCTTTCTTTTCCCATTGTAAAACACGAGGATCTCCCCATGTATAAACTTGTATGTGTATTTGGGCTTTTTCTGCCCCCACTTGACAGCTTTATAGCGCTTTTTATTACTAATAACCTAGTCTCAATAAATCTCTGTCTTACGACTTCTTAAGATTTTCTCTTCTCTTGTGCGCACTCAACCCTTTCTCGGTTGATCAAATAATTCTCACTAGAATTATTTTTCTTTTGAGTTTTAATAGGATTTCTTAATAAACTCTACATTTACACTTCTTTATACTACGTGTTTTGTAATTTGAGCAATTGGTCACTGATTCTGGCCAGTAATCAATGATCAATCTGCCCCTACCACGTTGAGCGCCATGTTTTATAGTGCTGAATTATTTACACATTCTACCTTATTTTAATTATTCTCAGGTTAGGTAAAGCAAGTCGAATCTGCCATAATTCATAAGTAATTGAAATTCATAAGTAACTTGTTTGCAAGTCTATACAAAATGTAAATTGTTACTTAGTATACAGTACACATACTGTTATTGTTTTACTGTTACACTGTATACTAATGTTTTCACAGATATTTTTATACTGTTACATCACTGTCAATGTAGATTATCATACAATAGTACAGCTTTTCTCAAAGTGCTCATGGACCATAAAGTTACTGTTGGTGGACTCTGAAAGGGATTTTGTGTACATATTTATTTATTTATTGATCTGCTTGCTTTAATATGTTGTGGGTAACCATCATAATAAATGTAATTCATAAATATAACTAATGATTCAACATTCAAATAAATAGAAAAGACACTTGAAAACTGTATCTTAGTCTTGTCTTTCACCATAGTTAAAATAAATAAATAAATAAATAAAGATTTGAGCAGGTGGCAGAAGATTGACAGAATTAGAAATGTGTTGCAGCTGCAGGTTTAACTATGGCTGCTCTAACAAAGAAAGGAGGTCAAAAGTTGGATTGTAAATTTTTTTTTTTTTAATGAACCAACTGATCAAGAAGAATGTTAATTATCAGGTATCATTAATTAAAGATTGTTGATACGAACTATATGTGGTAAGTCTAAAGGCCATCATAGTAAGAAAATTAGACAGTTTGCAGAAAATATTTACAACATTTCAATGTGCCAAATAATAAAGACGCAGATAAGAATGACACTGTAGACTCACTGGGCCCATGCCTTGACAAGTGGTCCATTCTGATAGTTAATGAGAAGACATGACACTGCAAACAGTCGATTAATGCTACTAGAAATGGACAAGGGGATGACTGCATCAAACAACTTGTGTTCCTTCACCCGCCGGATCAGGCGTTCACCATGCACACTGAGTGTGTCTCACCTCTCCGGCAGACATTTGTATGCCCTTGTGCCTTGACTGGTTTGGCTGCAGAGAGAGCGCGCCACCCTCGGGTGACACGCAGGGAACTACTGCAAAGAGATGATAACAATCGTGATATTAAATATTTGGATCAAACTTACGTGTGTTTTTGTCATTGTTTTAAAGGTCAATGTGATTAAATAAAGTATTTGAGTCGATTCTGAACTGCCGAAATGAGTCGTCAGCAATTCCAGTCTCACTTCCTGTTACAAACCCACGTAACAATGTAACAAATTCACATAATGGCAGCCGATGCTCTTCATTGGCTGCTCACGAACAACATCTGTTTTGCCCCGCCCTCAATCACTACAGTTGTATCTGAGGCTGGAAGATTCTGGCTCATGTTGTTCATGTCGAGAAGATGTTTTCTGATGTAGGTTTTTAAATGACAAAACACCCACTTATATGAGAAGCAGAATATCAGATGAGAGAAAAGCGATACATCTGTCATACAAAGGGTTAATTTCGTTTTAATTCAATTCAATTCAAAATGTAATCTAATTTCTTCCCAGTGTCCATTTTCAAATAAAGTCATTGGGTGACAGAGTTGTTGTCAGTTTGTGTAACCCCCTGTTGCGGATAATTTACATTTTTGTATATTTTCATATGAAATTATTAAACTGAGTGGAATGTTGTATAGGAAAGCTTTATTGCATTTATTTCTGCAAAACAAAAGGGTGATTTGATAGGAAGATGGAGCTGATGTAGGCAGTAGTTTTAAGTACTGTAAGTAGCAAATAGACATACACACTTAAAATGTCAAGAGGAATAAAATAGACTAAAAAACATGTTAAACAATTAAAACTCTATTATACATAAAATCATTGTGATAAATAGAGTGGTAAAACATGTATTTTATGTGACAGTGGCACAAACTGATGTGTGAAAAGGTTATTTACTTTTAATTAAATCATGGATCATTTAGGAGTGTCACGTAGAGTGAACACATCGACTTCAAGACTCCACAGCAGGTCATGTAGTCTGAACAGCAGCGATCTGCTGATGTTTAAAGTCCTGTAGTGTAAACTTGGCATCAGTTACCCCCCATGATCTGATTACATTTTCAGCATTTTTCTTTTCAGCACTTTTTCAGCAGACCAGAAAAAAAAGATTGTAAATATTTACTACACCAACACCTGTTTTGGGGGGAGAGGAGTGGGTTTCACACATCTTGAAGAGACAACACCCAAAAGGAGGACAGGATTCTCCTTAAAGGTGATAGAGAGGATCTTTTCGTCGACTGAGAATCCAAAGACTGTTACTGAGTTTTTGAAATGAGCGCATAAGAACAACCCCCCTCCTTCACAGCTCATTTCGAAGGAACGCCTCCCAAAACTCGTGCACGAGTATCTGAACACGAGTGTTTACCACCGGCATTCGCTGTGTCGTGTTAGTGGATTCATTATGTCGGACTCACCGCAGGTAACTCATAATCTGCAGTTGTTACTCCTGTCTCCTGACAAAAACATTGCATGCAGCGCCTGTGGAGTGTGGAAAGTTACTGGAGCGCGCAGCCGCGCTCGTCTCTCACAAGGAACGTCACGGCAGTGATTGACAAGCCAGAGGGCCAATCGTTTACGCGATTGGCTGATGTTTTTAAGGCCCTACCTCGTGCACAGATGATGTATATTAATATTATTACTTTCAGTGCACCTAATAAATAGTCTTTTATCAGTTAGTAAAGACAGTTTCAAGTAATATTGCAAAAATGTATAAAACAAAACATCCTCTTTAGTACCTTTAATTTTCAATGAGCTCAGTTTTTGTCTTGGCAGGAAAATCAAGTCTTAGCCAATGACAAACGAAGCCTCACTTTCTGTCCAATCACGTGCGATTCACTTTGTGTATCGGGATGTTCGAACCCCCTGATCGTACTTTAAGAGTATGATTTCATTCAGACTTATTCAATTGCAGTTTTAAATACGCAGTCATACAATATAAATAATACAAATTATTTCAGGAAAATAAAATATTTGCCATATGCAATTATGTGTACATTACTCTTTTATTACATCATATTCATATTCAATTAAATGCCACAGTTTAATGAGTAAATGAATTTATCACAGAGAGAAATACAACACACACACACACACACACACTTAGGCTTTTGTTTGCGCACGTGACATGAAACTATGGAAGGTGTGGAGGCTGCTTCACCCGAATCTTCTCTTGCAGGCCTTTAGCTGCTTTATTTCTTACTAAACACCAGGTGACACTGTTTCTGACTCTCAAAGCTTTGAATCTTTTCCCGAAACAATCAGGGGAATGCTTCAGTGATTCATGAGAACTCATTTGCTCATCTCTAGGGTCAAGCACATATACTCAGTCTGAACACAGACAGGAGCGAGGAATCCAACGCTCAGGCAGAGATAAAACACAAGGAACATAACTGCTGAAAATGCCAACAGAGAATGTAGGCCAAAACATTCAAGACTTCATAATGAAAGCAGGGCAAAATGCATTTAAATAGACAGGGGCTGCGTTCCAGTTCGGTTTTTAAAAGCCCTTCCCTCGCTAACTTCCCTCGGTCTCGTTGACTCGGATGTACGTCATTGCTTACGTTGCACGAGCGTCCACTTCTGGCGGAACCTTGCAATGGGCTGAACTGGAACGTCCTAAGCCCTTGATCACTTGGAATCCGCAATGGAGCTGATTTATTATTTATTTTTTCCCCTTACAAATTTGTTTAATACAGCATCCTGTATGTATATATGTGTGTTTTAAATGTTTAAAAAATAATTAATATATCATAGAATTGTTTGTGGTAGGGTAAATTAAACGCGATATGCAGTGACGTCATAATCGTGTTGCATTGTGGGTTATGGAGCTGCCTGAAGTGTACATGTGAAGTAGACTCGCTCCCTCGGTTAAAATCGAGGGAGCGAGGGTCTGTCCATATAAACTTCCCTCGTCCACTTCACGAAGTGGAACGCACTTCAAAATGGCGGCAGGGATTCCCCCGAGGGGAAGTGTTTAGGGAAGTTCGCGAGTGCGTGTCTAAAACTGGAGTGGAACGCAGCCAGGGTAATGAACTAACAACACAAGACACAGCTGAAACATGTTAACTAATGAGTAGAGAGGGAATAAAGAGGGAAATAAAGAGGGAATAACAGTGAGGGACGAGGCTGCCATCTGCTGGTTCTTAAGCATACTGCAGCTGACAGATGTGACACTGGAATTGTTTAATAAAGTTACAATATGTTTCAGTTACAGTCAATGTAACTACAAATTACAACACTGTCCATTATGGTATTATTGACACTTGGTGTTTATGATTAAACAAAACTGACAGAAACCTACTTTAAATATGAAATTTCTTCTAAAATTCAATTCACATTTATTTGTATAGCGCTTTTCACAATACATATCATTTCAAAGCAGCTTTACAGAGAATGAATGTCAACACCATAATTTAGAGTAATCTGTTATCAGAGTTGACAGTCCAAATTATGATATTTCAGAAATGTACATATATAATCAGTTAGCTAACAATGTCATTCATTTACAATCACTGTTAGCAAATTAATTTAAGGTAGAAGCAATAAGCTTGTGGAAGTAATGATTACATAATAACAATAGTTAGGATATAGAAATTTGGGAATGTGCATGTTGATCCAGATGTTGCGTCTTCTGAAGTCCTCGCAGGAGTTGGGCGTCTCTTCACAGGTGTTGGTCATCTGAGGCTGGATCCAAACTGAAGCTGATGAACTCTCTAGTCACCTCGGGACGGGCTTAACACTGATCCTTGCGGCACTCCGTAATTTACTATCGTGATCTTAGATTTTTCCCCGTTTATATAAACAAAATTGTGACGGTCTGATAGGTATGACCTAAACCACCGTAATGCCTGTCCCTGAATACCAGTGTAATTTTGTAGTCGATCTAGGAGTATTTTATGATCTATAGTGTCAAACGCAGCACTGAGATCAAGTAACACTAGTATTGAGACACAGCCTTGGTCAGAAGCTAGAAGTAAGTCGTTTGTAATTTTAACGAGCGCAGTTTCTGTGCTATGATGAGATCTGAATCCTGACTGAAATTTTTCATAGATAGCGTTTTTTTGTAAGAAGGAGCACAGTTGGACCGACACCATTTTTTCTAGTATTTTAGACATAAAGGGAAGATTTGAAATGGGTCTGTAATTTGCATTTGGATCTAATTGTGGTTTCTTAATGAGAGGCTTAATAACTGCTAGCTTGAACGGTCGTGGGACGTGACCTAAAGATAAAGACGAGTTGATAATATTGAGAAGAGGCTCTTCTGCTACAGGTAACAATTCTTTCAGTAGTTTAGTGGGTATTGGATCTAATAAACATGTTGTTGGTTTAGACGCAGTGATAAGATTATTTAGCTCTTCCTGTCCTATAGTTGTAAAGCACTGCAGCTGATCTTGAGGGGCGATAATTGAGGCTGAATCATAAAAATCTGTTAAAGGTTGTACATTTACAATTGTATTTCTGATGCTTTCGATTTTCTCAGTAAAGAAATTCATAAAGTCATCACTATTAAACTGTAATGAAATGTTTTGTTCTGGTGATGTCTGTTTTTTTGTTAATCTACACTGTTAGACCTTGCTGTAGAAAAACTGCCAGATTCTGACAGTAACAAACCATTTACCATTAAAACAGAAATATACTGTAGAAAACACTCCATTCTGGGTAATATTTGTCATCTTTGAGAAAAGAGCCTACAGGAATATACTGTGAGTTAAAAATGCTCAAAGTCGACACTCAGGCTGTGTTCTGAATCACACCCTATACCCTCATTCACTATTCCCTACACTAGTTCACTAATATAGTCCACTTGACAGAGTTAAATAAAAGAAGTGAGTGAATTCAGACACTGATGAACACCTGATGAGCAGAATCACTGAAGCACAGAGAAACAAGACCAGAAAAATGACACGAGCAGAAACACGAGAACTACAACTGACTTCATTCTCAATCCAGTTTGACATCATTTCTTTCATACGTACAGATGTTCTTGCTGAGAATTAACATGATGTTGATGTTTTATTAAAAATAAAAATGTATATATATATTGTTTTGTGATGCGTCTCTAAGCACCTTTACCTTATTTTTATTTTTCTCAGGTTAGGTAAGAAAGTCAAATCTGACCTAAATTATAAGCATTTTAAAAATACTTACAATCAGACAGAAGACTTCTCCGTGGTCTGTTCAGGCTCAACGACTTAAATTAATGCCACATGAGGCTGAGTTTAGTTATTAAGTTATAAGTTCGTTTATTTATTACATTAATACTACTAGCATTACATATATTTTACTAACATTATATATAAGTAATTAAATAAAGTTTAAGTATTGAAAAGTTCTTCAGTCAAGGCAATATCAGCGATGGAGGCATCATCAGCTGGTTCTGGTGTCGGAGGTACAGCCTCAGGTGTGAAGCAGCCCCTCCTGCTCTCTTCATGGTCCAGCCTTTTATAGACTATCTGACCACTTGATGTCATCTTCTTGGGAATTCCCCTCATCTGTCTATATATAGAGGCCTGTCTCTTTGTTCTGGACTCTTCTCCTCTGCTGCGTCCTGCTCTTCTGATCAAGACATCCTTCAACGGTAAGATTGCCTTTCTTTCTAATACAGATTAGTTCCTCTCTAATCTACTAACATGTTACTAACAAATGCATTTCCAGTTGTTTTGTACTCTTTCATAAGTGATTAATACATGATTTAATAAAAACGTTACAATACCAATTGTCTGTCATTTTTCAATACAAACATCTGTTGTTGGGGTTTCTTTTCCTTTTTCCACACATCAATTTCCAATTTATCAACAGTTTGTTTTAATACAAAAGTTATCACTTCCAATTGTTTCACTGTTTATACATAAACAACTTATCTATATCTCTTACAACAGCTGTACTTCATAAACAGCTAACTTCTTTTCACTTGTTTACACACAAACATGTTATCAAACATGTTTCTTCCTCCAAAACGTCTCTTTATTACAGCTGTACTTCATAAACAGCTAACTTCTGTTTATCTTCAAATCAAAGTTGTGTTGTCATACTTATAAATGACTTATTTCAATAAATGTTTTTTCTCTTAAATCACAGTTGTGTTTTCATTATTATTCTTTATAAGCAGAAGTGGTACAAGTAGCCTAGAAAAGTTGCATTTCCTAATGAAGCAGGATGTGGCTCATATCAACAATATATATATATATATATATATATATATATAATTTTGTACTATATGTGTGTGTGTGTGTGTATTCTCATTGAATTAATTTTTCACTAAACTGTTCAGTTTGCAGAAGCCATTTTAATTTTGCATGCAGGGAATCTGATATTGCAATGATGCGGTATGACATAGAGTTCTTACCAGGTCAAGAAAATATGATCATATAACACCAATCTTATCATCTCTACACTGGTTACCTATTAAGTTCCGTATCGATTATAAAGTATTGCTAATGACCTATAAGGCTCTAAATGGTTTAGCTCCTGTGTACTTAACTGATCTTCTATCGCCCTACAATCCTTCACGCTCTCTAAGGTCACAAAACTCTGGACTT
This sequence comes from Ancherythroculter nigrocauda, assembly GCA_036281575.1. Classification (NCBI taxonomy): domain Eukaryota; kingdom Metazoa; phylum Chordata; class Actinopteri; order Cypriniformes; family Xenocyprididae; genus Ancherythroculter; species Ancherythroculter nigrocauda. The sequence continues at coordinate 1,175,487 of VTFQ01000006.1, forward strand.
CTGGTTGTACCTAGGATAGCTAAGTCCACTAAAGGAGGGAGAGCGTTTTCACATTTGGCTCCTAAACTCTGGAATAGCCTTCCTGATAATGTTAGGGGCTCAGACTCGCTCACCCAGTTCAAATCTAGATTAAAGGCGCATCTCTTTAGCCAAGCATTCACATAATGCATCTCATACCAGATCAACTGCACATGACTATCTTTGCTTAAAGTTATGAACAGCAGCTACGCTAATTATTCTCCTTTTGCTTTTCTGTTTTACCTCGGGACACACGCCCTGAGGTGACTAGAGAGGACATCAGCTTCAGTTTGGATCCAGCCTCTTAAGAAGACCTCAGATGACCATCACCTGTGAAGAGACGGCGCCAGCTCCTGCGAGGACTTCAGAAGACGCAATCATCTGGATCAACATTCACATTGCACAATCTCTATATCCTAATTTATTGTTAATGTAATTCATTTTCCAGGAGCTCTTTGCTTCTACCTTCAGTTAAACTGCTAACAGTTATTGTAATTAATTACCTAAAGTATATTATTTGCTAACTACATTCTTTAAATTGTAATGTTGACATCCATTTTCTGTAAAGCTGCTTTGAAATGATATGTATCGTGAAAAGCGCTATACAAATAAATTTGAATTGAATTGAATTTGAATTGACATTGGCCAACGCCTGCTTAAAGAATCAGGTCTTTTTTTTCTGCTTTAAATTTGGTCATGACCATGTATAATATTACCTCTAGAAATTTGACTTTTGCCTGGCTTGAGGTGATAAAAATTCGCATACACAGGGCAAAGTGGACACTTGGGTACGTTGAACATAGAATATGATTTACATTAAGACTTTACAGTAATTTGACGATTTAATTCTTTAATCATTTCAGATTCAGTGTGACAGCTGCAGTGGGTGTACCATTGGGACTGCATGAGCAGACTAAAAAGGAAGGCAGTCTTCATTTGTCCAGGGTGACAAGGGCCTTTCCCCCCATCTCCCTCCACTTATTGCAATCCTTACTTTTTAAAGACTCACAAAGATTTGTTTTCGAATTGTCTCATTTTTTCATGTTATAGAGAAGGCTTAAATGTAATGGCACTGCTGTGATGGAAGACATTTACATATAGTTTGGTATTTGTCAAACATTTTTCATCCAGGTCCACAGGGCAATACATGGTCAAAGATAGGCAACTAGTCCATTTGATAGTGTTGAATCAGCTTTTGCCTTGGTGTTTCCTCCCAAATAAGAGATATAAGAATGCACAATCACACCATTTTTGGTTTATTAGGCAGCAACAGATACATTTGTTCAGGATTATTTGTTGTTGCAGTGCTATAGATTCACAGAATGATAATGAAGAAGACAGTTTAAAGTCTCACAAGATCCAAATGTTCACAAGGACAAGTAACTGAAATGAATGTAGTCTCGTGTCAGTATAGTGCGTTTACTGCTGTTTCTACTGTGAATGTCTGTAACCAAGACAAACGAATAAAAACAAAAAACGTTACATACAATAAAGTGTTGAACAAAAACAGTTGTAGTCCGTCAGTAAAACTTGATTACCGGAAACTCCCAGAAACCGAAAATCTCGTAACTGTCGCCTCTTGCTTGCTTAGTTGGGGACAGTTAATATTCAACAGTATTACTGATTTGACGGCACTGATACTATTGTATGAGAATTGAACTGAGCTGAGCTAGATGATGACGTCACTGTTTTCTGCAGAACTGCTTTATAGATTAAATGAACTGAATGAATAATTGATGATCTTTACAATGGATCTGAATCAATACTGAACTGACTTCAGCTAAAAAATGCACTGTTTCTTTGTTAGAACTTATCAGCAGAATTGAACTTTGTTCGTCTTAAACCATTTTCCTCTTTATCACTGTAAATCAGATTGTACACAGACAACAAAGCTTGAGAGATCTGCTCCAGCATTGCTCAAATTGACTGATAGTTTTTTTTTCAAATGTTCTCTGGCTATAAAGTTATAATAAAGGGATCAAACAAATGCAAAAAAATTACTCCTACAATCAACAGGTTAATTGCTGCCATTGATTACAATTATAATCTAATTACAAATGAATCTGTAGACAGATGATCCTCCCTAACAATCTCATTGATTGGCTGAATAAACATTATAAAGATGGACATTCTTCCAAATTTAAGTATTTCTTTTGCTCTTTTCCACTAGGCTTTTTCTCTAAAATGAAAACATATATATTATATGCTATACAGGGATATGATTATATATCAGCCCTGTATAATATAGTGAATAGTGATTTTTTATTTTGCAGTTGCAGTGTCTGGTCTGAATTGAGGCGTGTGGGTGTGTTTGTCCAGCCCTCTGAGAGCTTTATATAAGACAGAAATCTGTCAGACAGACATCACTCAGACTCGATCGAGGTGAAGCTGCTCTTCTGACTCCGTCTACAGTCATCCAGGTGAGTATGTTCATAATATAGAGCACTTTTGGGCTCATAGTTCATTTGAACACCTGTACTCTGTAGTCAAGATTATTCTGTATTACACACATATTAAATATGATAACTAGCAATTAATATATGGTAATACTGTTCCATCATTAATGAATAACTACACCTGAACAAACAGTAATGCATTATTAAAACACCAGTAACGACTATTAACTAACAATAAACTCTGATTGATTAATTAGTAAGTAATAGTGCTTAGTTGAAGGTGGTAGTTCATTATTAGCTAGTCAACAGCTACATTTGTGGTCCCACTTTATATTAAGTAGCTTTAACTACTATGTACTTACATCAAAAAATAAGTACAATGTACTTATTGGGTTCATATTGAATTGCAAAACTCTTTTGCTGCTATTGAGGTGGATACGGGTAAGGTTAGGGAAAGCTCTGTTGGTATGGGTAGGTTTAAGGGTAGGGGTAAGGGATGGGTCAACAGTGTAATTATAAATGTAATTACAGAAATTAATTATAGATGTAATTACATAAAGGTGTTTTAAAATATAAGTAGAATGTAAAAACATGTATGTACACAATAAGTGCATTGTATCAAATGATTAATTTAAATGTAAGTACATAGTAGTTAAGGCCACTTAATATGAAGTGGGACCACAAATTTTTCATCTCTCCCAGACAACTACTAAGAACTGCTATATACAGGTTTATAATTAACATGAATGATGCATAATGTATAATTAATTCTAAAGTAAAGATCATGATATCCCACTAGGATTGACTCAAGTACTACCAAATACTTCAGGAAGAACTACTCATTATTCAGATCAGTACTCTTAAGTGAAAAACATGATAACTGTTTAATAATGACAGAAATCATTGTAAGCTTTTGAGCTTTTTCAAAGGTTTTGGATAGTAATTCCTTCTGATGTATTTGGTAACATTTGAGTCATTAGTAGTGGGTTACCATGATCTTCACTTTACAATACTGTTCTGAATAATTAATCATTCCTTTGGAAGGATGTAAATGTTATGTGTAAAAATTTTCCCGGTCATCAGTTGAAGTACCTAGGCTACAGGGTGCTGTTAAAACTGTATTATACAAAACTAACATTTTGTTGTTGTTGTTGTTGTTAAATGAGAAAGTAAGTAAAACGATACCAATCATTGTTTAATGGGCGGTCTAGCCTATGGAGGATTGCTTGTCACCCAGCAACTGTGACAGCTGCCACTGATGAGCGACAGTAATGTTCTCTATACTTAAAGATATTGTCACGTTCCCAGTCATTCCCGGACTACATTTCCCAACATCCTTCCTGCCAATCACCTGCACTCACTTCACCAATCAGTAATCACCACACCCAGCTGCAGCACATTGTCTGGATTATTTAAGCCATTCAGATCCTCACATACTTGGCGAGGTCTTGTTTACTGTTGTGGCAATTGTGAGTGTTAGTTATCTTGTCTGTCTGCCTGTTACTGATCCTGTCTGTTCCCCATGTATGATTCTCTGCTGCCTGCCCTTTGGACTATTTGCTCTGTCTTGGACTTAAGATTGTTATCTGCCCACCCTGACCCACTGCCTGTTCAGTTTATAGAAGGACTAAAACAACAGCATTCATTGGGTGTGGAGATTGAGTGTTTGGTTTATTCTGTGTTGCAGATTCAGGCAAAATGAACGGCATTATTCCCAAGAGCAAAGCAAAAGGCACTGACTTCTGTGGAGTGAACAACTACTATTATATAATCCGCTCTGATCTCGGCTGCTATATGCAGTCAAGTGATTTCAATAAAGGTTTAGACATCTCTATTTTCAGTCTGCACCCTGCCTGCCAAAATGGAGACCATTACCTTGGTCATGAAGATGGATACTTTTACATCATCAAGGGCAATTCCTACCGCAGAGTCACCAACCTGACGACAGACAGCGATGCTGTAGTTTACAGCCTTCATCCCAACTGCCGGGGTGGAGATCACTACCTTTCAGCCTTTGGCAATTTTTACATCATCTTCCAAGGAAAAGGCACTTACTGAAGAACAACAAACATGAATCAAGACTTGGATGCTGTAGAATACAGCCTGCATCCCAACTGCAGAGACGGTCTCTATTACTGGGGCCTTCCAAACCACTACTACTTCCTCAAGACAGTCTCAAAGTGGGGAGTTGAGTACTACAAAGGTACCGACTTCAACAAAGATGAGTGCACTGCTGTCTATTCTGTTCATCCCGATGTTCTTAATTTCCTCCCTGGTGGGCTGTCAGTAACTATAGGCCCATCCTTTGGCATTTGGGAGAATATTAAAACTCTAACTAATGACAGCAATACACCAGTGACATGGACAAAGAAAATCACTAAAAAGGTTGGATACAATAAGGAGAAGATGACCCAGATCACACACAACTGGAAGATAGCCACGTCAGCCTCGGTTGAATCTGGAGCCCTTACAGGGTTAATTGTGAAGATGCAGTTCTCCTTTTCTGCAGAATATGGAGGTTCTCATGTCAGCACTGAAAAAGAAAGCTGGAACGAAATGACTGAAGAGGAAGAACAACTCTCACTTCAGCTGAAGCCAAACGAGTCTGTATATCTGTGGCAGTACAAACTGGGTCTTGGTGAAGAACCGGTGTTGTTCTGCCGTGATTTAAAGATTGACGATGAGCCAAACCCTCCGACTGAAGTCCCGCTGCCACCCGCACAATCATGAAAACACATCAGGATGCTTTAACTCCAAGGATAATCAAGTGATTTAGTTAAATGCCTTAATTAAAACTTCTCTAGTAATTATTTAGAAATCTGCATGCATTGCTTAAAATGAGACTGGAATTGTTTAATAGCAAAGAGATTTTTTTCAGTTACAGTCAATGTAACTACAAATTACAACAATATTCATTAAGGTATTATTGAAACTTTGTGTTTATGATTAAAAAAAAGCTTAGAGAAACCTACTTTAAATATAAAGAAATTTCTTCTTAAAATCTGCATGCAACCCAACTGCAAATCTTTCAATATGATGGCAAAATTGGGCTTTTGGAAAGTTTTACATAAAAAAGGTCTATATTATGGTCTATATCAGTCTATATTAGTGTAGATGTAGTCATAGATGATGTCATAGTGTAATCGAAGTCTATGAAGTGTCTGATTCACAAGTCATAAAAAGAGCTGCATTCTGTAGGCATGCATTTGTATACATGTAATTAAAAGCTTTTCATTTTTTACTTATTTCACTTATAGCTTAAACCATTTGCAATTTGCTTTTAATATGCTAAATAAAGTTGAATACTGCTTTTAAAGTCTTGGTGTTTTCATTGCCATTCTGTTTCATTACCAAAAAACTTTTGGAAACTTATTGTGGTGTATGTTTGACAAGTCTCCACTCCAAGACACACACACACACACACACACACACACACACACACACACACTTTCCTTTCCCCCGACTGAGAATGCATGTTCTATGTATAATAAATCTATTGTTTTTTCCTTTCATGTTTGGTATCATGTTAAATGTCTCAGTGCGATTGGTAAAATGGTCTCAGTTTCACAGCAGTCACTGGTATTATGAAGAAGATTGAAAACTAGTGAGAATTTTGTCCTCTTTTGGGGTGGTGTCTACGTGACACTCCTAAATGATCCACAACAGGAGGATACACACTACACCAGCTGTCATCCAATGACTTTATTTGAAAATAGATGTTGGGAAGAAATTTGATTAAATCTTGAAATAATTAAAAATAATCTTGATTTAATTAAAATTTAATTAAAATTAAATAACCTTTTCACACATAAGTTTAAAGGTGCCCTAGAATTTAAAATTTAATTTTCTTTTCATGGAAATGACATACAGAGTCTCAAACACCATTGTTTCCTCTTCCTTATGTTTATCTCATGTGTGAAAAACACCTCTGAAGAACAGGCGAATCTCAACATAACACTGACTGTTACGTAACAGTCGGGATCATTAATATGTACGCCCGCAATATTTGCATATGCCAGCCCATGTTCAAAGCATTAGACAAACCAGTATTAACGTCTGGATCTGTACACAGCTGAATCATCAGACTAGGTAAGCAAGCAAGAACAACAGCGAAAAATGGCAGATGGAGCAATAATAACTGACATGATCCATGATATCATGATATTTTTAGTGATATTTGTGAATTGTCTTTCTAAATGTTTCGTTAGCATGTTGCTAATGTACTGTTAAATGTGGTTAAAGTTACCATCGTTTCTCACTGTATTCACAGAGACAAGAGAGCCGTCGTTATTTTCATTATTAAACACTTGCAGTCTGTGCATAAACACAACTTCATTCTTATGGGAGTCTCTCTAACTGTGTGTAGCTTTAAGCATGTTAGCCATGCAGCATTATCAGACTCATTCAGAATCAAATGTAAACATCTACAAAATACGTGATCTGATATGCTGCATCGCGAACACTTTGTAAAGATCCATTTTTAGAGTTATATTTGCTGTGTGAACAACTTCTTTAGTATTTATGCAATGTTTAAGGCAGTCACGAGCTTGGGGGCGGGAGCGCAAGCATTTAAAGGGCATTTTTAATCACACCCCAAAACAGACAGTTAAAACATTGAATAATGAAAAATCTATGGGGTATTTTGTGCTGAAACTTCACAGACACATTCTGGGGACACCTTAGACTTATATTACATCTTGTGAAATATAGATTCTAGGGCACCTTTAAACAATTCCAGCCTCATTTTAAGCAAAGCATGCAGATATCTAAATAATTACTTGAGAAGTTATAAAAAAGGCATTTAACTGAAGCATTGGAGTTAAAGCATCCTGATATGTTTTCATGATTGTGCGGGTAGCAGCGGGACTTCAGTTGGAGGGTTTGGATCACTAGTGATCTTTAAATCATGGCAGAACAACACTTGATCTTCACCAAGACCCATTCTGTACTGCCACAGATATACAGACTCTTTTGGCTTCAGCTGAAATATGAGTTGTTGTTCTTCCTCTTCAATTTCATTACAGCTTTCCTTTTTAGAGCCGACATGAAAATCTCCAAAAATTATCTTTGCATGTTCTCCAGATCCAATCAAGCCAGTCATGGCTATCCTATAGTTGTGCGTGATCTGGGACATCTGCTCTTTATTGTATCCAACCTTTTTATTTTATTTTATTTCTTTTGCACTGTTGTATTGCTGTCATTAGTTATAGTTTTAATATTCTCTCAATTGCCATTTGTCACTTGTCACGTGATTTCTACATTAACAACACAAGCATCGACTCCAGGCTCGCCCATTCATGCTCGACACATAAAAGCCTGGGTTCAAATGTCACATCACTACTTGACCCTCTTTCTGGTGTGGACCTCGGATTAATCTCAGGGCAGCATTAAGACTATTAGGGTCCTTCATCCACCAGAACTATAACCTGCATTCACTCAATCTTCTTAATCACACAGTGCAAGATATCAGACTTTTATTTTGCATGAATGAAGGCCATTACCAAAACATTCAAACCTATATGTCTGTCATAAAATATAAATATAACTGCATGAACCACATAATCTGAACTATTTGCTACTTACAGTACTTAAAACTACTGCTTACATCAGCTCCATCTTCCTATCAAATCACCCTTTTTGCAGAAATAAATGCAATAAAGCTTTCTTATACAACATTCCACTCAGTTTTATAATTTCATATGAAAATATACAAAAATGTAAATTATCCGCAACAGGGGGTTACACACTATACAAACTGACAACAACTCTGTCATTTTGAATACATTTTGAATTGAATTGAATTGAATTAAAATGAAATGAACCCTTTGTATGACAGATGTATCGCTTTTCTCTCATCTGATATTCTGCTTCTCATATAAGTGGGTGTTTTGTCATTTAAAAACCTACATCAAGAAACATGTTCTCGACATGAACAACACGAGCCAGACTCTTCCAGCCTCAGAGACAACTGCAGTGATTGAGGGCGGGGCAAAACAGATGTTGTTCATGAGCAGCCAATGAAGAGCATCGGCTGCCATTATGTGAATTTGTTACATTGTTACGCAAGTTCGATCCAAATGTTTAATGTCACGATTGTTACGATCTCTTTGCATTAGTTTATATCCAGCTGCTCACTTATGCATTCCTTATGAAGTTGCATATTTAAAGCTAGTGACATGAGAAAACAAACTGTACCGACAGAAACATATGAACAAACCAGAAACACATCAGATTTCAGTTCTTTTTATCATGTAATACATACTTTATTTAAATAATCATCAAGTGTTCTAAAATAAAAGAAAATAAAGTGTGAGAGTATACATACATACATACAATATACATATGTGTCTAATGTCAATGCTATATGTAGATATTTAAATATTCATATAAATGGTAACATTTTACAATAAGAGTCCATCTGTAACATTAAGGTTAATAAAAGTATTGTTCATTGATAATGTCAACATTTAGTAATGCATTTTTACAGTCATATATTTTAACAATAATTATACCTTGATCATTCATGTTAGTTCATAGTGCATTAACTATGTTCATAACTGATTCACTAACTAATATATTAATATATTTGAAGTACAATACCTCATTGAATGTTTTTAGAAACTGTCATTAAACTGCGTTTGGATTCTCACTTCTACTCCACTAATGCCAAATTATTACATACAGCCTCATTTTAAGCAATGCATGCAGATTTCTAAATAATCACTAGAAGTTATAATTAAGGTATATAATTTAAACGCTTGATTATCCTTGGAGTTAAAGCATCCTGTTATGTTTTTGTGATTGTGCGGGTGGCAGCGGGACTTCAGTCGGAGGGTTTGGATCACTAGTAATCATTAAATCACGGCAGAACAACACTTGATCTTCACCAAGACCCATTCTGTACTGCCACAGATATACAGACTCTTTTGGCTTCAGCTGAAGTGAGAGTTGTTCTTCATCTTCAGTCATTTCATTTGAGCTTTCATTTACAGTGCTGACATGTGAACCTCCATATTCTGCAGAAAAGGAGAACTGTAAATTCGCAATTAACTTTGCAAGGGCTCCAGTTTCAATCGAGACTGACATGTCTATCTTCCAGTTGTGTGTGATCTGGGTCATCTTCTCCTTATTGTATCCAACCTTTTTAGTGATTTTCTTTGTCCATGTCACTGGTGTATTGCTGTCATTAGTTATAGTTTTAATATTCTCCCAAATGCCAAAGGCTGGACCTTTAGTTACTGACAGACCACCAGGGAGGAAGTTAACAACATCAGGATGAACAGAATCGACACCAAAGAACTTATCTTTGCTGAAGTCTTTACTGCTGCAGAACTGAACTCCCCACTCTGAGACTGGCTTGAGGAAGTAGCAGTGGAGGAAGAGGCTGGGCATAAATTTATATAGAAAGCTTATCTCCCTGTATTCTGCACTGGATGGAGTGAGGCGCAGGCCCCAGAAATAGAGACCGTTTCTGCAGTCAGGATGCAGGTTGTGTTCTTCAGCATCCGAGTCTGTATTCATGTCTGTTGTTATTCGGTAAGTGCCCTTTTCTTGGAAGATGATGTAAAACTTGTCAAAGACTGAAAGGTAGTGGTCTCCACCCCGGCAGTTGGGATGAAGAGTGTGAACTTTAGCATTGCTGTGTGTCGTCAGGTTTGTGAATCTGCAGTAATTATTTCCCTTGATGATGTAAAAGGAGTCATCTTCACCTCCAATGTAATGGTCTCCATCTTTGCAGGCAGGGTGCAGACTGAAAATAGAGATGTCTGATCCTTTATTTAAATCACTTGTCTTCATATAGCAGCCGAGATCAGAGCGGATTATATAAATGTTTTTGCCCACTCTACAGATGTCGATGCCTTTTGTTTTGCTCTTGGGAATAATGCCGCTCATCGTGTCTGAACCTGCAACACAGAATAAACCAAACATTCAATCTCCACACCAAATGAATGCTGTTATATTACTCCTTCTATAGATTGAGCTCACTGATTACTAAAACTGATGATTTTTATTTCAATACGTTATGAAATGAACACCTGATCTCCCACAGTAATGTGTTTGTAGTCACCTATAGGCTCTTTCACACTGACATCAGTTAACTTCTGCCTTCATTAGCGTATCTTTAGGTCCATCTTACCTTCACGCCGGAGATTTCTCAGGAAAATACTGTGATAACTTTAAATGTGAACTGTTTATGTCAAGAGTAAGAATAATCATTTTTATGTATTTACACAGTCGGTTCTTTTGTTAACGTTATTTATTATTTCATTTCTGTAACTGCCTTGATTAGGGTTTCTGTGAGCAGAAACTTTAGCAATGTTGTGTCCTTGAATTGCTGTCAGAGTTTTATGACAACTTTAAAAATTATTTAATTAATTATTAATTATTTTTTGAAATTGGTATGATGACAGTATTGTTCTTGTGAGATTTATTTATGAGTAATGCACATCTGAAAGTAGCACATCGATAATACTTAGAAGAATTAACCAGTCCCTCCGATTTCGCGATATTTTTTTGTGATTTTTGCGATCAAAATGACTGATTTTGTGGTGTGGTGTTTTTTAAATTAGAATACAACATTTATCATGTATTATGTTAGATGCACAGCAGTCATACATGGCAATAGAACAAACAAAATGCACAAATTGTTTATTGTGTTTTATTTAAATTAAGTCCAGTGCTGTACTAGGCTATCTAGCTTTAATAACATGATCACTTAAGGTGGGAAATGTGACCAAAATCTTACAGGTAAGCCACAGCAATAAGCAAATGCCTAATTATGAAAAGATCTCAAGTAATTAAGAATCAAGTCAACAATCAGCAATGAAATAAGAATAAACAAATTACAATAGGACAAATAAATACAACATAAAGATACAGATACAAACAGTGCTTTAAGTTTAAGTTTTTCCACTGTTGTTGTTGTTGTTTGATTAATATTAACGACACAGACAGGAGCGAGCATATAGCTTTCACTTTTAAGACCTACTGTAATGAGCGGATCCAACACTGACATACGTCCCAAATTTGTTCACTCAAGAAATAACCACCAAGATGGACATTTAGGCATAATTATGTGTGTATTTGACCTTTCAAGGCCAATAAGCCTAGAAATATAACACATTTCGGTATGCACGCGCGAGCGCTGACGGGGCAAACACACAGAATCCGCAGCCAGTCAGTCAGTGTGTTAGAGTTGAATTGAGTTTGTGTAGCCTATACAACACTTTTATCAACTCTTTTTTAGCGCTATCAGGCATATCATACTTTTTATTTGTCATTCATCCATGTTGCGTAATCGCTTCACCCGCTCCTTGGCACGGATGCAAGACGACGACAGGTGAGAAAGATTCGCTTTCACAGATGCACAGACCACATAAGTGCACAACGGTCTGTAGACTATCCTCATGAAAATAATGCATTGCAGCTTTTAAGGATTAGGAATTAGAGATAATTCAATTATATAATATTATTTATTTTTGTGAATAAAATATTTTTTTGCAATTATTTTGCGGTGAAATGACGAATCATGCAGGATTGCAAAAAAAATGCGACATTTTGTTGATTTTGCGTTGTATTCAGCGATCGCGGAATCGCGAAAAACTGGAGGGACTGATTAATGGTGTGAAGATTTTATTCATTCAACTCCTACTCAGACTTCAAGCATCAAATCTCGTTGATTCGTAAGTTCGTTTGAGATCTGCCAAACACCTCGCCTTGAATTTACACAAATTTAGGCCACTACAGTCATCCTCTATCAACATCTGTGGCATAAGTACAATTATTATGTGCACTCATTCCTCTGTGCTGATGGAAGTGAGGATGCACTGCTTCGGCTCCAAACAGAAGTTGTGTGACGTCATGTTACAAGAGCCGGTTGGGCAGTGACGGTGCCGGTGACCTGTTCGTCTGGAAAATTAATGCCTTTGCGTAGACACAGTTAAGCGGTTTACACACGCCAGCAGAAATATACATTTGATTACATTTGGAGAACAGACAGAAGAAGATCCGTCTATGTTCAGATGTTCAGAGGTTATGAGCGCGAGCACATGTAAAGAGTTTCTCTCTTTCTTCTTTCAAATGTATCTGAATACATTATTATTATTATACAAAGCAAAAGACATGCAATGATATTCAGGCTAAAGATGCCAGAAATAATGCTCATCTCTTCTGTGTTTGTTGCAAAGATATCTAATTATGATAATAATAATTTAAATATCATTCTAAATAATAGCATGCTATTGTGTTGTTGTGTGTGTATATATATATATATATATATATATATATATATATATATATATATAAGTAACTAGTAATGAGCTACTTGAGTATTTGTTTCATTGGATATTTTTTTACTCTTAGGCCCCGTGTCCACCAAAGTGTTTTTAACAAAGTCCTTTTGCAGGATTTGTTCACTTTCAAATTAAAATTTCCTGATGATTTACTCTCCTCCATGTCATCCAAGATGTTCATGTCTTTCTTTCTTCAGTCGAAAAGAAATGAAGGTTTTTGATGAAACATTCCAGGATTTTTCTCCATATAGTGGACATCAAATAGTTGAAGGTCAAAATTACAGTTTCAGTGCAGCTTCAAAGAGCTTTAAACATTCTTCAACTCGAGGCGACCGGTAAAAAACGCAGAGCTCTCAGCGCTTGAGCGTGAAAAAGACGTTCAGTGACTCGTTACGCTCCTGCCGTTTATAAACCCAGAGCTCACATTGAAAAATATTGGAAAAGTACGCTGGCCGCTGGAAAAAAACACTTTGGTGGACACACGGCCTTACTCAAGTAACTATTAAGATTATTACTTTCACTTTTACTTTGAGTAAATATCATATTACGAATAATAGTCTGACTGAGTGTGAGTCGAGGATTCCACGGTGAAAGTGAAGTGGGCGGAGCACAGTGATGTATTTGGTTAATTGCTAGTTATCATATTTAATATGTGTGTAATACAGAATAATCTTGACTACAGAATACAGGTGTTCAAATGAACTATGAGCCCAAAAGTGCTCTTTATTAGGAACATACTCACCTGGATGACTGTAGACGGAGTCAGAAGAGCAGCTTCACCTCGATCGAGTCTGAGAGATGTCTGTCTGACAGATTTCTGTCTTATATAAAGCTCTCAGAGGGCTGGACAAACACACACAGAGACAGAGCAGGAGTTATCAATACTACACTGATGTGTTATGGACTGTACTGAATATAGCTATGTGAATGCTCGTCCACTAGGGGCTCTGTGCAACTCTTTATACTGTTCAAATGCTTGGCATCATTCAGTTTTCTAATATATGCACATTGAATGTGGTCTTTCTGAAATAAACAGAATAAAAATATTCATCAGTGTATGTCTAATAACGTTAAGTTACATAAACATAAACTCACTACTGACACGTTACATATGTTATACATTAACAGCAGTGAACATATTCACGTGAATCACCGTAAAGCTCAACTGCCGCCCCCACTTCACACTCACAATTAAACCCAGTCTTTGAGATGCATGTCAAAGAATGAAGATTTTGTTTATTGATTTATTAATAAACTTGCACTAAAGTAAAAGCATGTACAAGCATGTTTTCATATTTCTTTTCCAGTTTTTTACAAAAAAACTGGACGTAACCACTAACTGTAATTATATAGTAAGAATATCTCCTTGAGGATTCGGGAGAATTCCTGGTGGGACGCTGATACATTGGGCCGGCAGTAGCCTACTTCCACATAAAGCAGCAGTTTACGGGACGCGCAAAGCACAAGTCTCTAGTTCATTTCAATGAGACACGAAAGCCGTAAAGCAGTGGTAGTTATAAAGGCTGATTTATCTTCTGTGTCGAGTGTACGCCGTAGCCTGACACGCACCTCTTCAAAAATGTAACAACGCGTCAATTAAACGCGGACCGTAAGCGCTGTGATTGGTCTGCTAGAACCCCTCCCTCGGGTCAAAAAGCTGGCGTGGAGCAATCAGAGAAGAGCGAGTGATTTCAACTTCCATATGAATGAAAAACGCTCAGTTTCAGGAGACACATACAGTCAAACTGCAACAAAAGTTGTTACATATTTGCTGCTTCTATTTGTAAGCTTCTCTGACAACGTACATGACGAGCTGCTTCTTCTTCGGCATTTGCCTTGATCCTCAACATGACTGCAGACACTGCCAACTAGTGGTCTGCATGCACATTGACATGGACAACGATGCAGAAGTATAAATGAAAACAGGCGCAGAAGCTCCAGCGTAAGTCCGACACAGAAGTGTGAATCAGCAGTAATAGTGGCGAAGCAACAGTGTGCACGCGGTTCTCACGCTCAAAATCCTGTTGCTTGCACGTGCACAGCTCTTCGTTAAAAAGAAGTTATAAATGTATGGCATATAAATATTATGCACACAAAAAGGTTGTGACCTCTCCTCCGCTTGTATTTTCTTGTAACCTTGTTTCCGTGTCGTCGCATAACATACACAGCCCAGCATAAACTCTCCTGACAAACCATTATTAAAGCGTCTAACTACGTTCACAAACCACTGCTAATTTCAACAGAAAATGTATAAGGGGTTTGGCATGGCAGAAAGCGCGCAAAGAGCGTTCCCTCGATAATCACTAAAAAGTTGTCATATTAGACTTTATCGCGATCTCAGAAGATTCTCTTATAACAAATGAAGCTGTCAGCTCAATGAACCTCTTATTTACAAAATGTCTAAAAGTAGTTTTATTATTATGAGAGGATTTGTGAGCGTGCAAACTCTTAGTCCTCACCGCTCCAAACGCAGGTGTTTTGGTTCAGTGATGCCGCTCTTGGTTGAGGCGGTGCGGGTAGGTTTTGGTATTTTGTAGAACAAGCTCGTCAACTGGCTGTATGGCTATATACACACTGTACCATGGACACTCCTCCGACTGACCTGAGAAACGTTTTCAGTTGTTATGTGTGTCCCGTATTTCTCGACGGAACCAGCGATATCAGTCATTCGTGAATTAATCACTCTTTTGTCTCGATTCTTTCCCGTGAATTGGCCAAACGCGCTTGCATAACGATCTGAAAAGATTTGGATTCATTCGGACCGCTCTGTCACTGAATCATCTGAGGTGATTTCTCGGTCAGTAACAACAAATACAGAACAAACAGCGCTGTTTTCAGGCGTTTCACTTTGAACTACGCAGCACGGCCTAGTGGATAACGGAACAATAGCTTAAAGGAGCTGCGTTTATTCCCTGTCTGTCACCATTATTAAACAACGTTGCGACATCTAGTGAGAAGCGTTTCAATTCGACACACACCTCTCGTTTACAAACTACAAATCACTCGATGATTAAACTAGTTTTAAATGAGATGAAACAGCCTCAACATTCCCAACCAGACTGATGAGGAAAACATGCCATGAATGAAGATAAGACTTAAATCCCAAAATCACCACCCTTACAAACATTTACCATGAATGAACTCTAGTAAATTACCATGGTTTGTGGAAATGTGGAATATTTATATTGAATACTATGTTATAGCCATTTATATTGCAATATATTTATTAGGTTAACTTTTTATATGATTAGACCACATATATCTTTAAAAGCAGCTACATTGTACATGCATGCAATGGTCTTCTCACATTTATCTTATTGTGCGATTGTTTGGAGTCAGGTTCCTCAACTGACTATCAAACCTGTTAGATCTCTATATAAACAAACACTAAAAAATTTGGACAAGAAATCAAATAGATGGCATCATTGTAATGTTTTACAAAAATATAGTTTGCTTAGTTTTGAAAATTTTATAAATTTGTCTCTTATTAAAATGGTGTTTAAATGTGTACATAATCTTGCTCCAGAAATTATATGCCAATTAATATCAAAACAGAGTAGTAAGGGGATCACTACAAGAGGTGCAACCAATCAAAATTGCACAATACCAAAAAGGAAAACAAAATTTGCACAATTCACATTTTCAGTTCAAGGTGTACTGCTCTGGAATAGCCTGCCAGTTGAACTGAAAATGCAAACAGAGTTAAACATTTTTCAAAGAAATTTAAAAAAGTGGTTCAAACAACAGCAGGTTTGTGAACACTGATGGTCATGCACAGCCTCAGCTTTTTTATTATTGTTATATTTTTTATCTTTTGTTTAGTTTTTTTGTGTGATTGTGTGTAACTGTTGTTAAAAAAAAGCCTAACCAGGGACTGGGGCTGCAAATTAGCCTTTGGCTAGAAGCCTGTATGTGGAGCATCGGCTGCTTGAAATTGTAGCAATGTTATACTGCATTGTCCCTGTTAAATAAACTAATAAAATAAAATAAATAAATAGGTGGGTAGAGGAATAATTCATTTCTTTGTGAAGGTGTGTATAGTTTGTACCTGTGTTTAGATGTTTTTATAGGTCTATATAACATATAATTATAATATCATTTGACAGTGGTAGTGAGTAGCCATGTATTGTTTTACCTGTGGTTACCAAGTCTCACTGCTCACTGTAATGATATTTTCCTAATAATTAATAAAATATTTTTTACCAATAAGACCCCCACCTATATGACTATATGCACGGTTACTTCCTGGTTGTGGTTAAGCCAGCTCGGGCATTTCCGGTGAACTGTTAGCTGTTCATTCTGTAGTCGCTGTACATTGACACAAAACCATCAATGGTTGACTTTTAATGTTGTATTCATATTTTAATGCAGTTATCACATTTACCTAATTTGCTAATAAACCAGTTTTATTGATTTCAATAAAGTCGAAGCTATTGGGACTATTTAAAAACGCACACACAATATTTTCCCCAGCACTTCAAATGTTATTTTTAATGTGATGACCACAAACATTATTTGTTCATCCTTCTGAGATTGTCCCCGTTTTAAAACCGAACATTTAAAAATGTAAGAAATTCAACATTTGATAGAAAACACTTATTTAAAAATAAAAAATACAATAATTACCACTTTAACCAGCAGGTGGCGGCAAAGTAGCATTTGTTTGCTCATATATCAGCCATTTCCTCTAATAGTTTTTGACTAAATATTAAACATTATAAAAAAAGTAGGTTTACATTTTGTCAATGTGAAGTAGGAACGCAACGGTTCTCAGTAAAAAATCGAACCATATGGTTCGGCACGCACTTGCACCGCGGTCCATCTCGAATGAGGACGCATCTGTAGGCTAATATGGTTTGTTTAAAATGCCATCGTGGAAAACAGAGTTCAGATAATGTATGTTTCAGTCGATGGATGCGCATTCTGGCTTCTAAAAACATTACAACAGCGATCATCAAAAAGCGTGGAGAAAACAGTCACTCTTTGTAAACTTTGTTCACTGCGAGTGCCGTATGCTAAAGTCCAGTCATGTACGCCGTCATCACCCGGGTGTTGATGTGAGCGCAGGTGAGACCTGAACAGCACACGGTGCTATCTGTGTTTAAACTAAACTCATTTAAGCCTTGCTGATTTAAACATTCAAGAACAAGACGCGCGCTGTAAGAAGATTTGTGTGCGCTCATCCGAAGCGCGCACACGCTTATTTCAGTCAGCGCGCAAATTCTCTTTCAAGTCTCGAGCTTCAGCGGACAAATGCATACAAAAATTATGTCAACATGCCCGTCTTGGTGAGTATTCTAGCAAACATAGTCGGTTATGTCTTAAGTGAACGTATATTAGTCGAGAAAGACAGCGCATGTGTAGCAGTATAAGTACTGGATCATGAAAAAAACTATTCCTGCTGCATGTGTTTTTAATGTTAAATCAAACAACAAATGACAAACAACACTCACTGCTCTTGACTGAAAAGCTTTTGTAACTTCAATAATGATTCATCTTTATTTAATTTATACAGTAAAGATAATATGCAGTGTTATTTTATATTTGATTACTTTATCAATTTTCTGTACCTGAAAACTACTGTTAGATACCTGAAAAACCTGAAAAGCACTGTTTATTTATTTGAATAAATATATATTTGCTTTATTGTATTTATTTGTGATGTTGCTTGTAGTTTGATTATTTGTTCTTATTTTCTTTATTTTTAGACAATAGTCCTATTTTCCCTGAACATAGCACATACCGAACCGTACCGAAACCATGACCCTAAAACCGTGATACGAACCGAACCGTGAGCAGTTTGAACCGTTGCACCCCCAATGTGAAACTTGGGTAAAGTTGGTTTTATATTCGCACATTCGGACATCTGTATTCAATAGCCTTGTTAATCACACTACATTGGACATTCAGTGGACATTCACAAGTAAATATGCCATTAAAACAATACTTGCCTATTTTGATCGACTGTGAAAAATGTTGTAAGTTGACAATCGTTGGTTGTCAATATAGTGTCGCTGCTTAAAATTCGCAAACATTAATTTATTGCACATTTATTGGAAAGTCTGAATTTATCAGAAGTCCAAATGTGTGAATATAAAACCAACTTTACCGAAGTCAATGTGAAGTATGAAATTACAACTTTTCTTGTAAATGAATGACGCAGAAGCGCTCTCTTTATAATCACAGCAGCTTCAATCAGTGCAGCACAAGATCAATGATTGTGAAAACACACATTTTATTCAATTTATTCTAAAGTGCACTATAAATATTTAATTTTCGAAGCTTTTTTTCACCTATAAGTGTGAAAACTGATGGTCAAATTGAATTTAGCCGAGGAGAAACAATGAGGTACATCTTTATTTATTTATTTTTTATGTCGTCTTACATTTGAATAACTAAATTAATGCTGTGCCTGACTATTTAAGTGACTATATTCTGATTATAAACTAAGTATTACACTACTGATGCTCAACACACCAGGGGCACGTTCAAGCTCAAACCGGTGCGCAACGTTTTGCTACGTTTTCCGGGTTGAACGACATGTTTACTAGAAACGGTGTGCAACAGGTTTGAGATACGTTTTCTCTTGTTTGGTGGGTGTGTCAGAAATGTCAGCCCAATCAGCGGCAAGATGTATATAAACCACGCGGTATTAAAGAGACAGCTCGCACAATGAGTATTAATGTAATATAAAAATACTATACTTATATATTTTGCTGTTGTATTGAGAAGTGACACTTTAATAAACTTTTCTATACTCCTCTGATTATATAATGGTAAATATTACAATATCAAAGCACAACAATAGTGATCAGCAATAATGATAAGCCTAATTAATACAAACAATAAAAATAATATAGATCAACACAGTCTTAAAGGTAAGGTAAAAAGGTCTTAAAGGTAGTCTTAAAGGTAATCCTTCACCTGAAATGTTTGTCTTTTCATCCTGAAATGCAAGGCAAGTGTTGTATCACAATAATTAGAAGTTTCCACAAATCCTTTCACTGGATTGGGATGTTCTCTTTTATTCTGAACGGCAAGGGCAATGAATGTAACATCGAGCGTATGTTGCAGTATTAAACACCTATTTATACCAACTTCATCAGGCTCCGAAAATTCTTCAAAAAGAACACAAAGAATGTCCTTCTCAGCTGCCATAGTTGCAACTCTTGCGTAATCACAACGGGGTGTTCAACGCATAGACATCATATAGGTAGACGCCCTATCGAACGCTACTGCCTATTGGCACAGACGAGCCGTGGAGCCGCCATCTTGGACCGGTCGCCAGCTCCACTCAGTGTAACTTGTTTGACAGGCGCAATGAGCTGTCAGCGCATTTAATTAATCATATCTCACTGAATACCTAACTGATTTGCTGCAAAGGTCATTCATGTAGCTATGATACAGGACACATTGTTCAGTGTATTTTAATATTCATAGTAGGCTTAACAGTTATATAATATTCTGATATAAGATATAAAGTGACCAGACGTCCAAAATCAAAATATGTGATGTAGGATATAAGGTAATTTATAAATAACACACTATAAATATGATAAAGAAGCAGAAACAGATAGTTGCAGTAAAATAAGATATCTCAGAAGTGGGAGGGGTAACTCGATTTGCGCTTTGCCATCATGTGTGTATTGTTGCTTCCTGATATCACGTGCGCAAACACAATTAACAGTTATTATGTCCGGTCGAACAATGTATGTGTTAACTTCAGATTGGATTGTGTTGGTAATAGGTACTTAACGTTACCTAACGCTAAAAGTAAGTTTCGTGCATTGAGCGCATTCTAACAAGTGCTTTCAAACTTCTTTCTGATCTGAATAAGTTATGTGGAAAACACTTGCGAGGTCCGATGGTTAAGCAGAGCGGTTAAGATAAAGGGGCTTGAATAATTAATAATCAATATAACCTGACGAAAGATATTTATTAAATGTTATCCACATTATATTTCATCTGCAACAGCATTGTGAACTTTTATAACGATGCGTTTGGTCATTAACTTTTAAATGCATCATTATGCAAAGATGAAGAGAATTCTCTGCTTGAAAGACCCATGACTGGCAGATCAACGTGCGACTACATTTCTCTCCGAAACGGTAGGAAAATAAATTTAATTAAATGTGGAGGATTTTAACTGTGACAAGATGATTGACAGGGTAATTTAAACAGTTATAGGTTGCGTAAATAAGCGACAGAACGTCCGTTAAAGACGCATTTATGACGAGGTAGTATCCCAGCAAGCAATTTTATGTCTATTAGACGTCTAATAGCCGTCAAAACATAGCCTGGCCGTCTAGGCTAAAACAAGGCAAAATTTGGGCTGTCAGTGAAAATCTAATAGACGTCTAACCATAACCCAAAAATAGACTAGTCATCAATTAGACGACTATTAGACGACTATATATGTCTAATAGACGGTGAATATGGTTCTAGGCTAAAATAAGGCTGAATTTGTGCTGTCAGTGAAAATCTAATAGACGTCTAACCATAACCCAAGAGTAGA
This sequence comes from Ancherythroculter nigrocauda, assembly GCA_036281575.1. Taxonomy (NCBI): domain Eukaryota; kingdom Metazoa; phylum Chordata; class Actinopteri; order Cypriniformes; family Xenocyprididae; genus Ancherythroculter; species Ancherythroculter nigrocauda. The sequence continues at coordinate 1,196,708 of VTFQ01000006.1, forward strand.
CTAGTCATCAATTAGACGACTATTAGACAACTACATATTTATGTCTAATAGACGGTTAATACGGGTCTAGGCTAAAATAAGGCAAAATTGGGGCTCTCAGTGAAAATCTAATAGACGTCTAACTATAACCTAAATTACACTACTAATGAATGATTACATCTATACATGCAATAGACAACTAAATAATGACTAAAGGAATCTTTTCACTTAAATATAACAGGTTCTCATAAATGACAATACGTCCAAACAAATTAAATATAAAAGGTTTTATTTAGAAAAAGAACTCAAGATAATGCACAATGATAAAAAAATAAATAAATTAAATTTTACAAATACAATACAAATAAACATTAAAAGAAAATTACAACGTGTAACATAATAAAAATATAAAACATTGACAAAAAAAAAGTTAAATAAAAAATGTTAACAATATTTTTTTGGTTTATAAAACAACCTGATTAATTTTCAGTTCCATAAATTCCATGTTTTATGTAAAGCACTTTGAATTACCTTGAACATTGTTGTTGAAATGTGCTATACAAAATAAACTTGCCTTGCCAAATCAAAAACTCATATTTTTATTTCATAATGATCAAAAGATTAAAAGATATACAAGGCTTCCATAACAAATAATAGTAGGGTGCACAGGTTTCATGTTTACCCCCTTGTATTTAGATAATTACAGAGTTTTAGGGCACAAGGAAACACTACAGTACATGTGCATGTATGTTAATCTAACCACGTTTTACTCTGAGTCTGCACTGTTACCCGCTAAAATGTCACGGTTCCTACACATAATGTACATAAATAATAAACACATGTCAAAATGAAAAACACAGATACTTACAAGACCAAAAGCAGGAAAGAATTTGCTTTAACATTTGCTGTTGCTTGCTCTCCGTCTCCAACAGTTGTAAAATGCGGAAATGTTTATCGCGAGATCTGGCAACAGTGATCGAGAGCTAACGTTCAAGTCTCGCGTTGCCAGTGGTCATGTCTCAGTAGAGCCAAAGTTGCCATCTAGCGGTTGAGAATTGTAAATTTTTATTTAACTTAAAATTAAATACAGTCATATATGTGTGTGGTATATAATTATAATTAATATATGGCTTGGCTATACCCTGATATATGTATATATATATATATATATATATATATATATATATATATATATATATATATATATATATATATATGATATCGTAGAATGTAGGATTGTGTGACAGCAAAAATATGCTGTTTCAAATATATACTTGCATATAAGTGTATATTATACTTGCATATAACTGTATAAATGCAAGCATATCAAGAATCCCACAAGCTTTGTGGTCGAAAATGACTTAACACTATTTTGGTTACACTCATTGCTGGTCTGAATCAGGGCTATAGCCAAGCCGTAAAAACTAGACTATAAATTGCCTCGATTTCGCCGGGTGGACTAAAAGCAGACTACACATAGCCTATCCAATTCAGAGCTAAATCGTGACAACATATAGACCATGTCATGAAATGCCACTTAAATCTTGTAGAAATCATTGACATTGCGAACATGATGAGATATCAACCATCTCATGCACTTCCTGTCCAAAAACTACAATAAATCAGGATTGACTATATGGGGGCTACAAATAGCCGGTCTTACTACGAGCTAAATCGTGGCTACGCACAGCCTACACAATATAACATGTCAAAGATGTGAAACCAAACACCTTGTAATCACTGTTGACTTCACTTACATGATGCAATATCATACACCTCGCAAGTTATTTTGGCAAAAACGACATGTAACCAAATGAAAGATTATTTTGGCTAAAAGTGGGTTACACATAGCCGGACTATATCGGGTCTATAGTTAACCGAGACGGTGAAATGACGGCTATTGCTTGCTGGGATGTCCCAAAGCTTGTCTACTCTTCTGCTACACACTCAAAAATATGTACTTTTTCTTTACAAAAACAGTAAATGCTTTTAGGACGTAGTATAAGTAGGCGAATTGGGACGCAGCTTAGGAGTACGACCGGTCTAAGATGGCGGCCGCAAATCTCAGCGCCCAGCGGCCAATAGGGCGTCTAGCTATATGATGTCTATGGTTCAACGCACCTCCGTTTCCGTTTAAAAAACGTTTTGCAACGTTTTGTCGGGGCTGAACGCAGCCCAGCACATGACTCTCACCGGAAGTTTTCCAGCTGGATTATATTACTGCGGAAGTTCTAAAGAACGCTCCGTGCATATAGTCCATTTAGATTTAGAATAACTAATCTGGTGATAACGTTTTGATACAAGTAAATAATTTCAAACGAACGTACAAAAAATAAATAAATTGATTAATTAAATTAAAAACGAAATTCCTCTGTTTTTTGCCGCCCTCACTTCCGGTCCTGTGAATCACCGTATACTCTCATATGATAACATCAGGAACAATGTAAAGTTTGGTTGCACAAACTGAATATTTAAACACAACAACATAATAAACATGCATCACTTATAATTGGTATAATTAAATAAACTTACATTCAATCACACACATTAACAGAATCAAGAAATGACGGAGCAAACGGCTGGTGAAAGTGAAAGTAAAAGCGGAATACACGATACGACGTTTCATTCCTTCCGGTAAACTCATACAGGGAAAAGAACACTGATGTGAGAATGTATTTGTCCCTGTTCCAGTTCTCTCTAGTTTATGCAGAGTTCCTACTACAGATTTTAAGAGTGAAATGCAAACACTTTTCCAGCACTTTCAAGCAGTGATCAACAGTGCTCTTTTAAAGAATATAACAATTATAAACGTACTTAATAAAAATCATTATTCATTACTGCCATTAAAGCATTATTCATTACTTATTTACTCATGGGCGTCGGAAAAAAAATGTGGGTGGGTCTTCTCCCAAAGTTTTTTTACTGATATATATATATATATATATCAGTGGCGAGCGGTGACTTTTTTAACCGGGTATGCTGTGTGGTGCGTCATGTAAATAAATGTGGCCAATGCAGTTACGTTGAATGGGTTTATAGCTCATATGCGAGACGCTCACGTTCTCTCTAGACATTGTTAGTTTACTCATTTGCTTGCTCATGACAAATAGCAACACAGCGAAAAGTATTTCTAATATGTTGGAACTTTTATTGAGAGTAGCCCATATTTACCTGTGGGGACGTGCCTTCACAAGCATCTGTAAGAGCTTTTGTGACGTTTGAGTCGACAGAGGCGCAACATGCGAAAGGTGTGTTTGCAAAATATGCTGTATTTTTGTAATCCGCTAGGTGCCGCTAGTGTCACAGAAACGACATACTTCAACGTATCAGTTTAGGACACAGATCTAAATCAGACACGACAAATAAAAAACACCATGGCGTCAATTTAAATGTATGCCAGAAGTACCTTTTAGATTAATAATTTTAAAAAAAGTATAACAATTAGTATTAACAGCCTATTATAAATAAAAAAATAAATAAAATGTAATTATAATAAATATAAGTAGGCTATAATAAATAAAAATATCAGTAGGCTATTCTTTAAAAAAAAAAAGTTGAAATTATGCAAACACAAAAATGATATCGATTAACATCCTTAAACTATTTATAAGTTTTCATAAAAAAATCTCTATGGAGAAAATGAAATACTATGAAAATAGTTTTAGTTATGATTTTTCCCCCCATTTGGCTAAGTCTAGTTAGTTTTGTATCAAATACAATGTGATTTTCGGTGATCAAGATCTGGCAATAACTATTTTTTCCTCTTGGGCGAGCGGTCCGCTCATAGCTTATCCTGCCCATGTAATTTGCAATAGACCAGCAAACCAATGAGAACGCGCTACAGTGATGACGTTCCATAACAAAAGCGCGAAGGCGCAAAAGCTGCTGCAGATCAGCTTACCCGGAAGTCTCCGTAACTGGCAGATTTAGGGAAAATTACCGTCGTTTGGCAAATAAATGAATTACGGACAGTTACATATGCATTACCAATCATGTAGGCTTTATGGTACACATCAAACAAGGGATTTAATAGTAATTTATAATGTTAATATTAGTTGTCGAGTCCACGAATGGCTTGGGTATGCAGAGCATTCGCAGCTTATATGGACCGCACGCCACTATATATATATATAGAGAGAGAGAGAGAGAGAGACAGCCCTTTACATTCAATCGCCTTTTTTGCTCTCATTTATTTTCACACATTGATCACACAGTGCATATACTTTTACCCGTAAAAGCGTGCACAACTGGAGAAATACATGATTACTTTTGATTCCGTTAGAAAATACGCAGGGTTTTCTAATTACCGAGGTCACAAAACTTAGTTAGCTAGGGGGGTTGGGGGGCATGCTCCCCTGAGAAAGTTTTGATTTCCTTGGTGTACATATGTGCATTTTAAGACATTTTAAGGCCAATAAATTGGATAACAATAGCTTTAAAACCGCGTCAACAAACACATGCATGCACAGTTTTGAGGCAGCTTTAATCGCATTTTTGGTAATTTCATGAGTTCATTTACAACCGAACAACGACGGTGATAATAATAATAATAAATAATAATAATAAAATAATGCAGCAGAGGGCTACAAATAGCCCCCACCTACAAATAGCACCCTAGATAGATAGATAGATAGATAGCAAGGTGCGTGGCTCGTGCGCAAAACTTACAGCAGACACAATAAGCAAGTCCGTTTTGTACAAATTATGGTGATCCAGTCTTTAAAAGTGCATTAAAATAGAAACGATACAAAGTCATTGAACAAGGAAAGCACTTGAAATTTTGTAAACAAGTCAGTTTGATAAAATTATTTGGGTTGGTACTTGACAACCAGAATTTGAATACTTGGGTAAAGTTGGTTTTATATTGGCACATTCGGACATCCGTATTCAATAGCCTTGTTAATCACACTACATTGGACATTCAGTGGACATTCACAAGTTAATATGCCATTAAAACAATACTTGCCTATTTTGATCGACTGTGAAAAATGTTGTAAGTTGACAATCGTTGGTTGTCAATATCATGTCGCTGCTTAAAATTCGCAAACATTAATTTATTGCACATTTATTGGAAAGTCTGAATTTATCAGAAGTCCAAATGTGCGAATATTAAACCAACTTTACCCAAGTAATTTGAATGAATGCAAAGTGATTTGTCTGCGCATGAGGGTCATTATTTGTTTGTAGATTGTGTTGCATTTGTTTTCAGAATTTTGGCACAGATATTTAGCTGTTTTTTCCATTAAAAAAATCTACAAATGCCCTCCTCACAATTTGCAAACAAACACGGTCTAACTTGTATTTTCAAACCACTGTAAAAAGACATTCTTACACATTCTGTGCAAAGCTCAGCATGCAAGTGTTGAATCTGTGTTTGCAGATCACAGGGCATTCACTATGAAGAGCCAATCAAGCCAAAATTCATTCTGGCACTCTCACATACATACATTCTCCTTTTACATACATATATATTCTCCTCTCACATACATACATATTCTACTCTCACACATGCATGTCTGAAGAAAATATGTGTGTGTGAGAGAAGAATGTATGTGTGTGAGAGTAGAATGTATGTGTGTGAGAGAGAGTATGATGGAAACGGAAGGAGTATGATGGAAACGGAAGGCAGGTCAGGCGCGATCATCACGTGACGTTCAGCTTCTCAGCGCTGCCCCGCCCCGCTGACTTGATGCATTTTGTCTATGAAATACAGGTTTGTGTATGTTTTATTTCTTCTATAAAATCGTTGTTGTGCTGTAAATCATTTTATTTAATGCAAAGCAAACTACAGGGATGCGATGTCAGTTAACGAGTGTCGCATCCGTCTTTCGGATGAAGGAAACACTTGATGCCTTGCGTAAAATTATCAATTTATTCCCAAAGATACTGAATATAAATACTTTGGATATTGAAATATGTTCTCAGAACTGTGCACTGATTGTTTATGGCCAGGTTATGGAAGCAGCCAAAGCATCTTTCAGCTACGAGTGAGACGGAGGGCGGTGGTCTGAAATGAGTTCCGCCGCCGAACGCGAGCCCATCTCCGGCAGGAGATGCAGCATCGTTACAACGACTTTTGATTACACATGAATAACTTTTAGACCTAAATGTATTATTTTTACTTCTAATACTTCTAATGTTTGTTAAATATATTTTTAGGCATGGTACAAACTATATAAAATAAGCTGTATTAAGAACTGTATCAAAAATAAAGCTGTCATAAACCAGTGGTTGTGTGTGACCGCAGTATTTTACACGTTTAGATCAGTGATTCCCAACCGGGGGTACGAAAAAGATTTAGATTTTGTTTGGTTTGTTCATTCCTGTCGCTGGGACATTCTAAAACACATAACTTGTACAGAAAAGCAGATAAGTCTAGAATATGAACGCAACACGTTTAATTACATGTTAAGCATTTTCCTCCCATAAACGAGGATTAATGTAAGACAGTGACATTAAAAGACCAAACTTAGTCAATACTATACTTATAAAGAATACTATATAGAATAATTGTTTTGTGCAGAATTTGATCTTTGATCACTCAGTATACATTAAGCGACGTTAAGCTTTTTCTTTATAACGGTTTTCTATGGGAGGAAAACGTAATTAAACGAATTGCGATTATATTCTGGGCTCATCTGCTTTGCTGTACATGTATGGTATATTAGTATGATGTTTACTTGGTTTGGTCATTTAATATCTTAGTACAATAAGCCATGTTCTATGGGAGGAAAATTCAAATTCTGGGCTCAACTGCTTTTCTGTATTATACTTTATTAGTATGATGTTTAGCTACTAAGTTTGGTCTGTTAATATCACTTAGTAAATTGAGTGTTTTAATGTCCCCTGTCGCTTAAGTGTAATAGACTTGCTGAGTGCAGTCAGTCGCCCCAGCTTCACCCCAACCTGGCGCGTTAATCGCTGCAAATGTGTATATTTAAAACATGATTTTGCAGCATTGAGTACTGTAGCCAAGCACATGCTTTACTGTTGAAAATAATGGCCAGTCAGAATTGTTGTTAAACTCAGCTCAATATCCCTCAAAACATTGAATAAGTTTCTTTTTAGTGCCAGTTTAATAAGTCCTATGCTCACAAATCCTCTCATAAAAAGCGTAGTTGACACATTGTAATTTAAAGATTTGAAAGATTTTGACTTTTCCTACTTTAGTGCATAAAGTGCTTAACTTTATAAGCCAATAAGTGCTTATCTACCGCCATCTACTGGTTATAGTGGCAGCCTATTTTTCGTGTCTTTATTTTTAAATAAAAGTGTTTGTTTTCAATCAAATGTTGGATTTCCTACATCTTGAAACTTTCAGTTTTACAAATGGGGACAATCTCTGAAGGATGAATAAATATATTTTTTTTTTTGTCATCATATTCAAAATAACATTTGAAGTGCTGGAATGCCCAATTACATTGTGTTTCTTATTTAAAATTTCCCAATATCTTCAAGTCTGAATTGTAATCAATAAAACTGGTTCATTGGTAAATTAGGTAATTGCTACAACTGCATTAAAATATAAACGCCACATTTTTGGGGGTACTTGAGCCTTATTGATGGAGTTGTGGGGGTACTTGAGGCTAAAAAGGATGGGAACCACTGGTTTAGATAATTTAATCTGTAAGTACTAAATAAACTATATCATAGAAAAAAAAATAATAATAAAATCAACCCTTTATGCTGGGTAGAATTAGCCCAACCTGTGTTCTGTCCTATGTTTACCCAGCCCTTGGGCAAAAAACAACCCAAAATTTACACATGAAAATGTGAAAGGAGGATGTAAGTGTGTAAGTGTGTAAGAGAGTAGAAATGTATGTGTGTGAAAGGAGAATATATGTATGTGAGAGAGTAGAAATGTATGTGTGTGAAAGGAGAATATATGTATGTGAGAGAGTAGAAATGTATGTGTGTGAAAGGAGAATATATGTATGTGAGAGAGTAGAAATGTACGTGTGTGAGAGTAGAAATGTATGTATGTGAAAGAACAATGTATGTGTGTGAAAGAACAATGTATGTGTGTGAAAGGAGAATGTAAGTGTGTGTGAGATTAGAAATGTATGTATGTGAAAGGAGAATGTATGTATGTGAGAGTAAACGTGTATGTGTGTGTGAAAGGAGAATTTATGTGTGTGAGAGTAAACGTGTATGTGTGTGTGAAAGGAGAATTTATGTGTGTGAGAGTAAAAGTGTATGTGTGTGAAAGGAGAATGTATGTGTGTGAGAGTAAAAGTGTATGTGTGTGAAAGGAGAATTTATGTGTGTGAGAGTAAAAGTGTATGTGTGTGAAAGGAGAATTTATGTGTGTGAGAGTAAACGTGTATGTGTGTGTGAAAGGAGAATTTATGTGTGTGAGAGTAAAAGTGTATGTGTGTGAAAGGAGAATGTATGTGTGTGAGAGTAAAAGTGTATGTGTGTGAAAGGAGAATTTATGTGTGTGAGAGTAAAAGTGTATGTGTGTGAAAGGAGAATGTATGTGTGTGAGAGTAAAAGTGTATGTGTGTGAAAGGAGAATTTATGTGTGTGAGAGTAAAAGTGTATGTGTGTGAAAGGAGAATGTATGTGTGTGAGAGTAAAAGTGTATGTGTGTGAAAGGAGAATTTATGTGTGTGAGAGTAAAAGTGTATGTGTGTGAAAGGAGAATTTATGTGTGTGAGAGTAAACGTGTATGTGTGTGTGAAAGGAGAATTTATGTGTGTGAGAGTAAAAGTGTATGTGTGTGAAAGGAGAATATATGTTTGTGAGAGTGCCAGAATGAATTATGGCTTGTACGGCCCCTCATAATTCACAGATCCCTCTGCACACGTCTACAGATCTTTTTGGCACTATCCGCAGAGTGTGTGACTACGATCCACACGTGTAGTCAGCCAATCAGGGGTATTGCTTCAGTGTGATGTCACGCCCCCTCAATAAGCCCTTTTCAAAATAAGAGCTGACACTTCTCTGATGGGTGGGCTGGGCTCACTGCCATTTACCGTTGCCGGTGTCACAGCGCTGACAGGCGGACAGAGCCTGGGCAGCGCTGGGAAAGGACGGACCGACCGACGCTCACAAGATGGGTTGTCAGGTAAGCGGTCGCTCGACTAAGTAGCTGTGTGACATTTAAAGAATAACTTTATCGCACCCCAGTACGTTAACGTTATGCACTGTCATTAAAACTGCCCAGAAACCGGCTCACCAACAGCCTGCCGTTAGCCAGTTAACCCCATAACTTGTCCAACTAGCGTTAGCCTAATAATATCATTTAGCTTTAGCTATAGCTGGCTATAACCAAACTTGTGTTTACAGCACAGGACAACAGCACACACAGTTAACGTTAGCAGTTCTTGCACATTTTGTGCCAACAGCAACAAAATAAACGTTCGCTGGGGACGTATCGTCACTGTGTCCCCGTAGCATTTATGGCAAATATGTAATGACACACTGAACATAGCATTAACGTTAACTAGAACAACCCCTCATAGTCATGCTGTCATTTAAGTTATTATCAGTGCCTGACAATTCAGCTGGTTGACTGTATGTGAAGCTGATGGTACATGGGGCAACTTTTTAAGCATTGTTGCTGGGCAATCTTGCCCAGTGATTGTTGCTTGGGCACTTTCCCATTGAAAAAATACAATACATTGTTATCTGGATAATTTAGATCGGTCGTGGGCCCTGTGTCTCATCTGGTTGACCGTTTATGGCACCATTGCCAGAAACATTGCTCAAAAAGTTGCCCTGTGTATCATCACATTTACTCTTTATTGATCAACACAGAGCTGCGCTGTTGTCCTGCAGCCTTTGTCTGGTAAACAACCTGCTAGTGTTTCGGAAAGCTATGTGCTCATGTCTTCCCCCCTCTGTCTGCAGAATCCGGACCGGAGGTGGCCCGATCTGTTTCCAGACCTGCCAAACTGCTGTGTGTGTGTTTGTGTGTGTGTGTGTGTGTGTGTGTGTGTGTGTGTGTGTTTGTTTGTTTCTCTGTGCTGGAGCTCTTTTAAGAATTTGATGGCTTTATCCAGTTTGTTATTAAATTTGTTATGAATTTTAAACTTGTGTCTTTATTACATCCACACACAAAATAGCTATTTTTAGTCGTCAAGCATATTGTTTTTAATTGTATTACCCTCCAATCACATGGATAGTGACGTTGCTGTCTTATGTTGATTCAGCATTGTAGGAGCCAAATGTGTTATTCTCATTATGACCACTGAGTGGCGCTGTGATTATTAGGAATTGTATATGTGTGTACGTGTATATAAGCAGCCTGTATTGTGTGAGTAAGCAGGTGTGTTTGACCCGGAAGGACAAACAGGTTTTTGACCGCTTGACCACGCTTGATCGCTTGATGTGGTGGTAGGCACGTTTGATGTGGTGTTAGGCACCATTATGCTTCAATGGAACTTTTTGCACGATGATAACAAAGGAAAATAAAGCTAAACTTATATGCAAGAAGAAGAATGGTCTCAGCGTTATTTATCAAGAAGGTAACACGTCGTCAACCAAAAGTGAGTCAAACCAACTTCTCTGGGGTCAAACCTCTCAGTAGCCAAAGTATAAGACTTGGCTCCTTCAAGCATCTTAAACCTCTCTGGTGCAATCTAGTCCATATTTGAGGGCTTTTGCCATAGTGGTTTTTGATCAGGTTTATCGGATATATATATTCCTCTCTATAGTATTTTCACTAACAGAATAAAGGTTTTACAAATCTACAGAAATCTAGAAACTACAGTTAGTAGTTACAGGCAAAACGGTCTTTTCCCTCAGCTGTCACTGTGTTGCTGCCCGTTGTTGTGCCACACATGCTCATCACACACTGGCAACTATCTACACACTATATCACTATATAGATAGAGATGTAACCATCTGTCTATAGATGGAAGCATATAAAATGAGCTAAACCTTAAACATCTAGGCTACAGCATTGAAATCCAACATGCACATTAATGCAGCTTAACATTAATACAGGAACATCATGGTTATGAAACACTGATGGGATCGTTATATTGCATTTTGACTTTTTACTGTTCATAGTTTAGGTGAATGTCACTACTACTTTCACTTAAGTAAGGTTTTCAATGCAGGACTTTTGCTTGTCATGTAGTGTTTTCACAGTCTGGTCGTACTACTTTACTACTTAGTTTAGTTTAATCATAAACACCAAGTGTCAATAATACGATAATGGACAGTGTTGTAATTTGTAGTTAATATTGACTGTAACTGAAACATATTGTTACTTTAGTAAACAATTCCAGTGTCACATCTGTCAGCTGCAGTATGCTTAAGAACCAGCAGATGGCAGCCTCGTCCCTCACTGTCATTCCCTCTTTATTTCCCTCTTTATTCCCTCTCTACTCATTAGTTAACATGTTTCAGCTGTGTCTTGTGTTGTTAGTTCATTACCCTGTCTATTTAAATGCCTTTTGCCCTGCTTTCATTATGAAGTCTTGCATGTTTTGGCCTACGTTCTCTATGTGTGTTCGGACTCTCGGGATGGGCAAATGAGTTCTCATGAATCACTGAAGCATTCCCCTGATTGTTTCAGGAAAAGATTCAAAGCTTTGAGAGTGTCAGAAACAGTGTCACCTGGTGTTTAGTAAAAAATAAAGCAGCTAAAGGCCTGCAAAAGAAGATTCGGTTGAAGCAGCCTCCACACCTTCCATAGTTTCATGTCATGTGCGCAAATAAAAGCCTAAGAGTGTGTGTGTGTGTGTGTGTGTGTGTGTGTGTGTTGTATTTCTCTGTGTGATAAATTCATTTACTCATTAAACTATGGCATTTAATGCCAGTTTGAATATGAATATGATGTAATAGAAGAGTAATGTACACATAATTGCATATGGCAAATATTTCCTGAAATAATTTGTATTATTCATATTACTCATATGACTGCATATTTAAAACTGTATTTGAATAAGTCTGAATGAAATCATACTCATAAAGTACGATCAGGGGGTTCGAACATCCCGATACGCAAAGTGAATCGCACGTGATTGGACAGAAAGTGAGGGTTCGTTTGTTATTGGCTAAGACTTGATTTTCCTGCAATAAAGCAATAAAACTCATCTGGAGAGAAGATCTCAATTGAAATAGCATAGGACAACGCCTTGCCCTAAACTCTCCTCACACATCTACAGTATGCCACACACACACACACACACACCCTCCTTCCTTTCCCCCTGACTGAGAATGCATGTTCTATGTATAATAAATCTATTGAAAATAAATCTATATCGATTGGTAAAATGGTCTCAGTTTCACAGCAGTCACTGGTATTATGAGGAAGATTGAAAATTAAGGAGAATTCTGTCCTCCTTTTGGGTGTTGTCTCTTCAAGGTTTCTGAAACCCACTCCTCTCCCCCCAAAACAGGTGTTGGTGTAGTAAATATTTACAATCTTTTTTTTCTGGTCTGTTGAATAAGTGCTGAAAAGAAAAGTTCTGAAAATGTAATCAGATCATGGGGGATAACTGATGCCAAGTTTACATTAGAGGACTTTAAACGTCAGCAGATCGCTGTGCTGTTCAGACTACATGACCTGCTGTGGAGTCTTGAAGTCGATGTGTTCACTCTACGTGACACTCCTAAATGATCCACAACAGGAGGATACACACTACAGCTGTCATCCAATGACTTTATTTGAAAATAGATGTTGGGAAGAAATTTGATTAAATCTTGAAATAGATTTAATTTAAATTAAAGTTAAATAACCTTTTCACACATAAGTTTAAAGGTGCCCTAGAATTTAAATGCCCCCGAACCCCCCTAGCATAAAACATTTTCTGACCTCGGTAAATATAAAACCCTGCGTACGGCCCTACTTCTTTTCTATCTAACGAAATCAAAGTAATCGTGTATTTCTCCAGTTGTGCGCACTTTGGGATCAGAGGTGTCAAGTAATGAAGTACAAATACTTCGTTACCTTACTTAAGTAGAAATTTCGGGTATCTATACTTTACTGGAGTAATTATTTTTCAGACGACTTTTTACTTCTACTCCTTACATTTTCACGCAATTATCTGTACTTTCTACTCCTTACATTTTAAAAATAGCCTCGTTACTCCTATTTCATTTCGGCTTGTTTTCATTCCGGCTTGAAAAAAAAAAAAAAAAAAAAAAAAAAAACTATTCAGATAAATCGCACTATCCAGATAGAGTGAATTTGATTGTGTTTGGATGAGAATAAACATACCATTCTGACACACTATTGGTTTGTACGCGATCCAGCGCACATGCACGTCACAAATAACGTCACACTCTAGCAAGGACTACAGTGTTGGGGGTCGTTACTCAAAAAAGATTATTTCTTAAAAGTTATTATTTCTTTAATACTGGCTCATTTAGGCTATCAAACGGGTGCTTTCTCTTCGTCCTCTGCAAATTAAGCTAGGTAGTTCGGTAGAGAGACATTTGAATAAATTAGCGTAGGCTATACACCGGTTTTTAAACTTTTTTTACCGCGACCCTTTTTATTTATGTGACCCATAGTCACCCATATTTTAGTTGACCCATAATTTAAAACGAAACTGAAGGTAAACCTGCGTTGCTCTCATGGTGTTATACCTCTCTCTTTCGGTGAAGTGGAGCAGTGCTCTTGCTGAATGACACGGATTGCACTACGGACTATTGTAACTTTTTATATGTTTTTTTTTTTTTTTTTTTTTTTTTAACTGTATTTTATTTTTTATAACGAACAAGCTGCGATGTCACGTTTCCAGTGCTTTGTTGTGTGCGCGTGAGGCGTGAGGCGTGGGCGCGATCAAACAGCTGTCTTTGCCGGGGACTTGCCTCATCGTCATGGCAACGGTTCATGGCCAGGTTAGATTACGTCAGGCCCTGCGTTCCATTCGGAAGGGCTCATCCCTATGCCCTAATCCCTTCAAAGTGTTTACCCTCTGGAGTGAGAGCTTCGAAGGGATGAAGGGTGTAGGGGTCAAATTACTCCTTTTTTGGAACGCACTTCTGCGTCATCTTAACGAGACAGTCAAGGAGGATAGATTGCGCAAACTGCGCCCTTTGTTTAACGTTAGTTTATTTATTTATTTTTGGTTTATCGCACCATAATGTAGGTGTCTATGTATTTGAAACATTTGAATGAACTGATAAAGGGAGCTGTAAAGTATTTTTGTTGAAGTACAATGTCATTTTGACCATATTAATGTACTAAATCTAACTCGTATAAATATTACAGTAGTATAGAAAATACTATATATACATTTATAGGTAAAATCGAACTCCTATCACACTTATCCAACAAACTCCAACAGACGAATGCGGTGTGAACTGAAACAGCTGAAAACTACCCGCATTTGGCGGGTTGGCGGGTGTTAATGTCAAGCCCTGATTGTTACTAAACTACCTGCATTTTTCTTGTCTGCTGCCCTCACAGATTCCTGCAGTTAAGTTTGGATGTACATTTACATTCCAATAAAGGTTATTGATGACATTTTGAGGAGGTGGCGCAGCCTAAGCTTTTGTCCTTAATGGCATTTTTTTCCTTACATTACTTTTACTTTTATACTTTAAGTAGTTTTGAAACCAGTACTTTTACACTTTTACTTGAGTAAAAAGCTTGAGTTGATACTTCAACTTCTACAGAAGTATTTTTAAACCCTAGTATCTATACTTCTACTTGAGTATTGAATGTGAATACTTTTGACACCAGTGTTTGGGATTAACTTTGTATGCACAGTGTGATCAATGTGTGAAAATAAATGGGAGCAAAAACGCTCCCATATATAACGATATATATATATAATTGCATAAAAAAATACCAAAAAAAAATTATAAATGGTACATGAGGAAGCAATTTGACAAAAATGCAGTAAATATTTTTGGTGCATCAAAAAGCGTGCTCGTTATATACCAGCAGACAAGCTAATCCAGCACAAATTAGTGCATAAAAGGTCACCAAAATGAAGTATTTGAGCCTCATAACAAAAGGAGGAGAAAAATTGCAAAAAGGTCCACTTTTTGAAAAAAAGAACCCCCCCTTTCAATAGGCTGGCTACGGACCTGTATATGCACATTGAATGTGGTCTTTCTGAAATAAACAGAATAAAAATATTCATCAGTGTATGTCTAATAACATTAAGTTACATAAACATAAACTCACTACTGACACGTTATATATGTTATACATTAACAGCAGTGAACATATTCACGTTGTAGCGCTCCACTACGGGAAAAGAGGAGAACAGACACGGAATGCAGTGAAGTGTCACCCCGGAAGGTGTCTTTATTTTGTCACGTAGTGCAAGTTTAGGTGCAATCAAACTCAGTCTCTGTGTTACGTGCAGCTGAAGTGTTCCGTGGGGAGAAGTGCAGTTCCTGCTTGCCCAGCGAAGAGAGGGTAGTTTAGCCACCTAGCTGGGTTATCCACACTCACTTGGGGGAGTCAATCACTCTTTAAGTAAAGAAAAGACACAGAGGTTAGTAGCGCACCCAGTGAGAGTCCATACGGCTCTCCCCTCATCTTCCTTGGTGGTGTTTTTATCTCCCTCTGGGTGATTGTCTCATCCCCATCACCTGGGACTGCCAGGTGTTCCCCATAATTAGCGTTGCTAGGGGTGACGAGTGGGGAGCAAGTGATATCTCGTCACATTCCCCCCTCCTTTGCTTGCAGGTGGGTTTCCTGTGAGCAAATGAAGTTTTTCTTGCATGGGAAGGGGGGGTGGGAGTAACCCTTACCAGACCTGACCAGCCAGAGAACATCCTGGAGAGTGCATCCGCATTGCCATTGACAGAACCGGCTCGATGTTTGACCACGAAGTGGAAGTCTTGCAGAGCCAGGAACCATCTAGTGACTCTAGCATTACTGTCTTTTGCCCTTGCCATCCACTGCAGAGGAGCATGATCTGTCACCAGGGTGAAGGAACGACCTAAAAGATAGTACCTGAGCTCCTCAACAGCCCATTTAATGGCCAGGGCTTCTTTCTCAACAGCTGCATACCGTGTTTCAGCAGGGGTAAGTTTCCGGCTGATAAACGCCACAGGATGTTCCTCTCCTTGGACCACTTGAGACAGCACGGCTCCTAGACCTGTGTCGGATGCATCCGTTTGGAGGATGAACGGCAGGGAGAAATCTGGGATATAAAGTACTGCTGCTGAGACCAACACTGTCTGTAGTTTTTGGAAGGCTCTCTCAGCTGCAGCATTCCACTGTACTTTTTCTGGCTGGCCCTTCTTGGTCAGGTCTGTAAGGGGGCAAGCCAGAGAAAAGACACCCGGAATAAAACATCGATAATATCCAGCTAACCCTAGGAAGGCACGTACCTGTTTCTTGGTAGAGGGTCGGGGATACTCCCTGATGGCCTTTACTTTTTCCTCCTGTTGCTCAATCAGTCCCCTTCCAATGCGATAGCCCAGGTATCGTGCCTCCGTAAGCCCCAGGTGCCATTTTTGAGGGTTAGCCGTCAGTCCAGCCCGACGTAGTGCAGTCAGCACCTCCCTCAGTCGACGTAGATGTTCCTCCCAGCTCTCAGAGTGGACAACCACATCATCCAGGTAGGCGGCTGCATAGGACTGGTGTGGTCGGAGCACTCTGTCCATCAGCCTTTGGAAGGTTGCGGGTGCCCCATGCAGGCCGAAAGGTAAGACCCAATAATGCCAGTGCCCTGACGGAGTACTGAAGGCGGTCTTCTCTTTTGCTGAAGTGGAGAGGGGTACTTGCCAGTAACCTTTTGTTAAATCCAGCGTGGAAATATACCGGGCCTTACCAAGACGTTCAATGAGCTCATCCACCCGAGGCATGGGGTAGCTGTCAAACTTTGATACTTCATTCAGCTTACGAAAGTCATTGCAAAAGCGGAAGGAGCCATCAGGCTTGGGGACTAGTACAATCGGGCTGGACCATGGGCTGGAGGAAGGCTCGATGACCCCTAGTTGGAGCATTTTTTCCACCTCCTCTTCAATGGCTTGCCGACGAGATTCGGGGATTCGATAGGGCCGCTGCCGAACAATGACACCGGGTGGGGTCCAGATGTCATGTGAGAGGACGGAGGTGCGTCCCGGAGAATGGGAGAAAACATCACTGAAACTTCGGACCAGAGCTTGTAGTTCCTTCTTTTGGTGTGGGTCGAGCTGCGGATTCATGTCTACCACAGGATCAGCTTTGTCTGCTGTCAGGGCCACCGCTGGCCGCTCCGGGACCCACCGCTTTAACAGATTAACATGGTAGATCTGCTCATTTCTTCGTCTCCCGAGTTGGCGCAATTTATAATTTACAGGTCCGACTCTCTCAATGACAGTGTACGGGCCCTGCCAGGAGGCCAGGAATTTACAGGCTACATTGGGAACTAAAACCAGGACTTGGTCACCTGGAAGAAACTCCCGGGGCTGTGCTGGCCGATCATAGAGTCGCTGCTGGGCACGCTGGGATTCAATCAGGTGTTCCTTGACCAGAGGCATTATCCGTTCAATTCTTTCTCTCATTTCTCGAACATGCTCGACCATTGTGCGGTGTGGGGAAGGTTGTTGCTCCCAGGCCTCCTTGGCAATGTCTAGCAACCCACGGGGTTGTCGTCCAAACAGTAACTCGAACGGGGTAAAGCCTGTAGAAGCTTGGGGGACTTCTCTGATCCCAAAGAGCACATAGGGGATCATACAGTCCCAGTCGCTCCCGTCCTCAGTTACCACCCGCTTTAACATTCGTTTGAGGGTCTGATTAAAGCGCTCCACCAGGCCATCTGTCTGAGGGTGGTACACTGAGGTATGAAGATGTTTAACTTGCAGCAACTTACACAGACCAGCCATGACCCTGGAGACAAAGGGGGTGCCCTGGTCTGTCAGAATTTCTGATGGTATCCCCACCCGGCTGCAAAGGGTAAACAACTCTTGGGCGATGACAGCTGCAGTGGCTCGTCGAAGGGGAATGGCCTCCGGATAGCGGGTAGCATAATCTACCAGGACCAGAATGTACTCATGGCCTCGGGCAGATTTCGGCAGTGGCCCTACGATGTCCATCCCAATACGTGAGAATGGCACCTCTATTACTGGTAGTGGAATCAGAGGGGCAGGGGCTGGTCTTTGAGGAGCAGTTCATTGGCATACCGCACAGGCCTGGCAGAACCGTTGTACTTCAGAATTCATCCCCGGCCAGTGAAAGCGATCTCTTATCTGCTGCAACGTGTTTTCTGCTGCAAGGTGGCCAGCTAGCGGATGGGAGTGGGCCAGATGGAGGACCATCTCTGTTTTGCTCCTTGGAAGTACCAGCAGTTCCTTTAGTTCCCCCCGCCTTTCCGCTACACAGTATAACAAGTCATTCTTTACAATGAAGTGTGGAGAGGGGTGTGGGGGTGGCTGATGTTCGATGCCGTTGACCACTCTGACCTGTGCCCAGCAGTGTTTCAAGCGATCGTCCTCTCGTTGTTCCCTTCCGAGGGACCCGGTTCCTGTAATCTGCTGGAAGAGATCAGAGAAGACTTCAAGATTAGTTTGAGAAGACTCACCCGCTCTCTCACTCTCCGATGCGAGGTAAGCCTGGCGAGCTCTCGGTTTCCGGGGACGGGCCCTCCCTTTCCGGCGCACAGGATTGCTGGGGCGTTGTAAAAGTTGCTCCAACCCTGGCCAATCCCGCCCCAGCAGGGCGGGTACCGGCAGGTCCTTTAATACCCCAACCTCAACCATCCAGGTTCCTGGAGAAGCAGAAATTGAGACAGTTTGGGCCGGCACATACCTTGTGTCACCATGAACACAGGTGATTGGGAGGAGGGATCGGCCAGGCTTCATGGTTCCAAGAAGCTGGGGTTGGATGAGGCTGACGCTGCTGCCTGTGTCTAGAACGGCTCTAACTCGACGACCATTCACCCGGACTTCCTCTTCCGGTGCTCCAACGGGTATGCTATGGTGCAAAATGCATCCTGCCATCCAGGCTTGGGCTTCCGGTGGATTTGGGTCAGTTGGCATGGGCTCATCCTGTCCAGGTGCTCGAGAAGGGCTTGCCAGGCTCACCGACTTGTGGGTGCTGTTCATCCCTCGTCGCTCCCCAGTAACCCTCCTGGGGAAGGAGGCAGCTCTCTCTCCTGATTCCCTTGCCACGGCAGCCTCGGACAGCTCTACTGCCTCCACCAGCTCTGCTAGAGTTTGTGGATTTTGTAGTCCGGCAGTACGTCTGTGTGGGCGGGGTAGAGCACGTAACAGTCTCTCCACAGCGACCTTCTCTACAACCTCAGTCAGGGTGACATTATCTGACAATAACCAAAGCTTGACGAGTCGAGTCAACTGGGCCGCTTGCATGCGGATGGGTACCTGCGGATCATACACCCAATCGTGCACTTTTTGGGCAGCACAGACAGGGGAAAGTCCTACTTGAGCCAGGATTTCTTTTTTTAGGAAATCATAGTCATCGAGGTGGGGTGGTGGGAGGGAGAAGTAAACTCGTTGGGGTTCCCCAGTGAGAAGGGGTGCTAACTTCTGGACCCAGTCTGATTTTTCCCAGCCACCTCTCCTTGCAACCACTTCAAACGTGTGCAAAAAAGCTTCTGGGTCATCCTGATCGGTCATTCTCGGAAGTGCTGTGGGTTGCGCTGGGGGCCTGACATCTGCCAAGAGGGTCCTAGTGTAGTCTGCACGAAGACGTACCAGTTCCTCAGCGACTTGGGTTTGTCCTGCTACAAGCCGTTCTGATAACTATTGTTGGCGTACAGACACTTCGGCAAGATGACGGATTACATCCCCCACACTAGGGAGAGAGGCTGCCTCGCCAGGATCCTCGTGTCTGGGGTCTCCTGCCCGCATTCTCCACCAATGTAGCGCTCCACTACGGGAAAAGAGGAGAACAGACACGGAATGCAGTGAAGTGTCACCCCGGAAGGTGTCTTTATTTTGTCACGTAGTGCAAGTTTAGGTGCAATCAAACTCAGTCTCTGTGTTACGTGCAGCTGAAGTGTTCCGTGGGGAGAAGTGCAGTTCCTGCTTGCCCAGCGAAGAGAGGGTAGTTTAGCCACCTAGCTGGGTTATCCACACTCACTTGGGGGAGTCAATCACTCTCTAAGTAAAGAAAAGACACAGAGGTTAGTAGCGCACCCAGTGAGAGTCCATACGGCTCTCCCCTCATCTTCCTTGGTGGTGTTTTTATCTCCCTCTGGGTGATTGTCTCATCCCCGTTACCTGGGACTGCCAGGTGTTCCCCATAATTAGCGTTGCTAGGGGTGACAAGTGGGGAGCAAGTGATATCTCGTCACAACGTGAATCACCAGGTCCAGCGGAAGCTCAACTGCTGCCCCCACTTCACATTCACTATTAAACCCAGTCTTTGAGATACATGTGAAAGAATGAAGATTTTGTTTATTGATTTATTAATAAACTTGCACTAAAGTAAAAACATGTACAAGCATGTTTTCATATTTCTTTTCCAGTTTTTTACAAATAAACTGGACGTAACCACTAACTGTAGTTATATAGTAAGAATATCTCCTTGAAGATTCGGGAGAATTCCTGGTGGGACGCTGATGCATTGGGCCGGCAGTAGCCTACTTCCACATAAAGCAGCAGTTTACGGGATGCGCAAAGCACAAGTCTCTAGTTCATTTCAATGAGAGAGACATGAAAACCGTAAATCAGTGGTAGTTATAAAGGCTGATTTATCTTCTGTGTCGAGTGTACGCCGTAGCCTGACACGCACCTCTTCAAAAATGTAACCGCGTCAATTAAACACGGACCGTAAGCGCTGTGATTGGTCTGCTAGAACCCCTCCCTCGGGTCAAAAAGCTGGCGTGGAGCAATCAGAGAAGAGCGAGTGATTTCAACTTCACTATGAATGAAAAACGCTCAGTTTCAGGGGACACATACAGTCAAACTGCAACAGAAGTCGTTACATATTCGCCGCTTCTATTTGTAATCTTCTCTGACAACGTACATGATGAGCTGCTTCTTCTTCAGCTTTTGTCTTGATCCTCAATATGACTGCGTACACTGCCAACTAGTGGTCTGCATGCACATTGATGCGGATAATGACGCAGAAGTATAAATGAGAACAGATGATTATTAGTGAGACTATGTCGCTCTTCTTGGTGCAGTCATTTGTTCTAATATAGCTACTTGAAAATAGTAGTGTGGAAAACACTGTGGCATCGTGTCCTTTTCCTGTTTCCTGCTCTTGTGATTAAACTAGTGAACACTAAAGAAGACCATCTCTGTGTGAACTGAATATTTTGTAGAAATCTGTGGAGTATGAAATAATTGTGAGTGTGAGGGAATTAAAATAAATCGGTAAGGAAGTCAGAGTTGTGTTAATATATTTAACGTTTTGTTTATTATTTTTTTAAATAAATAATTATGAGAAGTGCCTTTTTTGCCCCCCAAAATGTCTGTGCACGTCCCTGGAAGGGAACATAATTGATCGATTATCATGTATTGATCAGATTCCTGATCTAATGTTTATAACTTTATCTCTGAAGTAGCCAGCAAACTCCTCACATTTCCCGTTTGGTAACTCAGAGCTATCAATTTTATCATTTATTAGTGAATCTATTGTATTAAATAATAATCTTGGGTTATTAATGTTTGCATTTATAAGGTTTGTGAAATAAGCTTCCCGCATTCTATGAATTTCTTTATTGTAGGTCTTAAGATTTTCAATGAGTTCACTAATGTCTCTGTGTTGTGTCTCTGTGAGGGCGTGGTTCAGTCAAAGCAGATCATCTTTCTTTTTATGAGGCTCTTTATCCTCATCAGCAGTATTATATCTCCACATTCATCACAGAACTGCCACAGCTTTAAACCCAACTGTGTTACTGATCAACATCAAAATAACAGTACAAACACTAATCACATGGTACACAAACTCACTAAAAATAAACTCAAACATATGACAAATAAAGATAAATGTCAGCTGTATACAAAGTACAAATTATATACAGTATAATATACAGAAAATATATGCTCTGTCACATTTACAAAACACTCAGTAATATTACAAAAACGAAACCATCCATCAAAAATAATCACACATATACATAAACATTATATTCCTTTAACTAGCATGTATGGTCAATATGATTAAAGAAATTCAATAGATATCACAGAGAACAGCGAGAACCCTCCTTACCTTCCGCAGGGACACAGAACTGTGACTAAGCATTTCTTCTTCTTCTTCTTCTTCTTCTTCTTCTTCCTGTTCATGGCCGCTCACTTCTTAGGAGTATTACCGCCACTGGCTGTATAGATTAGATGGGTGATGCATGTGTGTTTTTTGTGTGTGTTTGTGTATGAGGATGTAATGCTCCGCCCTCCCTCTGCTGGAGTGTGTTCAGCTTCCTCTCAGACTCCTCATCCTCCAGCACCACGATCCCCACACATCATATCCTGTGCTCTCGTCCTGTGTTCTTTAAAGATTAAAACAGCCCTATATGTCTCAGAATCTCTTAAACCCTTTCCCTACAGGTCCGTGACATTTACTGGTCTGTCCTTTCTTATATTATTAAAAAGAAAACTATGTTGATTATCATGTTTGTTACGTTTACAAACACATGCTCTACTGTCTCTAAAACATCACATTCATCACACATGCTTCCCCATTATTGCTGGTGTTGAGTTTAATCCTCTGTATCCCAATCTTAATCTGGAGATCATGACTTCTTCCTTTCTGTACCTTTCATAAAATTGTTCTATTCCTGCTAATTTTGTAATATTATAATATAATCATATCATAATAACATCTCCCTGTGATGCTATTTTCCCACCTTGGTTGCCATAAATTTACTAATCACTGATTTTACTTCACTTCTCCCCAAGGGTACTTTTATATCCACCAGGTTATTTCTTCACTAAAAATGAGCTGACATGAACCTGAACACAGTCCTAATTGTCTTAGTCTGTTCAATCCATTGTAGTGTGACCTGGAATATATGGCTGTTAGGAAATGTCGACCAAATTGACTACGCCACCCCCACTTTTCTGGGATAGGGGACCCTAACAATGATATTTTTAACACAGGTAGTTCAAATAAATGAACTAGAAGCCAGAGTACAAAAAGGGTTACCCTTTATTAGAAAGGCAGGAACAATCCTTCTCGCATATCTCAAAAACATTACAGCCCTTATGTGCAACTTAGAGGACATGTGACATCTTTAACTCAACGTTGAAGTTTTCGATATCTTTTCAGTCATTGCACAGATTGACCCAAAATGACTTCATCATTGTCAAGCACCTGTAAAGAACATCCACTTCATTGCTTGGGGATTGTCATATTTGCTGAATTCTACTGACTTTTAAAGCAGTAACATTCAGCACTCAAAAGCTTTTACAAAATGGAGCAGAAATATTCAGAACATGCTGGCATTTCTTTCTTACAGCCCACTGAACACACTACATCTCAGCTGAAGCTTGGGATGATAAATCTGTTTTAATAAAGACACGACCCAGCCCATGTGATATGGGTGCTGTCCTCACCTGTGGTGCTGAACGTGCAGGGTTCCTTTATGCCTAGGTGTACTGAGATAACGTTCAAGTATTTTAAATTTTCTTTGTTTTAAATATTTGAATATATATCTTAATGTGTAATTTCTTAATGTGGCCTTATGTGTAACTTGTAACATCCTTAAGTTGGACTAACTCTATCTTCAAGTTTCAATATCTTTTCAGTCGTTGCACAGATTGACCTAAAATAACTTTATCATTATCAAAAACCCTCTAAGGAAAACACTACAGCTCATAGTTTGGGGATTGGCATATCTGCAAAATTCTGCTGACTTTGATATACAGTTGAATATAGCACTCAATAGATTTTATAAAAGGGAACAAAAATATTCAGAACATGTATGAATTTCCTCCTTGTAGCCTACAGAACATACTACAGGTTAATGTTTTCCCTCAGATGATATTTGGAGATGCTCATATTTATAAAGACATGCCAGGATCTGACGTTTTCATCTTACAACTTCAATATCTTTTTTATTGATTACACACAGATTGTCCTTGAATGACTTTGAAATTATGAAGCATACTCTAAAATACACATCTACATCTAAAATACACAATACATGAACATGCCTAATAAGTTCATTTGACTTTGTAATGAGGTAACATATAGAGCTCAATACATTTAATATGGTGGAACAGTTTTTAAAATAGTTTGTAATGACTTTCTTTAACCTTACTGGATATACGCCAGTGAAAAGTGTTGCTTTTACACATTAACATTAAGTATCACATATTAACAGTTATTTTCAATACATTGATGCACAGCCAAACCTGGGTTGTGGGCCCTATAATACACCCGGCGCAATGCGACGCAAGGCGCACCGCAAGTGTGTTTGCTAGTTTGCGTTCGGCGCCGTTCGCGTTTTCCCGTTCAGCGCCACGTCCTTAAATTAGTAAATGCATTTGCGCCAGTTAGTGCGCCCATGGGCGTGCTGGTCTAAAAAAGAGGTGTGTTCAGGCGCATTGCCGGCGCATTGCTATTTTAAGGAGCTGAAAATAGACTGCGCCATAGACCAACTCAAACCTGGTCTAAAGTCTAAAGTCAATGGCGCAATATTTTTTTGTTAGAGCACGTTGGTAGAAACTGCGCCTCTGGGCGCGTCCACAGTGCGCGTTATTACACACAGGGATGCGCATCACACAAACATGCCAAATATTAAAAACAAAAGGATTACAGTGTAAAAGAATATTATTGTGTAGGCTACATAAATATAAAAATGTAACTTCGTTTAACTTCTAACTAAACGTTTAACTTCGCGCACGAGCAGATCGGTTTCTTCGCTTGCTTGATCCGCCATGGCGCGAGCGCATCTCGCTCTTAAAGGGAATGGGAGATGACACTCTGATTGGTTTATTGAATGTTATGCCCATTACTCATTAAGAGAATAGGGACAACCCATTTCAAAAATGCGCCCCGGCGCACGGATCGTTTTTCCGTCGTTAAAATAGCAAAAGTGGATTTGGACACGCCCTGAGTGCACCTGCGCCGTGCGCTTTACACTTTGCATTTAGATCATTAAAATAGGGCCCTGTGTCTTTATTAAAACAGGTTTATCATCCCAAACTTCAGCTGAGATGTAGTGTGTTCAGTAGGCTGTTAGAAAGAAATTCCAGCATGTTCTGAAGCTTTCTGTTCCATCATGTGGAGCCTATTGAGCTCTATATGTAACCATATATCAAAGTCAGCAAAACTCAGTAGATAGGACATTACCCAAAATATGAGCTGTAATGTGTCCTTTGGAGAGTGCTTAATAACGTTCAAGTGGTTTGGGGTTCATTTGTGTAACCACTGAAAAGATATTGAATCTTCAAGGTGCAGGTCAGAACATCCAGTAGATTTTACACATCATCCAAATCATGCTTAAGATTTTTAAATTCATTTTTGTGTAACCCAGTCAAAAACTACTGAAACCTAAATGTTGATTCATTGAAAATAAATCAAAACAATTAACAGTTATTTTAATACAATGGGGAACAGAGGAAACCTGCAAATTCAGCACCATGTGCAGCGACATGTCATACAAACATAGACAAGTCTTTCTAAAAATGAATATTGCCAAGTTCTTTGAGGTTAAATGTTTAGCTGTAGTATGTCCAGCAAGGTTAAAGACAGACATTACAGAAAATTAAAAGAAACGCTCTTCAACCATGCAAAAATGTTTGAGCTCTAGATGCAGTAGCATTACAACATCAAGTGAACTCAGTAGATATGTCCATACCAAAGCTATAAGGTGTAGTGTGTACTTTAGAGTATGCTGCATTATTTCAAAGTCAATTAAGGGCAATTTTTGTAATCATTAAAAATATATTGAAGTTGTAAGGTGAAACTGTACCATGTCAGATGCTGATGTGTCTTTATATGAATGTGCATCTCCAGACTTCATCTGAGGTGAAATATTGGCCTGTAGTACATTCTGAAAGAAGGCATTCCATCATGTTCCGAATATTTCTGTTACATCTTATAAAATCTATTGAGTGTTGTGTGTGTTACAATGGAGACACCGGAGGCAGATGTAAAAGCAACAATAGTGGTTTTATTGATAACACAGCAGGGCAACAGGTAAGGGAGTGAAGATAAAGCAGTTCTTGAATGCAGATAAGAGGGAGAATGATGGCGGAGACACTCACACACACAGGCAGGTAGGCACACGAGGAGAACAGGAGACGAAGGAGACGATGGAGATGACTGGAGCAGGTAAGTATAGCGTTTGAAGTCCTTGAGGTAAGCATACGTTTCATTGTAGTGCAAACGAGACTGGACAGTGAGTGTGTGTGAGTGTGGAGGTTTTATGCTGGTGCTGATGAAGTGTTGATGAGGTGCAGGTGGCGATGATTAGTATGCCGGTGATTGAGTGCATGGGTAAGGGAGTGAGGTGGAACCTGACGTGTCTGTGACAGTACCCCCCCTCCCACGGCCCGCTCCTGAGGGCCGAGGACCCCGACGTCGTGGTGGTCGTCCTCTAGGGCGTGGGGCAGGTCTGTCCGGATGGTTGGTGTGGAAAGTCTGTAACAGATTAGGATCAAGGATATCATTCTTGGGGACCCATGAGCGTTCCTCGGGGCCATAGCCTTCCCAGTCAACCAGATATTCCAATTGACCACCACGGCGCCGGGAATCCAGAATCTCGCGAACCACGTAGGCAGTGCCATCCTCCAGGATGAGTGGAAGGGGGGGCTCGACGGCTGCCATGTCAGGTTCTGTGGAGGGAAGAACAGAAGGGTGGTGAGGCTTTAGAAGTGAGACATGGAATGTTGGATGAATTCTTTTGTACTGTGCAGGGAGTTGGAGACGGTAGGTGACGGGGTTGATCTGTCGTATGATGGTGAACGGGCCAATGAAGCGGGGACTCAGCTTCTTGCAGGGCAGACGCATCCTGATGTCCCTGGTGGACAGCCAGACCTTCTGCCCCGGGTGGTAGAGAGGAGCGTCGGAGCGCCGAAGGTCGGCTGTCATCTTGCGTCTGCGCAGGGCTCTCTGCAGTTGGTGATGAGCCGAGTCCCAAACCCTCTCGCTCTCCCGGAACCAGTAGTCGACTGCTGGAACGTTGGAGGGTTCCCCATCCCAGGGGAACAGCGGGGGTTGGTAGCCGAGTACGCACTGAAACGGTGTTAGTCCAGTAGTGGCTTGTCGGAGGGAGTTTTGTGCGTACTCGGCCCAACCCAGGTACTGGTTCCAGGAGTTCTGGTGGCCGTGACAGAAGGTACGCAGGAAGCGGCCTATCTCCTGGATCTTCCTTTCCGTCTGCCCATTCGACTGAGGATGGTATCCGGATGACAGGCTGACGGTCACACCCAGGAGGGAGAAGAACGCCTTCCAGACGTAGGAGATAAATTGGGGCCCTCTGTCGGAGACTATGTCTTCGGGTATTCCATAATGACGAAAGACATGGTTGAACATCAGTTCTGCAGTGGTCATGGCGGTAGGTAGACCCTCCAGGGGGATCAGACGGCAGGATTTAGAGAAGCGATCTACAACTACCAGGATGCAGGTGTGACCATCGGACTCGGGGAGATCGGTGACGAAGTCCACTCCCAGGTGTGACCAGTGTGACGATGTAGTGGTTATTAATCAGTTTATGGATGAAATATGAATATAATAATTCATAAGGTTATGAATAAATTATGATTCATATATCGACCCAACGGGGAATTAAACATATATTGTGAATCAATTACAACGAATTATAATCAATTACATATATGATTAGTTCTGGTTTAATAATTATTTAGAGAAACTGTTCATTTGTCCAGCAAACTAAGTCCCTCACAGAATATTATAAACAGAGTTATTCTCTGGCCATGAAAATAACTTGCTATTATAGCATCAAAGCATAAAGCGATCGAAAAACGTTAAAGTGACTTGGTCTTTAGTTGAAAGAACAAACAGAACAATCGAGCGTGAATAACGTTTTAATATATGCAAACTACGAATACAGAGGTTATACGTCTAAATATATATACAAGAATATACACACCTATGTACAAGAGTGGAAGTAGAGAAGGAAAGAGAGAAGGCAGGTAGCAAACTCACAAACAGTCCTAAGCCAGCACGGAAATCAGTTTCATCATCTAAGATTGAGAAACGGCAGTATACTTGCATTGGTTGTGCATGTCAAATTTCAGGTTAGCGCTGGTGCAGTTCGTTTGCTTCTTCCGTTCCGCGGGAAGGTTTGAACTGAGGAGTTGAGAGTGAGTTTCGCTGGAAGATGGCAGTCCCGAAGCTGAGCGCAATGGCAGCGCGTGGTCACCGGAGATGTCCGGGAAAGACGTGCACGAGGTGCTCGTGAGACAATCGGGAGAGAGCACAAGAAATTGTGCGTCTTTGCTTTTATGACAGATAAGCCGACACACCTCCTTGAGGTGGGGTAGCCAATAACATGGGTGCAAAGTTTGGCCTCACGACTTAATCTGCATGATTTATGACTATCAGATCAGATTTCAAAATGGAGTGCGTTCTTCACAGTATCATTAAACACATAGAAAAATGCATTTGTCAGCTGTGTGACATATCTCAGTGAATAGCTCGTGTCCGGAGCATTATGGAGAGACCAAACTCGACAGATCAGAAAGGCATAGACAAGAAGTTATGGTTTACAGACAGAATTCCACTATTAAAATGCACACTAGCACAAATACACTCATTTAAACACTAGGAAACATGCATAGGCCCTAAAATATATTATGTATATATTTCAGCATAGTGGTAGTTTACATATACAGTTAAAAATGTATGATTGTGTGTTTCTGTGTGTGTCTGTGTGTGTGTTTTTGTGTGTCCCTGTGTGTGTGGGGTGTTGGAATGTGGATCTGGTCAGTCTCTGGGGGGGGTGCTCCTTTTGAAGTCACCGAAGTGAGGAAGTTGGGAGTTTTTCTGTTTACCCTCGCAGGTCCACAAAAGTGTCAAATGGGCTCATCTTATGGCCGACTGTTCGGAGCCGGGATGGTTTTACAACCCAGTCCAGCATGCTAAAAGCGTTCTGAACATTCCAAAGTTTATTGATTATCCTGATACGTGTGCATATGCTACACCAGGGTCTCTCAGGAACGGGCAGAGGATTGAGCTTGCCGGTGGGAAGATGGCGTGGGCTCTTGGAAATGGCGCACTCCCTGCAGCCCTGCACGTACCTTCTGACGTCGTTGGCCATGTTGGGCCACCAGAAGCGTTGTTTGAGCAACGAGAGGGTCTCACTGACCCCCGGGTGGCCAGTGCCAAGTGAAGAGTGCGCGTTGTGCAGGAGTGGAGTGCGACGTGCCCGTGTGACGTATTGCAAGCCTTGGGGGCAACCCGGCGGAGTGCGTGAGGAGGCATTGGAGGAGGGTAAGGTCTCTTCTGACCACTGGATGGGGCTAACAAAGATCGATTCAGGTAGGATGGTTTCTGGAGTTTCAGCTTTTTCTTCTGGAGCATGGAGACGGGACAGAGCATCTGCTTTCGTATTTTTGGAACCTGGACGGTAGGAGATGGAGAAGTTGAATCTAGAAAAGAACATGGCCCAGCGAGCTTGGCGAGGGTTGAGTCTTTTAGCAGCCTTCAGATATTCAAGGTTCTTGTGATCAGTAAGGACTTGGAATGGATGGTTAGCCCCCTCCAACCAATGCCTCCACTCTTCCAGGGCAAGCTTGACGGCCAGGAGTTCACGGTCACCAATGTCGTAATTGACCTCCGCCGGGTTGAGCTTGCGGGAGAAGAAGGCACATGGTGGAGTCTACTTGCCGTCCCCTGCTGCTGCGAAAGGACCTCTCCCATTACGGTGGTGGAGGCGTCCACCTCCACAACGAAAGGTAAGTCCGGGTTAGGGTGGACGAGGAGGGGAGCGGTGGTGAAGGCTCTCTTGAGGGTCTCAAAGGCGTTGGTGGCTTGTTGGGACCAGGACAGAGACTTGGGCTGGTGACGTAGTAGATTGGTGAGAGGGCTGACTATGGTACTGTAATTCTTGATGAAGCGACGGTAGAAATTGGAGAATCCGAGGAAGCTTTGGAGTTCTTTAATGGTTGTAGGAGTGGGCCAGGTCTGGATTGCGGAAACCTTCCCCTCGTCCATCCGGATGCCACTGTGGTCGATCACGTATCCCAGGAACTGGACCGAGGACTGGTGAAAGGAGCACTTTTCAGCTTTGAGAAACAGGTGGTATTGCCATAAGCGTTGGAGGACCTCCGCAACGTGGTGGTGATGTTCGGCCAAGCTCCGGGAGTAAATGAGGATGTCGTCTATATACACCAGCACAAACTTGTGGAGGAACTCCCGGAGCACCTCGTGTATGAAATCCTGGAATACGGAGGGGGCGTTGACCAGGCCATACGGCATGACGAGGTATTCGTAGTGGCCGGTGGGCGTGACGAAGGCGGTCTTCCACTCGTCCCCCTCACGTATCCGGATGAGGTTATACGCGCTGCGGAGGTCCAACTTAGTGAACACAGTGGCACCACGGAGATGTTCCAGGGCCGCTGGGACGAGGGGAAGTGGGTAGCGGAACTTGATGGTGATCTTGTTCAGGGCACGGTAATCGATGCAGGGCCGCAAGCCTCCGTCCTTCTTAGCCACAAAGAAGAAGCTTGAAGCAGCAGGGGAAGTAGACGGGCGGATGTAACCTTGGTTAAGGGCCTCTTCGATGTATTCCTCCATGGCCTTCTCCTCCGGTAATGACAAGGGGTAAATGCGTCCCCTGGGCACTGGCTCTCCCGGTAACAGATCGATGGCACAGTCCCATGGCCGGTGTGGAGGTAGCTTGGAGGTGCGTTGCGGGCAGAAGACGTCACTGAAGGGGGCGTAATCAGGTGGAACATCCACGGAACGCTTCTCTACAGGACTTTCGATGGACGTGGCGTTGATGGAGAGAGTCTTGGAGAATGGAGAGTTCAGAACAGGAAGCACTGGGAAGCAGTCGAAGAAACAGTGGTCGCCCCACTTCAGGACTTCGCCCGTGTGCCAGGAGATGGTGGGGCTGTGCTGTTCAAGCCATGGGCGCCCTAGAACCACGTCAGCGGTGGATTCCTCCAGAACCAGCAGATGGATGTTCTCCGTATGAAGTACTCCGATTCTTAGTTGCAGGGGACCCACACAGCGACGGACCGTCTTACGGCTCAGGGGTTTTCCTGTGATGGAGTGGATTTGATAGTGAAGCGGAGACGGGGAGGTCTAGAGCTTGAGCTGTCGACAGAGGGCGCCGGAGATGAAGTTTCCTGCTGACCCTGAATCGAGGAGCGCCACCACTGGAATAGAGGCATTGGCAGCAGTAAGGGAATGATTGCACTCACCACGGGTCGAGGAGGACGAGTTGGGCATGTGGAGATGACATGCCCTGGAGATCCACAATATAAACACAAATTCAGGGTCAGCCTTCTCTGTCTTTCAGCGGTAGTGAGACGGGAATGATCTACTTGCATCAGTTCACATGCTGGTTCTGGGGAGCTGACGGGTTCGGACCGACGGAGGAGGATGTTGGAGAGTGGCTGGCCCTGGTGCTCGAGGAGACACGACTGCATACGAGAACCCACGCAGATGGCGAGTTGTATGAAGCGTTCGAGTCCTATGGAGTCCTCGTATGCAGCGAGATGCAACCGCACATTAGGCTCCAATCCTTGACGAAAGGTGGTGATGAGGGCTTGTTCATTCCATCCGCTGGTGGCGGCTAGTGTTCTGAACTGCAAGGCATATTCGTTAACAGAGTTATTTCCTTGTTTTAGATTGTAAAGTTTCTCACCAGTCGATGAATCTGCCAGAGGTTTGCCGAAGACTTCACGGAAGTGAGAGACGAACGCCGAGTATGATTTCACAACAGAGCCTTTCTGGGTCCACAGAGAATCTGCCCATTGAAGGGCCTTACCTTGCAGTTGAGAGATGAGGAACGCAATTTTAGCCGTGTCGGTGGGGTAGAGGTGCGGTTGCATCTCCAGGACCAGTTCACATTGGAGAAGAAATCCGCTGCATTCCTCCACCGATCCTGAGTAGGGCGCCGGTTTGGCCATGGGACTGGCGGTGAACGCTGGAGAAGGAGCGGTGACGGTGGGTGCGGAAGTGGTAGCGTTGGTGGATGGCGGTGAAGCTGGTGGTGGTGTGAGTGCTCGGCGGAATGCGTCCACGAGCTCCTGGAAAGGTCTTCTATTACAATGGAGACACCGGAGGCAGATGTAAAAGCAACAATAGTGGTTTTATTGATAACACAGCAGGGCAACAGGTAAGGGAGTGAAGATAAAGCAGTTCTTGAATGCAGATAAGAGGGTGATACTGTCCTTGTGTTGTGTTTCAGATGAGGATGGAAGCTGACGTTGGAGAATGATGGCGGAGACACTCACACACACAGGCAGGTAGGCACACGAGGAGAACAGGAGACGAAGGAGACGATAGAGATGACTGGAGCAGGTAAGTATAGCGTTTGGAGTCCTTGAGGTAAGCATACGTTTCATTGTAGTGCAAACGAGACCGGACAGTGAGTGTGTGTGAGTGTGGAGGTTTTATGCTGGTGCTGATGAAGTGTTGATGAGGTGCAGGTGGCGATGATTAGTATGCCAGTGATTGAGTGCGTGGGTAAGGGAGTGAGGTGGAACCTGACGTGTCTGTGACAGTGTGCTACTGTATGTCAGAGTCAGCAAACTGTGAGATGTAGTGTGTCCTTTAGAGGGTGCTTGATAATGATTTGGTGATTTTGGGTCATTCTGTGCACTGACTAAAAGATAGTGAAACTTCAAGGTGCAGGTAGTGCAACTTAGAGATGTTAGTTTTATTCCATTTTGCACATAAGGACTGTAATGTTGTTTCTGACAAATATTTTGAAAAACAATTGAAACATAAATCTGGGCTTATAAAAAAACACACACACAAAGCACTTTAACATTTATTTCAATAAATTGCCACACAGCTGAAATATTAGCATTCAGCACAATGGACAGCGGCCTGTAGTATGTTCAGTAGGCTATAAGGAAGAAATTACAGTATGCTCTGAAACTTTGTGTTTCCGCTTGGGAAAAGTTATTGAACACAATATGTTGCCATAGATGAAAATCAGCAGAACTCAGCAGATATGATCATAGTCAAACTATGAGGTGTAGTATATCCTTTAAAGGGAGCTTGATAATGACAAAGACATTTGGGTCAATTTGTGCTACAACTGAAAAGATATTGAAACTTCATTGAGGAACAGGAGATTATTCAAGTTATCTGAAACATCTTAAAATTGTTGTTGTACTTGAAACAAAAACTTCTGGATACAAAGATATATCTCAATTATTATTGAGTTTTATTGACTAAAATTGAATTACTCTCCAGGTTTGTTTATCCAGCCTCCTCCTTAGCTATCCCACCTCACTTACTAAACCAGGGGTCTCAAACTCAAACTGGCGGGGGGCCGTTTCTGTGATTTACACCTCATAGGAGGGCCATATTAACCTTCAAGCGCAAGAAAGCGCAACATTTCAGAAAATTTACTTTCCTTTGCATTATTTCTCATTTACTTCAAATTTCATTAGACCTACTAAAATATTTTTATACCTACTATAAATATCTTATTTACCATACTAAATGTAAACAGCAGTGTCTCTCTCATTGTTACAGAGTGTAATATAATTATATAATACTATTACTAATATAATAATAAACTAATATAATATCACTAATATAATACTATTAATTGAAATAGTCTGGTGCAACTTCTCACATCCAACAAGATGCATGGAATAAAACATCAGTAATTTAGAAACAAAACCAGCAACACTTGTGGCGTGGAGGGGTCAGAAATAAACAAAAAACTAGAGCTATATATATCAACTTTATTTTGCCAAAAAATAAAAAAACTCTCATTGTTACATACATTATTAGTTTTTAACATTTAGTGGAAGTATTTTCCCTTACTTTATGTTAGCTTAAATAACATTAAAATCTTGCACTGAACAACACTGTACTGAACAAATACAATCCCTGAATGCATTTGTACACTCTTCTGTTTCTTGACAGACACCTGGCAGGGCTTGTGCTCACACAGCTGACACACATTTGCCCAAGATGCCGTTTGAACATCGGTAACGTTTAATGGTTGCATCGGACGCGTTTCGGTGGTTTAAATCGACGCTTGTGACTTAAAGTCGAGTGCTTTTACTGTAATTTAGGCAAGCGCGCTTATAATAGAAGCGATGCGGTTGAGAGCGCGGCTCATGGTTGCATAGCAACGACAGACGCCACTGGAGCGAAAGAAGGAGAATGCGGCGCGGCCGCTTATGTGACGCGATATGTGAATGCCCCTTAGAACGGCGACTTTTTCTTGGCATATCAGACAAGTAGCAACTAGAGAATAATAATAATAATAATTTAGCGGGCCGGGATCATGTTTTATTTTTGAGATCAGTTGCGGGCCGGGTAGAGGGGGTGGGCGGGCCGTAAATGGCCCGCGGGCCGGCAGTTTGAGACCACTGTACTAAACGAATGTAATACTGCTGTCACGAATACGGTTTCTGTGGCTCCCTCCGATCGCCACCTGAGGGCACCCTCGCCCGAATACTAACCTGCCTGGACTACATTTCCCAACCACGTACCTGGACTGATTACACACACACCTGTTCCATATCTGCCCCGGACTATTTAAGACTGCCATTCCCCATCATGCTTTGTGAAGTCTTGTTCTGCCTAGTCTGACATTTCTGAGCGTTTATCCTGTTGTTTGTTTATCCGTGTATTACCTTGGACTGTTTATTGACCTCTGCCTCTGGATCGCTGCCTGCCTGATTACCTCTGCCTGTTTTACTGGATTCTCCTGTCTTGTCTGCCGCCTGTCCTGATCCTTTGCCTGGTACTGATTCTGATTACGTCTTGCCTCTGACACTGTCTCTGCTGTTCTCTGACCCCTGCCTGTACGACCACGATTATTGTTAATAAAAGCTGCACATGGATCTCTCTGAGTCTCCCGCCTCGTTACAGAAGACTTCGCCAGATCACGATCCAGCAGCTATGCATCGTCTGTCTACGGAGCTATCCACTCAAGCCAGCGTGTTAGCTGTTCACCAGCAGCAGCTCACTCGACTCACCTCTGTCACCGAGGAGCTCGTCAAGACACTGCAAAGTATGCGCCTCGCTCACGCCGATGTAAGTCCGCCATTAGCCATGCCGCCCGTGGCAGCGGTCCCTCCACCAGCCAACACCACAAGTAACCCTCGTCTGGCTTTCCCTGAGAAATACGACGGATCACCAGCTCGTTGTAAGGGGTTCCTGCTGCAATGCTCTCTTTTTATCTCTCAGCAACCTGCATTATATCCCTCGGACGAGAGTCGTATTGCTTTCATCTGTTCTCTACTGACGGGTAAAGCTTTGGAATGGGCAACCACGGTGTGGATTAATGGTCAAACTTCGTTTTCAACATTGACAGAGTTTCTGCAGCGGTTCCGCGAGATATTTGAACACGCTGAAGGAGGGAACGAGGCTGGGGAGCTATTGCTGGCGCTTCGCCAAGGTAAACAAACCGCGGCAGAGTATGCTCTCACATTTCGCAAACTGTTTGGGTGGATGACACGCTCAAGTTGCTTTTCCGCAAGGGCTTAAACACCGAACTTCAATCTGAGTTGGCTTGTCGTGACGAAGGAAGATCCTTGAACAGTTTTATTGACCTAGCTATTCGCATTGACAACCTGATCAGATCTCGACGCCCAGGGAGAAACTCATCTTTGCTTCCCGTCACCACGCTAACCACCTCCGAAGTCGAGCCCATGCAGGTCGGGACTACTCACCTGTCCCTGGCAGAGAGAGATAGACGGGTACAACAGCGTCTGTGTCTATACTGCGGTCAACCAGGCCATATGAGAGCTTCGTGTCCCACTCGCCCCACCACTCGTAACCCCACGGCGGTGAGTTCAGTTTCATCCTCTCCTAACATTGAAATTCTAGCTGAATTGTCAGTAGATAAGAGGTTCATTCAGACTCAGGCTATGATAGACTCTGGAGCAGCTGGCAATTTTATGGATGAGGAGTTTGCTAGAGCTCATAACATTTCTCTAATTTCCTGTGACTCTGTGTTGTCAGTGGCAGCGCTAGATGGGCAGCCCCTGGGGACTGGACAGGTTCATCACACCACCGCTGATTTGACGCTGCAGATCGGGTCCATGCACAAAGAACTCATACGATTCTTCATCATTAAATCTCCTCAGATCCCTATCATACTCGGGCTACCCTGGCTACGTCTGCACAACCCCCAAATCTCGTGGATCGAGAATCAAATCACGCAATGGTCCAGTTACTGCCAACGAACCTGTCTCCAGTCCCCGCAACGTCACAAACCAGTCACATCATCCAAGAATGAACTACCCACCGAATACCAGGACCTGTCCGAGGCCTTCAGTAAGACCCTTCAGTAAGACCCAACTGCCACCTCACCGTCCTAGTGACTGCGCCATCGACCTGATCCCTGGTTCCATGCCACCCAAAGGACGCATCTTCCCGCTCTCTCAGCCTGAGTCCGAAACTATGAGGGCCTACATCGAGGAGGAACTAGCCAAGGGCTTCATTCAACCCTCAACATCTCCAGCATCAGCGGGTTTCTTCTTCGTGAAGAAGAAAGATGGAGGTTTACGGCCCTGCATTGACTACCGTGGATTAAATGAGGTCACCATAAAATATCGTTACCCTTTGCCTTTAGTCCCTGCCGCCCTGGAACAACTCCGCACAGCCCGCTATTTCACCAAGCTCGATCTCCGCAGTGCATACAACCTCATTCGCATCCGGGAAGGAGACGAGTGGAAGACGGCCTTCTCCACCACCACCGGCCACTATGAGTACCGGGTCATGCCCTTCGGCCTGTCCAATAGTCCGTCCGTCTTCCAGGCCTTTATCAATGACGTCTTCCGGGACATGCTGAATAAATGGGTAATCGTGTACATTGATGACATCCTGATTTATTCTGATGACTTCGAGGATCACGTTCATCAGGTCCGGGCAGTTCTTCAAAGGCTCATCAATCATCAACTCTATGCCAAGCTGGAGAAGTGTGAGTTCCACCAGACATCAACTTCGTTCCTGGGTTACATTATCAGTGCAGAGGGGGTGGCCATGGACGACAATAAAGTTCAGGCGGTGGTAAACTGGCCACTACCCACCACGATTAAGGAACTGCAACGCTTCTTGGGATTTGCAAATTTCTATAGACGTTTTATCCAAAACTTCAGTCTCATTGCAGCTCCACTAACGTCTATGCTCAAAAAGGGGACCACCAGGCTGGCTTGGTCCACTGTCTCCAGGGAAGCGTTCCAAAAACTCAAGGATTTATTCACGTCTGCCCCAATTCTGCATCACCCAGATCCTGAACGGGAATTCATTGTGGAGGTCGATGCGTCTAGCACCGGTATCGGTGCCATCCTGTCCCAACGTCGAGGCAATCCTCCCAAACTATATCCGTGCGCCTTCTATTCACGGAAGTTAACACCACCAGAACAGAACTATGATGTAGGAGACCGTGAACTTCTGGCCATGAAGGCTGCTCTAGAGCAATGGCGACACTGGTTGGAGGGGAGCAAACATCCGTTCATCGCACTCACTGACCATCGTAACCTGGAATACTTACGCTCAGCCAAACGTCTCAACCACCGTCAAGCTAGAGGGGCTCTGTTTTTCACAAGATTTCAGTTCACTGTCACTTACCGACCGGGGTCCGAGAACATCAAAGCTGATGCCCTGTCACGCCAGTTCGAAGCCAGCTCCACACCGCTCTCCAATGAGCCCATCCTTCCCACATCCGTTATCCTTGCACCTATCCAATGGGACATGATGACTGAAATTACAGAGGCTCAGCGAACCGAGCCACCACCTACCAACTGTCCTGCTGCCCGCACTTATGTGCCTCAGTCTCTACGTCAAAGGGTCATTCAGTGGGTCCATACATCACTCAGCGCAGGATATCCGGGGATTGCAGCCACCATCCAACTGGTCAGTAATCGATTCTGGTGGCCCTCGCTACAATCAGACATCATCACCTACATGCACAACTGCTCCATCTGTCAGACCACGAAATCCTCTCGTCTGCTACCGGCAGGACTCCTACAACCACTCCCTATTCCACAGCGCCCTTGGTCACATATTGCCATTGACTTTGTAACCGACCTACCCAATTCTCAGGGACACACCACGATCCTCACGGTGATAGATCGATTCTCGAAGGCCTGCCGATTCATTCCGTTACCCAAGCTACCCACTGCCTTAGAAACTGCAGAACATCTCTGTAACCTGGTATTCCGTTTCTACGGCATTCCAGAGGACATCGTCTCGGACAGAGGACCTCAGTTCACCTCCCATCTGTGGTCTGCATTCTTCCAAAAGCTTAACGTCAATGTCAGTCTAACCTCCAGCTACCATCCACAGGCTAACGGCCAGGCTGAGAGACAGAACCAGGAACTCATCCGCTATCTCCTCTCCTACTGCCACCAGAATCAGTC
Organism: Ancherythroculter nigrocauda; assembly: GCA_036281575.1. NCBI lineage: Eukaryota > Metazoa > Chordata > Actinopteri > Cypriniformes > Xenocyprididae > Ancherythroculter > Ancherythroculter nigrocauda. Next base: position 1,234,994 of record VTFQ01000006.1, read on the forward strand.
AGACTGGAACCGTTACCTGTTCTGGGCGGAGTACGCCCAGAATTCTCTTGTAAAGCCAGCCACAGGACTTTCACCATTCAAATGCATCCTGGGCTATCAACCGCCTCTATTCCCCTGGTCAGGTGAACCCACAGATCTCCCAGCAGTCGATCAATGGCTTCGTCGAAGTGAAGAAGTTTGGAATGAGGCCCACGTACACCTCCAACGCGCAGTCCGACGACAGAAGGAACAAGCAGATCGAGCTCGACGCCCGCATCCCGACTATCACCCAGGACAGCTGGTATGGTTGTCCACCCGGGATCTCCGTCTTCGTCTCCCTTGCAGAAAACTCAGTCCCAGGTACGTGGGTCCATTCAAAATCACCCGTCAAATCACTCCAGTTTCATATCATCTTGCTCTGCCTCCAGAATACCGTATCTCACCCACTTTCCATGTCTCTTTGCTTAAGCCCGTAGGTGGTTCGAGAGGAGTGGAGAACCTAGAGGAAACCGGTGACCAGAGACCTCCTCCCCTCATCGTGGAAGGCGAGGAGGCTTACCAAGTTCACGAGCTCATGGATTCCCGACGCCGGGGCCGACGTCTCCAGTATCTCGTCGACTGGGAGGGGTTTGGCCCAGAGGAACGGTCCTGGGTCAATGCCGACGACATCCTGGACCCTAACCTCATTACCGAGTTCCATAGGACCCATCCGGTGCGTCCTGCCCCTCGTCCTCGCGGAAGACCCCGGCGTCAACCGCCTCCTCGCTTCAGGAGCCGCTCGCAGGGAGGGTGCTCTGTCACGAATACGGTTTCTGTGGCTCCCTCCGATCGCCACCTGAGGGCACCCTCGCCCGAATACTAACCTGCCTGGACTACATTTCCCAACCACGTACCTGGACTGATTACACACACACCTGTTCCATATCTGCCCCGGATTATTTAAGACTGCCATTCCCCATCATGCTTCGTGAAGTTCTGCCTAGTCTGACATTTCTGAGCGTTTATCCTGTTGTTTGTTTATCCGTGTATTACCTTGGACCTGGACCTCTGCCTCTGGATCGCTGCCTGCCTGATTACCTCTGCCTGTTTTACTGGATTCTCCTGTCTTGTCTGCCGCCTGTCCTGATCCTTTGCCTGGTACTGATTCTGATTACGTCTTGCCTCTGACACTGTCTCTGCTGTTCTCTGACCCCTGCCTGTACGACCACGATTATTGTTAATAAAAGCTGCACATGGATCTCTCTGAGTCTCCCGCCTCGTTACAACTGCATTATTTAACTTTATTTGGAAAAATAAGCATCACTATATTAACAAAATTGATTTAGTTCGCAGTTACGAAGAAGGGGTATTAAATGTTATTGACTTAGAAATAATGAATAGTGTTTTAAAAACTCAATGGTTAAGATCATTTCTTTGTAATACAAACTGCGTATGATTCACTGTCTCTTCTTCAATATTTGGGAAAGAAGGTGGCTTGGAATTTTTAATTAGATGTGACTTTGATTTGTCCAATTTACCTCTTAAATTGTCTGCTTTCCATCAACAAGTTCTCCTGTGTTGGAAATTAGCATTTTCTCACAACTTTAGTCCACACAAAACTTGTATTTGTAAATATAGTCTGGAAACTGTCAAATTTTCTTACTATGATTGCCTAATAGATTTTGTCTCATCTGGGATGTTTTTTGACTTGCCATATATAATTCTGTGAACTGTCAGAATGGAGCACTTGTCAAGGCATGGTTTGAAATATTGTAAATATTTTCTGCAAACTGTCTAATTTTCCTACTATGATGGCCTGTTTTTTTTTTTTTTTTTTGCTTGCCTTTACACTTACTACATATAGTTCGTACCAACATTCTTTCATCCTGATAATTAACATTCTTCTTGATCAGTTGGTTCATTAAAAAAAAATAATTTTACAATCCAACATTTGACCTCCTTTCTTTGTTAGAGCAGCCATAGTTAAACCTGCAGCTGCAACACATTTCTAATTCTGTCAATCTTCTGCCACCTGCTCAAATCTTTATTTACAACTATGGTGAAAGACAAGACTAAGATACAGCATTTAAGTGTCTTTTCTATTTATTTGAATGTTGAATCATGAGTTATATTTATGAATTACATTTATTATGATGGTTACCCACAACATATTAAAGCAAGCAGATCAATAAATATGTACACAAAATCCCTTTCAGAGTCCACCAACAGTAACTTGACAGTCCATGGGCACTTTGAGAAAAGCTGTACAATTGTATGCTAATCTACATTGACAGTGATGTAACAGTATAAAAATATCTGTGAAAAACATCAGTATACAGTGTAACAGTGTTACAACAGAGATGGCTCGGAGGCAGATGTAAAAGCAAGTACAATGATTTATTGATATCAGCAGAGATAGCGGTGAGTATATGGCAATGATAGAAGCTTGGTATGTTGATAGAAGAAGTGATACTGTCCTTTTGTTGATTGTAGATGAAATATGGAGAAGCACGCTGGAGACTGGAGACTGGGAACACTCACACACAGTAGGAGAAGCACACAGGGAAGACTGGAGACACTGGAGATGTTGGAAGCAGGTAAGTAGCAGATTGGAGTCCTTAAGGTAAGTACACATGGAGCTGTGGTACGAACGAGACCGGACAGTGACTGTGTGTGAGTGGGGGGTTTTTAAGGTGGTGGTGATTGCAGAGTTGATGAAGTGCAGGTGGCGGTGATTAGTACTCTGGTGATTGTGTGCGTGATTATTGGATGGAGGTGGAACCTGACGTGTCTGTTGCCTCGCTGCTGGTGTCCTGCCTCGCTGCTGGTGTTTGCGTCTCCGTATAGCTTTGTTTTCTCTTACTTTTATTGAATCTCTTACTTTTATTCATTGTTGCTTATATTATTATTATTGCCTACCACATTAATCTGATGTCGCTAGCCTGTAATCTTTGAATCTAAATCGCTGTTACAACGCGTTTGCATCTCGCTTGTTAACTTGTCATCAGTCTCGCGCGCTCCTTTTCAACGCGTTCATCAAACAGCTGTGGTAACTCGGATCAGTCTACAAACACGGTGAGTCATGTCATCCTTTCCCACTGTTATCTCCTGCTCAGTTTGTCACATGTTCAGTGTAGCTCTCTCTGTCAGCGACGAGGGATTTACATGTCATAAATGTAGGGAAATAGTCAGGCTGACAGAGAGAATCTCAGAATTAGAGACACGCATCCAAACTTTAATCGAGGATAGTAAGAATGCAGGGGCTTCAGATACTGTTTTGGATGCGACTAGCTTAGTGAACTCTGTACATTGTTTGGTTCCGGCTGTAGAGCCCGCGCAGCAGGGCACTTGGGTAACGGTGAGGCGGCCTAGCCGCGGAAAACACCACTCTTCCGTTCCAATAAGAACATCAAACAGGTTCTCCCCACTCAGTGACGCACCCACTGAGAATCCTGTTGAAAGTGCCCTAGTTATTGGCGATTCTATTACACGGAACATGAAAATAGAGATACCAGCCACCATAGTCACATGTTTGCCGGGAGCCAGAGCACCTGACATCAAAGCAAATTTAAAAGTGCTGGCTAATGCTAATCGTAAATACTCTAAAATTATTATTCACGTCGGCACAAATGATGTTCGACTTCGCCAATTGGAGATCACTAAAATTAACATTAAAGAGGTGTGTGAACTCGCAAGTACAATGTCAGGAGAAGTAATTTGCTCTGGTCCCCTTCCTGTTCGTAGGAGTGATGAGATAGTTAGCAGATTATCATCACTCAATGGCTGGCTGTCTAAGTGGTGTCCGCAGAATAATATAGGTTTCATAGACAATTGGAAAAGTTTTTGGGGCAGACCTGACCTGTTGAAAAGAAATGGTATTCATCCGTCCCGGGATGGTGCTGCTCTTCTCTCTAGTAATATGGCACATAGTCTCAGAACTAAAACATGACAAACTGGGGCCCAGGACAGGAAGCAGACAGACTGGCTAAACCGACCGTCTGCTAGCTGCCTCACGTTACAGAAGTCAGATAAATCCCAACACATAGAAACTCTTGCACCTAGATATTATCACATAGAGACTGTGTCTGTACCCCGAATTAGTAAAAACAAAAAACGTCCAAACCCATTAAATGGTAAAAATTGAATTGATGTTCAACAAATAAAAAATAGAGATAATAATGATAAACAAATGATAAAGCTTGGGTTGTTAAATATTAGATCACTTTCTTCAAAAGCACTTATTGTAAACGATATTATCACAGACAATAATCTAGATGTGCTGTGTTTGACAGAAACCTGGCTAAAACCGGACGATTACATTACTTTAAAGGGCACCTATTATGCCCCTTTTTACAAGATGTAATATTGGTCTTGTGTGTCCCCAGAATGTATTTGTGAAGTTTCAGCACAAAATACCCCACAGTTAATTTATTATAACCATTTGAAAATGTCATTTTTGGGGCCTGTTTTAAAAAGAGCTGTTTTGGTGTGTACCACCTTAAATATAAATGAGCTGCATATCCCCGCCCTGCCTTTGGATGAGGGCGTAACTTGCATACCTATGGCAATAAACTGTCGGTAGAAGCAGAATGGCTGAGAGTGAGAGACCCGCTGTTTTGTATGGCATTCAGCCGTACATGTTTGAACCGGAATCAGACCCAGATGATGAAGAGACTCCGGCATTAGAAACACAATTGAGAATGGAGCAGGACGTCTCTGAATGGTTATTTGATACATTTATGTACTTATAGAGTTTTAATCGCGTCCCCTTTGCAATTATGGATGTGCAACACACACACACACACACACACACACACACACACTGTGATAACGTTCGCGCAATTTTTTGAAACTACAAACACAAATACTGTGATAACGTTTGCTAAGTACGTTAGATACACACTATACAAACAAGGTTTAAATTATATACACAGACATTCTACGACGACGACAACAACTATAGACGCATTTGTTATTGAATTGGCTGACATCGACTGAAATGACTATTTGCTCAAAAAACATTAAATACACTTACTTCTTCTGGAGGTGACGTTGGATCGCGAACAGTAGGCAACGATCCACACTTGAGGATTAACTTTGAGCAAGACCTGCTTTGAATTGACCCTTGTTCTCAAAACAGTCAGTCAAAAAATGATTCTCGCAAACATAAACGTATTTTGGAATTTTGAGTGGCGCCTTTCCTTCGTAAATAAAATCCATCCACTGCGTTTTCAGTGGCTCTGATGTCGGAAGTAAGTGAAAACTACTATGTTCATTATTACATCCCACAACAGAACACTTATGTTTCTTAGGAGACATTACCGGCTGTCATTGAAACAATGGAGGATGGTTGACAGATCACCGACGGCGGGGTCTATGCCAAAACCAGATTGTCAATCAAACCACGTGGGTGGGGCTTAGCGCAATTCTACGTCACAGTGAGAGCAATCTTAGAACAGGGCGTTCTGAGACAGTGCTTATGAATTATTGAGATTGTAAAAAAACCACTGGGTGGATTTTTCTCATTCTAGGGTGGTTTTGCTCACACACTGCCAACACACATTTATGGTCAAACACCATGTAAAAGTGAATTTTGCATAATAGGTGCCCTTTAAATGAGTCTAGTCCTCAAGGTTATGATTATCGACACAATCCTCGACAGAAAGTCAGTCTTGTGTCAGACAGTGCATTGTAGTGTCCCTGAAGAAAAATTCAATTCATTTACTGCTTTAGGAGAGGAAGAATTGTCTAAACTTGTTAAATCATCAAAATCATCCACATGTATGTTAGACCCTATACCGACTAAGCTATTGAAAGAGATGCTTCCAGAGGTCATAGATCCTCTTCTTAATATTGTTCATTCTATCGCTAGGATACATACCAAAAACCTTTAAGCTGGCTGTTATTAAACCTCTTATTAAAAAACCACAACTTGATCCTAGAGAATTAATCAATTACAGGCCGATTTCAAATCTCACTTTTCTGTCAAAAATACTAGAAAAGGCAGTTTCATCACAACTATGTTCCTTTTTAGAAAGAAATAGTATCTGTGAAGATTTCCAGTCAGGATTTAGACCAGGGGTCTCAAACTCAAATTGGCGGGGGGCCGTTTCTGTGACTGACACCTCATAGGAGGGCCATATTAACATTCAAGCGCAAGAAAGCGCAACATTTCAGAAAATTTACTTTCCTTTGCATTATTTCTCATTTACTTCAAATTTCATTAGGCCTACTAAAATATTTTTATACCTACTATAAATATTTTATTTACCATACTAAATGTAAACAGCAGTGTCTCTCTCAGAGTAATATAATTTTATAATACTATTACTAATATAATACTACTAATATACTAATATAATACTACTAATATAATACTATTAATTGCAATGGTGCAACTTCTCACATCCAAAAAGGTGCATGGAATAAAAAATTAGTAATTTAGGAACAAAACCAGCAACACTTGTGGCGTGGAGGGGTCAGAAATAAACAAAAAACTGGAGCTATATATATCAACTTTATTTTGCCAAAAAATAAAAACCTCTCATTGTTACATACATTATTAGTTTTTAACATTTAGTGGAAGTATTTTCCCTTACTTTATGTTAGCTTAAATAACATTAAAATCTTGCACTGAACAACACTATATTGAACAAATACAGTCCCTGAATACATTTGTACTCTCTTCTGTTTCTTGACAGACACCTGGCAGCACTTGTACTCAAACAGCTGAGACACATTTGTCCAAGATGCCGTTTGAGCATCAGTAACGTTTAATGGTTGCATCTGACGCGTTTCGGTGGTTTAAATCGGCGCTCGTGACTTAAAGTCGAGTGCTTTTACTGTAGTTTAGGCAAGCGCACTCATAATAGAAGCGACGCGGTTGAGAGCGCGGCTCATGGTTGCGTAGCAACAACAGACGCCAATGGAGTGAAAGCGCTTTGGAAAGAAGGAGAATGCGGTGCTGGCGCTTATGTGACGCGATATGTGAATGCCCTCATAAAACCGCGACTTTTTCGTTGCATATCAGACAGGTAGCAACTAGAGAATAATAATAATAATATTAATAATTTAGCGGGCCGGATTATGTTTTATTTTTGAGATCAGTTGCGGGCCGGGTAGAGAGGGAGGGCGGGCCGTAAATGGCCCGCGGGCCGGCAGTTTGAGACCACTGATTTAGACCATACCATAGTACTGAGACTGCTCTCATTAGAGTTACTAATGTAATGACTGAGGCAAATCAGACACAATTATTGGTTAGTTAACCAATAGTTTTAAGCTCACTCTGGAGTCTGTCCCCATCCCCCGGGAAGTTTTCAGTTACAAGTTTATTGCACCGAGGAATGTGGTTGCCGCATGGAGAGCAGAGAAGAGACACAGAAAATCTGCATCTTTCCTGCATTTTCCACACAGAACACAGACTCTATGGCATTAATGTATAGACGGACTGTGCTATAAATTAATCCTTCTCAGGAAATGGTATCCATTATTACTGTTGTTGTATTGTACTCATTGTATTTACATGTTTGATGATTTTTAAATGTTATGACCTGCACGGTAACTTCAATTATGCCATGTTTGGTGTCTATGCATTCGTATCGAGCAGATTTAAATGTTTGTGTATGCGGTATGTCCATACCTGCACAACACATAAGTGTTATAAGGATCTTTAATAGTCCTTCTTCAAAGCTCAACCAGTTTAATCTTGCTCGGTCATAAAAGCCCCACCAAGGGGAGGTGTGTGTCACCCGGAAATACAACGACCTCATTGGCCCCCATCATTCCTAAGAGGTTGGCTTTGACCAGAGGTTAAAAACGATTGAACAGGGCCACTCCTTCTCTTTTTCTCCTTGCTTCTGAACGACCGAATCGATCTCCTTGCGGCCGGCCTAGGCCAGGCCTGCAAGGCCTGTAGGCCTCGGCCTACAAACGAGCCATGTGCTCCTCATCCAACATGGAAAAGACTGGCAATAACTTCGCACTGAATCATCCAAGATCTCTCCTCAGATGGCAGAGCCGATGCTCCTCAGCCTAAGGGCATCTTGCAAGTATCGTACATTTTAACACTAAACAGCGAGTTAGTATTAATTTGTAAGACTTACCTTTGCTATTGCTGAAGAAACTGATGATTCCTTTCCAGATTGCCTTTGACATTTCATGTAGCTCTAGTAACAGCATCTCTTCCGGTTCAACTCTATCATTACTCATTCTGACTTGCGTATGTGTGTGTGACCCTTTGTGTATGTTATGTTACGTGTTTGTTAGTTTAGTTATGTGTTTGTGAGTTAGTTAATAAAGATTGTGCACAAGACATGCTTGGTTCCGACTCCGTCTGCTAATGGATTGCCTCTTAAGTGATAGATCCGGACTACTTGCTCTGAGTAGTACAGTACAATAAGAAATATTATTTTTCCATAACTTGGAAATTAACATTTCTTAGAATTAATAAACAATCAACACTGAGCGTTCACTGGACGAACAGGTTAACTGATTGCAATATTAATTTTAATGTAGCTACGTCCAGTTAATCTGATTAACGGATTTGCATATTCATAATTAATCATAATTAATAATCATAATGAGTTATGAATAATTATTAATATTTCCCCTTTGAGTTAATTTTCGCTACATATTTGGTGGAGAATGCGGGCATCATTTTAAGCAATGGTTTGCAGATGGACCAGTAATCAATCATGTGTTTTGATAATCTTTATTGACATCTTACACATGCACATACAAATTTCTGATAAAATCAGCAAAACTGGGGCTTGAATGCGCATTCCCTTGAACGGCAGAACGTTCCTCGATGCTATAATGCATATTTAAATTGCACGAAGAAGCTAACCTGAAATTATCGAAGAAATCATAATTTCAGTTGCTAAACGAGCGTAAGACTTTTCTGACGACGGAATCGCAGATTAGCAGCGCGTACAAAGGGTATTAGAATACATTTACCTGAACTTGGGCGAAGAAACCCCCACTTTCAGCTTTAAATGCATAAGTCTTTCTGACGATCGAATCTCAGATTAGCAGCACGAACAAATAAACTACCCTGATCTTGGGCGAAGAAATCCCCACTTTCAGCGGTAAATGCATAAGCCTTTTTCTGATGACGGAATTCCAGATTAAGCAGCATAAATTTACCTGTGTGACGAAGAAATCTCACTACAGAGTTTGTAATGGTGTTCTGGGCGAGACTCCCCATTCACCGATTAAAGGCCTTTTTACTATTCGTTACGTCACCGTATTCATATTAACGCGCTGGACCGCACATATGAAACACACGCAACAAATTTGTGGTGTAAATTCTAGCTTAGCTAACTAGCAATTCGCCACTCTCTGTGAAGTGATGTGTTGTTGTGATTTGTGAGTTATGCGTGACCACACTGGAGTTCTCAATGCGGACCTGCAGCACAGTTAGAATTCTGCTCTATTCTGATCGTGTTGCAGGCTGGCATTGGTCTCCTGGCAACGCATGACAACAGAGCATGGAGAGCAGACACCTCTGAAAGTCTGATAACAGCACCCACATCACAGACTGTTGTGCAAACAACAAACCTCGTGTAGCCAAATATAGCTCTATAGAAATCCTACACGTATACCCTACAAGTTAAAACCCTTTTGCTCAACTAAAAGCTGCTAGCACCCTGCTAGCACCTAGACACGTGCAAGCGTGAAGCATTCAAGCCGAAGACTTGATAGACTTTGGGATTCCTTTTAGGAGGGATTTTGATTTGAACTGCTGATGGGAAAACAATGCGTTGTGAAGCTCCGAATCAAACGAATCAATTGCGTCACAAACGATTCACTGTTCGAACCACTCAAAACGCCCCTTTGCGGGTCAGAACAGTAAGCGTAGTGAATACTAGAGATATGCGAATACGAGACATCTTTAATAAACCATTCACAAATGGTTATTATTAAGTTGTAATCAATTAAAAGTGACCAATGAATCATCTAATATCCTTAAACATGAGGTTTCTGTCAAGACATGATATTTCAGTAAACGGTAGCGCTTGTTAATAAAACCTGAACTATATCAGACAAAACATGACAATACGTCACTTCCTTTTATCAAATGCGTCATTTAAATGTGTTAGACACATTTCATGTACAAATCATGTATAGACATGGGTTCATGGGACTTAGAGATGAACCATGGACATCTTGAAACACTTTGAAACTGCTAGGACGCATCACAAAGCCTCGTTTACTGAAATCACGTGACTGTGGCAGTTTGACACACGCTCCGAATCACTGATGCAAGACAAACGATTCACTTGAATTCCAAAGCTTCACAAGGCACGCCTCAAAGGCACCCATCTCTGGTTTAAACCATTTGTGTGTGTGTGTGTATGTGCGTGCGTGGCGTCACTCACATTGTCAAGTCTGAGTATCTCTATTCAGTCAAGTTGAATTTAAATTAAATTTAAAATTTAATTAAATCAATTTGTTTAGTTTCCTGTCTCCTAAAGCTACAAGGAAATTCCGAGTTTACTCTTTAGTTATTTATCTATTCATTTTTTTCTAACCCTATTTCTCTATCTTAGTTCTACTTCATGCTAATACTTTGTTCACCTGACTATCCCTATGCAGCCAAGTTGAATTTGGTTAAATTTGAAAATTTAATTAAATCAATTTTGTCTGTTTACCTTTCCTTTTAGATTTCTAAATCTATTAGGAAATTCTAATTTTATTTTGTTCAACTTCATTCCTCCTCTATGTGTCATTTTATTTCTTTCACTTTCTTTTGGTTTCACTCTGAATATCTCTATTCAGCCAAGTTGGTTTTAATTAAACTTAGCATTTAATTAAATCAACTTAGGTATTCACCTTCTCTTTAGGTTCCCTAGAGCTAAAAGGACCTTCTGTTTTTACCCTTTTTGTGTTATTCTACCATCACCCCCTTCCCTTTTTTTATAGGATTACAGTAGTTCTAGAAACTGTTGTTTCCTTAATGAGGCATAATGAGTTATAGGTTATTACTATGCTAACACCTATCTCTCAGCTCCCCCTCCTCACTCCTTAGTGCTGAGTACACGAAGTACGGTCACCGTCCAGTGCACTTTTGGCTCCGGAAAGGACTAGAAACTCATCCCGTTGTTTCTTCTCCTTTCGACCTCAAGGCATCTGGTGTTTCTCTGTTAGTCTAGAGATTAGGTCATCACTTGAACCAGTGACACCTGCTTAACCATATCTCCTAGCAAAACTAAATAGGTAAAAACCTCTTTCCTTCCTTTCCCTTTTCTTATTTCATCTTTTTTTTTTCTCTCTCTCTCTCTACCAGTTTGTTCTATTCATTTACCTTATGGTGATAATCTCTGGAAAGGAATCATCTGTAGTCTGAGTAATAGTAATGACGTGTACCAGCCCCGTCATCAGTCAACACCGCTTACAGCTGTCATCCAAGATAGTTAAACCCCTTAGTCTCACACTGGCTTCCCCCACTTCAGCTAGTCACTCCCTATACGGCCCACATAGCGGTACGAACTTGCATTTGCCTGTGCCATCTCTTTCTCTCATGTCCCCATAGGTGTGCCAGTCTGCCCAGGACATCCAGCCTGCCATCCAGGACCCCCTGGCGACCCAGCGGAACAATGTGATGGTTGCCCTTCAGCTAAAGCAGTCAACGACCTGCAACAGCAGAGCAAGGGACAGCGAGATCGGCAGCACCAGCACACACTTGACACCTGACCTGAGCCAAAAGGAGCTTCAATTTCTCCTTAGCCCATGCTCATACGGGCTTCCAACAGGAGGTAATTGAACGAACGCTGCAAGTCACTAAGTTCCACAGAGAACCAACCCACTCAGCATGAGAAGGCACAGGACAGATGCAAGAACCATGACAGAGCAGAGCAATTGAGGGAGGTCACCAGTCCTCAGGAGGCTCTGACAGCTGTTGAACTTTGCCAGTCAAAGAACGTAAAGAACTGTTTGTATTTAACGAGACACCAAGAACATGCACATTGATGGACTTCACAGCAGCAGCACCAGCTCCCCCAGCCCTATACAAAGGGGGGAGGGGCCAGAGCCTGCAGCCTAGGAGACCACAGCGCTCATGCCAACATATGAGACCTTCCTTTTGCCCGAAGTCCCTGACTGGCGTGACCCACCAAGACAGGCTCTCTGTTCTTGATCTAACCAGAATCACCACGATTTCTGACTTAACAGCCAGTCAACCTCCAATCAGACTATTAGCAACTGAAACCAGTCAGCATAAAGTCCCAAGGTTACTGCCACAGACTCGGACAAACCTGGAATGAATGGAGGACACCCACAGGACCTTTGCCTCCTACACCAGCGGGGGTTCTTAAGACCCCAGTGACTTTGAACTGCAAACACAGTGCCTTCCACATTGCTTCTACAAAGGTTCCTAGTCAGCATAGGGCATAAAGCTTTTAAAGTACGTGAAAATGTGTGTTCGCAGAAATGCAGGAGTCTGCATTAGGAGTGGAAGGAAACTTTGTGTGAATGTGTAAATCTCAAACGCTCATGACCATCCTTGACGAGCTATTTTCAAATATGACAATAGATTGTGCTGGTTAAGCCAGCATGGCCTAACGCCACTCGCTTAAACCAGCGTCCAACTAAAAGTGTGTTTAATAACTGATAATTCTGACATGACGTTTGACAAAGTTTGATTCGCATGTAGATTGATGGTGCTGGCTTGTTAGATGCAGATAAAACTATAGCTTGAAGTGACACCTCTGCTGTAACAGAAAGAGTCTTAAGACATTTTAGCATATATTCAAATGGCATCAGTAAAGTTAATCTGATTTTAGCGAAGAAACCCTAATCTCAGTATTAAAGCGTAAGTCTGTTTTGACGAAGGAATCTCAGCTCAGCGGCATGTAAACTTTACCAGAATTGATTATCCTGCTTTGGTTGGACAAATACCAATTGCAGTACTGCTTAACCTGTTTCTGATGAAAAATCTCAGTACAGTGTTATACGAATGTAGATTTGTAGGTTTCCTTTCTACAGAGTAAAGGCCTTGGAAATTATAGTCAGAGAGACTCATTCATCTAAACTTTAGCTGCATCTACAAGCATATCAGCTACCTGGTGATCGATACTATGCTCCATTGACCAATAGAAACATCAGTATTTATTCACAAGACAAGACTTTGGCATGCTTAGACCAGATTTGACTCACGGCAAATCTGTGTAACTACTCTTTAAAGTAGTCAAGAAGATGTTTCAAGTAGAGAGAAGAATTTTACATGAGTAAAATTTGCAAATTTGCAAACCATACTTGGATCTTACTGAATTTGAATTTGAATTATTGAAGTATAAGCGCTCCTTTTTAACTTGATGCGTAACTCGTTTCAAATGTGCAGACATTCTTCATGAACTGTCGAATTGCTCTGATATTCACTGGTTCCCATGACAACGACTTGTCACAGGAAGTGCTAACTCATCACCTTGTGATGCCATACTGTAAACAAACCAGGCTAGGTGGCTAAGCTAACCCCACCTAGCAGCCCTTCAACTCAGGCTAAGCTAACTAATAACTTGTACAGTTAGTGGTTAGCATCATTTACGTGAAGCCTTTAACTATAGCTTGTGTGTATGCAGTGTGAACTGATCTAAACCAATTTCCTTTAACCACATAACTGGTTTTCTGATTTTTCTTTATCCTCACCTTTAATTCTTCTCAGCTAATTTCACCTGCACTTAGGTGCGTTTCTCCCTGAATGCTGTTCAGCTAAATCTGCAGTTACTAGGGTAATTAAACCTAAATTTAATTACATGTAAACTGTGTAGCTAAAGAAGAATTCTAGGATTTATTGAGATTTTTCAATAGCACGTTGACTAAACTTCAGGGCGGGACACACACATGGTGTGGCCCTGAACATGCGGCAGCTGTGACCAACTATAGAGTGATTTCCAAAGCTAATCTATTTGTTAATAACTAGTGCTATTGACTATTCCCAATACCAGGTCATTCTGCTGTTTTAATCACTTCTTTAAATCTTTTATTGATTTTAATCATAATAGCAGTCAGCTATTCGTTTTTACTAGTATTATTGCTTTCATCTACGTGATTTATTTACATCTTCCTTTTTAGTCTTGTGTGGTTTAATTTCCCAATATAACCACAAGTAACTAGACATACTTTCCTTCTTGATTTTGGTTATTTACAACAGTTGTTTCAATTTTATGAGCCAGTTACAAAAGTAATCTGAACGATTGCTATGGCATAATTTTGAGCACCACTAATAAGCACAATCTATTAGGAAAGCTCTCCTCTTCCTGGAAGAGGAGAAGTAAAGGCAGATGACTCAAACCAGAGGTATAATCACGATGATCTGACTGAAGTCAACTTCTTCCTGGCCCACAACCTCACTGTCTTGAAACAGGAGGTGAACGCCCTCCAACTCCAGATCCCAGAGACTCACGAGCAGCTGATGCATGCTAAAAGCCACATAGACCAGCTAGAGATGGAGGCTCAGGACCGGCACAAGGACCCTGACAGAATAGAGGCACAGAAGAAAATCCACAAAACTTCAAAGGCTCTGACAGCTGCTCAGCAACGAGAGCAGCTGGAAAAGGCAGCCAGAGAAGACTTGGTAAAAGAACTCTTTCACAAATAGTCACTGTTAAAAATAGCAAATTCTGAACTCTAGGACAAAGATGACACAGTCAGGACCTGTGAACGTCCTCTGGATGTGTCCAGATCTGGGACTGAAGCTCTGACCCAGCAGCTGGACAACACCAAAGATGAACTTGACATGGCCCAAAGAGAACTGAGACTCTCTTGCCTGCAGCAGAAAGAACCACAGCAGGAAAAACATCTCAAAACCCCACATAGAATCAGCAGAAGAACCTCCCCCAACCAAGCACAGAGGTACAGGGGGGGGGAGCCAAAGCCTTCTGCTTGACACCTTATCAGCCAATTTCCTGAAATCCTCTAAAGCTACAGAAGGAGAAGGATTAATTCAGACAGACCCAGGCACCAGACCTACCACAGGGAGAAGCCATGGATGGAAACATCCTCTTCCTGCAGACACCGCATGATCTCCAACAGCAGGTAGCACAAGGGCGACCGGACATGCCTGCATCGAACCTGTAGGAGCTTCTAACGCTAGTAAGGAGCCCCTTGAACAGTACTTACTTGAGAAGTATTCAGAAGCACAAGCTTCTGACCACTCACACAAGACCACTCAGACCTGCTCAAGTCAGCGCTGCCACAAGAGCAGGGGGACACAGCAAACTTCAGACTCCTTCGGACTGAGAGCAGAGGTAACAAACGCTTCTGTCATCAACCCTAGGTCAGTCTGAAACACTCTTCACACTACAACTCCCATAACCTCTTCCTGCAACCACCTGCTTCACGGGTGTCCGAATGACAGATGACACTGTCATGGCACCTGCTACCTCG
Organism: Ancherythroculter nigrocauda; assembly: GCA_036281575.1. Lineage (NCBI taxonomy): Eukaryota > Metazoa > Chordata > Actinopteri > Cypriniformes > Xenocyprididae > Ancherythroculter > Ancherythroculter nigrocauda. The sequence continues at coordinate 1,250,336 of VTFQ01000006.1, forward strand.
ACACCTGCTGAGCAAGCTCAAAGAGCTGATCCTTGCCACCAGCAAACCTCTTGCCCCCACTAACTGACTTTAGAGTGACAGGTGACACACTGTCAAGGCACTGGATGCTTTGATTCCTGCAGCACCAGCTCAGAGACCTGAGCTTGCAGACTGTCTGCATCAACCGCCATGAAACGACCACCACTCCAGGAGACACACACAACCAGGGCCCATCACAGCCTTCCAGCCTTGTGTGCCAGTGATGTGTCTGATCTTCCTGCACCTTCAACGTCGCTCACTGTTGTCATAGGAGAGACAACAACGAGCGAAAGGGGGGAATTATGTAATGACTGAGGCAAATCAGACACAATTATTGGTTAGTTAACCAATAGTTTTAAGCTCACTCTGGAGTCTGTCCCCATCCCCCGGGAAGTTTTCAGTTACAAGTTTATTGCGCCGAGGAATGTGGTTGCCGCATGGAGAGCAGAGAAGAGACACAGAAAATCTGCATCTTTCCTGCATTTTCCACACAGAACACAGACTCTATGGCATTAATGTATAGACAGACTGTGCTATAAATTAATCCTTCTCAGGAAATGGTATCCATTATTACTGTTGTTGTATTGTACTCATTGTATTTACATGTTTGATGATTTTTAAATGTTATGACCTGCACGGTAACTTCAATTATGCCATGTTTGGTGTCTATGCGTTCGTATCGAGCAGATTTAAATGTTTGTGTATGCGGTATGTCCATACCTGCACAACACATAAGTGTTATAAGGATCTTTAATAGTCCTTCTTCAAAGCTCAACCAGTTTAATCTTGCTCGATCATAAAAGCCCCACCAAGGGGAGGTGTGTGTCACCCGGAAATACAACGACCTCATTGGCCCCCATCATTCCTAAGAGGTTGGCTTTGACCAGAGGTTAAAAACGATTGAACAGGGCCACTCCTTCTCTTTTTCTCCTTGCTTCTGAACGACCGAATCAATCTCCTTGCGGCCGGCCTAGGCCAGGCCTGCAAGGCCTGTAGGCCTCGGCCTACAAACGAGCCATGTGCTCCTCATCCAACATGGAAAAGACTGGCAATAACTTCGCCCTGAATCATCCAAGATCTCTCCTCAGATGGCAGAGCCGATGCTCCTCAGCCTAAGGGCATCTTGCAAGTATCGTACATTTTAACACTAAACAGCGAGTTAGTATTAATTTGTAAGACTTACCTTTGCTATTGCTGAAGAAACTGATGATTCCTTTCCAGATTGCCTTTGACATTTCATGTAGCTCTAGTAACAGCATCTCTTCCGGTTCAACTCTATCATTACTCATTCTGACTTGCGTATGTGTGTGTGACCCTTTGTGTATGTTATGTTACGTGTTTGTTAGTTTAGTTATGTGTTTGTGAGTTAGTTAATAAAGATTGTGCACAAGACATGCTTGGTTCCGACTCCGTCTGCTAATGGATTGCCTCTTAAGTGATAGATCCGGACTACTTGCTCTGAGTAGTACAGTACAATAAGAAATATTATTTTTCCATAACTTGGAAATTAACATTTCTTAAAATTAATAAACAATCAACACTGAGCGTTCACTGGACGAACAGGTTAACTGATTGTAATATAAATTTTAATGTAGCTACGTCCAGTTAATCTGATTAACGGATTTGCATATTCATAATTAATCATAATTAATAATCATAATGAGTTATGAATAATTATTAATATTTCCCCTTTGAGTTAATTTTCGCTACACTAATGATTTGCTCTTATCATCAGATCATGGTTGTATCTCTCTATTAGTGTTACTGGATCTTAGTGCTGCATTTGACACTATCGATCACAATATTCTTCTAAACAGACTCGAAAACTATGTTGGCATTAGTGGAATTGCATTGGCATGGTTCAAATCATACTTATCTGACCGTTATCAGTTTGTAGTAGTAAACGAAGAGATGTCATATCAATCACAAGTTAAATATGGAGTACCGCAAGGCTCAGTACTAGGACCGTTGCTTTTTACTCTGTACATGCTACCGTTGGGAGATATCATTAGGAAGCATGGCGTTAGTTTTCATTGTTACGCTGATGATACTCAGCTCTATATTTCTTCGCGCCCTGACGAAAATCACCAATTCGCTAAATTAACAGAATGTATAGCTGATATAAAAAACTGGATGACCAGTAATGTCCTACTACTAAATTCAGGAAAAACAGAGATTCTAATTTTTGGACCGAAAACTTCTTCACGCAATAATCTAGAATACTGTCTAACACTTGATGGCTGCTCTGTTAAGTCTTCGTCATCAGTTAGGAACCTGGGTGTGCTCTTTGATACCAATCTTTCATTTGAAGGCCATGTTACTAGCATCTGTAAAACTGCATTCTTCCATCTTAAAAATATATCTAAACTACGACATATGCTCTCAATGAAGAATGCAGAACAGTTAGTTCATGCGTTCATGACCTCAAGGCTAGATTACTGTAACGCTCTACTGGGTTGTTGTTCCTCCCACTTGATAAATAAACTACAGCTCGTACAAAATGCAGCAGCTAGAGTTCTTACTAGAACTAGGAAGTATGACCATATTAGCCCAGTTCTGTCAACACTGCATTGGCTTCCTGTTAAACATCGTATAGATTTTAAAATCTTGCTAATTACTTACAAAGCACTAAATGGTTTAGCTCCCCAGTACCTAAGCAAGCTCTTAATACATTATAGTCTTTCACGTTTATTGCGATCTCAGAATTCAGGCCATCTGATAATACCTAGAATATCAAAATCAACTGCAGGCAGTGGATCCTTCTCCTATTTGGCACCCAAACTCTGGAACAATCTTCCTAGCATTGTTCGGGAAGCAGACACACTCTGTCAGTTTAAATCTAGACTAAAAACGCATCTCTTTAACCTGGCATGCACATAACACATTATCAATTTATATTTTCAAATCCGTTAACACTCTGAGGTCTGAAAACGCGCCGGCGCGTTTTGCAGTTTTTTTTTCACATTGCAGCAAAACAGACTTAAAATACTCCGTCATTTTTTGTCATAGAGACATAAGTAATATATCAATTGAAACTATAGAATATCTTCTTTTATTTGTATACACTCAGAGTAAAAACACAATGTTGTGCTTTTTGTAAAATAAAGAAAACTAACATGATGCGTGATTTCTCCTCTCCCTCTGAACGAAGTCCAATCTGATAGTTCTCAGAAAATGAACTGTAACTTAGTGAATACTAATTAGGGCTGCACGATTAATCGCATGCTATTCTCACGCGCATTTCGTCAGTAAAGCCGGTTCCCTGATTACCGCTAAATCGCCATCACCTGTTTTTAAACGGAGCGCCTTTTAATAGACGGAGCCGTAGTTCACGGTCAAGCCACGCAATATCGCGTTCATTATCGCAGGCGATTCATCTGCGATATGAACGCGATATTGCGTGGCTTTTCAGTGATCTACGGCTCTGTCTATTAAATGCCGCTTCATTTGAAAGCAGGTGATGGCGATTTAGCGGTAATCAGGGAACCGGCTTTACTGACGAAATGCACGTGAGAATAGCATGCGATTAATCGTGCAGCCCTAATACTAATCACAGAAAAATTAAACTTATGTCTAAAAAAAACGTTAAGATGTCAGGTTTTAAATCATGTAAGTCAAATCGAAAACAAACCTTCTGTGTTTGTGTAATCTGTATGAAAAGAGAGCCATGTCAGAAGTCCGTGATTCAGCTCATTATCCGCTAATGCGGCCACGCCCACGGAGCCAGCGCTATTCAGACGCAAATTCAGAGGCAATACATGCATTCATCGTCTCAATCGTGTATTTATTGTCTTGAAAAGTGTTTATCTGGATGTAAAAGTCATGGTTAGGGAGCTCTAGAAGACATGCAGTTAGTTCCTGTTTTCTTTTCTTCTATAGATGAATTTTAGATGAGTTTTTGTTTCTTTAGCGCCCTCCGGCTGCAGTATGAATTGGAAAATCCATTCATGGAATAGCCTCTTCTTCTTATAGATGAATTTGTGCACTAAAAATGCACAGAGAGCGCCCTCCGACTTCAAGGATGAATTGAAAACACCAGCGCTCATAGTAATGACAATGAATATTAAATAAATATAACTACTCTGTATAGAAAATTGACATAAGCATATGAGAATCCAATATTTCTCCAAATGTGCATGCTTTTAAACTAAAAGCCTATATTCAGACTCTTTGCATCACAGAAATACATTATATTTTAAAGTATAATATAAAACCATTACTTTATATTGTAATAACATTTTTCTGTATGTTTCATATATCATGATGAGCTTGAGACATCACAGAAGGTTTTTTTCACAGCCTACCTGACTGAAATGCCTCATTAATATGCAAGTCATTTCAGCTCATTACTATCCAATTCTTTTGTCTTCTCAGGTGAGAATGGCCCATTTTCAGTGGTGATTCATGCCTCCATGCATACTGTGTTTCTTGGCAAAAAGTGTCTTACAAAAACTAAATCAATATATTGTTTTATATGAAGGAGTAGGCAGCATAATTTTTACATAATTTTGAAGCAAAAACTCTAGTTTACAACCTCCAATACCCAGAAGTCTTGTGAACACAGATTTACTATACTTTTTTTGGCCTTATTTCAGTGACTTAAGTTTTTTGTTTTTTCAATAACCACGCATAAACATTATTCCTTCAAAAACACAAACATGTACATACATGTTCCTCACATATTATTGTAGCCTAGTTTGTGCTGAATACAGTGTAATGACACTTTTGTCATTTATATGTTTATGAACAACTGAAAAAAGCACAAATGTCAGGGCATGTCAAAACTTCTCCAGGCCCCAAATCAGCCTCAGACTCCAGAGGGTTAAAGGATTATTAGGCTGCATAAATTAGGTCAGCCGGAACCGGGAACACTTCCTATAACACCAGATGTACTCGTTACATCAGAAAAAGAATGGCATCTACGCTAATATTAGTCTTTCTGTTTATCCCGAGGTTTACCGTAGTCAACCGGATCTGGGCCGTATCCAGCTGAGACCAGCTCGAGTCAACTGGATCATCCATTGTGAAGGCCTCATCGACATGACAGCCAGTAGCACAGTTCCTCAACAGACCATCCATACCAGCGTGATGAATACGATCCTCAACTGGATGGAACTGAAATAAATACTTTGATTGTTGCGATCCTATCAGACTTATGATAGCAACCTGATTCGTAACAAAGCACTGTTCGCCAGAGGAGAACTGGCCCCCCGACTAAGCCTGGTTTCTCCTAAGGTTTTTTTTTCTTTCTCCATTTTAACACCTATTTGCCACTTGTTTGCCACCTGATGTCAGCTGATGGAGTTTGGGTTCCTTGCCGCTGTCGCCTTTGGCTTGCTTAGTTGGGGACACTTGACATTTGATATTCAATAGTATTCTTGACATTTATTCAACAGTGCTTCTGATCTGCCTGCATTGACACTATTATTTAAGAGCTGCTGTGCAGCCAAATTATGTACCAGTTATCAATGTAAAGCTGCTTTGACACAATCTGCATTGTAAAAAGCGCTATATAAATAAAGGTGACTTGACTTGACTTGACAGTACCCCCCCTCCCACGGCCCGCTCCTGAGGGCCGAGGACCCCGACGTCATGGTGGTCGTCCTCTTGGGCGTGGGGCAGGTCTGTCAGGGTGGCTGGCGTGGAATGCTTGTAGAAGATTGGGATCGAGGATATCGTTTCTAGGCACCCATGATCGCTCCTCGGGGCCGTATCCCTCCCAGTCGACAAGATATTCAAGTAGACCACCACGGCGCCGGGAGTCCAGTATCTCGCGAACCTCGTACGCAGCACCGTCGTCCAGGATGAGTGGAAGGGGGGGCTTGGCGGCTGCCACGTCAGGTTCTGTGGAGGGAGAAACAGAAGGGTGGTGAGGTTTTAATAGGGAGACATGAAAGGTTGGATGAATCTTTTGAGGTGGAAGTTGCAAACGATACGTGACGGGGTTGATCTGTCTGGTGATGGTGAATGGGCCAATGAAGCGAGGACTCAGCTTCTTGCAGGGCAGACGCAGCCTGATGTCCTTGGTTGACAGCCAGACCTTCTGCCCCGGTTGGTAGGATGGAGCATTGGAGCGCCGAAGGTCTGCTGTCATCCTGCGTCTGCGCAGGGCTCTCTGCAGTTGATGGTGGGCTGAGTCCCATACCCTCTCGCTCTCCCGGAACCAGTAGTCGACTGCGGGGACATTGGAGGGTTCCCCGTCCCAGGGGAACAGCGGGGGTTGGAAACCGAGTACGCATTGGAAGGGTGTTAGACCGGTGGAAGGTTGGCGGAGCGAGTTCTGGGCATACTCGGCCCAACCCAGATGCTGGTTCTAGGAGTTCTGGTGGCCATGACAGAAGGTACGCAGGAAGCGGCCAATCTCCTGGATCTTCCGTTCCGTCTGCCCGTTCGTCTGAGGATGGTAGCCGGATGACAGACTGACGGTCACACCCAGGAGCGACAGGAAGGCCTTCCAGACACGGGAGATGAATTGGGGCCCTCGGTCTGATACGATGTCTTCGGGGATTCCATAATATCGGAAGATGTGGTTAAACATGAGCTCTGCTGTGGTTAAGGCAGTAGGTAGACCTCTCAGGGGGATGAGACGGCAGGCCTTGGAGAATCGGTCTACTACCACGAGCACACAGGTGTGACCATCCGATGCCGGGAGATCCGTGATAAAGTCAACCCCCAGGTGTGACCAAGGTCGCTCAGGAATGGGCAGCGGAAAGAGCTTGCCGGCTGGCAGGTGATGAGGGCTCTTGGCGATGGCGCACTCCCTGCAGCCCTGCACGTACCTTCTGAAATCCCTGGCCATGTTGGGCCACCAGAAGTGCTCCTTAAGCAGCGAGAGGGTCTCATTGACCCCCGGGTGACCAGTGCCAAGTGATGAGTGAGCAGAGTGTACAAGTGGAGTGCGACGTGTCCAGGTGACGTTCTGAAGGCCCTGGGGACAACCCGGCGGAGTGTAGGAAGAGGCATTGGAGGAGGGTAGAGTTTCTTCGGACCATTGGATGGGATTCACGAAGATGGATTCTGGAAGGATGGTTTCAGGGGATGCATTCTTTTCCTCAGGAGCATGGAGACGGGATAATGCATCAGCTTTAACGTTCTTGGAGCCGGGGCGATAGGAGATAGTAAATTCAAATCTGGAGAAGAACATGGCCCAGCGGGCCTGTCGAGGGTTGAGTCTTTTGGCAGCTTTGAGGTACTCCAAGTTTTTATGGTCGGTGAGTACTTGAAAGGGATGATTGGCTCCCTCCAACCAATGCCTCCATTCCTCCAGCGCAAGCTTAACGGCCAGGAGCTCACGGTCACCGATGTCGTAGTTGACCTCCGCCGGGTTGAGTTTGCGGGAGAAGAAGGCGCATGGGTGGAGTCTACTTGGATTCCCCTGCTGCTGTGAGAGTACCGTTCCCACTCCTGTGGTGGAGGCGTCCACCTCGACGACAAAGGGCAGGTCAGGGTCCGGGTGGATGAGGAGGGGAGCGGTGGTGAAGGCTTCCTTGAGGGCTTCGAAGGCGTTGGTGGCATCTTCGGACCAGGACAGAGACTTGGGCTGATGACGGAGGAGGTTGGTTAGTGGGTGGACGATGGAACTGTAGTTTTTGATGACGCGACGGTAGAAATTGGCGAAGCCGAGGAAGCGTTGGAGTTCTTTGATGGTTGTGGGAGCAGGCCAGGACTTGATGGCCTTCCCCTCGTCCATCCGGATGCCACTGTGATCAATGAAATATCCCAGGAAGTGGATTGAGGGCTGGTGAAAGGAACACTTTTCTGCCTTGAGGAATAGATGGTACTGCCGTAAGCGTTGGAGGACCTCCGCAACGTGGTGGCGATGTTTGGCCAGGCTCCAGGAGTAAATCAAGATGTCATCAATATACATGAGTACAAACTTGTGGAGGAACTCCCGGAGCACCTCATGAATGAAATCCTGGAATACGGAGGGGGCGTTGACAAGTCCATAGGGCATGACCAGATATTCATAATGGCCGGTGGGCGTGACGAAGGCGGTCTTCCACTCATCCCCCTCGCGTATCCGGATGAGGTTGTACGCGCTGCGGAGGTCCAACTTAGTGAACACAGTGGCACCACGGAGATGTTCCAGGGCCGCTGGGATGAGGGGAAGTGGGTACCGGAATTTAACTGTTATCTTGTTTAAGGAACGATAGTCTATGCAGGGCCGCAAGCCTCCGTCCTTTTTTGCCACAAAGAAGAAACTTGAAGCAGCAGGGGAAGTAGACGGGCGTATATATCCTTGGTTAAGGGCCTCTTCGATGTATTCTTCCATGGCCTTCTCCTCCGGCACTGACAGGGGTAGATCCTTCCCCTAGGCACTGGTTCACCCGGTAACAGATCTATGGCACAGTCCCATGGCCGGTGTGGAGGAAGCTTGGAGGCGCGTTGCGGGCAGAAGACGTCAATGAAGGGGGCGTAACAGGATGGAATATCGGTGGAGCGTTTCTCTATGGGGCTTTCAATGGAAGTAGTACAGATGGAGATCTTCTTGGAGCATGGAGACTTGGGAACTGGAAGCTCGGAGAAGCAACTGGAGAAACAGTGTTCGCCCCACTTCAGGATCTCGCCTAGAACCACGTCAGCGGTGGAATCCTCCAGAACCAGCAAATGGATGTCTTCCACGTGTAGAATACCTACACGGAGTTGAAGGGGTCCCACACAGCGACTGATCCTCTTCCTGCTCAGGGGTTTGCCCGTGATGGAGTGGACTTGGTAGATGGTCGGAGAGGGCAAAGTTTTGAGCTTGAGTTGTCGGCAGAGGGAGCCTGAGATGAAGTTTCCTGCTGACCCTGAGTCGAGGAGCGCCACCACTGGAACAGATACATCAACAGCAGTAAGGTTTACAATAGTAGTGAGTGGTTTCATCTTCTTAATGGAGGGAATGATGGCACTCACCAAAGGTCGAGGAGGACGAATTGGGCATGCGGAGATCGCATGCCCCGGAGATCCACAGTATAAACATAAGTTCAGGGTCAGCCTTCTTTTACGTTCTGAGGGAGATAGACGGGAATTATCCACTTGCATGGGTTCGCTGGCTGGTTCTGGGGAGCTGACGGGTTCGGATTGGCGGGAATAGATGGTGGAAAGTGGCTGGCCCTGGTGCTGATCGAGACATGACTGCATACGAGTGCCTACGCGGATGGCGAGTTGGATGAAGCATTCGAGGCCGATGGAATCCTCGTATGCAGCGAGATGCAACCGCACTCTGGGTTCCAACCCCTAACGAAATGAGGTTGTAACAGTCTTGAACTGTCACATTAGGTGCCCTGGTAAATGTACATCCACTACCTGACACTAGGGGCAGTGTGGCCCTGATTGCTGTAGTATATCAGCAACGTAGAGGTAGAAGAAGTGAGATTGGTTTGGTGCTACAGCATGGTGGATGGTGTCTGCAACCCACTCTTAAGAGTCCTGACTGGGAATCTGGGGATTTTCTGCTCAGTCAATGTAAGGTGACTAAACTAATGTTTAAGCATGTTTTTTCAATTAATAATAAGCAGCTACTATCTGAATAGGGCTTTTGTGTGCAACATGTTAGAACGTTTCTATAAAGTTCCTTAGATATGATTAAAACAATAAAATAGTGTTTGGAGTCTGCTTTACAACCAGCCATTAAGCTTCAGTTAGTTATTTAGCAGATTCCAATCAGATTGATTATATTGCTCACAAGCCTCTTCCATAGAAGTCTATATATGTAAAAAAAAATATTCAGGCTATGAACAGAAAATAAAATGATACCCTCTATAGATAAATAATGTTTTTATTTCATTTTATAAAACTTAATCATCTGATTTTAATTGAAGACCCCTCTCAGTTTCTCAATGATCTTCAGCTTCCACATGTTAGAAGGTGGTCAAAATGATTTAGACAATATATTTGAAGAAAGTAAAACCTTGGAAGCTATACCTAAGCTAGAGAATGTAAATCAGCAGGCCCTGATGGATTATCAATTGACATACAGTATATAAGCTATTGAAAGACAAACTGGTTGGTGTTTTGAAGGAAATGTGCAGTCATTTCAAAATGGTTATTTACCACCCATGCTGAGAAGTGCTCTGACTTTAATTCTGAAACCAGACAAATCTGCCAAACGTGAGTCATACAGACCAATCTCCTTACTCTACAGACATGACAAACATTCTGTATGAAATAAGGGAAGCCCCTGACACTTGTATCCTATCACTCAATGCAGAAACAGCATTCGATAGGGTAGAGTGGCTTTATATCCACAATCTGATTTCTGACTTGTAATGCAGCTTGAATAATACTCACACTGTTCATTCAGAACTGGTTTTGGGAGAATTTGACTCCCCTTACGAAAAAGACGTTTATTCAAGTGTGCTATTAGTATACACTTTCATTCTACTTTTTATATACTTCACAGAAATATACTTTATGTATCTCTCAGAAATATACTTAAAATTGCACTTAAGTATTCTTGACTCATACTGACAGAAAAGTCTCAGTATATTTGGCCTATACGTGTACTCTGTATTTTGATCTAGATATAATTAAGAATTCCAAGTATACTTGGATTGTAGTTGTGTTTAATCTTCTGATTGAGTAGCCTATTAAATACTTTTTTTCCACATAGCTTTACATACTGTCTTATAAAGTTACACTGACTGAAAATATTGAGTTATAAAGAAAACGTACAAGTATACTTGCAGTACAAAACTACGAAACTATTAGTTCATTAAAAGTACACTTAAAAGTGTATCATAAACTAAAAAATGTACTACTAGTATTAAAATAGTAAACTACTAGTATACTTGTATGTTCACTTGTAGTAAAGATGCAGTACATATGAAAAACGTAGTTGTAAACTAGTTGTGCACTTAAAGTTTACTATACTTTTACACTTATAGTACACTTAAACATATACTTTTATATACAAAAAGTGGGCAAATGTAGTCCCAAGCAGTATTGAAATAGTACACTTACAAGTTTACTACTAGTACATTGATATTAGTATACTTTATAAGTAATCTTCCTGATCAGTTCCAACTTCTAAGCTGAGAAGTTGAAACTGATCAGGAAGATTACTTATAAAGCAATCTGTTGCAACAGTAACTATTGACCCTCTCTAGCACTTTAGACACAGTTGCAGTTGCAGCACAAATGCAACATGGAACAAACATGCTCCATGCTCTCTCTCTCTCTCTCTCTCTCTCTCTCTCTCACACATACACACACACACACACACACACACACACACACACACACTCACTCACACACACACACACACACACACACACACACACACACACACACACACACACACACACAGTGTAATTAACCTTCATATTCTCCTCATTTCCCTTTTACACTCATGGTAAAGAAAATTAAGGAAAATAGTCAGACACCATGCTATAACGAGCACAAGAGAGCAGCCTGAAAAATGGAGCACAGTCAGATTAATGACTAATAAAACTAAAGGTATTTCGCATTTCATGGAAGAACAGTGTAACTGCATACAGAACTGCCTTAAAAACTGATAGATCTGCTGACTTTTCAAACAAATAAACACAACCCTTGATATTTATTGGATACAGTGGCTAAATTAACGAGGAATAAAGCTTTAACTTGCATAGCAGTAATGACTTTATGAATTTCTATGCTTGCAAGATTGATACTATTAGAAAAAAAGTTCTAACCATGCTATCTTCTATTTCAGTTTCCTGTCAGACATTGTGCTATAGACCCCCTGAGGAACAATTCCATTCATTCATTGCTATAGGACATGAAGATTTGTCTAAACTTGTTAAATCACCAAAATCAACAACATGTATGTTAGACCCTATACCGACTAAACTATTGAAAGAGATGCTTCCAGAAGTCATAGATCTTCTTCATAATATTGTTAATTCATCTTTATCACTAAGATACGTATCAAAAACTTTCAAGCTGGCTATTATTAAACCTCTTATTAAAAAACCACAACTTGATCCTAGAGAATTAGTCAATTTGCCTTATTCACCTCAAACGTTCTAAGGAGCTTGAGGGGTACACCTACCACTTTCGGGAATTCTCACGTTGCGATTTCTCTTAGCGGCAATGGCACGGCACTGCTGTGTTCCCCAGTGCTCGTCATACAGGAAAAAATCCAACAGTGGACAAACCTTTCACTGTTTTCCAGAGGATAAGGGACTACGTCGAGAGTGGATAAAAAAATATCAGAAGGCATCCTGGTCACTGGCATAAAGTTGGTTTGATGTCAGACGTTTGATATTCGCAAATTTAAGGACTGTCTCTAAAGTTACATCCGACATTGGTATGCCCAATTCTAACTTCAATAACATTTGAAGGGAATAATTAACAGCCATAAAACCAGCTGTAAAGTGTTAATCTACATGTCAGCTATGATGCACACCTTTTATATTTTTAATATTTATTAAAATAAACTGTCAAATCATGTGTAAATATGGCTATTTTTCACTACTGTATATACGCTCATACATAAATATGCCATAATTTAATGCTCAATAACATTTGAAGGGAAGAATTAACAGCTATAAAAACAACTGTAAAGTGTTCATCTACATGTCAGCTACGATGCACACCTTTTATATTTTTAATATCTATTAAAAAAAAACAGTCAAATCATATGTAAAAATGGCAAGATTCGTAGTCCACTAATGCCTCGTTTCCACTGAGCAGTACGGTTCGGTTCGGTTCGGTTCGGTACAGTTCGGTACGGTTCGGAGCGGTACACCTTGATCAGGCTTGCGTTTCCACCGCAAACAGTACCCTTACTTGATAGGCGTGGTGTAGCCGGAAAATAGTGACGTCATTCTCGCGTGAAGAAGAAAACAATATAGTAAACAACAATGGAGGACATACTACAGCAGATCTTGTTCTTGCTTCTCGGCTTGAGGCTGTCTGTCACAAGAAGAAGACGAGCTTTGCATTCGGCGTTTCAGAATACCAAGATCGCAAAGTTCAGACGTCCATGCTGCAGCACCTACCAGCAAGCGGAGGAGAAACCCCGCGTAATTTAAAAACTATTTTACTGTGTCATGAAATGTTTTAAAAATTTTTCAGGCGAGAATGTAGTTGTTTAAATCTCAAATCTGTGGTTAATTTATAAAGATAGCGCCTATTTGAAAATTTGATCTGACGTTGTCGGAGTTGTGAGATCCAGGCGATCACCAGGCGCTCGGTGCTCATGTACCCAGCCGAGAGCAGCTGTACCTCGGGTAGTCCTTCTGACATTCGCCGCTGGCTCTGATGTCTCTGTAATGGTTAAAAACAAGATATCATTCATCTTGTGTATAACGGGCAATCTTTGGTCTCATGAATTTATAATTTGTTCCCGGGCAAATCGTTTTGGCTGAGGGGAAAGTGAAGTTTTATAACTTTATATATTTATTTAACTTTGTCTGAACCACATTTGTGTGTGGCGCCTCTTGTGTTGTCATTCATTCCCCTTGTAGCACGCGCAAGTGACGATTCTCTGTCAACCAATCAACGTTCTGCAGAGTGTAGCTCCACCCTTTTGGTACGGTATTGTTGTGCTTGGTACCCCAACGAAAGGGTCCCAAAAAAGTGGTACGGTACGGTTCGGAATTAGGGTACCATTCACAACTTTTGACAATGGAAACGGAAAAAAATGCGTACCGTACCGAACCGTACCGTACCGTACCGCTCAGTGGAAACGAGGCAAAAGTTTCCATTGCTGCTACTGATTGATAGTACTGTATTGGAGTCCAACTTCCGGGTTTGTGTACCCCTCAACGGCGTTCGAGTTTTCAAAATGGCCGCCAGGTGAATAAGGCGAATTACAGGCCGATTTCAAATCTCACTTTTCTGTCAAAAATACTAGAAAAGGCAGTATCATCTCTATTATTGTTACTGGATCTTAGTGCTGCATTTGACACTATTGATCACAATATTCTTCTAAATTGTGGCAGAACGGTATCAGTTCACCAGTTAATTATTTACGATGTTGACCAATGAGAAGAAGTGAATTCTATATGACGAACTATTTAAGGAGGGGTATTCTCACATGAACGAAAGAGAGGAAGTGAGGGCAAACGTGAACGGAATTGACTGGTGACGTATGTGTGCTGTGCGAGGTCAAGATATGGAAAGGTGCGCTGGCTGAACAATAAGAGAAGGTGCTCCAGTGCAAGAAATGAGTCTGCGTGGGGAAAAATGTGGTGAAAAGCGAGCAGTGACCAGGCTGAGAGGCTTAAATAGACGGAGTGAGCGAGAGTGCAGCGGGGACGCAACGACGCCATCTCAGCTCGCTACTGCGGCTGCCGGCAACGGCGCGTGCCTTGGATTATGCCTAGCTACGAATGTTCTTGTTGCAAACAAAGCGCTAACGGCTCTGGTGCTAGCTACTTACCTGCTACTTCATCTGACGCAAGACCAGCGGGCAGTGGCTCCGGGAGACTGGGTACCAACTTGACGCACATACATTACACGCACACACCAACGCACTTCAACAGTCACGCCATCCCACACATACATGCAAGTTTTTTTTTCCCTTTTTCTTTTTTTGTTTGTTTTGAAGATTGACTGGCTTTAATGTGAAACTGTTCAAAAGCCTAACTGATGTGTACATTTCATATGCGAATGGGTTTGCTGTGACAAGTTATTCCATTAATTCGTGCTTTGAACGTTTGTTTAAACGGGACTGAGACTAAACATACGCCAATGTATGGGAAATCGCCAGTGGACAAGTAACGTTCCCGCATCCACAGTCAAGTGGTTTTGCACTTTTTAGAGTTGTGTCTTTGCTGTTTTTTTGTTTCTTGTGTCCTGTTCTTTTGTGGAGGTGTTTATGTGAAACACACCATGTCGCACTGTCATAACTGTGATTAATCTAAGGGTATGTTTGCTATGGTTGGGCATATGATTATATGATCCTTGGTGGGTTTTCTAAAAAATAAATTTGCAAATATATTGATGTTTCTGAATGAGTTTTTAATTGGATTCTGCACCTTCAAGTTCCCCCTCATATGTAACGGTGGTTTTTAAAAGAGCTATCCGGAGTTAATTTATTGACAGGATTAAAGGCCTGTCTGGCACCCGAACAAATTAATAAATAATTTATTTTATATAATTACATTTTTTAAAAGTTGAGGGGCTACCATCGCTACAAAATAGACGCGAAAATTATGTTGGCATTAGTGGAATTGCATTGTCATGGTTCAAATCATACTTATCTGACCGTTATCAGTTTGTAGTAGTAAACGATGAGATGTCATATCAATCACAAGTAAATATGGATTAAATATGGAGTACAGCAAGGCTCAGTACTAGGACCATTGCTTTTCACTCTGTACATGCTACCCTTGGGAGATATCATTAGGAAGCATGGAGTTAGTTTTCATTGTTACGCTGATGATACTCAGCTCTATATTTCTTCACGCCCTGACGAAACTTACCAATTCGCTAAATTAACAGAATGCATAGCTGATATAAAAAACTGGATGACCAGTAATTTCCTACTACTAAATTCAGGAAAAACAGAGATTCTAATTTTTGGACCAAAAACTACTTCACGCAGTAACCTAGAATACTGTCTAACACTTGATGGCTGCTCTGTTAAGTCTTCGTCGTCAGTTAGGAACCTGGGTGTGCTCTTTGATACCAATCTTTTATTTGAAGGCCATGTTACTAGCATCTGTAAAACCGCTTTCTTCCATCTTAAAAATATATCTAAACTACGACATATGCTCTCAATGAAGAATGCAGAACAGTTAGTTCATGCGTTCATGACCTCAAGGTTAGATTACTGTAACGCTCTACTGGGTGGTTGTTCCTCCCGCTTGATAAATAAACTACAGCTCGTACAAAACGCAGCAGCTAGTGTATTAAAGGCCCCTACAAGAGAGACTTTTATTATGAAACACATCCATATCATTCCAGTAGAGGGCAGCGTAGTTAGTTGATCGGCTGCTATTTATTGTATTTGGGTGTTCAGTGTGAGCTGTTAGCTGATAGGACGCTAATTCCAGTTCATTTGAGGGAAATTGCTGCAGATGTAACCGTTGGGTGTTTGTCATTGACCACAAAGTAAGCCCTTTTGTTTATATTTGTGTTAATAGTTATCTGAATAGCTTTGTATGCATCTGTATCTTACGGACAAGCCCAGACATGTCCTGTAACACTCGTTCGGTTATGCAGATCAGTAATTTTATTTCCCTTGTGATTTATCCTTTCTATACAGAGATGTAAATGAGTAATATGGGTTCCTAATGATACAATGTCGATCTGTTAACTGTTATTTTGTGTTTAACGTTACGATGTTTACTTAAATGCTGCTTGATTGCGCCAATACTATCCATATATAGACACTGTATGTTATTAATGACAAATGATAGCTTATGGTGTACATTTTCACCACAAATACCTAATTAATGCCAGTTAACTGTATGTTTAATATAGAAATGTCATTCCTGTGAATGAGAAATACTAATTCATTATGTAACTGGGATCGTTATTAATATATATTTAGTTTATTCATTATCTTTATTGTATTTATTATTTTTCAGACTATATACATCTTTGACTGTACATCTGTGGCCCTACCTTTCTCTACCAATACAAAAGTATAACCTGATCACCGGTCTCCTCATTATTGGTGCTCTGACCGGCACTCAGAAGGGTTTACTCCTCCATTACTGTAATCAAACCTAACAGTCCAAAAGCCTCTCCAACAGCTAGAGTTCTTACTAGAACTAGGAAGTATGACCATATTAGCCCAGTTCTGTCATCACTGCATTGGCTTCCTGTTATGTTATGTATGTAATATCGTTATTCCCCATTGTGCCTGCGGGTGGCACTGCTACTTGTAATTGTGAGTTGTGTTCCTTAAAGAAATAAATTCAGAAGAAGAATAGTATCCCTGAATGTTGGTTGTGTTATCTGAACGTGGTTTAACCCAAAAGTTTATTATATGTTTTGTCAGTTAAAACATAACATAATTGGCGACGAGGTGGATTAAAATTACCACGAAGCTACTAACTACTGTGAATCGTAGTTAGGTGTTACGTTACTGTAAATTTTCTTTTCTCTGCGTAGCTTAAGTGTTTAGATTAGCTAGAATGGCTGCTACCATTGGCCACATGGAAGCCTTTGACGAAAGCGTCGAACCGTGGACCACATACATCGAACGATTTGAACACTTCATAGAAGCGAATAATATTGAGGCCGAAAAGAAAGTGCCTGTGCTACTCAGTGTGATCGGAGGAAAAACATATGGACTACTCCGAAGTCTTATCGCGCCAGACAAACCGGGAGAGAAAAGTTTCAAGCAGATTACAGACACACTACAGCAGCATTTCTCTCCGAAGCCCCTGGTCATCGCGGAGCGTTTTCGTTTCCATCGGCGGAATCAAGAGGAGAGCGAGTCGGTGACACAGTATGTTGCAGTGCTTAGAGGATTATCAGAACACTGTGAATTTGGGGGACATTTGGATGACGCACTTCGCGATAGATTTGTGTGTGGCTTAAAGAGTGAGGCTACTCAAAAGCGCTTGTTGACCGAGTCTACGCTGACGTTTCAGAGAGCGGTAGAGTTGGCGGTCTCCATGGAAACAGCGTCACGTGAAGCACACCAACTCAGCGGATCACTGACGGTAAATGCACTGTCTTTATCAAAGAGTAAGACTGCAAACAAATGCAAACGATGTGGAAAGAATAACCATAATGATGATGACTGTTGGTTTAAAGACAAAAACTGTAATGCTTGTGGAAAAAAGGGCCATATCAGTCGCGTTTGCAGGAAAAGTAACATTTACGATGACAGAAAAACAAAGAGTGGAAAAACAGCAAAAGCTACATGGCCAACGAAAGCATTTAAGCAGAAAGGCTACATAAAAAAAGGAAATGTACACCGCCTTGATGCTGATGCAGTGTCCAATGATGATGACACAGATTCTGATTTAGCTCTGTATAAACTGTCACAGCCAGGAGAAAAGTCCAGTATCACCGTGAAGCCAGAAATTGAAGGTACACCACTGGAAATGGAACTGGACACGGGCGCAGCAGTGTCATTGATTTCAACAGAGACTTACGATCGAATATTGAGACACCTGCCCCTATGCTCAACGGACATTGTTCTTCGAACATACACTGGGCAAGCATTGCGTCCGGAAGGAGTAATTAATGTGTATGTGAAGTTGGGCAATCAGACAGCTGTTCTTCCACTGTATGTCGTGCAGGGAGACTATCCGCCACTCTATGGCAGAGAATGGTTGCGTCAGATCAAACTGAACTGGAAAGAAATAAAAGCAGTCAAATTGAAGACGCTCGAAGCCGTGCTGCAGAAACATGCCGCTATTTTCTCTAAACATTTGGGAGAAATGAAGAACATCACGGCTAAACTAACATTGAAACCTGAACATAAACCTAAGTTTTGCCAGCCCAGAGTCGTTCCATATGCTCTTCGTCCAAAAGTCGAAGCAGAGCTGAACCGTCTCACTGAAAGTGGAGTATTGTCACCGGTAGAGCATAGTGAATGGGCTACTCCAATAGTCCCTGTTGTAAAGAAAAACGGAGACCTGCGCATCTGTGGTGATTTTAAGGTAACGATAAACCCTGTCTTACACATTGAACACTATCCGTTACCGCGCATTGAGGACCTGTTCGCTTCATTAGCGGGAGGACAATGTTTCAGCAAATTGGACTTGTCACATGCTTACCTTCAAATGAGGGTCGAGGAGGAGTCCAGGAAGTTCCTCACAATTTCTACACAGAAAGGACTGTTCCAGTACAATCGCCTTCCGTTTGGGATCGCTTCGGCGCCAGCTATATTCCAGAGAGCCATGGACCAAATATTACAGGGTCTGCCTAATGTCCATTGTTACCTGGATGACATTCTGGTTACCGGGCGGACTGAAGCTGAACACCTGGAAAACCTGGATGCAGTCCTTGGACGACTGGAACAGTTTGGCTTGCATGCTGAAAAAGGGAAATGTGACTTTTTCAAGGACTCACTGGAATACTTGGGTCACATAATTGATTCAGAAGGTTTGCACAAATCACCTCGAAAAGTACAGGCAATTGTCAATGCGCCAATTCCATCGAACATTACACAGCTGAGATCATTTCTAGGCCTGTTAAACTATTACGGGAGATTCATACCCAATCTGGCAAACATAGCGAATCCTCTGAACGCCCTGCTGTGTAAAGGGAAACGCTGGCAGTGGTCTGCGGAGTGCGATGCTGCATTCAAAAAAGCAAAAGAACAATTGGTGTCACAAAATGTCTTGACACACTATGACCCTCAGAATGCCATTCGGCTTGCATGCGACGCATCGCCTTATGGCATTGGTGCCGTCATTTCCCACATGCTACCCAGCGGTGAAGAAAAGCCAATAGCATTCGCGTCCCGCACACTTACCAAGGCAGAACAGAATTATGCACAGATTGAGCGCGAGGCTCTGGCCATAGTGTTTGGGGTCAGAAAATTCCATCAATATCTCTACGGACGGAAATTCACGCTGTTCACAGATCACCGCCCCCTTACTACGATCTTTGGGCCGCAAAAAGGAATTCCGTCTATGGCGGCAGCGCGAATGCAAAGGTGGGCATTACTTTTGTCTGCGCATAACTATACAATAGAGTACAAAAGAGCTGAGCATCATGCAAATGCTGATGGTCTTTCCCGTCTGCCGTTACAAGTAGAGTACTGTGAGAAAACGGATGCAGTAAAGCTATTTTACCTCGAGCAGATGGAGAAACTCCCTGTCAGTGCCACGGATATCCGTCGTGAGACTATGAGTGACTCAACTTTGTCTACAGTTGTAGACATGGTCATGAAAGGGACTCAAGCTGTCAACCTGACTGTTAATAGTGAACTCTCACCTTTCACCTCCAAACGCACTGAGCTGTCTGTCCAACATGGGTGCTTAATGTGGGGCATGAGAGTTGTTGTTCCCCTAAAGCTGCGGAAAAGAGTACTGGAGGAACTTCACACTGGCCATCCAGGAATTGTTCGAATGAAAGCCATTGCTCGCAGTTATGTGTGGTGGCCTGGTATTGATGCGGACATCGAACTGTGTGCGAAAATATGTCAGTCATGCCAGCAAATACAGAAAATGCCATCCCAAGCACCCCTCCACCCATGGGAGTGGCCAAGCAGACCATGGGAGCGTATTCATGTAGATTTTGCTGGCCCATGTGAGGGTCACATGTACCTAGTCGTGGTTGACGCACATTCGAAGTGGCCTGAGGTGCAGTTGATGACATCAACAACAGCAGGGAGAACAATTGAAGTTTTGAGGAACCTTTTCAGCCATTATGGACTGCCTGAAGTCCTGGTGAGTGATAATGGACCACAATTTGTCTCTCAGGAGTTTGTAACTTTCCTGAAGGCCAACCATGTGAAGCATATCCGTTCAGCCCCATATCATCCAGCAACCAATGGGCAGGCTGAAAGGTTTGTTCAGTCGCTAAAACAAGCACTGAAGACGTCTAAGGGCTCTTCTACTCTTCAGAGACGGCTGGAAACATTCTTGTTGACGTATCGCAACACTCCACATCCGACGACTAAAGAGGCCCCTTCCTTGTTGTTTTTGGGACGACAACTGCGCACACGTCTGGATGCCTTGAAACCCAGTGTGTCATCTGCCGTGCGACTCTCACAGACCTCCCAGGTCCTCCGCCGTGCTGGTCGTTCGAAGCCCAGACAGTTTGGAGTCGGTGATGCGGTGCTGGCTCGTGATTACAGAGGGAGAGAAAGATGGACATCAGGTGTGGTGACGGCTCAAAGTGGTCCAGTATCTTACACTGTGGATGTAGGAGCTTCTGCGGAATGGCGACGCCATGCTGATCAACTCTTGTCCATTCCGAATCAAACAGCTGAAACTCAGGTGACACAACCACCTAACATCAGTGATGTATCTGTTCCTGTACAGACCTCTGTAAATGACACTTCTTCAGCCCCACCAACCAGGGAACAGGATGTTAACAGTGACACTCAGATAAACCATGGCAAACTCGACATTCCATCAGTGCAGGTCAGACGTTATCCAGCCAGAGTGATTAAACCACCCAACCGTCTGACATTATAAGGCCATGAGAAACTCTTGCTGGGCTGAAATGTAATTAGTTATGTTAGTGAGCCTGTTCTGACAAGGGGCAGAATAATCCCCGAACTGGCTTGAGGCAAGAGGCAGTCTACCCTCTACCTCTAGTATATATATAAAAAAAAAAAAGGGCATAATTTTTGAGTAGCTCAGAATGCAGTGTTTTCTTTTGTTTCTTGATTAAGAGGGGAGGAAATGTTATGTATGTAATATCGTTATTCCCCATTGTGCCTGCGGGTGGCACTGCTACTTGTAATTGTGAGTTGTGTTCCTTAAAGAAATAAATTCAGAAGAAGAATAGTATCCCTGAATGTTGGTTGTGTTATCTGAACGTGGTTTAACCCAAAAGTTTATTATATGTTTTGTCAGTTAAAACATAACATGTTAAACATCGTATAGATTTTAAAATCTTGCTAATTACTTACAAAGCACTAAATGGTTTAGTTCCCCAGAACATGAGCTACATTATAGTCCTTCACGTCTATCAATCTGTATTGTATAAAGCGCTATAACAATAAAGGTCTGTCACCTGATGGAGTTTGGGTTCTTGCTGCTGTCACCTCTTGCTTGCTTAGTTGGGGACAGTTAATATTCAACAGTATTACTGATTTGACTGCACTGATACTATTGTATGAGAATTGAACTGAACTGAGCTAGACGATGACGTCACTGTTTTCTGCAGAACTCCTTTATAGATTAAATGAACTGAATGAATAATTGATGATCTTTACAATGGAACTGAATCAATACTGAACTGACTTCAGCTGAACAATACACTGTTTCTTTCTTAGAGCTTTTCAGCAGAATTGAACTCTGTTCGTATCATTAAGCCATTTTCATATTTTTCTCTGTAAAGCTGCACCGTGAATATCGGATTGTACACAGACAATACTACTCTTTTTCTGACAAAGCTTGAGAGATCTGTTCTAGCATTGCTCAAATTGATTGATAGTTTTTTTTAAATGTTCTCTGGCTATAAACTAATAATAAAGGGATCAAACAAATTTACTTTATAAATGCAATCACTGGCTTTAAAGATGTGGGCATATGTGTTACTCCTACAATCAACAGGTTAATTCTTGCCAATTACAATCTAATTACAAATGAATCTGTAGACAGATGATCCTCCCTAACAATCTCATTGATTGGCTGTATAAACAATATAAAGATGGACATTCTTCCCAAATCTAAGTATTTATTTTGCTCTTTTCCTCTAGGCTTTTTATCTAAAATAAAACAAAAATATATTATGTTTTTTTTTTTTTTTTTCTAGGGTACGTTTATAAAAGCTACTTAATTGAACTAAGGCCTAATCCTGGTTTAGTTTAAGCCCTGTCTGTGAAACCAGGCCTATGGCTTGAAAATTTAATGCACTGTATAGTGTTACAATCAGAATGGCTGACAAAATTTGATACAATTATCTTTTCTCTGAATATAATGATTATTGTGAGCAAAAGACATGTTTTCAGTTTTTCCACATTTAATTAAAGCAATAGTATCTGTACTTGTATTATTTTATTCCCCCATGCTCTGCTTATATACTAGAGAAAACTGCGTAAATAGAGAAAACTGGAACTGGGGAAAATACCATTTGACATTAATGTAGAAGCCAATTGCAGTGTCTGGTCTGCCCTGAGGCTTGTGGGTGTGTTTGTCCAGCCCTCTGAGGAGCTTTATATAAGACAGAAATCTGTCAGACAAACATCACTCAGACTCAATCGAGGTGAAGCTGCTCTTCTGACTCCGTCTACAGTCATCCAGGTGAGTATGTTCATAATAAAGAGCACGTCTGGGCTCATAGTTAATTTGAACACCTGTATTCTGTATTTAAAATTATTTTGTATTACACACATATTAAATATGCTAACTAGTAAATAATCTACATTAGAAATATTATATTTTTCATGCACCTTTAAAATACTGTTCCGTCAACAGTTGAACAGCTTTAAACTGTTTTGTAAAACTTTAACATTACACATCATTATAACTCTAACTCCAAACTATTTCTTCTAATTTTCACATTTTTAAAATGACATTCATAATTTCGACAGATAAAATGCTAGTCTGCTTTACAAACAGTCATTATGCTTCAGTTAAATATTTCATTTGAAAACAAATTCAAATAAACATTCATTCTGTATTGCATTAACGAGTATTGTTTGGAAAGGCAGTGCAATGTTAAAAGCAGCTCCTATCAGAGAACAAGCAGAATTAATCCTATCTTTTGGTCTGGTCATATCCATTTTTAGGACTGGATGTTTTACCTGACCAATTGGTCAATGTCAATTTGACCCCAGCACCATCAATGTAACCAAAAATGATAAAGCTTCCAAAACACATCTATGTGTAAATATACTGTTTAATGAGTGTTTCAAGCAGGTAAATGGAGACTGTCCTCCCAAAAAAAAGGGGAAAAAAAAGAAAACAACCCTATAGGTCATTTTTCGTGCACCTTATTACGACCTATATTTATGTTTTAAAGTCATGCGCCCTCTAGCCTGCGTAAAAATAATGACAGTGTCGTGTTACGTCTGTCGTCATGAAATGACGTATGACCGTCGTTACCAATCAAAATGCGTGTTAATTTAAATGCAATGTGTGGACTTTTTACACCATTTGTCCTATTTCCATTTAGCAAAACTCATTTTTGTATTAACGACTACACCTATCCTACCCCTAAACCTACCCTTAGTGATTTATTGTGCATATACACTTTATGAGCACATGTGTTCCCTGAGATCGAACCCACAATCGCATGATCACATGATTGCATATTGTTGTATGTTGAAATGCTCTGCCAATTGAGCTACACGAAACCCGAAATATGACGCAGATAAAAGGGAACAATGCATTAAAATGAAAATGTCCTGTTGTTGAGAGGGGCGCAACTATAGTAAATGCTCCTTTGGGTCGCATTTCAGGGAAGTGACAAATGACCTATTTAGGCGTATTGGTTGGAGAACATGTTTAAATGTAGCCAAGTGGTATAAATATACAATGTTTCTATTTTGTATTAAAAATGTTATGGCCCCTTTAAGAAATCTACTCTCTCTTCTCGCGATACTATTTGCGTGTTTTGGATGCGTGTGCGCGACCAGAGAAGTCATTCTGACTGTACACGAAAGCTCTGTGTGGTCGTGCTTGCATCGGTCTAATCTACTGTGGCTTCATCATCTTGTCGGTCGATGCTTTTGGATTGTGTGTGTGACGAGTGAACCTCGTGGCAGATAGTAAAAGATTGGCCACTGACGTATTCCAGTCTGTATTAACGTTTTTTTTTGTTTTTTTTTTTCAGTAATTATGTTATTTCTGGTGGACTCCGGTGCATTTTTTTGTTAGTCTATTACCTTGTATTTTACTGTACTTCAGGGGTTGCATGTCCACATCTGAATTACATCTAGTTAATTGGAAGTGACACTAATTATTGTCTTAAGATAAGATTATGCATAAGATTATTTTTTTCTTTTTGTATGTTGTAATTAGTGAAATCTTCAACTATCCAAAATCTACTTCTGTAAGCTTGCTTGTTCAAGTGTGTCAATGTATCCAAAGAATATTTATTTGTCATTTTGTCTTGAAGATATAGGTTGCTTATACTTTCAAAACGATTTGACAAATTAAAATTCTTTTTATATCTTTTTTTCAGATTATATAAACATGTCTCCAGATGATATATGAAAAATTTATTGTCAATCTGTCGAGTGGTTTAAGAGATCGAAAATGGGCAACAGACTCGGCTAACACAGAGCCTAATGTTAGGGTCGTTTGATTATTACATTTCTGCCTTAAATGGCAAACTGGTAAGTCCTAGAAACACCAAATTTACCTCCTGACTCCCACCAGCACACACTCGGTGATCAACCACACATGCAGCTCATTCCTTCATCAATAACTCAGAATAAAAGCAACACACTTCAGTTGCACATTGAGGTCCAAGTTGAGACCAGACAGAGATGTTCTAATTCTATTGGACTGTTTTACCTACCTCATGTGTTTATTCTCTTAACTTGTTACTGGATTACCTGCTCCTGAGATTCTTCTTCACTGTCTCTCCAATGTATTCTCCATTCCCTGTAAGACAAAGTAATTTCAGTTTCTTCAAGTTCATCAGCAACAATAAGTCTCCAGCTCATCAGTCTCCTGCTTTTCCATTGTCTATCATCTACTAAAGTGTTTTCCTCAACCATTCACTTACATGTGTGATAATCACCTGAAAATAAAACACTGTGCTAACCTCATCTCTCTCTCCGAGTCTGTCATATGCTAACAGAAGTCTAGTACCCAGTGGCTGCTCCATTCTGTATTTTTACAATATAGTCATTTTTCAACGCTGGAGGACCATTTGTTGATGGACCTATTTTGGAGTGGATTGGACAACCACATTTCTCACTGGATACCAGATGGCAGCTTGAACATTTCACCCCAACAGTATTTGGTCATGGTGCTGTGGATGTGTGGCTATCCCTACACAGTAGGTGAGGTTAGTGATGAAGACATCATTGCACCTCACTCAAAACCACTCCAGTTCTCCAGGTGCCAGCGGTCTTTGCCACCGAACCACCAGCTGTCTCGTAACTCCCATGTTCATCCCTCCTCATACCAGTCCCAGAACCTGTTCCAGAAAAGTTAATTCATCATGTCTGTTATTTGGGGAGGCTCTAGGGAAGAACTCCACTCTTCATTCCCCATGAGTCCGTTCCAGAGAGAGAAATCCCAGAGCCCTTTCCAGAGAAAGATATTCCAGTGACTTCAGACCCTAAACCCTCTCCAAAGTCTGCTTCAGCCCAAGAGCCTGCTCCAGAGTCCACCCCATAGCCCAGACAGGAGTGGGGATCTCTAGAATCTGGAGGTACTTGCTTGAGTAGACTTTAAATGGGAAACTCCTCATCGGCGTGCAGAGAAGGGTTTTCCGAGTCGATGATTTGTTGCAGAATCTTTTCAGGTCCGGATGGTGGTTATGTAAAAACCAATCCTGTTTGAGCATGCTGCCATAATGAAAGGAAGTCTCTTTGTCGTGGCTGGAGTTAAAGTTGAAGTGGCAAAAGTCGTTGGTTAAACTTTGCGGAAAAACTTAGAACACGAGACTCTCAACGGAAAAGAAAATTAAGTAAACGAAAAGTGAGTGAAAGTTGGATGGCTTGAATGAGCTGCTTGTCTGTCCTTTGTTAGCTTGATCTTGTCTTTGTTTCGTTCTTCTTGTTACTCCATGGTTCTTGACGTTAATCTTTGTTCTTCTTACTAGTTCTTTGTCTTGGGATATGACTATTTAAACTTAGGTGTTTGTCCCACCTCTGAGAGGAGTTCTGGCCAATCAGATATCGTCTTGTTTCAAAAGGTGGCTTTTCTCCGCCCCCAATCATACAATAAGTGTTATCTCCGGTCTCTGGAGTTGCCAGCTTTGGCAGAGAGTACTATTTAGACAATTTCTATTAAATGGAATATGATGCATTTTACACAGATTTCATTCAATAGTTACACAGTTACATGAGTTGTGGGTGTTCTAAAACATAACTGGTCACATGAAGCATGTGTAGACATTATATAAAATTTATGCAGTTAAAAGATGTTTGATAAATCCATTTCATTTCAAGTTCAGGTTTTAGTTGTAGAAACAGTCTCTGTGAGTTTTCCTGTAAAGTTAGGTCACTCAGGAAAACAGTCCTGCATTGTCTCTGTCTCTTTTGATCTGGAAATCAAAGACTCTTTATCTTCTTTTCAACCATTTGGTTTGTCACCTCTCCTTCGGTCAGGAAGCATGGTGCCATAAAAGTACCCAGCAGGGGTTTTCTGTAGACGGACTAGAGCCGATAATTAGATTCTCTGAGTTTGGGTTTCTGGAATTATGTTTTGAAAGAATCATCTGCATTATTCTTTTGTCTGGTTCGTCCATGGTTCCTACAACAAAGACTGCCTTCCAAGGATCCTTGAAATTTATCGATAGTGCTGTGGGGGTACTTACAGCAAAAAAGGTTGTAAAACATGGTAATGAAATTTCCGCTGCTTGGATCTCGATGATTGCCATTATAGGGCTATATTTAAATATTGTGTTTCAATGGAAACCTAATCTTACCATTAATTCTATTTGGCAAAAGCACTTAGAATCAGCCTTAACAGGTTAAACTGAAATTTATGGAATTTTAAGAAGTTACAAACAGCAGGTGTAACCCTACTCTGGACTTCTATCCCAAAGGCTGCAGGTCTGCTTAAACCAAGACTCATGTAGCCTTAAACAAGACACTTAACCCTAATTACTGCCATGTAAATATCCAAGAGGTACAAGTTTGTTTGGAAAAAGCATTTATGTACTTCATAACAACATATTATTTAGTAGTTATGCATTTAGACATTTAGACAAATCGCTGCTTCTGTTAGATAATTAAATGCATAGAAATAAAATAATTTTCCTCCCTCACATATAAAGCTGTTGGTAATCAGTGAACTTAATCTATAGGACTAAAATAATAGCTTTCATTTGGTGTAGAGATTGAATGTTTGGTTTATTCTGTGTTGCAGATTCAGGCAAAATGAACGGCATTGTTCCCAAGAGCAAAACAAAAGGCACTGACTTCTGTGGAGTGAACAACTACTATTATATAATCCGCTCTGATCTCGGCTGCTATATGCAGTCAAGTAATTTCAATAAAGGTTTAGACATCTCTATTTTCAGTCTGCACCCTGCCTGCCAAAATGGAGACCATTACCTTAGTGATTCGGATGGCTACTTTTACATCATCAAGGGCAATTCCTACCGCAGAGTCACAAACCTGACAACACACAGCGATGCTGTAGTTTACAGCCTTCATCCCAACTGCCGGGGTGGAGACCACTACCTTTCAGCCTTTGGCAATTTTTACATTATCTTCCAAGGAAAAGGTACTTACCGAAGAACAACAAACATGAATCGAGACTCGGATGCTGTAGAATACAGCCTGCATCCCAACTGCAGAGAAGGGCTCTACTACTGGGGCCTTCCAAACCACTACTACTTCCTCAAGACAGTCTCAGAGCGGGGAGTTGAGTACTACAAAGGTACCAACTTCAACAAAGATGAGTGCACTGCTGTCTATTCTGTTCATCCCGATGTTCTTAATTTCCTCCCTGGTGGGCTGTCAGTAACTATAGGCCCATCCTTTGGCATTTGGGAGAATATTAAAACTCTAACTAATGACAGCAATACACCAGTGACATGGACAAAGAAAATCAATAAAAAGGTTGGATACAATAAGGAGAAGATGTCCCAGATCACACACAACTGGAAGATAGCCACGTCAGCCTCGGTTGGATCTGGAGCACTTACAGGGTTAATTGTGAAGATGCAGTTCTCCCTTTCTGCAGAATATGGAGGTTCACATGTCAACACTGAAAAAGAAAGCTGGAACGAAATGACTGAAGTGGAAGAACAACTCTCATTTGAGCTGAAGCCAAACGAGTCTTTATATCTGTGGCAGTACAGAATGGGTCTTGGTAAAGATCCAGTGTTGTTCTGCCGTGATTTAAAGATTGACGATGAGCCAAACCCTCCGACTGAAGTCCCGCTGCCACTCGCACAATCATGAAAACATATCAGGATGCTTTAACTTCAAAGATAATCAAGTGCTTCAATTAAATGCCTTAATTATAACTTCTCAAGTAATTATTTAGAAATATGCATGCATTGCTTAAAATGAGGCTTGTTTAATATAGCAAAGAGATTTTTCAGTTACAGTCAATGAAACTACAAATAACAACCATATTCATTAAGGTATTATTGAAAATTTGTGTTTATGATTAAAAAAAGCTTAGAGAAACCTACTTTAAATATAAAGAAATTTCTGCAAAAATCTCCATGCAACCCAACTGCAAATCTTTCAATATGGTGGCTAAATTGGGCTTTTGGAAAGTTTTACATAAAAAAGGTCTATATTATGGTCTATATCAGTCTATATTAGTATAGATGTAGTCATATATGATGTCATAGTGTAATCGAAGTCTATGAAGTGTTTGATTCACATGTCATAAAAAGAGCTGCATTCTGTATTCATGTATTTGCCGTACACATGTAATTAAATTAGCTCCAATTTACTGTTAGTTTGTCAAGGTAATTACATTACATCTATGTATACATCATTAAAAAGATTTAAGACTCAAGCTTCAATTTTTAACCTCTGTTTTACTCTCAATATCGTATAGTGACCGTTATTTGTTATTATACCTTGGTCTGTTTAAATACTCGATTCTGATTGGCTGGAAGGTGTGCAGTAAAACCGTGCACAGGTAGTGCCAGTCAGTTTGATTACAGATCGAAATTAATCCGCCACTATAATCATTGGTTACCATAGTAACACAGTTACACTTGCAAACAGAGTGAGAGACATATATGAAAATGATTATTTAGAAGAATATTATTTGTTTAGATTGCCTTGTCACTGTCAGTGTTGCCTGTCATTCATAAATAATTTTAATAAATCCATTAAAGAATCATTAAGTTAGCCTATGTTAGCTATATGCTTAAGCAACGAGGGGGCTGTAGACTTTAAAGAAGAGATGCACAGTGCAGGTTTGACATAAACATATGAGAATCCATAAATATTTCTCCAAATGTGCTTTTAAGCTAAAATCCCTGAGGGATGTTGTTTTGTCAAGCGTTGTCATGACGACCTCACAAAAGTTTTTATCAATGGCTGAGGCTGATGCTCATATTTCAATGAAAAGGTAACGACTCCGTTTTTCATATTCATAACTCCTGACGCATATGTAAGAGATAATCCACTTGCGTTGGGTGGTTCTTCGCCTCTACAGCATGCATTTAAATCCTTTAATGCATGGCTAGCCATGGTTTATCCCTTACATATGCGTCAGGAGTTATGAATATGAAAAACGGAGTTGTTACCTTTTCATTGAAATATGAGCGTCTGCCTCAGCCAGGGATGGCTAGTATTTATGATACATGTATTTCAAATACAAAATAGTATTTTGTAATTTGTATTTGATAGGGTTGATAAAAATGGCTTTGCATTTTGTATCAAAATACTTTAGTGTTTTGTATTTTTGTATTTTTAAAATACTGTAAAATACTTTGTAAGAGGTCTACATTATGACATCAAAAACATGCAGCCTCTGATTGGTGCATACTCAATAGTTTGCCCAGACTTGTTGAGATCAGAACAGATGTTAAGTTTAGGTGTTTGTTTTAGTAGCCTAAGCTAAATAGTTTACCAATTTACATAATGTTCTTGAAAACTATTATACCAAGCAGCAGCCCCCTATATTTATGATTAACAAATGGATAATTAGTTATAAACTAGTTGCTATGAATATAGGAGCCATCAGTTGTCTTCTTATGAATGACTTGTTTGTCATTGAGTCAGTGTTGCTGATGCAAAGTAGGCCCTTCATTACCAAACACCAAGTGACTAAATTAGGATACAATTATAAGCCATTCGCAAACTGTTAAAAATTAAACTGTTGGTTACTTTAAACCTGACCTTCATCTTGGAGATTAACGGAGAGAGCTGAACGAGACTGCTGGAGCGATTGCTAATGAGAGACGAGTGCGACACGTCTCAAGAGCAGCGGGACTTTTATTATGCCGCAGTAGCGGCTTTCACTTTTTTTGGTCTAGCGTATGTGGGGTAATGCGGTGCTGTTTATTATATTAGATACATTTGTGTGTTGAAAGTTGCTATAGTGCTACTCTGTGCATTCGTTCGGTAGCTGCTATGAGACACTTGTTGCACACTGCAGTAAGCTAGATCAATATTAGTCAAACATGGTACTCACTGTAAATCTAGAAAACGAGATTTAAACAAAAAAAAGGTATATAACATGATTCGTTTTCAGTCGAAGAATGAATCCAAATAGCGGCTTGAATTTGAACATGCATTTACTCATCTCATTTGCACAAATATATGTTTTATTGGACAGATGAGGAATATAATGCGTCTTTGGTGTTTTCATGGTTTCTACAAAATAAAACCGGAAATTGAGGGTATGATGTCATTGATAGGCGACACACGGACACAGCCCGTGTCCGGGTTAAAATTGCTTATTTTTCTGGATTTAAACATTCTTGGAAACATTTGGGATAATGTAAGTACACAAATCAACAAAATATATAACATTGTTCTAGTGGTTTTTGGATATTTTAATCCAAAAATCTTACTGTACATAGTGTGCCTTTAACTGGTTGCATATGTCAGATTTATTGCATGACTCGGGCAGAGAAAAGCTGTTGCTATCAAACATTGTTTACTCACATAAACTGAGTCAGTGTAATGGTGAAGGAATAGATGTATTTAAAACAAAAATACAGTAGTTTATTTTGATACATGGTGTGGCTGCTGTATTTTGTAGTTAAGTTGGCTTGAAAAAGCCAACTTACTGTTATGCTATTTTCTTCTGAGACTAAAATTTCCAACTCTAACTCCTCCTAGAGCTTTAACTCTACATACTCCAAACTCGGGTCAGACCTTCAGACTGTTCTGACTTAGTGTGCTATATCTTTTCTAACTGATCGGACTTATGGTTTTCCTAAAAATGACTATTAAAGCTCGGAAAAATCCCATTGACTTTCATTGACGGAATGTTCAAATGAGCCAAGACTTTCAAATTCCAACTGTCGAAATTCAAATTTAAACTACGAAAGCCCATTAGACTCAATGCAGCTGCCATTCTATGTACTATTTCTAATCCATTGAAACTCATTGAAACTCATAAACTCTATCTATCTATCTATCTATCTATCTAACTCATAGCAACCACCCAGAACAACTTAGCAACCACCTACAGTACCCTAGCAACCGCATAGCAACACCATAGCAACCACCCTGAGTACCTTAGCAAACGCATAGCAACACCCTAGCAACCACCCCGACTACCCTAGCAACCGCATAGCAACACCCTAGCAACCACCCAGAGTACTCTAGCAACCACATAGCAACACCTCAGCAACCACCCAGAGTACCCTAGCAACCGCATAGCAACGACCCTGTGGACCCTAGCAATCGTATAGCAACACGCTAGTAAACACCTTGAGTACCCTAGCCTTGAGACTCTATCTATCTATCTATCTATCTATCTATCTATCTATCTATCTATCAAAACTACTAAACTAAAACTTAAACTTTCAAAGTGAAAACTTTTAAAACTACTTTAAACTTTCTGGCTAGGCTTTTTCAAGCCAACTTAAAGTTTGTCTTCAAACTTTTTTTATCTAGTTTATTTTGATACACTTAAATTTAAGGTATTTGGTATTTTATTTTTAAATACATTTTGATGTATTTTTGCCCAACCCTGCTCACACACACACACACATATATATTTTCTTGAAGATGTAGTATTTGATATACAGGACAGGTAAAGATGTTTTCTGCAAATCTCAGTAAAACATCATTTTCAGGTTTCATTTTACTCATTATGTGGCATAAATGTTAAAACTAATACTCTAATTGAAATGAAGTGATGAATTTTGACAAAAAAAAGTGTTAGCAGATGTTAAAATAGTGATTTTATTAAGTCTAAATATGAATTAAAGAACAATATTTGTGAGGAATATGACAAAAATACTATTTTAAACAGCAGGTGTCAGCAGAGGACCTCTTATTGGCTCACTTTCATTAACATTCATTTTAAAACTGTCTGTTTTGTGATAAGTTTATTTTCCTTGTTAACTCCATTAATTAAACATGCTTACACACATTTTGTTGCAGGTATGGATATTTGAAGTCAATAATGAGGTAAGGAAATGCTTATTCCAGGTTTCCTCTTTAAAAATCATCTTTTTCAGGTCTCAGTGTAATTGCAATGTTATATTACTGCAAAAACATACATCAAATGAACAAATTAAGTGTTCTAAAAAGTTTTTTAAGTGCTAAATCACAACGTAGCACAAACCATAAGATGTAAACTAGCATGTTTGGTATTGTTGGATTTGGCAAGGGTTCAGGAGTCTCCCGTGAAAATAAGTTGACCACACCCAAAGTTATATACATTTTCAGTGAAAACAGGCAATTTACCTTTGAAAATATATGTTTTTTTTTTTCAGCTTTTTAACAGTTATAGCGCCACCTATGTTCCGATCTCCATAAAACTTGGCATGCTTCTTTAGAGTCTTATGTGCTCTCTTAATTCCATGAAGTTCTGAGTTTTAGTTAAAAAATTATAGGCTTTTGAGTATATTGTGACATGCCCATTTTCTAAATTAACCTGTTATAGCGGCCCAAAGGGTAAAGTTCAACTTGTTTTGATAATTATTGACCTAGAGTCCAGAGAATTGTCCTGTACTGGTTTTGTTCTGATCGGGTGAAAAACCTAGGACTAGTTCGCAAAAGTAGGTTTTTCAAATATTCGCAAATAGTTAATGAACCGTTAGATTGACAGCATTAGTTCTTGAGGCAAAGGTGTTCAGCATGAGGAGATCTATCAAATGATATGCATATTGTGTGGATCTTTGAAACACCACGTGATTACAGAGGCATAAAACTCGTTAGCGCCAACAAGTGGCCAATTTCTTTCAAAATTCTTACAGACCTCTAGGACCATGAGTTGAACATGCCTACTGAGTTTCGTTCCCGTCGGCCTCCGTTAACCTCGTCTAATAGGTGCTCAAAATTAATTGGCTGATGGCGGCCATGTTTTTTGAGATATGTCAATGTCTTCATAGACTATCAAGCCTCCTTGGACCAAGACACTGCATGCCAAATTTCAAGTTGATCGGACTAGCGGTTGCATAGTTACAGCTGTTTTTTTCAAGTTATAGCGCCACCTAGTGTCTAATCGACGCAATTTATTTTGTGACCAAAGATTGAGCCCGAACACACGTGTACCGAGTTTGGTGCAAATATCTCATTTCGTTCTTGAGTTAAAAGTGACTCCGCCCTCATCGTACGTTTTGGCACCCCTCAGCGACTGTGAATCAAAATTTCAACTTTTTTTTGATAATTATCGATATTCAGAGAACATTTCTGCACTGGTTAGGTTCAGATCAGGTCAAAAACCTAGGACTAGTAGTACTTCAAAAAAGTAGGTTTTTGAAAAAAAAAGTTTTGTCGAGCAAAATCCGAGACATGCATCTTGTCCACCTTGAGCCAAGGATTTCAACGATATAAGATACTTGAGCCTAACGGTGCAGGAGTTATGAGCCATTTCGTACTTTTTACCACTGTAGTGCCCCCGTCAGGCTGAGCGGGGCGATCCTTGGAAAATGTAACAATTACAATAGGGTTTTTACAATAGGATGCTGTGAGCAGCAATCGTCGGGGTTTAAGCACTTTAAGGCCTTTAAGCACATGTGTAAAAAGGTATTATATTTATATTTTATTATAGCATGTAAGCACTTGGATCATAGATGGAAAAGGCCATTTACAGCCAATTTAGTAAGCAAAACCTGTCAGGAAGGACAGAGGACCCAAAAGCAATGGCAGGAACAGAAATTATTTATAATTATAATGGAACACGGGCAGTCTGCCGAGCAAAAGCTTTCAGGGTGAATGCAGCTGGAGATATCTTAAGTAGTTCAGATCAAACAGAATGAAGGAAAAGGGTCCCAAGCTTGACAGAGGGCACACAGCAAAGAGGTTGCACAGTCCCGAGCCAGCAGACACAGCACCGCCGACAGCAGATGGCAAGGCGACCTCAGGCAGCAGGAAGACTGGGCAGAGAACAGGTTTGACGTGCACAACTAGACTGAACAAACAGGACTGGGCCTAAGACTAACAACATGGATGGACATATAAACAAGTTGAACACGCTAGAAAATTCACAATAATCTGGCAAAGAGTTGAGAGAACAGCAGAGTAAAGTAGCAGAGTGAATTAGAGTAGAGCAAGAACAGGTGTGGAAATGATCAGCGCGAGCGCTTATTGCGATGATGAACAGCTGAGTCTAAGTGGCAGTAATGACAGGAGAAGGAGAAACTGGGAGAATATCAAACCCCACTCATGACAGAATGCATGAAGTAGATTGTGTACAACAGATTTTTCAGCAAAGTTTTGGTCATATTGATAACTTGTAGGCCCTATAAATGTGCATATTAAATATGATACAGTAGGCTAATATATTCATAAATAGGCATTATATTTATTGTTCAACAGAACTTTACAAAGAACGTTTCCCTTAAGTTATGAGAGAATAAATGTTTTAAAAAATCTGGCTATAATGTTGAAATACACTTTGCCAAACAAGCATTCTTCATCAGTATTCTAAAGTGTTACCAAAGTTACCGTAGTCTGATCCAGTGTTTCCCAACCCAGTTTTTGGTGGAACACCAACAGTTGAAGTCTCTTCTAATGAGCTGATAAATCGAATCAGGTGTGTTAGATTAGGAAGAGTTGTGTAATGTGTAGTGTTGGTGTGCCTCCAGGAACAGGGTTGGGAAACACTGGTCTAATAACAAGGTAATAAATGCATGAATACCTTTCTCCAATTATGGTGACCAGGAAGGGACATGTTAGGATATGGTTATATTAGCTTATATCATATTATGTATTATATTAATTGTCCGCAATGTATAGACAGTAGGGCTGAAAAATCGATTTTTTGATTAATCTAAATGTGGTCGATTCAATGTTGATTCTCAAAAGCCACGAATCAATCTTTTATCCGTATTTATTTCTGCAAACACTGAACATAATATCTGATTGATGTTAATCTCTTATTTACCTTGTGCAACAGCGGGGACAATGTCATTCATTCAGTGCTGAACATGGTGGATGCAGGTACATCTTTCAGCGTGAAAGACGTTCTGGACAGTTGAAGGAACTGTCAGTGTCCTGATCGGGCCAGCGCTGCATGGTCACAAACGTTTATCATTTGCACGTGATTTCAAGCCTTGCCAATTTAAGCATTCAAGTGAAAGAGAACTGAGAAGTTTTATGTGCGCTCACAGCTGTGCGCCTCATACAATGTGCAAATAATAAAATGTGCTTAAACACAATTCACACTCACATTCACACAAATTTATCTCAAATTGCCCGCCTTTGCAAGTATCCAAATAAACATAGCCTGTTATGTGATAAGCGAACGTAAACAGTAGTGAAAGACAGCACACATGTATCAGTATATTGAATTTGTGCATTAGTCTTAAAGTGACAGCAGCCTAATATTCCTGCAGCTGCCTGTGTTTTTAATGTTAATCAAACTACAAATGACAAAATAAAATCACTAGCTGCTCTTGACTGAATAACTTTTTGTAACTTTAATAGGGATTAACCTTTATTTAATTTATTTTAATTCCATCAGCCCAGACGAATTTCCCGCATGGCCCACTCGAAGCAAAAACTCTAATCTATTTAGCGTGCTCAGACTCAGTGGTCTAAAAGTGCTTGTCAATGTCAAAAGGTTTAAGATGTCCAATCAAGTCAAAAGAGGCTGGATTTACTGTACACAGAAACCAAGTAACGCAGCACTTTTTAATGTTTGAAGAATGCAAGCTGAGGTAAGATAAAGTGGTGAACATGATGAGACAATACAGCAATATTCGCTGGCTGTTAAGGTGATGATACACAGGGCAACTTTTTGAGCAACGCTGTCGAGCAACGTTGCTTGGGCACTTTCCCACTGAGAATGAGCAACAAATTTATATCTGGATACATTAGATCGGTCGTGGGCAATTTTATGAGATCCTCCACTCAGAATGTTAGCAGTCGATCACGTGACGGGTTCAGAGATCTCTGAAAAAATCAAACAAGATGGCGGCCTCTCAGCGCCAGTGGAGCGGAAAAAGGAGCGTGAACTTATATATTTTTACGCTAGTAAGTTGTCATGCATCAACCCAAAATGGAATTTACCTCATATAATGCTTAAAATACCAACAACTGTCTAATGTAATGCGTGTAAGCTGTAATTATGCCATTGAATGTTTTCAGTTAAAGGTGCCCTAGAACCCTTTGTCACAAGATGTAATATGAGTCTAAGGTGTCCCCTGAATGTGTCTGTGAAGTTTCAGCTCAAAATACCCCATAGATTTTTCATTCAATTCACGAGTTCACACTTACAAATAAGTCAGGTAAATTAATTGGTAAACGTATTTGGCGTGCTGTCCGGGGAGAGGGCTCCGAGCTCGGCCCGAACAGAGAGTATATAGGCCTGAACTCATGCCGATTGGGTAGATATGTTGATTACAGATTGTTGACAGCTGGTTGAGATGACGTAATGATTGGGTAGCTTATTTGACTTGTTCCGAACTACGTTAATAAAACATAATTTTATTAACGTAATTTTTTATTAACATAAATTTTATTAACATAATTTTTTTAACTGCCTATTTTGGGGCATCATTAAATATGCGCAGATTCAGCATGCTTCCCCATTAAATGCTCACGCTCCCCGCCCCCAAGCTCGCGACTCTATAATACATTGCATAAACAAAGTTCACACAGCTAATATAAGCCTCAAAATGGATCTTTACAAAGTGTTCGTCATGCAGCATATCAGATCATGTAAGTATAGTGTTTATTTGGATGTTTACATTTGATTCTGAATGAGTTTGATAGTATGTGTGGCTAAAGCTAACATTACACACTGTTGGAGAGATTTATAAAGAATGTTTAAGTTGTGTTTATGAATTATACAGACTGCAAGTGTTTAATAATGAAAATACGACATGGCTCTGATCTCCATGAATACAATAAGACTGAGTGGCAGCAAAGTATGGTCGCAAGTTCCGTCATTACCAATAGAGTTCAATGGGACTTACGACCATAGTTGGCTAACGATGCTTTCGGGAAACGCACCCCAGCTAGGTACATCCTCAATTACCTCATCAAGGTCGGCCAGAAATCTCAGAGTAATCTTTGATGACCAACTGAACTTTATGCCAAGTTTACACTACAGGATTTTAAGCCCGATTTAAGCCTGATTTGCCAGTTAACAAGCTCGCTGACAGGTCGGGCTGTGATCGGGGGAAAATCAGCGAGTGATCGGCGCTTGCCAAACTTTATGCGTGACTTAACATACATGTGACTTAACTATTTAACGACGCATCAAAGAGGCTCGCTGACGCATCGCTGACACCTCACTGACGCCAGACAGATATCTAGCATGCTAAATATCTGGAGCTGTCGGCCGACTCGATCTCCTGTGGTGTCATGTGTCGCGACGCAACAGCCAATGAAATACACACTGATGTCTATGGAAGCAGCAATAACAATCCATTCAAATATAATTTGCCGACGTTTATTGTGTAAGTAACTGTACAGCTCACTCACTCTACTGTTCTCCAGCTTCACCGGCCACATGTATTTTAGGATGGATGAATGGATGAATTCACGTTATATATTAAGATCAAGGTCATTATACAGATTTTTAATTGACAAAACACTCACTTGCACATATCCGAGAATCGAATATCAGATAGTTGATGACATGGTGAGAAAAGCGATACATCTGTCATACAGTGTGGCTGGCTGGCCACGGTGTGTCACGTGACAAGCATGACGCATCATCATGGAAACAATAAAGGGAAACGTTCTAAAATAACAGCCCCCTTAACTCTGGGAGGTTAGCCAGAATGTTTTAAACTTTTAATATACTGTTATTTTATTTTTGAATTAAATTTAATTCAAAATTTAATCTAATTTCTTCCCAACATCCATTTTCAAATAAATCCGTTGGGTGACAGTTGTTGTAAGCTCATGTAGCTCATGTAGTGTGTAACCTCCTGATGCGGATCAATTATGTAGTGTAAACACCACAACGACTTCAAGACTCCACAGCAAGTCACGTAGTCTGAACAGCAAAGCGATCTGCCGACGTTTAAAGTCCTGTAGTGTAAACTTGGCATTAAAGAACACATTGCAAAGACGGCTCGTCATGCAGATTTGCTCTACACAACATCAGGAAAATCAGGCCCTTTCTAACACAACATGCAACACAACTTCTGGTCCAGGCCCTGGTCATTTCTAGGCTTGATTACTGCAATGCTCTTCTGGCTGGACTGCCATCATGCACAATCAAGCCTCTACAAATGATTCAGAACACTGCAGCACGTCTCGTCTTCAACGAGCCCAAAAGAGCCCACGTCACGCCTCTCTTCATCTCTCTGCACTGGCTACCACTTGCTGCTCGCATCAAATTCAAGGCGTTGACGCTCGCTTACAGATCTACCACAGGCTCAGCACCCTCCTACTTCCACTCACTCTTACGAGTCTACACTCCTACCAGAAGCCTGCGCTCATTAAAGGAGCGAAGGCTTGTGGTACCATCACAGAGAGGCACGAAATCACTCTCCAGAACATTCTCGTTCACTGTTCCTTGCTGGTGGAACGATCTTTTTAAAGAAAAAAGCTTTTTCTTTTTTCTTTAATCTCTCCCTATTCTCGCTTATGCTACTCTAAGGAATTTCTGAAACTTGTATTGTGAGCACTTATTGTGTCTATTTTCCTTTTCACAATGCTGCTTGTATTCCTCACTTGTAAGTCGCTTTGGATAAAAGCGTCTGCTAAATGAATAAATGTAAGTTAAAAATAAGTACTTACCAATGGATTACCAATTAAATACCCACATAGTTGGTAACAGACACCATAATAAATCCAGCGTCAACAAAAGTGAACAAGCTACACACATCTGCACATTCAAGCTTTAAAAACAAATGTGATATAACCAAAAAAGAAAACAAAACACCAAAAACACTAGCAAACTTCGGGGTCGACGTTCAACAAATTTTTTTCTATATACAAACATATTGTTTCAATATATTTGGCACAACAAGGCAAAGGGTCAAATACCAAACTATTTGGGAAGCAGACACATCTGTCAGTTTAAATCTAAACACATCTCTGTAACCTGCCATACACATTACACACTATCACATTTCTATAATTCAAATCCATTAAAAGATTGTTAGGTTGCATAAATTAGGTCAACTGGAACCGGGAACACATCCCATAACACCTGATGTACTTGCTGAATTTTTGGATGCTGAGGTGTCACATTGTAGCAAAGGAGAGAGTTGGTAAGGATCTTAATGCAGCTGTTTATTTCACGAAACAAGATGATAATCCAAGAAAATGTCACAAGATGAAGAAATAAACTCCAAAAACATAACCGCTAACAACCAATGCATAGACAATACTGGAGACCAAACTGAAGAAAAAGCAGTATAAATACATTAAACGGCTCAGGTGATGAACATAATCAGTAACTATGGAAACAAATGAGGACACTAGTGGAAACCTAGGAAACACAGGAAATGGGAACTAAACACAAAGAGACTGAACACAGATACCACAGAACAAAAATAATATCAAAATAACAGTCCCTAAACACAATGGAACCCAAAACACACTGAATACACATCACATGAGGGGGAGAGGAAGGGAAGGCAGTTAAAATATATGTAAATTGTGCCATTTTCATTTTTAAAACCCTTAATGACCAAGCCCCATTATATTTTAATCCTCCCTTATTCATCAGGCAGATCATTCAGGTATTCTATTAAAGCACTCTTGCATGTCCCACAATCACATTTCAAACAAAAAGGTGATAGAGGTTCACTGTCCCCACACAGAACTCACTCATCCACTGTAAATAAATTGCCATCCGAATGCATGAGCTTTATTACTGACCTGCCATGCAAATTACGAATGCAAAGCAGCTACTATCTGAATAGGGCTTTTGTGTGCAAGATGTCAGAAAGTTTCTATAAAGTTCCTTAGATATGATTAAAACAATAAAATAGTGTTTGGAGTCTGCTTTAGAACCAGCCATTAAGCTTCAATTAGTTATTTAGCAGATTCCAATCAGATTGATTATATTGCTCACAAGCCTCTTCCATAGAAGTGTATATGTGTAAAACACTTCAGAAAGTTCTTTTAGTTTTTATGAATCTCATTAGAAAGCTATTAAAGCTATGATAAAAGCAACAGTGTTTGGAGTCTGCTTTATAGCCAGTCATTAAGCTCCATTCAGACGGATTATACTGTACATAAGCTTCTTCCATAGAAGTCTATATGTGTAAA